>BPTQ01000006.1:158795266-158899025 GCA_019973895.1 Chrysanthemum seticuspe
GTGATGGATATTTGGAGGTTGCTTTCAGGGAGAAAACTTGTTTCATTCGTGATCTACAAGGAAATGACCTTATGTCTGGCTCACGTAATTCTAGTCTCTATACTATCTTTATGCAAGACATGGTTGCTTCATCTCCCATCTGCTTACTTTCAAAGGCAACATCTAACAAAATCCTGGCTATGGCACCGTCGTATCTCACATCTAAACTTTCAAACCATCACCAATCTTGCTCGACACAAACTAGTTGAAGGTCTCCCACGATTCCGGTATTCAAAAGATCACCTTTGCTCAGCCTGTGCATAAGGGAAAAGCACTCGTGCTCATTTTCCTTCAAAGGTGGAACACAGCTCTCAACATGTGCTTCATCTTCTTCACATGGATTTGTGTGGCCCAATGCGCGTGCAAACGATCAATGGCAAACGCTACATCTTAGTAATTGTTGATGACTACTCACGATGGACTTGGGTCTACTTTCTTCGAAGCAAAGACCAAGCTCCACAAATGATCATCACATTTCTCACGAAAATACAGGTTCAACTCCGCAACACCGTCAGGATAAATCAGAACAGACAAAGGAACTGAATTTGTTAACCAAACCCTTCGTGCATTCTATGAGAAAGTGGGAATTCAGCATCAAACATCTATTGCACGCACACCTGAACAAAACGGAAGTTGTTGAAAGACGAAACCGAACGTTAGTGGAAGCTGCAAGAACAATGTTAATCAATGCTAAACTTCCAGATTACTTGTGGGCAGAAGCTGTATCTACTGCATGCTATACTCAAAACCGTTCTATGATCACAAAACGCCACAACAAAACACTTTTCGAGCTTGTCCACAACCATAAACCGAATCTCAAACACTTTCATGTATTTGGATCCCTTTGCTATCCGAATAATGATCGTGATGATTTTGGAAAGCTCAAAGCCAAAGCTGACATTGGAGTCTTGATTGGATATTGTGAGAATTCTAAAGGTTACCGGATCTGGAATCGTCGTACAAAACAGGTGATGGAAACGATTCATGCTCATTTTGATGAACTTACGAAATGGCTTCTGAGTATAACAACTTAGAACCCGGTCACAACCGTTTAAACTTCCCTCAACCCCCATCATCAGCTGAACAAAGCCCCCAGCTCACTCGTCAACAAATGGAAAGGTTATGTGCTCCGCTGTTCAGTGACGATATTGATGAACGTGCTCCAGGTGTATCCGATGTTTCCGCTGCTCAACCTGATAATACTCCTATACCTGATACACCTGCTACAACAACTACTGTTGAAGAATGCACCGACACCAGTTGACTCCACCACAACAGTTGAACAAACCGCTTCCAACAATGATGAACCAGCTGATGATATTCTGAATGAAGTACCCCCACCTGCAGATTTTGATCCAAATGCAGTTCTTAACCCATTTGCTAATGACACTGCTACACCTGATGTCGCGGAATCATCAACAAAACATTTGAATCCTCAGAATCTGCACAATGTATACCAACATCAACCCTCTACACATCGTTGGACAAAAGACCATCCTCTGGCTAAATATTATTGGCAACCCGAAATCAACCAGTCGTTACGAGACAACGTCTTCACACAGATGGTGAACATTGCATTTATGCACTCACTGTCTGCCAATCTGAGCCTAAAAACATTAAAGACGCAATGACAAAAGACAACTGGATTGAATCCATGCAAGAAGAACTCAACCAATTCAAACGTCTTGAAGTATGGGAACTGGTTGAAAGACCAACAGGGGTCTACGTCATTGGTCTCAAATGGATTTGGAAAAACAAATTGGATGTTGAAGGGAACGTCTCCGCAACAAGTCACGTCTAGTTGCTAAGGGTTATCGTCAGGAAGAGGGAATAGGCTTTGAAGAATCTTTTGCTCCGGTTGCTCGTCTTGAGGCTGTTCGGATATTTCTCGCGTTCGCGGCTCATATGAATATGACGGTCTTTCAGATGGATGTCAAAACTGCGTTTCTCAATGGACAAATGAAAGAAACGGTTTATGTCATCCAACCAGAAGGATTCGTTGATCCTGAGTTCCCGAACCATGTCTACAAACTGAACAAAGCTCTTTATGGTCTCAAACAAGCCCCTCGGGCATGGTACGATAAGCTATCATCTTTCCTCATTGCTAATAATTTCACCAAAGGTTCGGTTGACCCAACTCTTTTTATACAAAATCACGGGGCACATATCTTAATTGTTCAAAGTTACGTGGATGACATCATTTTTGGCTCTACACATAAAAAGTACTCAATCGCTTTTGCAAAACTAATGAAGAAAATTTTTGAAATGTCCATGATGGGTGAACTTACGTTCTTTCTAGGACTGCAAGTTCATCAATCACCCAGTGGTATTTTCTTGAGTCAGTCCAAATATGCCCTTGAATTGTTAAACAAATTTGGAATGAAAACCTGTGACACTTATGCCACACCAATGACTCATACCAAGAAGCTAGACGCTGATTTACATGGGAAATTAGTGGACCCTACCAAATACCGAAGTATTATTGGATCTCTCATGTATCTAACAGCTAGCAGACCTGATATTGTCTTTGCTGTTTATCTATGCTCCCGTTATCAGTCTCGACCAACTGAAACCCACCTCTCTGAGGCTAAAAGAATCCTCCGATACATAAAGGGAACCATTAACTTGGGGATCTGGTATCCGAAGGATTCTGGTTTTGAACTAATCGCTTTTTCAGACGCTGACCACGCAGGATGCTTAGACTCAAGGAAAAGTACTTCAGGAGCACTACAATTTCTTGGTGATAAACTGGTGTCTTGGCAATCAAAGAAGCAGGATTGTACATCACTGTCATCAACCGAAGCAGAATATGTAGCCATGTCCGCGTGTTGTGCTCAAGTCATCTGGATGAGAACACAACTCAAAGACTATGGTTACGTATTTGACAGAATCCCGATGTACTGCGACAATCGGAGTGCCATTGCGATCTCGTGCAACTCAGTTTAGCACTCGAAATCAAAGCACATCGATCTTCGCTATCATTTCATCAAGGACCACGTGGAACAGGGTACAGTTGAATTATACTTCGTGGGTACAGAATACCAATTGGCAGATCTTCTCACCAAAGCCTTGCCTCCCGCTAGGTTTAATGAGTTGGTCCACCGGATTGGTATGAGGTGTTTGACTCAAGAGGAATTGGATGACCTCCTAAAACAGTCTTAAAAACCTGTCAAACACCAAACTATCTTCTGTAAATATTTTTTCAAAAACAAAATACAAAAATATAAAACTTGATAAAACAACAAAAATATTCTTCTAATCTATTTTTCTTTCAATATGGCAAGTACATTTCTTTCGTCAACACTTTAATCTTTCAACATTTAGTATTTTTCCGATCAAGTGTTGAGGGGGAGAAAATTAATACCAAACTGTTTCAAAAACATTCGTGTACTTGCATGTTATCATTTCCCGGTTGTTTCTTTTATCAATGGTGGCAAACTTTTCTGGTTAAATGACACTCCTTGGACTATAATTTATAACCTTTCATTACTTTCTTAAGTCAAGGGGGAGTGTCATCATGTTTCTTTCTTAAAATCTTTGTTTGATAACTAAAACGGAAGTTAAATGGCTTTGTATGAAAATGGAAAAGGTGGAGGGACTAAAACTGCCAAAAGTTTAAAGTGATTTTTAATAAAAAGACTCCACCTAACATATTCATCACATTTATTACTCATAAACCTAACCAATCCTACGCACGAAATTCGTTCTTCAAATCTGTGTTTCTGATCATCAATTTGTAAGTTGTTTCATGATCTTAACATGTTTACAAACATAGGTTTTGATTTTTACACGAATCCAACGGTCAAATTTTTGTCTATGATTGTTTTTGTGTTCTACGCATAAGCGTAAGAACTCATAATCAAGAATGGGTGTTTGTGGTTAAAAGGATTGTGTCAAAACATGTCTTTAACATCAATGACACTAAGTTTATCCTCTAAATCCACCCAGAAACACGAATTGAAGGTTTTTCAAAATTAGGGTTCTTAAGTCGAATTGGGTGTTTTCAAATGTGAAGGTTCTTGGTCAAAAAGGTTGTTGTGAATTGTTTATATCATGTTGAATTAATGTTATCCAGGCCCTATAACAACCCAGAAACACTAATTAAGTCAGAATTAGAAATTAGGGTTTAATGTTCTTGAGTTTGGGTATTTTTGATTCACCACGAATTGAGTGTTAAAACTTGGTTATTAGACTCTCATAACATCTAAGACCTACCAGAAATCGTTTGGTGCATAACCTATGGCTAGAAATCATATGCGTAAGTCTTAAACTCTAGCGTTTTGACCTAAGCGTATGACTTTCTACGCGTAAAATGTTTAACAAGCTTTCATGCCATAATCTGTTCTTGAATGAATATATGTGTTAAGATTGATGATGATGATTTTATTTCAGGCTTGCTACTCATACAACTCATAATCAAGGTCTTTGTTACTCTACGCATAAGGATCACCTTACGCGTAGACAGTTATGCGTAAGAGAAACCCTACGCGTAACTAGTACGCGTAGGGTTCTACAATGGGACTACGCGTATCCTGTGAAGGATATGCGTAAACAGTGACCTCTAAGCATAAGGTCTACTCTTACGAGTAAGCCTTACGCGTAAGGTCTTTATACGCCTACGCGTAAGCTCTACGCATAAGGTCCCCTTTTCCTACACGTAACATTTCTTACGCGTAAGTTAGGATCCTACGCATAAGCTTTCGTCTACGCGTATATCACTTCTGTTTACGCGTAACTTTGCCAAATCTACGCCTAAGCCATGATTGACCTTCATTATGAATTGTTACGTGTACAAACTTGTAAATAAATGAATCATAACGTCACGAAACCAATAATGTCACTAATAAACTTAATCGTTTAAAATGTTGTGTTAAATAAGTGATAACATAAACTTTAAAACTTAAAGTTAAATAACTCACGAAACTTATCACGACGACATTGGACTATTGAACAAACAAGTGACTGTGGACTCGAAACAATCTTTGACACTGTGTATTCAATAGTTAGAGAATAAAAACCTTCTGTTGACTAACATTATGTCTTTCGATATGTTGGTTCTTTTGGCTAATGTTATTTCAGATCACGACATGGCTGCTCAAATGAATGTGGATGCACCAGAAGTTCTCACAATTGCTGACATCTTCCCTAATGGCTATCCTAGAAAGATTGGAAAGAACAACCTTAGGGTTGACTTTGAAACCCTCACATGCTCAGAATCTTCCTGTTTGATTGTTGTGGATGTTCTAAAGAATCATCCCTACCAGAACATGCTCTCACACTCTGCTACAGTACCGGAAATCTACATTCAGCAATTCTGGAATTCAATGCAGAGGATCCCAGGTCAAAGTGCAGTGACAGTGACGCTCAATCACAAACAAGTCACCATCACTCATGCAGACTTACGGGTTGTTCTTCTCATTCCTGAAATCGAGCCAACCGAATTCTTTGTTACACCTACTGAGGAGACAGTTCTTCAATTCCTGATTGATATTGGCTATGATGAAGCTTCAGGAATTATCACTAAGCACTCTCATGTGGAGCTTAAGAACATTCCTCAACCGTGGAGAACCCTCTACATCATCATCACCAAATCGGTCTCTGGTCGTGATAGTGGATATGAGCATCCTAAGCTCATGGAACTACAAATTTTCTGGTCATTAATCAACAAAAAGGACATCGAAATTGAAGCACTGTTATGGGAAGACATGATGTCATTTCACAAGAAACTTGGCTCAAAGATTCCCTATGTCAGATACACAAAATTGTTGATCCAGAGAGCACTTGGACTTCATCCCGATATTCCACAAAGGCTCAATGACCCAGACAATCACGATATGTTAACTGAACCTACCCTATCAGTCAGAATCAAGGAATCGTCAACAAAGAAACAGGGTATTGTGTTACCTGATCACCTTCTGACTAACGAAATCAAGAAGCTTGAAACGTACAAAAGGTATCGGGTAGCAGTAAGAGAAGGCAAAGTTGGTCATCTCGATGAAAAACCTTCTGGAACACCCACTCGGAGAACCAGAAGAGGAAGTGCTGGAAGTGCAGTAAGCACAGAGAGTCAAAGGAATGTCCCAAAGAGGAAACCTGCTCCAAAGAAGAAAGTTCCCTCTCGGGAAGCTGTTCCTATTCCTACACCTGAACCACCAAGAAAGCTACTGGACGAAAGCTCTGATGATACACAATCAGACGAGGAGGTTCACTACTCTGAATCTGCAACCGAACCACCTCCCTTAGTAGCAAAACCTCCTAGTCCTCCAGCTGAACATGGAAAAGGGAAGACTCCTGTACTTGTGCCATATGAAGAAAGCTCAGAAAGTGATGAAGAGCAACTGGATGCTTCATACAGGAAGAAGTTTATATTCGTTAGACACCTTCAAAAGGCTGAAGAATTTGTAAAAGACCAAATGGGTGGCCCCGGAGGATCAAGTGGTGCTGCCCACTCTTCACCAGATCCTGATGCGGTTAATCGACCCGATAAGGGATCTGGTGCCACCACTCTTGTGCAACAACAAACGCTTGTGGAGGAGTCTACTGATCATTACATTGAGGAACCAGAAAAGGATAAGACTGAGAAAGAAAAGACTGATGAAGAAGCTAAGGCTCAGACGGAAGAAAAGGCTAAAACTGGACAAGATAACGAAGAGAATTATGATGATTTTCTTCTCAACAGTCCAACTCGTTCCAAGGAGGATCTTCTGCACCTCCAAAGGACCCTGAGCCTCCTCATGTCTCCTCCTCATCAGATTCATCATCTCACTCCTCACCACCACCATCTAAAAGATCAACCAAATCAACATCCAAATCTGTGAAGAAGCCAACTCGATCTTGGATATCTCATGCTTATAAAAGAATTGGGAATGCTGTCAAACAAGTCAGAAAGAAAAACATACTCTACAGGAAGATGAATTTCTATGCTGATCAGATACAGTATATTCATGATGATCTCGACAAGATGCAAGATGAAAGGGAGTATGTCCAGAAGCTCATGAAAGATGATCTTCAAGGGAAAATGGACGAAATGATCAAAGGATACTCTCACCAATTCCTTATGGAGGTCGTTCCGAAACTGACAAAGGAGATGTATACCAGACAACTGTATCCAAATCTCTTGCATCTAGCCAAACAAGCCATGAAATCAACTTCGATGAATTTAAGCATCAATCTAGTTGAATCTACAATCTTCTCAGATGATGAATTGGTGAACCGGCTAGTAGCGCAAATGTCGAAACGCTCTGCAACGTTTGCCTCACACGAAGCTAAACTGTTTGAAGCTCTACTGGAATACCAACTCAGGTCCTCATTCCGAGAAGAAGCTGTTAGGCCCAAACGTTCAAGAGATGATGAAGACAAAGATCAGGATAAGGATAAAGAGCCCAAACGCACAAAGAAGTCTGATGAATCATCCTTTATTCAGTACTCGATGCAACCTCCACCACTACGGACTCCAGCTTCTCAAAGAACTCCTCCTAGCTCTTCTACTGATAAACCTCAGGATTCTGAGTTACCGCCCGAGACTCAGAAAACCGGTGATCACTTTGAGTATACGGGTGGTGACGATGAAGAAGTCCGTAAGCCCTACAACAACCCACCTCTCCCAAACAAGTTCAGAAACCAGAATCCTCATCTAGGCCTAAACAAAAGAAGAAGAAGGCGCCCATGGTTGACGTCGTATCATGGCTAGATGACGATAAAACAGAGGAATTTGAATGGTTCTTTACTCTTGTTAATTCCACCCCCTACCCAGCTGAAGGTCAAGATCTGGTAAATGGTAATACATTGGAGCATGCTAAGATTATGCAAGAAAAGTTCCATGTGAAGAAGATGTCGAAATCCGAGTTGAGGCGAATCAAGAATGAAGCTTTTCAACTGTGGAAAGATAGCTCAGAAAGTTCCATCGAGGTCGAATATTACCTTGAAAACATTGCTCGAGCTATGTCTAACAACATGGATTGGCTCAACCCAGAAGCAAACATCGACTTCACCAAACGGGACAACCCTCTATACTACACCGACTGGTCAAAACCTCTACCAACAATTCGCCAACTAGATGAACCTAGGATTCCATTCAGATATTTCTTCAACAAAGACTTGGAATTTCTTCTACACGGTGGCGATGGCTCAAGGAAATACGCTACATCTTTGACACTTCCATTCCCCGCAGCAATATACTCAAACTGCATAGCTATCGAGGAAAGAGCTAATCACTTGTTCTCCAACAAAGTGGAAGCATACAACCGAGATGCAATGTACGGGATTCATCATTGGCCGGAATGGCCGAAGAATCTACTACAGAAGCTGCCAGGTTCAGAAGTCGCAACATGTAGTGTTCATTGCTAAGGATATCGTTACCATCAAACACGTTGATCTTTCGACCAAATGGGACTACACTTTTCTCAAGAAGATTGTGGTCAAAAGGCAAGATGAACGGGATTATGCATTCTCTGAAGCTGACTTTGAGAATTTGTCTATCAACGATATTGAAGACATGTACCTTGCCAAAGTACAGGGTCGCATGAGACAATTTTCAACCGAAGTACAACGTGAATTCATCAAGTCACTGCTCATCTTCATCAGACGCATAGTCATCAAAGAACGTGTAGAAGATCTCCAACTTGCAGTTGAATCATATCAGACTCGTGTTAACTTCACTCCACCTCAGCTTGATCTTCCCGACATCAACCAACTCTCACAATATACACTCATCAGCAAACCATTCGGCGTCGTTTACCGCAGTTAACTTCAACGAAATTGCTTAATGGTGTGTAGTGATCTTCACAAGTTTGGGGATCACACTTTGAAGATGGTTAGGCTGAAGGATATACGACAAAAGATTGGGTCTCCTAAGCGATGGAATTCTCAGGATCGAAGGGATGTGAGGAGGATCATCAAAATGATTGATGAAAGGTTGTATAGAAGGGATCAGTTCAGAACATTGGAAAGCTTTGTTGGTGGTCGACCTAGGATTAACATCACCGGCTATCAACGCCCTGTTCGCACTCCTGGCAACATCACTGGAATTCCTGGTACCCCTTGAACTGCTTCTTTCATTATAAATTTGGATGTGTGATTAAATATGTCAATGGCTTGTGCACACATAACAGTGTACAACCCGTAATTGTCAAGAAAGGACCCTGTGGTACGCTTCAGTGCCACAATCCTTATAAAAGGAGCGAAAGCTTCTTACTTTTGAGTAAAACCTATCAAACCTTTCACTTTTCAAGGTTTTGCTCAAAAGAACAAGTACTTCCCCATATGATTTTTCAAAACCTCAACCGTTTATATCACTTGTTGAGGGGGAGTATTTGAATTTAAACTTTGTTCACAAATTGTTCATAGTGGTCATCTTCCCGCAACACTCGAAATGGTCATATTTATTCTCAACTTTTCAAAAATAACATCTTATATACCATTTTTGAGGGGGAGAAAATTATGTGATAAGAAATATGTTGTGTAAATGCAAATGAATCTGTGTGTAATAGACTTAACCAACGAATTGACGGTACTAAACTGTTAGTAACTCGAAAAGACTTGTCCTGGACGGGAAATAATTTCAAGCTAGTTCGCTAGTAATGTAAACGTGTCTCGCAAAGGACTTGTCCAAGTAGAAAGTACCATTCGAGAAACTCTTGGTAGACATGAACTCTGACGGGTTTGACAAACCTTTCGAGGTGTGTTTACACCTTCAAGGTAGTTATTAGAGCTAGTTGTCACCTAAAAGCTGACAATGTAACTCTTTAACTATGCAACGTAACCGTGTCTCGCGGGGGAGTGTCTATCTTGAGTTGATCAATTCATAAAGTGCGCGCTCTTTCCTCACTGTGCAGATTTCCGTCAAAACTCTAAAGCACATGTGGAGGGGGAGTATTTCTGCTAAAAGATAAAACTCTCACCGTGGTTCAAACATGTTTTTCATTTACAAACCCTCTGAGAGATTTTCTTGAAAATTGGTTTTATTGCAACATAGGTTAGTCATGGAGTGATAAGGTAACTAAGGTTAGGAATAACCGTCCTATGATCCGCCAGAGCCGGAGGGATCTACCCAAGGACATCACAAATAGTTAGTACTTAGAAGTCCTTAGGTATGATTATAAAAAAGGAGAAAATAAGAATCGGAGAAAGAAGGAGTTGAAGAATTAAAAAGAAATGCAAAGAAAAGGGTGAAAAGAAATAGCCCTCCAAGTTATTCAACTTAGGGCAGACATCGGGTTCAATTCATATGCTACTGGTTGTCACTTAGTGACGCCGGTATTGAAGATTAAAAGTCGTCATGGACCCAGTGACGCATGCACTAAACCTTCTTAGCCACTCAAGTTTCTCTCAACAGAAGCTTGTTTCATTCTCACAGGGAACCCTACGTAAACTATTGGCTTTCTCTTAGAGATCGCTGGTATTGAAGAAGGAGACCCTCTCCCTAGTCTCCGCTCAGGAAAACCAAAACGCACTATTGAGTCTAGAGCCACGAGATACATCAAAAGATCTCTTAGAAACACTTGACATTTCATCACTTGTTGATCAACAAATAAGATTATCAGTGGTTCATATCGAGTCCTTCACAGATCTTAGCAATCTGTCGAGAGCATTTATGAGAGGTTCACATCTGTGATCCTCAGTGATTGAATGGAAACTCCTGCCAGGGTCAACATCAAACAGCCCTGACAGCAGGTCACTTCGGTAACTCCCCGTGGATTACGCTTAGTGTGTCTCAAACGGTCTACAGTCGTGAGGTGACTCTTCGGTGTACCTCAGCGACTCATCTGAACTGTAGATGTACTTCGGTACATCGCGCTATCTCACTCGTGGGACTCCAGTTCAGGAACGGCCTTTGTAAGAATTAGAGTTGTGTTTTCACACTATGCTGTTAACACTCTTAAAGTTCAAACTTGTAAGTGCCGAAATCCGCTTATTACTAACCGTTTGAAATGTTTTCTTCTTATGGAAGCTCCGGAGCGGGATGATCGTGAAGATTCTTCTCATGCTCACACCAACATCATCACTAATGGAAGTTCTATCCAAAAGCAACACAACAGTCAGAATGATTCTTCGTTAAATCAAAGAATCTACAAAGTTAAAGACTTAAAGAACTTCATCAGTACTGAATTCCAAAGTCAAATAGCGTGTGAGCATGTTGAAGAATGACGTGGAGACACTGTAGCGGCGAAGCAGACCTGAGGCAGACTTGATGCAGACAACAACATACTATCACTTTCATCACAAAGAACAATGATCAAAGAACAAAGTTAAAGATGACATCAAAGCATAACTGTTCAAAGAAAACTATCTCTCTACAATGGGGAGATTGTTCGAATCAAGGCATTCCTTCTCACAAGAAAGAAGAATGTCAGAAGACGTCAAAGCTACTATTACATCAACGCCTTCACCGTTTTTCATCACCAACACTTGAGGGGGAGATTGTTGGAATCACTCCTAAACCTTAATTCAAGTGTTTGTTACTCATTTGTAATAGGTAGCTTATTATGGCCTTTATGTTTGTTTAAAAGGGAAGGAGTAGGAGTGTTGCCCTAGCTCCTTGCCTATAAATACTATGTAATAACCCTCACTTGAGGGTTGGTTGTTCAAGTTATTTCCTTTCACATACTCCTACGCATAACCGTCTCATATTAACGTGTGTGTGTGTGTTTGGATATTGTTCAATCGCCTTAATCTCTTTCTATTAAGCTTGTGTTGTAAAACTAGTGACCTATCACACGTACCAAAACGGGACATTTTGAAAAGTACATTGCTATTCTACGACTTAATCCCTTTTCATTAATGCAATGTGTATATCTTTAAAAATTAAAGGTGAGGACTAAAAGCTATTTGCAGGTATACCAAATGTGGCCACATTAGTTTGAAACTTTGAACCCGCATTTTATTTTTACCATTTTGACCCGTTACCCTTTTAGCAAATCTGGAATTTTGCACCACACCAATCTTCCAGAAAATGAGTTTCTTGTGTGTGTTCTTGCAGCCAGTTTGATAACTGTCGGTAAATATAGTCCGAGCGAAAAGATCCTTGGTGGGTCTATACACTAGAACGCGGCAAAGTACAAAATGGTCAGTGTGTTTTAGACTGCCCACAATAAGGCATACACGATCGATCGATAAATCGATCACTACCGATCATCATTGTTGTGGGGGATCGATCGATTGGGTGTTTTGAGAGATCATGGTCGTGTAAACGATCTAAATCGCCAATTTCGTCCTTGTGTCTTTTTTCCCCTCAATACTTGTGTTTTGTGTTTATTGTGTTTTGTTTTTTAAACATTAAAGTGAAAACACGTTAAACAAGTTAAAACACGAATTACACTAAACATTAAAGTGAAAACACGAATTACATATTAATACAAACTACGATACGGTAATGAAAATGAATCTACAAGTTACAATGAAAAGTCTGAGTTCCAACCCTCTTCACTCGAAGACTCTTCATCCCTAAACTTGCCAGACTTGCCAGCATAATACTCTGCTTCCATAATGTCAAACCAGTTGTTCTTGCGGTATTCTGCTTCCCTTTCTTCCTGCTCCCTACGAACAACATCCTCTCGTAGTTCATGTTCTTCTATTTCTCTCTTTATTTTCTCATCCTGCTCAAGTTGTTGGAGTTGTTCCTCAGTTAAATTAAACGGATTGTTTTGGTGTTCCACAACCAGTGGAGTGTTAACAGGTTCATTTTCCGTTCGGAATACCGGAAAGATATCTTCTGGTGGAGAGTTAACCAATTCATTTTCCATTAGGTTGGAGTTGGGGAATTGTTGTGAGAAGTCGTGGTGACTGAGGAATTGTTGTGAAATTTTTTGATAAGAAATTTTATGTGTGTGTATAAACAATGTAGCGTATGTGGCTATATATAGGCAACTTTTGAAAATTGAAATCCAATTTGAATTTGAATAAAGCTGGCTCGTATTTGAATTTTAAATTTTAAATTTAAATTTGGTGGGATCCCGCTCGAACTGTACCATTTAATTTGAAATTGAATTATGATATTTAATTATTAAATTGAATAGGGTTTGTTTTGAAAATATAAAAAAGAAAGGGTTTTTTTTGAAAAAAAAAAATGAAGGTCGTCATCGTCTGAAAATTGCTGGAAAGAGAAAGCTGACGTGACAAAAAAAATATGATGAATTGACCTTCCTTAATGTGTGCAGCCTTAAGTTTTCTAAGTAGCTACGCAATTAGTGTCAATTTTATTTTACTTTCAATCAAATCACTAATATAAATCATCAAATGATGATTGAAAATGATATATGAGGAATCACACTCTTCTAGTTGCTTAACTCTGTTGTTCTAGTTGCTTAACTCGTTACAGATAACATATAAAAGTACGATAATTGTTTGTTTGCTTACCTTTTTCTCAATACCTCGCTTCAGTGGGATCGGGACTCAGTATGTTGTTGTTGTTATCGTTGTTGAATACTCAAGTTTATGAGTTAATTAAATTTATAATGTGTACTTAATTCTAAACTATACTTAAAATTATGAAAACAGGAAAAAATGATTAGTTTAGTTGTGATTAGTTGGTCAAATTAAGGGTGTGTCACATGGGGGTAATTTATAGTTTTATAGCAAGTAGTAATTATTTGTGTTTTCACGTGGGAGGATGCTTCTACATTAATGTACTACTAGGTATTTAAAATTTTAATTATAGTTTAAGACGTATTTATTGGGATCATTATTGTTTGATTTAAAAAACAAATATTAGAATTTTGTCTCGTAGTGTTATCATTTTTATAATGATACATGAAGAGCTACTTGGTTCGAATGAAGTGGCAGTCTCGTTATAAACTACTTTCTCCGTCTCAAAATTATTGTCAATAGACAAAAAACACAAAGTTTAATAAAAGTATGATCACTACAATTTTCAATCATTCATATAAAATATTCTTCTACTAAATTCTCTTCTTTTTACTACAAAAGAAAATTGGACAATTTTTTTGAGACATCTTAATAAGAAAATATGGGCTATTAATTTGAGACGGAGGAAGTATATGGTTTGTTTAACGGATGCTTATAGGGCATTGGTTTAGCCGTATAAAGAAAGGTTGAGTTCATTAACGCAGATAACTAAAGTTCTAACATTTTTTCGTACGCTAACTTCAACCAAGTCCGAAAGCACTTTGCAAGAAGTTTAAGGCTCGTTCTTTTTGCCCCACTCTACTACACAATTCATGTACCAAGATCAATGAAGAGTAGCATAGACTAGATATGAATGAGTAACAGAAACTAGCATCTCACTTTCATAAGCTTTGCTTCTAGCTAGATGCTTTTACGCGATTCTTCACATAGATGAACAATGCTAATCGCTGCGCATAAGCATGCATGTCATAAACTTATAATGATATTTTTAGGTGTTAAACTCTTTTGCTAATGGTAGCCACCACCAATGTGCATGGATAATAATGCATACAAGCTAGTGAGAGTCCCATCCCATCTACCACCAACTTTAAGATGAGCTTTTGCATCAACTGTTCCTCAAAACACTTTCAGTCTCATCAAACACCCCACTTATATTGGGAGCTGCTATTCACACGGGACTGCTGTCAAATCACTGTATGAAAGTTCTTATCAAATTATATAGTCGAACTATTTTATAATGTATCAAATTCACATTTATTTGTCGAACTATTTTTTTTTCTCATTTAATATAGAATTTTTTTCGCACAGGACCCCAATATGCTTTGCGGGTTCAGGTGCGGTCGGTTCGGTTTGGCTCAGTTCAGTCTTACGCACAACCTGTCAATATGCTTTTTTGAACTGCATCGACAAACCAAAGGTCCTCGGTGCAGAAATAAACAAATTAGGCCATTA
This sequence comes from Chrysanthemum seticuspe, assembly GCA_019973895.1. NCBI lineage: Eukaryota > Viridiplantae > Streptophyta > Magnoliopsida > Asterales > Asteraceae > Chrysanthemum > Chrysanthemum seticuspe. The sequence goes on from BPTQ01000006.1 coordinate 158,810,120, forward strand.
GAAAAAAAAAACTTTAGAAACAACAATCTTTATATTATATACGTAGGATAAAGATGTAAAACTTTTATAACGTCTATAAACTTTGTATTCGAACTCTCCGTAGAACCGTAAAGGTGAGATGAATACGTTCTTTTCGACTTCTTTAAAGTTTAAGTAAGCTAAGAGTCAAGTTTGCATGCAAATGTGTGTAAACAAGTAAGCAATATATATCAGGTGTAAGTAAATAATGAAACGAAATAGCTAAGGGAAGAGAGAACAAATACACGGATTTATACTCGTTCAGGATGAGGGGTTTAGATCATCCGTACGTCGAGTTTCGAATCCGCGATACCTATACCATTCACTAGTAACAAATCCTTGTAATGGATAAACCTTAAACCTTAGCTTTCACCGATCTATACCTAGACACGATGTGAACTTAACTTTTAAGCTTCTTAATGATATTTCAAACTATTAGCCAAAAGGTTTAAGGAAGTAATGAAGGCCTTGTATATAGAGAAAGAGGGAAGCACTTTATATACCACAAGATCATGTCTTGTAAAGAGGGAAAGAAAGCACCAAGCATTTGTCTAAGAGACCAAGTGATGCAAAGAGGCTTTTGGTTTAAAATTTATAATTCAAAATTCAAATCAAGTAATTCAAATGTTATAATCTTTTTGTTAATACAAATAAGCCGTAAAAACGTTTATTTATATTTTACGATCTTCTAATGTTTTGTCGATAACAAACGTAAAATCATTTTAACCAAACAAATAAAATACGTAAACTGTTTGAGCCAATAGTTTTCTAACACACTTACGTTTTCACATAAAACACTAAAACAAGTATAAGTGATTTTATGATTTAGTATTACATATGTACAACAACTAGTGTTTACATATTTGGGTAAAATAAACACATAAATAGTATGTAGCATATTGGGTAATATAAATGGGTAGAAACTTAAGTCTCATAACCCATTGACCAAATACATTGAATGTAGTTGGGTAAAACCCAAAGTCCATGGAGCTTGACCCATAACCCATTGCATGACATAATGCTTATATCATATATGGATAATATCCATAACCCATGGTATTGACCCATACCCATGTGACTAGGTGCATTGCACTTATAAGATACATTGTATCTAGTAAAAGACCCATGGATCAACCCATAACCCATGACCCATGACCCATAACCAAAATACCCATGGGTAAAGAGAAGCGTCCCACGGATCCCTAACTTTACGCTAGACGGATCCCTTGTGGGAGGGATCCGTGGGATCCGGGGAACAATAGACATTTTCCTCTATAAATAGTGAGCCATTTCTTCATTGTTTCTCACCCCTTTCTAACATATTTTCTCCCTGAGTTAAAAACTCTCTAACCTCAGATCCAAGTGATCTATGTTTATAGTTTTGTGTTTGTGTGATTCTCTAGGTTTCTTTTAAAGGCGAGATCACCACCTTTGAAGTCAAGCAAGCTCAAGTCCATGAGTTGCCATGCTTCCTCATCATCAAGACTACTGAAGTTTTCTTGTTGATGATTCTTTTCTTTCTTCTAAGAAGTGTAGTGATTGAAGACATTAGTGAAAGATATCTCAAGTGTCAAGACGAAGACATTAGTGAAAGGTGTCGATCGTCCGTATTGTAGGCATTAGGGAAGGGTGCCTAGAAGTCAAGTCACAAGACATTAGTGAAGGGTGTCTTGAAGATCTAGTTAAAGGCATTAGTGAAAGGTGCCTTAGATGTACATTCGATATGGTGTGTTTCGATGTACAAGATAGATTAGTACTAGATCCAAGGATGTTGATATCCTTGATGATGTTGTAATAAGAAGTGGGTCTCCTTTGGGATTAGTCGTTGGTGTAGTGTTGGGTAGTAGTTCCTCCACTGTAATGGAACTCGGTATCTAGCCTAGTACCGGATAAAGGGTAGGCGACGTTGTGGTAGGTGTGGTTCACCTTGGTGTGAAAGAACCCGATGGTTAGCCTAGTACCGGAAAAAAGAGTAGGCAACGTTGTGAAGGTTTCTCCACCATAAGGAGTTGGTGTCGTGTAGTGATTACGAACTCTCGAGTAGGTGACTCGGGGAGTGGAGTAGGGCAAGGAAGGTGTCCTTGTAGCCGAACCACTATAAATACTCGCGTTGTGGTTTTGTGCTTCTTACTCTTATCTTTTCATTACATACTTCTATATGTTTGTTTATCAACATCCAACACACATCCAAATAGATTGACATAAGTCGATCTAAATAGTTTAAAAGGAAGTTTTAATTGGCAAAACTATTAAACCCCCCCTTCTAGTTTTCCACACTTTTTAAATCTCACAATTAACTTATAACTAATTACTTTGATTCAACTAAATTTGCATTAAGTTCTTTAGCTATATACTTAAAGGAACATAACTAATTTGTTCAAATTGGAGTAAACTCATTTAGCAAGTCATAAGCAAGAATATAATCATGTTTTCACTTTCATTTGATTATTTTATGAAAACATAACCTTCAAGTGTTGCACTTATCTTATAAATTTTTTGGAGTTTGGTTTCATAAAAGGTTGCGAGTTGGGTTTTATAAAACGGGACTAAACATTTTGACACAATCTCTCTAAGTCCTAAACCACTTATGATGTTATGAAACATCTTAAATATCATGTACAAACCTGTATTGAAAGAACAAACGTTGTCGGGGTTGAAGAAGGTCGATTTTGGAAAGTCAAGCGCGCGAAGACAGTGTCTAGCGCGCTTTTGCGCGGGTCCAACGTGCTAGACGTGTTGTCTTCGTTTGCTTTCGTTTTAAACTATCGCTAATGATTTTACAAGTTTCCTAATATATATTTATCATCATTAAAACTAAAGGAGATATGTGTACATATATGCACCAACACTATCGTACTCTCGTTTGTGTGCATGTATAAAATAGTATAATTTTACTATATGGAGCACAAATAGTATTTAAAATACTAAACCAAAAATAATTACAATTTGTTTTAAAACAAGTATATTTACATAGAGAAGTTGCAGAGTATTAAGGGGATGTTTGGTCGATGGGTTTCAAAATAAATGAATGGTTTGATTCTAAGAAAATATGTTTGGCATGCATGATTCAAAATTAAATGTAGAAATGAGAATGATAGATTAATAGGAGGGGAGAGAGGTAGGTTTCCATCACTTAGGTGATTTTTAGTTGTTGGATGGGACATTTATATATGATAATCATACCTCAAATTTTATACCGAACAAAAGAAATGATAATCATATATTTAATCACATACCACCCTCTTATCAAATTCATACCAATTACGATTTCAGGTAGCAAACCAGTCACGCCTTAAGTATTGATTTGATGTAATAACTAGAATACTTGAAACTTAGGTGTTTTGTTTAGAGAATGGGTTTAAGGATTCATACCAAACTACGGGCATGGATTGGGAATGAGTTTATAAACCCACTAGCTTTGATGGGTTGAGAATGGCCATATTTGAAGGTTTGATACCCATTATCATCTATCAAATCCTCTAATCAAACAATTATAATGGGAGTGAAAGCCATTCCTTGATATCTATACCCTTACATCAAATGTTACAATATTAAAAATTAATCATCCTATTTGACCATCAATCAAATTCATCCATCAAATGTGTATAACGAGGATTTTTACCCGTGCTCCGTTGTAGGGCACGAGTTTTTGCGTTAATTTTTGTTACAACGACGAAGACTATTTTGTAAATAAGCAAAAAGACATAAAAATTAGGTAACATACATGGATCATTTGTGTAAATTCTTTTACATGGTTGGTCGTTAAAGACGGATATTTTAACGGAAGCTTAAACAAAGGAACTATTTATGTAAATGTTCATTTCCAAACAAATTAAAGTTTTGGGGATGATTTTTGGAGTTTATTCCAAGTATATGCTTCTTTTTTTAATATGTGGATACTTGTGTGTTTATTTCTTAAAAGGATTTTCAACTATGCTTTTAATTAAAAACAAAATTTAGAGTTAATCAATTAAACCGTTCTTTTGATTTGTCGTGTATAAAAAAATGGTCCCTAAACTTTTTCCTTTTTTCTGGATACTCTCTCTGTGGTTTTGACTCATAACGGGGTTGGTCCTTTGACCACTATTTCTGTTAGTTTGATCGTCAAGTAGATGTTTAAATGGCTGAAATTATATAAATACCCTCTTATATTTAAAAGTAAGGTCCATGTGATTTGTGGGGTATCATAAATTTGTTCCCTAATTTTTTACGCGTTTCGTCCGTTTTTCTTACGTTTTCATGAGTTTTTATACGTTTTGTCCGTTTTTATATGTTTTCTCCTGTTTTCCAACGTTTTTATCCATTTTTATATGTTTTCGTCTGTTTTCATATGTTTTCGTCTGTTTTATACGTTTTTGTCATTTTTTATACGTTTTCGTCCGTTTTTCTTACGTTTTTATATGTTTCTATACGTTTTCGTCTGTTTTATACGTTTTCACCCGTTTTTTACGTTTTCGCCCATTTTCATACGGTTTGTCCATATTTATACGTTTTCGTCCGTTTTATACGGTTTTCTCCGTATTTATACGTTTTTATAAGTTTTTCTTACATTTCTATCTTTTTTATACGTTTTCTTACGTTTTTATCCGTTTTTATACGTTTTCTTACGTTCATTTTTATTCGTTTTTATACGTTTTCTTACGTTCATTTTTGTTCGTTAGTAAGGTCTTTTTTTATTATTTACTTAACTTTTTTTTATTATTTATTTAACTATTAATAAGTAAAAAAGAGTTAAATAAATAATAACGTATGAAAACAGGCGAAAACGTAAAAAACCGAGCGAAAACGTATAAAAACGGACGAAAACGTAAACGAACAAAAATGAATGAAAATGTAAGAAAAACGAACGAAAACGTATACAAACGAATGAAAACATAAATGGATAAAAAACATATAAAAATGGACAAAAACATAAGAAAACTGACGAAAATGTATAAAAGCGGATGAAAACGTATGAAAACGGATAAAACGTAAGTACAATGGACGAAAACGCATAAAAACGGATGAAACGTATAAAAACTGCCGAAAACGTATAACAACGTTAGAAAAACGGACATAAACGTATAAAAAAAATAAGGACTAAATTCGTGATACCCCACAAACCACAAGGACCTTAGTTTTAAACATAAAAGGGTATTTATGTCATTTCATCCATCTAAACATCCACTTGATGGTCAAACTAACAGAAATAGTGGTAAAGGGACCAAACCCGTTACGAGTCAAAACCACTAGGAGAGGATTAGGGAAAAAAAGTTTAAGGACCATTTTCGTTATACCCGACAAACCACAAGGACGACTTAAGTAATTAACTCTAATTTTTTTTAGTCAAAAACATATTTTGGTAATCCGTTTTAGAAATAAGCACACAAGTATACACATATTGAAAAAGAAACATAGACTTGGAATAAAATCTGATTATTGAGCTGACAGGTAACGTCATAGACTATTTCCGTAAATTTTTGTTAAACAGTTTACTTAATATTTATGCTTTTAATATAACAACAACATCAACAATATCCAATCCCGCAGAAGCGATGTTTGGGAGAGGTAGGATGTAGACAAATCCTACCCCTACCTCAGGATAAACCTGAGAGTAGAGAGACTACTTCTAGAGAGATATCCGGAAAGTGCAAAAGTGCAGGTGAAAGAGGAACAGAAAAAAGTGCAAGGAGCAAAACGAGAAAAGCAATCCAAAGACAAAATGCAAAAGGCAAGAAAAAAAAGCAGAAAACACATGAACCAACAAACAAAGAACAAGAGAGAAAAAGCAAAAACATAAATATAAAAAAAAGAGCATATAAGCAAACAGAAGAAAAAGACGAAACAAGCAAACAAGCATACAAGGCAGAAAGGCAGGAAACCAACAAAAAGGAAGAAAAGAAGAAACAAATAAGCAACAAAAACAACTTAGAAAGAAAAGGCAAAGTGCAAAATAGGCAGGGGCATGAGAAAACAAACATACACAAGGGGGCAAAAACACCAAGGAAAAGCAGGCAAAAAAAAAGGGGGGGGGGGGGGGGGGGGGGCTTTACAGCAAAGGCAAGGAGCCTACAGCTAAAGTAAAGCAAAAAGGGAAAGGCCACTAGACTTCTAAAAACCTACGGGGCACGAGCTAAGGGACCACAAAACCTAAAACGCAAATAAGCAAGGCAACAAAGAGAAATCTAGAAAGACCTAGGCGTAAAGACCACAACCTACCACCTAGCCTGAAACTACCCGCCAATCTTAGTCCTAACTCTCTACGCATTCCTATCTGAGGTCATATTCTCGGACAAGAGAAGCCCCTTCATGTCTTGCTTAAGTCTATCCTCCCAGCTAAGTTTAGGTCTACCCTGCCTTTTCAAACCGTCGACTCTCAGCGCTTCAACTCTCCTTACTGGCGCTGAATGTGGCCTTTCTTTGACATAACCGAACCACCTCAACCTTCCTTCTCTTATCTTAGATATTATAGTTTCAACTTCAAGTTCTGCTCTGAAAACTCCGTTCGGGGATCATGTCAAGCTTGTTTTTACCACAAGTCCATCTTAGCATTCTCAGTTCAGCCACCTCCACCATGTTTGCTTGAGCTTTTGTGATAGGCCAACACTCCGACCCGTACAGGATAGCCGGTCTAATTTCCACCTTATAAAGTTTTTCCTTTAGCTTAAAGGGGACTTTCTTATAACATAGGACTCCTGACGCCGCTCTCCATTTCGCCCAACCTACTCTATTACGGTGGGTTACATCATCGTCTATCCTCCCTGATAATATTTATGCTTTTAATACCATATCAAGTATATAAAATTTGTGACTTTGTCTAGCTAAACTTAAAAATTTATGGGATACATATATTTAGCTCAGACATCTCAATAAAATGAAGTAAAGCATTATTTTAGCAGTCTAATACATGTGTTGAATTCATATATCTCAACTAGTATACTTTTAGCATTTTTATATACAATACAAATAACACAGTATTATGTAAGAGGTTGTAATTATATATCAATATGATCGAAGTATTATTAAGAACAACAAATAAAAAAATACCTAAAACCAAAAAAGACCAATCAAATTAATAAAATAAAAAATATATATTTCATTTGATAATACAAACCCCAAACAAATAAATAAAATATCTTTAAACAGTTAAATTAGTTTGTCCCAAAAAATCTTTGTATGATTTGGTTAATATAAATTAACCAAAAGGGTCCAAATCCTTATTATAATTATCTTCTTCTTCATCACCACCCAAGAAACCTTGATTCAACAACATGCTTATTGGATCAACCTCAATCTCTCCTAAACTCGAAAAGAAATCATGGTCCGGGTGCGTGCCACTACCATGCTCTGGCAACTCGGGCCGATACCCTTGAGGGAAACTTGGTTCTAATGTTTGTAACTCATCTTTCACTTGAACACCATTAGTACCTCTCATTATAGTTGATCCTTGATCATCTTCTGTAGTTTCTTTTTGTGGTGTTTGTTCGTTTGATATTGTGGTTGTTTTTGGTGGTTGTGGTGTTCTAGTCGAACCGGCTAAGGCGTTTCTTTGGGTTGGCCATGGATGGTTGTGTTCGGACGTATAGGTTATGACTAACATGTTTGGGTCTGTACGGCTTCTTTCGACTTGTTTTCTTGCTGAGCATCCCTTTGAGCTACTACATCTGTAGTATCCTCTGAAATATATCCAAAATAATTAGATTATAGTGATAATAATTATTACTTAATGATTAGAATGAAATCAAATGATTGCATAAATCATGTGTTGTCATTTTTACGAATCACATGCATGTAAGTTGTTGAGCAACTAGAATAATATAATTATTCAATGATTCAAAATCAAATTAATTCCAGAAAAAATATTGTAAGTTATGATTAGAACTTTTTCTTATCATATACTCGGCAATGAATGGAGACATTTATCATACGGTATGCATTTAGTTTCAAAATATAAAAAGGTTACTAATCAAACATAAGGGTGTTCATCAATATTGAAGAGAGCATGCACATGTCACAAACTGAAAAAAAAAATCACAATTGTTTTTTGTTTTACACTATAAATGTTTTTCGAAACTGTGGGGTGTATATCTTTTGCCTCAAGTATTTCCGTGTCTGCATATACTTTGTAAGTATTTTGTGGAAGGCATTTTCCATGCTCACATTATAAGATTCATTTAGTTGAAAGAAAACATCTATAAAGTATTTTGTAAAAAAATATATATATAGAGTTTACGTTCAAATCAGTCTTTTCCTAATACATTTTAATTTTTACAAAAAACACAACATGCATTTCTCAATTAACAATAAAAACTAGAAACATTATCTTTCTTTGCAAAACTAAAAATAGAAACTTAAGAAATTTTACTCCTACTAAAGGCACTCATATACATCTCATCATTTTTCACCATCAAATTTCAGTTGATTTATTACCATATTTAAATAACTTAAAGTAAACGTAGAACCTAGTTATCATAGATTAGTTGTATCCAAATCCTAAAAGTTTTATCAATCTGTATCTAATATATATTTTAACTAGTGCCGTATGTGCATGCTAAAGGTTTTTTGTGTCTATGATACGCAAAGGTGCAGCGTACATGTTTTGTTTAACCTTCTAAAATAGTTTTTGGGGTTATAAAAATGTAAAGCAAAAACTTCACACAGAAAAACAATTATCATATCAAATGCATTGATTTTATATTACTTAAAATAGTTAATAAACATGAAGTATTTAAAAAGTGAAATTGTTCTTTGCCTTCTTCGCCATCTTCAATAAAACTGATCAGTGGATTACTAAAAATTACAGTCAAGGTATCACTAGTTCACTACTAAAAATTATCGTTTAGTGACAGGAAGAAAATTTGTCGCAACAGTCAAAAGGGTCATAAACAGTCAGAAGTAGTAAAATTTCAGTCACAAAATCTTTTGGGGATCCTACACATAAAGAGTATGACAAAATCTTTAGCCTTTGTGACAACATCCTAAAGTGTCAGTAACACCAAAATCCCAAAGAAGTGCTTAAAACCTCATATTTGCTGACTAAATATAAATGTGTCAGTAAGGACGCATTCTTTTGTAGTGTATGAAAACAAGTGTTGGTGAATTAGGATTAGTTCATAGTTTCTATAATATTTAAATTGCGAGTATTTAAGCTGTTAATATTTTTTAATACAAACACTTATTGTAAAGTTTAATATGTAGATGTTTATTTACTACATATAAGCAGTTGAAATGAAGAATCTCAAATTAAGAACACCTTAATTTTGCAATCACAAAATATTAATTACACGCGGTAACATGGACAAAGGTGTCTAATTTGGTACTGATTTGTGATTGAACGCCAATATTTACAACTTACTTGATCTACAGTAAAAACTCGATAAATTTAATTAAGTTTTTAAAATAATATTTTTTCATAGAGTTTCGAGAAATTTAGGTGGTCCAGTGAGTACTAATTTATAGAGTTTCAAGAGATCATGGAAACTTCAAACTAACATTAGTTGTCATTTATTCTAATAAATCCATTAAACTAATATTAGTTGGTAATAGAATACTATTACCAAAGTATTTGTTTTGCAATGAATATGTGTTCATACGTACCTTGGATATGGAGATCCTTTAATGGGTTTCTGGCCATACTTCCTCCAGGCCCATAGGTCCGACGGAACCACTTCACCGGTGGGTCTACTGTTTGCAGGTGCTGGTGCAGGTATGCACACCACTTTCTTTGCCTGGCTCTTCCTGCATTCCCACTTAACCATCGTTAGCTTTACTCACAACCGTAAAACTAGCTAATTAATTAAGGCAGAACCATGCCAAACCAAATATAGTAAACTAGTAGTTTGCGGCCTATATATATAACTCAATCTTTTTTAAGTAAAGATAACGAAACAAGTCCTTTAGACAGATATTAGACTGCAACTTCTATTGGCAAAACCTTGATCTCATTCTATTTAATTGTGGATTATTAATTGTTAAAATGAATTGGTACATTGTTCTTAACAACAACATTTTATTTGAGACATTTTAAATCATGTTGTACTTTTTGAGACATCAAATTATATATTTTTTTTTAAGGTGAATTTCTTATAAAGTGATTCGTGTAATTATATACATATTACTGGATAATTTTAAGCATTTTTTTGTATTACCTATGTTCTTTAGAAAACTTTTGTTTGATTTGCACCCAAGTTTATCAGCTGTTTTAGCTGTTGGTAGGAAATTAAAATGGTTTAAAAGAAGAAATAATATTAAAACATATATACCCTGTATATTTTATGGAACATCCAAGAATTTTACCCAAAAATAAAAAAATTACCCAAAAAACATCCAAGAATTTACAAGGAAAAACCCTCAAATAGAAGAGAAGAAATACAAGCAAAAAAAGATCAAGGATTTCTGTTCATGAAAAAAAGAGATGTAGATACACCACCTAAAATACAAACATAAAACCAATTTACCCTGTATTAGTAATACTTATTTGTATTTTCTAAGAGTTCATGACTCAAACAATATTTTATTTGCATACTTTAAGCCAACATATTTATTTTTGCATTTCAATTATTTGCCCTATTTAATTTTGATTTGATTTGACCTAAATTTTTGATTTGACATATTACTTTTCAGGGTTTTATTTTATTCACTAAATTTCTAAAACATTTTAGATAAGAAAATGGCAAATCACTTAAAGTTAAAATTAAGATAAAAACTAGCTAGCTAGCTCTTTAATTTGCTGACTTTCTTAATAAAGCAATGATTTGTTCTTAAAAGAAAAAAATGATAAACAAAAGAGAACAAGAACTTAAAAAATTACAAAAATAATAATTGTTAAGCATAGAGAATGTGAAAAGGTTTTAATCAGTAAAATGTGATACTTGTAGTTTAGAAGCTTTTAAGATAAACAAATAAAAGTCAAACTAGAATTTTCACAAAATGTGAAAGTAAATTGATATTGTAAAAGAAAATAGATAAATTTATGACAAAGACTAAGTGATCCAATTTTATCGGAAGGTGTTTTTATATGGTAACTAGTCCGACACTTTCACCACCACCAAAATGTTTTTTGGAAAAAGGATGCAAATGCAAGTATTATTGACCACCAAAAGTGCAAAATAGAAAGCTGATTGAAATTGAAAATTCCATTCCATATGCTAGTCCTGTTTGAAGACAGTGATCTCATGTTCAATCATGACATGACATATTAACAACTATTCAACTTTTAGTTCCACAAACAATAATTTTTGGGTTAGGAAAAACAAGCTTGACCACATAGATAACTCTTTTTAACTTTTCAAAAATTATTGTTTCATTAGTTTTAGTAATAAAAAAAATGTTGAATGGTTGAGTAACTTACATATACTTTCTCCGTCCAAAATTATTGTCCCCTATTGGCTTTTTTAGTCTTTCTTCTTCAACTTTGACAATAAATATTTTTGTTTGTGTTATATGATATTTGATGAAAAATATATGAATGTATTGGGTTTTAAATGTATTTTCATTGTTATAACATTAAGTATTATATAACACAAATAAATATATTAATTGTCAAAGTTGAACAAGAAAGACTGGTCATAGCCAAAATGGACAATAAAAATGAGACGGAGGGAGTAGTAAGATACATTATCACAAAATAAAAATATCATTAAACAAAAAAATAAATCATGAAATAACATCAAATATAATATCCTTGTTAAATAATCAAATAACTATATAACTACACATAATCTTTTGAATTTTTATCTTATATACATAAACAATAAGATGATTAGTTAAAACAGTGTATCATAGTTATGTACTTATTAATAATCTATATCTATATAATTTTGTATAAAAGTATATAAATTGCTCAAATGTAATGTAATAAAAAAATATGGTTATATATGCTCCTGAAGTATTGTAAAACTAGCCATAATTTATTCTTGATGAAATTTTTTTTAAATATATACATATATATCTCAATTTCCCAAAGAGCATTTAAAAATTGATGAATGAAAGCTGTGAAATGTTTTCAATAACATTCATGAAAAGTATAATGCAAACAACTTAATCTTGAAATGATATGAATTACATATTCAATTATGCACAGAAAATTATACAATAAATAAATTATACTCTTAACTTCTTGAGAATCTTTTGAGCTCCAAAAAGATTATAAAAAAGTTTTATATCTTCCAAAACTAATCGTAATTTTAGCCGGTTAACATTTCTTTAATAAATTTAGACTTTCATAGAATCAAATTATATCATACATATTTGATTGTTGTAATATATCTATTGCATCTATGTATTAATTATAAGATTAAAATATATCATAGAAGTTGTAAAAAAGAGTAATTAAAAACTATATAAGAGTATCATTTACCAAGCAATTTGCATATGATCCTCTTATATATTAATTCAATGAAGCAGATTCCAATAAACCAAGAATATAAAAATATATGCAAGGTGTATTTAGTTTAGTTATTTACCTTCTCTTGATGGCCGGATTTCGCGGTGACGAGATCTGTAACGTGCTACCCGTTGTAGAAGCTTCCAACAAACTACGCTTCGGTGCAGAAGAATTAGAAGAAGAAGATGTGATCATTCCATTATCTGATGAAAGAGTTGACTTTGCACCATTTGGTGAAATTTGTAACATCTTTGAAAATATGTTATTATGAGTATGATTATTGTTGTTCATGATTTTGTGATCATGATGCTGATGATGCTGCTGATGATGATGATGATGATCAAACCCTAATGATTGTGTCGAATGCTCGAAATCATCTAAACTTGTAGTAGTAGTAGTTGTTGTTGTTCCAAAGAAGCATGGAGTTGATGTCCCTTCATGAACAAATGGATCTACAAGAAGACTAGTAAAAGGTTGCCCAAAACCTTCATCATGTATTAATCTTGTTGACTTTTGGATCATTTGTGCTTCTTGATTATCTTGATGATCAAAGTATTGCCAATGATCTGAAACCGAAACCGACACCCCAGGAGGATCTATATCGCCCGAGTTATTAACACTTCCTGGCCGAAAAATATCTCCTAAATCACCATGAAAGTTATTCTCCATTATGGATCAAGAACCGTACCGATCAGTTTTGACCAGTTATCCAACTCGTTTTCGCTGCTTTTTTCACCAAACAAACGTAAAAATTTGAAAAAGAACTTGAACTTTTGGTTTATATATGGAAATGAGTGCTTGATATGTGATGAAAATGACAAATAAAAATTAGGGTTTGGAAGAATGAAATGAAATGAAAATAGAAAGAGAAAAAGTAAAGTCGCTGACTTTTTGTATACATATGACAGTTCTATTCCATACGCAAAGAGAAGGAAAAAGTGTTTGTATAATAGAATGATGATTAGTTAATGGAGATTAAAAAATGGATATAATCTGACTGAGATATGTGATGGTGTTTTTATATAGTTATGTAATATTCATCTAGGATTGTGATATGGTTTTTTTATTAGTTCTGTATTTGTCTTTTCGTGTCGGTAAAGAGTTCGTTTTTTAACTGTTTATAACTAAAGTTAAATTACGATCAAATTTATTGGTCTCCAGAAAAAGACTGCTGCATTGGTTACATTTTTATCGATCTGAATTTTACACTGTAGTATATACATATATAGAGTCTTCCTGACTTTCGGGTTTACCTGAATGACACTATATCTTCACGTAGGCGTATGATTGTCCACATCTTATCTCTTTTACATCCCCGTTATGCAAGATTGAATGTTGTTGTGACTTGTGACTATACATAGAGGCTTCTTTTTTACACTTAGTACGAGTAGTTTTTAAACTAATTTCTGCTTGTTGTTTAGATAGCAACAATATGAGGATACCAAAGAATTCAAAACATCAAAAAGAATATCCTAAATATTACAGTACAAGTTATTTATAAAAAAAAGAGCATCATGTACAAGTGTGGACAAATGGTATTAGTAAAATCATTTAAACAAGTGGCCAATGAATATTATGTTGGAATAAGTAATCTATTTCTCATATGTAACATATACAATTAATCATAAATACGCAACGGAATATAAAGATCATATAGTGCATAATTAATTAACCTAAAAAGAAACGTACTTTGTTAGCTTTCACGCGTATCAAGTAATCTAGAAAACACAAACCCTAAACTTAGGAGAGGAGGCTGTTGATGATGATGATACTTTGTTTAGCTTAGCTTGGAGCTAAGATAAATAACTTGGTTACTATATGTTAATATGAAAGTTATGATATTATGTGATTATGAATGTAAGTGTTAAGATTGATTATAGTTGCTTAAAGTATGGTGAAATAGAGGCTTGGTTAGTTGCAAGACTTAGTGTTAGCCCTTGATTTTAGAAGAATCAAGGTATGTGCAATTGGTTTGATGTACCTTATGTTTTCATATTGCTAATATGACAATGAACATATTAATCATGTATTAACCAATTACTTACTAAGCGTTTTCGCTTACCGTTATAGTTAACCATGTTTTGTAGGTTCTCGCAAGAAGGTAATGCATGGATTAAGGCTTAAGGAATGGAAGAGCGGATGTTAGAAGGTTTGTATGTAAGTAGGAGCTTAGGTAGAATATCGAGCTCAAAGTCAATGTTGTACCCCCGAGAGTTCTAAGTGATTTGTATGTAAGTTGTCGGGTGTCAAAGTTTATGTTGAGGTTGTTCAAGTAATCCAGTTGTCAAATGGTATGTTATGGTAATGATTAGAGTGTAAGTGTTATGTTTTAATGCGGTGTTTGAATTAGTGTCTATTTATACCCATTTTGGACTCAAACGGGTTATTTGTCGTCGATTATAGTTTGTTATAGTTTTGAATGTTAAATGAGTGTTTTGGTACAAGTTATAATATGGTATTGAGGTCAAAATGGTTTGTGGGTGAGTGTTGCAGTTTATGAAGGTTTTCTGCAAGTGTTCTGTCTCATAAGTCAATACGGTGTATTCAAGTGTTGGATATGGCGTATTGGGCAATACGGCGTATTGACCTCAGTAGCAATACGGTGTATCCATAAATATGGATACGACGTATTAGAGTCACAGAAAG
Organism: Chrysanthemum seticuspe; assembly: GCA_019973895.1. Taxonomy (NCBI): domain Eukaryota; kingdom Viridiplantae; phylum Streptophyta; class Magnoliopsida; order Asterales; family Asteraceae; genus Chrysanthemum; species Chrysanthemum seticuspe. The sequence goes on from BPTQ01000006.1 coordinate 158,825,148, forward strand.
GGTTTTTGGTTGATTTATAGTTTTTTATGAAATGTTTTAAAAGGGTTGTTGAGTGTATGTCCTTGTAAGTATTTTAATAATGTAAATAGTTATAGTAATGTGTCGTTTTATCTAAGAATAATAGTGAGTCCGTTTATAGTCAAAACGTTTCCGCGTAAAATTTTTATTTTTAGTCAAATCGAGCACGGGGCGTAACAACTTGGTATCGGAGCTTCGGTTTAAGTGAATTAGGTTTTCCTTTAGATTGCCTAAACTTATATCACTCATAGATGTGTTGCCCGAAAGTGTAAGTTATGAGGAAGGATAAATGTTTAAGTTATAAAATGCATTATGTAATATGTTATATGAGCTTAAGATATAAGGCGTAGAAAATGTTTTATAATATTGATGAGTAAGTGATATAAGTCCATGGCATAATAAGATTTGTTTAAGTGTTTAGAACACCACACACCTCGGATAGTGTCAGTAATTGTTATATGACTTTGTGAATGATAGGTTCATAAATTTACAGGCTGTCTAGGCAAAAGGATGGCTATGAGTTATGAGATATGATGGCCAACATATGGTCTCATTAGTATCACGTGTTGGTGAACGATCGTTAACATGGTATTAGAGATGGGGTGGTTGTAAGTTAAAGTACCTGATGATAAAGCATAATCTAGTACTGAAGCATTGATTATATGTGCCGAATGACATAACGATATAGAAATTAAGGTGTGACGACTAAGTAAGGATGGGGTCGAATGGTATAGCTTAAGTCCTTATAATTAAAGAACGAGACAAGTATGTCCAAGAATGAGGAGTTACCGAAATATTACCATAGTATGGTTAGTGTGACCCACTGACTATATTTCTATTAAATGGTTATACCATGTGTTAATTAATAAACGGATGCTAGTGTCTATGTATTATGATATAAACCTATGTAAGGTTTATATGTGGGTAACCATGTAGATTAACTAGTAATAGTGTAGACAATGAGAATGGTCAACAAGGGTTGACGGGGAGAAGTTATAGTAAGGAAAGTAAGCACACATAATGAATAAATGTTAAGCAGGCTAGTATTTTATGCCCTATGAAGCTTACCCTTAATTAAATAGTAATGAACATGATAGCGTGTGCATTAAATGTTAATTACCTGGATCCAAAATGTTTTTGCAAAAAAATTAGGGAAGTGCTAAGGAAAGTCCTCCGGAAGGATATGTAATAGGTCCACTATTTAGGAGTTGGGACATGTTATAGTTCCGCTCTTTATGAGTCAGAGATTTTTAATGAATTCACTCTTTGTTAGTTGGAGGTATGTTATAGCCCCAAGTAAATATTATAGAAATCCTTCGGGATAAAATAAATTGCCTTTACTGGCAATGGGTTGCCTATTTCCATGGCATATGTATTAATCCCCTCAATGAATGTTATAATGATATGGATCCAAGACAGAAAGGGTAACATTGTAATGTGAAATAAAAAGATTATGGTCTTTTAGTCACCCTATGCAAGATGATGAAAGATTGAAAGTTAAAGCGTGTGATAGGATTTGTATTGTTATGTCGGAAGTGTGTAAGTAGGATGATTCATGATTTCCTTATTTAAATGGATTGAGACGCCTCTTCGTTTAAGTAAGGAAATTGTGAATCACCGAACTATGGGTTTATATTCCCTGATTTACATTGATTGGGACGCCTCTCTATGTAAATGAGGAAGTATAAATAAGTGGGCTTATGTATTCCCGGCATGGCATGAGTATGGTTATACGAGTAGATAATGGAAACTAGAATTTGACTAGACGTTTTATGATAACGCTCAAAATGAGCATGTTTTTAGTAGCGTTATTGTTAGTTTCGTGCATGATAATTGGTTATATTTATACATAATTGTTGCGAAATTGCGAAGGAAGTGTATTTGTATGTACATTTGGATAATTCCCGAGCAGGAGAAGAAAGAAGAAAGAAGAAACTACTCAAAGACTCAATGATTTGAATCACGAAGATTTATAAGTTTCTACACCAATAAAATATCATGTTCTATCATAGAAATCAGTGCCAGGAGCAAAGAAAAAGCATGCATCGAACCGATTCAAGAAAAAGTCAAAGATTGTTGTACGGATGGACTCCAGCCGATCGGTTGGAGCCTGCAACCGAATCGGCTGGGTGAAGATTTTGGGAGGAGCCGATCAGTTGCAATTCGCAACCGATCCGGCTGGATGGTTCTACAGTTACATATTTTGCATTTATTGAAGGCATTACTTTCATTAATCATTGGAGTCCGGTCATTTCTTAATATTAACTCCTGGAGAACGTTTTTGGCTTGTTGAGGGTTCTTGGCTAAATATTGAACCTAGACCTATGTACTTAGTGTGGCACAACTTAGAAGTAATAGACTTACATCAAAGCTATTACTAACCATTTTTATTCAGCCCAAAAGTCATATAGAAACTGTAAAAGGTCTAGGAAAGTGTTGAGTGCAATTCTCAATCATTTGGTAGTATTTTTGGAGTTGTTACTGTATATCTAAGGCGATTGGAGGAGCGTGGATTGCTATAGTTCCACATAATTAGTTCTTGTAATCCGAGGATAGGTATACTTTGTTACTTTACCATGAATTCCTGTTTTATGCATTATATGAAAGATATGTTTGTTACTTGTGTTTTATTATGGTTATAATGGAGTAGTTCTTGGATATACTTATGTGTAAGATGTTGGCAATTGTTGGGAGTATTCTTATCTATGTGATGCATGTGAATTATTCTTGTTTAATGGGTTTGTTGAGATAACATCTAGTCTTGCTTAATTTGTTGGTAATAACATTTGAAAGATAAAAGGCCAAAAGGATTTCTCTTAATGTTTTTATTCCAAAACGTTAGTGCACGAACTAGTATGGGATATGATGATTGACACTCATCATATTTGCTTATTAAAATATAATTGAAACGATTTCATCACGAAAAAGGCCGAAAGGGTTCGTAAGATAAGAATCATTTTCAAACAAATGGATTTCAAAAGAATAGTCAATTGGTTAAAAGGCCGAAAGGATTACCAATGTGATTTTATTCTTATAATGATTTCTACATGACATAAACCATCGATTGTGAATCATTTTCCTATGATTTGTGCATTACTTCAAATTTACACCAAGCTATCATGAACACTCTAGACAATTGGCTATGACCTACACACAAGTATATGTTTCTTTAATTGGTTTTTAGAATAACAAAAATTTCGTAGGAGGCTTGACAAACCTTCTTGTTTCAAACAAATCAATAACCACAAATCCCTTGGGACGATCTCGACTTACCCACCTTTACTATCACGGACGAGTATACTTGCTCGTGTATGTGTCAAATATAATTGTCCGGTAAATCGTGTTTATAAATTTTAAAACTTGTACACGGTAGAGCACATCAAGTTTTTGGCGCCGCTGCCGGGGATTTGATTTGTTATTTTTTTTTGTATTTTGATATTGTTTGAAGTTTTAGGATAATTGTTTGTTCTTAAAAAAAATCTAAAAAGTTTGGTCTAACCGAATCGGCTGGGTTTCCAGCCGATTGGTTGGAGCTCGCGTTAAATTTTTAAAAATTTTCTTTTTCAATCTTTTGATTAATTAGTGTTTTGTGTTTATGTGTTTAGGTTTATTTTGTTGTATCTCCAGTTTTTCTTGATAGTTAGAATATTTGGTTTATTTCATGATTATTTCAATTTTGTTTATTTTTAGTTAAATTAAGGTCTTAATAAATTATGTTTTAATATCTTTTAATGCTTTAGTTAATTTCCAGTTCTAGTAGTTAAAAGGATTAGATGTAATAATTAGTTATTAAATGTATTTATATTTATTTAAGTTTTAATTAAATAGAGTTAAGTTAAGTTGTTTTTTTATTTTATTTTTTATTTTTTTTTATGGTTAATGAATAGTTGCATTAATTAGAATTTAAGTTTGAATTAATTGTCTTTTAATATTAAAAAAAACCAAATAAATAAATAAATAAATAAATAGAAATTAACCAAGCCAATCGACAGCTTTACTTTTGTCAGGAAGTTTGCACCAACCGATCGGTTGGAAGGCTCGTTAAATGTTTTTAGTTTTTCTTAATTTCAGCTTTTAGTTTATGTGTTTAGTGTTATTAAGTGTCTAAAGCTGTTTTGATTTTATTTTGTATTTTGTTTTGATTATAACTAACCCTTAACACTAATGATTTGGTTGTTTATGTTTTTGTTGGTTTTGTTATAGAGATAAGTAATTTTGTTAGCATGGAAAGTTTGAGCGGAATTTCGGAATACCTAAGGAACTTGGACAAAATGTTCAAGGATACGGGGGATTCTTTGGAGAAGATAGGGAACATATTGGAGAAAGGTAAAATGGAGTTGATAGAAGGAATGAGGGTTTTTGATAGAATTCGAATTAAGATGAGATCTTTTGGAAATAAGTGGGTAATTGATGTAGGAATACATTGCAAAAAGAATTATGGTAATTGATTCAACTTTGGAAGAGAATTAGTTGATTGAATTTTCGGATTCAATTAGGTTGAAATCTTGAATCAAATTAAGTTGCAATTGTTGATTCCCAGTTGTTATATGATTAATTCTCAATGATTTTAATATACTACATTGTTGTTTAGAACATCAATTAAGGAATTGAATTTGAGAAATTATTATGTGTTCTATGGAATAATGAATAAATCATGGGGAGATGTTTTGAAGTGAAGTAAGGACGAATTAAGGTTATAGAAATCATCATTAGGATTCAAATGAAGTGTAGGAGTGAATTAGAATTGGTAGAAATCAAGTGAGAGGTCGAATTAGTAGGCTTTTGCCTTTTGCAGCATGTGCAACCGGATCGGCTGCGAATGCAGACCGATCGGTTGGTGTGAGGTTCATGGAGCAGCCGATCGGCTGGGTCCATGACCGAATCAGTTGCTCGCTTCTGTTAAGGTTTTTTCAAGTTTTTGAATTCGACTCTCGGGGCTTCTATAAATTATAACGTTGGTTCTAACACTCTTATATTAACATATATTTGTGATTTCTACAGAGAAATGTTGTAGGTTCCTCAAATTCGACACGGATCCCGATGAACCCGATTGTGGACAAGTATTGTCAAAGGAACGCAAGAAAGAAAGTCACATATGAGATGCGAGCAGAGGGTAATGAGAACCTGAAGTTTAGTAAGCTATCAAAGGGAGAAAAGCACGCATTTAGGGAGCGTGTTTCAAAGTTGCAAGCAAGAAAAATTGCGGTTCCACGGTTGATAGATTGGGACTTGTTCAATGAATATGAGTGTGAGGAGCAATTGAGAGGGATGATGAAGATGAATTATGTCTATGCGGATGATGGATACATGTTTGAAGATCTTTCTTGGGAAAGAGCCTTTAGTATTCATGAGGATGTTTATAAGGAATGGTGTTTGGAGTTTTTCTCGACCATGTATTTCAAAAGGAAGGTGAATTTGCATAATATCACGGACGAGGTTTGTATTTGGTTTAGATTATGTGGAAGGGATCATGCATACACTTTTCCAGATTTTGCAGTCGCTCTTGGTTTATACGAACAACATGAGATTAGGCATAGATTGTTTGCGGTTCATTTTCTTAGGCTTAAAAGGTTTGAAAAAGACTACCCGAGTGTTCCGCCCTATTGGAATCGTGTTGGAGATCCTACATGTGTGATGAGGAATTCATCAACTCTAAGGAACCCATTGTTGAAAATTCTACACAAATTGATAGTATGGGGGACGTTCCATAGGAAAAGAAGTAGGGATAAATGTCAAAAGCGGGATCTATGGTTTATGGAATTGTTAGAGGAGTCGAAGGATGGAAATGCGGCTTGGATCATAGCCGAGTATCTATCTAGGAGAGCTCCGGGAATCAAGGACAAGAGTGATATTTGTGGAGGACACTATGTGACGAGGTTGGCAAAGAATCTTGGATATTTTGATGATAATGAGTTGGACAAGTGTGTTGATCCATTAGTGAGTGAGACTTGGGATGATAAGGGTTTTGGGAAAGCTTTGGATAGGAGAAATAGGACGTTGGGAGCATGGAATAACCCAACACTACAGCAACCAACGAAGAATGTGCCTAGTGGTATGACGAGTAGCTTTGACTCGGGATGGGGTGATTGGAACCATGAGTTAAATAATATTGAGCGTAGGGAAGTTTGGAGAGATTCGATAAATGTTAAGAAACAATTATGTAAATGTTAGGATCGTATGTATGGGTGATTTGGTGAATCGAGAGGTCTTGGAAGATGGAAGATGGAAGAACTCCATCTTCAAGTTAGTGAGAGAAACTAGAGAGAGAAGGGAAACTAGTAGGTGTTTTATTGAAGATGAAAGGGAAAATACACTAAGAGTCTCACCCTCCTAGGAAAGTCTAGGAGGGTATTTATAGCTAAACACTTACAACTATGGCTATATGACAAAACAAGCCCATGTGTTTTAGCTAACAATGATAGAAAATGTAGTCCCGTCAATGTCGTTCCATTTACGAGTTAGGAGCGATTCCAACAATCTTCCCCCAATGGGACGACATAAGGGATTACTTACAACATTTCCTACAAGTATAAAAAACAAATAAAGAAAGGTCTTCATAAGCTCTTCAAGTGCTGAGGATGATGAAAGTTTACGCTCTTTGTATTCTTCTTGTACCTCGACTTGAGAACCGTTTTCTTCACTTGTAGACAAATGATGTAATATGCATAAATTGGATGAACTTCCCCCCAATTCATGCCGCATGTCTTTAGCAGCTTCTCCGTACACTCCTTTTTGGCGAAGTTTCTGAATCAGCTTCCCCCCAAACTGACAATCGTCTTCAGCAGATTCGAAACTTTGATGTAGTCAACATTTCCTCTAACTTTTGAAATTTTCAGTATGCAGCTGAATTTGTAGATGAGCAGTTGACCACACAAGGTAAATATGACTTGTTTTCGGAAAATCCGTTCGGGGGTAACATGCGAGAAATCAACAAGATCTTCTCACGTATGTAGATGCTTCCCACCAAACAAACCACAAAAAACGAAATGAAACAACTTCCCCCTGAATGTTGCGGTCTATCGGAATAATAGTTACCTGTGAATCTGCAATTACTCGATAAAATGACCGTGTGTAAGGCATCATAACATCATATTTAGGTAACTTCACGCACGATAACTCTGTGAAAGTGAGACGATAACACCAACTTGAGAAATTTGCACCACAAATCGTCTCATTTCTTTCCCCTGATTAAAGAAATTCATGAAGGGAAAGGGGTTTTCGAAAAAAAAAATACAAAAACATCAAAGAAGCAATGACACCTATACTCTCTTCCCCCCGATGTTTTCAATGAATCAGAATCATACACCACGTATGTTGATGATGAATTGGAGACAGCGAAACCATGTATGTCCAAGTAATCGAACAATTGTGAAGTACCATAAATATCATGTGAGAATCAATTGCTGATAAGACTTCTCTACTTGTGTATATTCTTCTCAGCTAACTCTTTACCGACCTCATTATCATTCAGATGGCTTTTTGCAGTGAATACTGATGGAGAAAACCCAATATGACGAACTTGAGACTGAAGTAGTATAACCCGAACTTGTGACTTAAACTTGCACTATTGTCAGACGAAGAACCCTTTTTCTTAACCCCATCGAAAAAAGGTAAACTTAAAGTTTCTCAAATTATCCACACCTTAGTGTGACACTTAAGCACAACAACGTAACTCCTTAAAAGTGATAGTTATACGCTGTGAGCACAACAACGTAACTCCTTACATCAGGTACAACTAGACAACTCAAGTCTTTGTCATTTGTAATGGTTAAAGCTCGAACAAGGATCTCAAAGAATCATGTATCCAACCAACCCCGATATCTTCATATACTAAGTACACGCACCCGTGATATCCCACTTCAACCTCAAATAAATAATAATGAATTCTCGCCGTAGTCACATCTTGCGGTTACATGCCCAAAACTAGCATTCATTAACGGTAAATGAATTTGATAATGGTTTCCCGTTTCTTGTCAAAAATGTATCCCCGTGAAAATATATCATACCAAAATACCACTCATTTGATAGTCCGAATTAAATTCACTAAGGAGTCGGATCCAATAAAAATCATAAGCCCACTTGATGGTCCAAATAACCAACGAAAAAGAAGAATCCAACTCCAATTATTAATATTGGATAGTCCACTTAACCCGGTTATAACTGTGAGCCCAACTTCCTTCAAACCATCAAGAATAAAACACGGTATATATATGCCCTAATCTCACTCTTGATTTTAACCCTAATCATACCTATAAAAAAAATCACGCCTACCATTCATTCTTTCTCACCAAAAGAAACAGATCTGATAAACATCCTCCTCTCAACAAGAACTCATCAAACTCATCTCATCCAATATCATCAAATGAACAACAAAAAAACACAAGTTATAGTGATGAAATATCACGAACAAAAAACACAACATCACTTAATATCTTCGTTTTGTTCTCTAATCAAATCAAGAAAGCACTTGAATGTCTTCTAGATCCTCGCGGGGTCTCAGGTAGGTGTGTGTGTGATTTGTTTTGTGTATTGGTCATTGAACGAAGAAAAAGGGATTAACATAATCGTTATATCTCTTATTCTTTTGAAGTTCAAATATAAATTGAAGTAAATGCTTCAAATATAAATCAGTGATGAACTTTTCGTGATAAGGACCTTCAGGGTCTGATTTATCTTTGAATAATCACGAAATTATCTGAGATTTATTTTATTTTCTTTTTCAATTTAGTCCGAGTCTTGTGATTGTTGTATTTTCTTTTTGGTTTGATTCTTGAGTAAGATGTTAGAATGAGGTTGATATATGGATTTGAGTTGGTATGGTTGATGGGTAAGGCTGAAGTGAGTATGGTAATTTGTTATGAGGTCATGGTCAAACAGTCAAAGTCTTCATCTTTATCTCATTTTTCTGTCGAGTCTTAGGCGTAAAAATGGAAAGGTCTTATGCGTAAACACCATTTCTTACATGTCAAAGCAACTTATGCGTAACTTATGCGTAAGCTTGTTTTTTCTTATGCGTAATACAACACTTAGGCGTAAGCCAAAAAAGTTAAGCGTAAATGTCTTATGCGTAAGACCTTACGCGTAATACTTTATGAGTAGCTTTCCAAGCTACTCGTAAACAATCTGTAGATCCTTAGTCGTAAAACTAAGGTATTGACTTGTTGACTTTTTGCTCCGGCGAGTTTTCCGACCAAAAGTTCCGTCCAGATTCATTGTAACCCAGAAACATGACAAAAAGGATTAAACCTTTGACCCATTTTGATGACCATATTGACTTGACCACGAACATTTCACGAGAAAGTTTGAAGGCATAAAAAATACATAAATTGTACCAACCAGATATGTTGAAAAGATAAGACTTTTTAGGCAAAAAACTGATACAATAAAACTTGTAAAAAAAATCTGTTAACAAAAAAATTTGTGAACATTTAAGATTAAAACAGACTTTTTAAAACAAGTATTTTGACAAGAAAATATAACCAAAGATCAACCATAACTAAAATCGACCGGGCTCTTGATACCAATGTTAGGATCGTATGTATGGGTGATTTGGTGAATCGGGAGGTCTTGGAAGATGGAAGAACACCATCTTCAAGTTAGTGAGAGAGACTAGAGAGAGAAAGGAAACTAGTAGGTGTTTTATTGAAGATGAAAGGGAAAATACACTAAGAGTCTCACCCTCCTAGGAAAGTCTAGGAGGGTATTTATAGCTAAACACTTACAACTATGGCTATATGACATAACAAGCCCATGTGTTTTAGCTAACAATGATAGAAAATGTAATCCCGTCAATGTCGTTCCATTTACGAGTTATGAGCGATTCCAACAGTAAATGATTACTCAATGCCGTTTCTTCAACACATGGCGCATGAAGCCAATTATGAGATGCCTCCCTACAACCCGCCTAATGTTCCACCATATCCTTTCCCATATACTCCTTACCCTGGTCCTTATCCTTACCCATATCCTGGATATCCACCTTTTTCCGATCTTGTACCGATGTATGGTAGAGTTCCTGAGGTTTGAGGATCAAGTTACGATGTGGGTGGTTCTTCATCTGGAGCTGGAGAGAAGAAGAATAGGAGAGTGTATTCGGTGTTTAACAAAGATGAGAATTACAAGACTGAAGGAGAGGAGGAAGAAGATGATGAGATGAGCGAGGATGATGCATGATCGTGATGATCATGATTTGATTATGGTTTGGATGATGATTCAAAAACAATTATGTGTGTCGAACAATTTCTTATCTATTCTCTCTAAACTATTGTTGTCGTCAACCTAGGTGACAACTTCACCGTGAAGGGTCACCACCTTTCTATGATCAAAGACCGCCAATTCGATGGCCGTGCGCGGGCCGATCCGCATAAGCACATTGCCGAATTCATTGAAATTTGCGGCATGTTTCGATATGGCGACACCGATGTCAATGCCATCAAACTCAAAATTTTTCCATCATCACTCGTCGGAGATGCAAAAATATGGTACAATGAATTAACCCCAGGAATTATCAATAATTGGGAGGAGATGAGGCAAGCTTTTGTAAGCCGATTCTTTCCACCTGCCATGTTTGATCGATTAATGGGAGAAATTCGTGCTTTTTCGCAAAACCCCAACGAATCACTTGTCGAAGCTTGGCTTCGAATGAAAGATTTACAGTTTTCATGGACATGTTTTACCCCGCGGAACCATTATCCAAATATTTTACCATGGACTAGATGAAATTTCTCAAGGTATTCTTGATGCCGGAGGAATTTTTCTCTATAAGACTCTTAACGAAGCATGTCAATTACTCGAAGATCGAGTACTTCTTAAACTCGATTGGTCTAAAGATTCCAAAGCCAAACCTCTTAGAAAAACCGTTGCTTTTGTCGAAAATTCCGATACCTCAAAACTCATGGAGAAAATGGAAGCCTTGACTTCCAAAATTGACTCGCAATACAAAGATCTTAAAGGAGAAATGAAAGAAATGCAAGATGGATGCAACAATTGTGGAGGAAATCACCCATCATCGGAATGTGACGATAAACCTATGGGTGGACCCAACGAAGGAGAAGCTAATTATGTTCAAGGAGGATACCGTGGAGGTGGATAACGTGGTAGTTATTACGGTAGAAATTCTGGAAATTGGCAAGACCGCCAACAAAGGGATAACAACCGTGATTCTCAACCTCGTGCAGACAATCAACCTTCACAAAACTCTGACAAAAAGTCGGAAGAATCCAAATTCGAAAAAACCATGAGAGAATTTGTGGCTGCTCAAAAATCAACAAATGATTTTATCAAAAATCAATTTTTCAATCTCAAAACCAAAGTTGAGCAAGGGCAGAAAAATCATCAAGCTTCTATCCAGGATCTTGAAAACAAATTCGGTAGATTTTCTGATCAACTTTCTTCTCGACCATCTCGTTCGTTACCAAGTAACACCCAATCAAACCCAAAACCATCCAACGATAAAACTTATCGTCCATCACAAACAAGAAATGACCATATCAACGATGTATTCACAAGAAGTGGTCTCTAATATGATCCACCACCAAACCCAAATATTGATGCTCCTATCACCCAAGATAGTGAAGATGAAGCTGAGGAAGCCAACCCAACCCAACCTGCCAAAAAGAAACGTGTTTCCCCAATCAAGGCGTATACACAGAAAATTCCATATCCTCAACTTCTTAAGAAAGAGAAAATGGATGAGCGGTATAAGAAGTTCATTGAAATAATCAAAGAGGTTAGACTCAACGTTCCCCTCGTTGATGTTTTAGCCGGGATGCCCAATTATGGGAACTTTTTAAAGGAACTTCTGAACAACAAAAGCAAGTTAGAGCAAATATCCGCTACCTTCCTAAATGAAGAATGTTCAGCCATTGTTCAAAACAAAATTCCACCAAAGCTCAGAGATCTCGGAAGCTTTCTGATTCCATGCACCTTAGGGAATAATATTCAATGCGATGCTTTATCCGACCTTGGAGCAAGTATCAATTTGATGCCCTACTCGTGGTATTTCAAATTATCCATCAACAGCTTAAAACCTACAAAGATGAGCATTCGATTAGCCAATCATTCTTATCAATACCCTGTTGGAGTTGCTGAGAATATGCTCGTTCAAGTTGGTAAACTCATTTTCCCCGTGGATTTTGTGATCCTAGAGATGGAGGAAGATAGTAGAGTCCCACTCATTTTAGGAAGACCTTTCCTAAATACCGTTGATGCAATCATCAAAGTAAAAGGTAAAGAGCTCAATCTTGGAGTTGGAGAAGATCGAATTACCTTTTTAATCGATAAAGCAATGCGATATCCATGTTCCAGTGATGACACTTGCTTCAATATTGATGTTATTGATGAAGTCACTGACGAAGAATTGGATGCATTACTCACCGATTCTGATCCATTCATGACTACTTCAGAAAAGATTAGTGAAACATATCTTGATAAAGAGTTTGCTGATTTAATGAAAGTAGAATTCAAAGAAGATAACTCTGAGGAAGAAATAGAGGAAGATAATTTTGAGGAAATAACTTTTAATGACCAAATGAGGATAAAATCTTCTCTTCAAGAACCACCAACAGATCTTGTGCTTAAACCACTTCCTGACCATCTCGAATATGCTTATCTGGAAGAAAATTCACTTCTTCCGGTAATCATATCTTCATTGCTCAAAGATGAGGAGAAGGAACGCCTGGTTTCTAATCTCAAAAATCATAAAAGAGCTTTCGCCAGGAAAATTTATGATATTCCAGGAATTAGTCCCAATTTTTGCAAACACAAAATCAATTTCGAAGATGGGATTAAACTTGTTGTGGTAAGACAACGTCTACTCAATACCAACATGAAAGAAGTTGTCAAAAAAGAAATCATCAAACTTCTTGATGCCGGTATCATTTACCCCATCGAGGACAGTCCTTGGGTGAGTCCCGTTCATTGTGTTCCTAAGAAAGGAGGAATGACTGTTGTGACTAACGAACGGAATGAATTAGTTCCTACTAAAATTGTCACTGGATGGCGCGTTTGTATCGATTATCGTAAATTAAACAAATCCACCAGAAAAGATCATTTCCCTCTCCCCTTGATGGATCAAATGCTTGAAAGATTAGCAGGGAACAGTTTTTGGAAACTTGTTTGAGGCTTGTCTTTTCAATCTCGATAAAAGGCTCGAAACATGCGAAGCTGCACATCTTGTCCTTAACTGGTAGAAATGTCACTTTATGGTGGCTGAAAGAATTGTGCTTGGTCACAAAATCTCCAGTTCAGGGATGGAGGTAGACAAAGCAAAAATCGACATTATCACGAAGCTACCACCTCCAACTAACGTTAAAGCCGTTAGAAGTTTTTTTAGGAAATTCCGCTTTTTACCGTCGCTTTATCAAGGATTTTTCCAAAATATCTCGTCCTATGACAAAACTTCTTGAGAAAGATTATGTTTTCGACTTCAATGCAGACTGCATAAAAGCATTCGAAACATTGAAATCACAGCTGACTAGTGCACTCATTATGGTTTCACCTGATTGGTCACTACCATTTGAACTCATGTGCGATGCAAGTGATTTTGCTGTAGGAGCTGTTTTAGGCCAACGAGAAGGAAAACACTTTCGACCAATATATTTTGCAAGCAAGACACTTAATAATGCTCAACAGAATTATACGGTTACAGAAAAAGAATTATTGGCCGTAGTTTTTGCGTTTGACAAATTCAGATCTTACCTCGTACTTTCAAAAACAATCGTGTTCACAGATCATTCGACACTCAAATATATGTTTACCAAACAAGATGCAAAACCGCGTCTTATTAGATGGATTCTACTGCTCCAAGAGTTTGACATCGAGATCAAAGATAAGAAAGGAGCAGAGAATCTAGCCGCTGATCATTTATCACATCTTGAAAACCTGAATTTAGAGGAATTGAAGGAAGAAGAAATCGATGATTACTTCCCTGATGAGACCCTCATGACGGTTGATGATAATGAAGATCCTTGGTTTGCTGACTTTGCAAATTATCTCGTAGGAAGAATCCTTAGGAAAGGATTAACTCATGCCCAACGAGTAAATTATTTTCGGAACTTAAACACTATTATCGGGAAGATCCCTATCTTTTCAAAATGTGTCCCGATGGAATGATCCAAAGATGTGTTTTTGGTTTCGAAACCCGAAAAATTCTTGATGAATGCCATCATGGCCCTACTGGGGGACACTATGGTCCTTCCACCACAGCTAAAAATGTTTTTTATGCTGGATTCTATTGGCCCACAATATTCAAAGAAGCACATATGCTTGTCCAAAACTGTGACGCTTGCCAAAGATCCGGTATCCTTTCTCGCAAAGATGAAATGCCACAAAAAAGGATTCAGGTTTGCGAAATATTCGATATTTGGGGAATCGATTTTATGGGACCATTTCCTAAATCAAATAAATACGAATACATTCTCGTTGCTATCGATTATGTGTCTAAATGAGCAGAAGTTGAAGCTTTACCCACGAACGATGCTCGTGTTGTCGTCAATTTTCTCAAAAAGCTTTTCGCTCGTTATGGAATTCCTAAAGCTTTCATAAGCGATCAAGGAACTCATTTCTGTAACAAACAAATGGAGAAAATCATGAAAAGATATGGAGTTCACATCGTTTTGCTACAGCTTATCATCCACAAACCAGTGGCCAAGTCGAAAACACCAACAGAGCTTTAAAAAGAATACTCGAAAAAACAGTGAAGGATAATCCTTCAGTGTGGTCGAAAAAACTTTACGATGCTCTGTGGGAGTTTTTTACAGCTTACAAAACTCCAATTGGCACAACTCCTTACAAACTTTTGTATGGAAAAACTTGTCATTTGTCGTTCGAAGTCAAACATCGCGCTTACTGGGCCCTTAGAAGCTGTAACACCAATCTCAAAATAGCTGGAGAAAAGAGATTATTGCAGTTGCATGATCTCGATGAATTAAGACTCCAAGATTATGAGAATTCCAAACTGTACAAAGCAAGAACCAAAGCTTATCATGACAAAAAGCTGAGAATTCGAAAAGAATTCAAAGCCGGAGTTAAAGTTATGCTTTTCAACATGAAATTTAAATTCAAAGCTCCTAAGTTGAAACCAAAATGGTTCGGACCTTATATAGTGAAACATGGATATCCATCCGGTTATGTCGAGCTTTATGACAAGCAAGGTGGAAGTTTGATAGGGAGGAATTGAATGAAATTTCAATTGAGGCAATTTTGCCTGAGACAGAATTTGAAACCATCACATTCGTAGCACCTTTTTCAGGAAGATACAGACAGAGTGTTCCTTGGGTACCAACAACTGGATTCATCTGGAGAGATATTGATGAGACTGGTGAAGAATTTATGTATATTCCCAAAATTTTAACGAAAAAATCCAAAGTTGCAACTAGTGAATTTGGGAAATCTTGAGTCAGGTTGATGACTCGGTAATAAAACAAGTGCTTCTTGGGAGGCAACCCGTGTTGTTTTCAGATTTGATTTTTATTTTTCCGTGGTCACGCCCTAAATTTTAAACCTTTGGTTGAACTTAAGTGTGTGTGTGTGTGGGGGGGGGGGTGACGTGCTTTAATAAAACTGTTTTTGTTTTTGTGTAAGATTATTGTAGGTAATGATTATTTCCGTGGACACTTGGATAAAAGAAGTTAAGCTGGAAACTCATTCGGAAAATCTGGTTTTATCTCTATTTCCCTATTTTCTATACTTTGAAGTTCGTTTTTCACATTGAGGACAATGTTTGACTTAAGTGTGTGTGTGTGTGTGTGTTGGGGGGGGGGTGAATAGGAAAATTAGAGTTTTTGAGCTTAAATTTTAAATTTTGTTTGCCCTTGTGATCTAGTTATTTTCACGCTTTTAGGATAATATATTAGAATAACTGGATCAATCCACTGGTAAAATCTGTAATTTTTGAAAAATTGAGATGTGTTCCGATTAATATTGCAATCCATTCTGGGATCCATAACATTTGCTAGCACACATTATATAAGCCCTTTCCACCAAATTGTGAGGATTTGAGCATATATCATATATATAGCATACATCTTTTATGCTTAGATCTTTTCATGAGTGTGCCGGTGATTTTATTTATTCTAGAACTTGTTCTTGTAAATCATTACCACACGGCAGTGAGATCACATTCGTGTGATATAAGTGTATTCGTGTGATAAAGAGGCACCTTAGGATTTAAACCCAAATGGCCTACCATTTTACATCTGATGATATATTAGCTAACCACATCGGTTAGTTAACCACCCATATGGACCCATTTGTAGCACTCACTTTTAGTGCTAGATACCCTTAGTACACCCTCCGAGCCAATCTTTTCATTTTTTTGTTATATCCAGAAAAATACAAAAATATTTTACGCTTTAAACCTTAGCATAACCTTTATCAAATGTCTAAACGGTTGGTTGCTAGTTGCTTGGTATGATTGGATTGTCTAGATGATTATGAGTAACCGCACTTTGTCATTCATATGTGACATTTTGAAGAAATGAGTTCATGTTTAAAAAAAAAAGAAAAGAAAAAAAGGTGAGTTATGTAATAAGTATTAGCCAATGTTCTATGTATGAAGAATATTGTTATGGCGAATCGATGTGAAGATTTGTGGAAGTCCGAAGAAGAGAAAGATTGTATCTATAATCATTTACTGGTTTGCGGATTGTTTGGTGACTAGCAACATAGGTATTAGACTTGACTTTATTTTTCTTTTAAAACCAATTAAATAAATGATCTCATGCCTCATTCATACCCTTTAATTACCCGAAGCCTAAAATTTCAACCCGAATAAAAGTCCTCTTTAGATGTTTACTGATGAGTGTCTAAATACTCATCATTTTTGTACAAAATAAACTGCAAAATCATCTGAAAACACTCAGAAACACATCAAAATGATCAAAATATCACAAATCAGTGTTTTATGTGTTTTAAATACAAAAATATCAAAATCAGATGAAAAACATATCAAATTTGCAAAAATTGCAGTTTTAGTCCCCCAAGTTTCAAAAATTGTCAAAAATAGTCCCTGAGTCAAAATTTCAAAAGAAAAATCATCAAAGGTCCTTTTTAAATCATAAGTTGTCAAATTTAGTCCTTTGGTGAAAAATATAAAAAGTTTTGAGAAAATTACAAGTTTGGTCCTCCAAGTTTCAAATTTGGCAAAAATGGCCCCTGGAAATTTGAAAATTACAAGTTTGGTCCTTACATTATTGAAACTTGTCACTTATGGTCCTTGGAGAAACTTTGCAGAATTGGCAGAAAGGGTCCCTTGATTTTCAGAATTGGCACATTTAGTCCTTGTCATTTATTAAAGCCTAATACTCTTTTTGACCCTTTCACAAACCTTTGGACCCCTGTTTTGGACCCCTCCCATTGATCCTTTACCTTTTAATAATCCTGCCCAGTCAAACCTTTTAGTCAAAACACCCCTACGCGCCAAAAAAACCCTCCCTGTCTTCTTCACCCACCATTTCTGCAAAACCCTGCTAACACTCTTTCTCCCTCACTTTTCCACTCAACCATGTCCCCCCTCCAAACACTACATCCAAATAACAATAACTCTTCACCCTTTCCCACACTCAATCCCCACAAACTGTTAAAAAACCTTTCCCGCCAAAAATGCTAAATGGCCAAGATTCACTCAAAGTCATCCTATGGTCCAAGATAATGGTGGGAACTGCTCATCTTAGAGAGAGAAAGCTCAAGGGAGTATAAAAGGAAGGTGGAAGCAAGTATGAAGTAGTAGTTAGTCTTTATAAAATTTTACTTATGTCGTTTTTTTAGATTATTGTCTTAGTTTAAATAAAAATAGTGTAATCTCAGTTTTTAAACATTGTACTCTTCATTTACTTAATGCAAAAATTTCAGTTTCAGTAAATCATTCTTGGCATTGTTCTAATTTAGTTGTTAGTGTCCATTTATTTGATCCCACAAGCTCACACAAGCTCACATAAGCTCATATAAGCTCACATAAGCTCATAATAGCTTATTCTGAGCTTGTCTTTACTTTATCCTGTCTCAATTTCAGATTTCTCACAAAAGTCAAGAAAAGTCAACATTAGTCATACCTCTTTGTCAACTCAATTTCTTGTTAAATTCTGTTCTTAAATTGTTTTCTCATTGAGTTTTATGATTGTTTAGCAAGACAAATTCAGTTTGGGTTAAAGTTCATCAAGTATTTGTAGTTTAGATTGCAATTTGGACTCTACAGGTGTGTTTGGTTTTGGCTATTAGCTTGGTTAAAACAAGATTCTACCCACTTTGACTTTGCAAGTCAAAGTGGTTTTAAGATTTTAAAGTTGTCCCAAGTGAAGTAAAGTTGATTTAACAAGTTTTGTTATGTTGTGAAAAATAACAAAACCTCTTTCTGTCATCTGTCTTAAACTCCCAAACAGCAGTTAAGCTGCTGTTTGCAGCCCTCTTTTACAGCTTATTTTTAAGCAAAATCTTTTCCAAAACTGTTTTTATTACACCCTCACGTACCACTCTCAATGTATGCTTAGTTTAGTTGCACCTAGGATAGCTTAGATTAGCTTAAAATTGCTCTAAAAATCTGTCCCAAACTCACAACAGGCACTGTTACAGCAGCCTGCACTTTTTTTTTGTTTAGCTTATTTAGCTTGCCTTCTAGCTTATTTGCTCAGTCTAGTTGCTTATTTAGGTCCACTATTAGTTGTTCATTGGTATTGCTAGCTTACCTTAGGAATTATATAGCTTATTAGGACAGCTTATTGAGTCTGCAACTGCACCTATCTGTCTTACTGTTATTGCTTCAACAGATTTTGATGTTTTAGCCCCTTTTTGTTTGATCTGTAACTGCTTCATTACTGGTCTTCTTGAGCTGAAATTTTGGATATACACTCTCTGCCAGATGGTCTTGAGATCTCCACTGTTAGTTTTCATTTCAGCTTATTGGATAAGCAGTGCTAGTGCTAGAAAGTAGGGTCCCATAATCTGTTTGTGCTTAAGTGAGCAGTTAGCTCAAATCATAGGTAGTATGCTTATTAGGTGTTAGAATTAGTTTGAATTAGTTGAGTTACAGTAGTTATAGTATAATCTACCTTCTGTAGTTAATTGGTTCCATTTAGAGCTTATTTGCTTATTTTAAAAGTACTTATTTCATATCCATTTACATAGCAGCCCTTAAATTCACCACATTAGCCCTTGTTTTTATATTTTTAATAGCTTTAGAATAATATTTTAGAATTTCCCTGAAGTTTTCATAATTTTTAGTTACTGTTTAGTATTTTTCTTAATTAAAATAAGTTTTTAATCATTTTAAATTAGCTTTAATTGCATTTAATTCAGAAAAAGTTTCAAAAAAATAGTTTTTAAATTTTAATAGTTTAAGATAAATATAAAAAGCATAAAAAACATTTTTCCTTATTTTTCTCTTTTTATTTGGTATTTTTCATAATTTAAATTAGATTAAAATAGTGTTAAATTCATAGAAAATAGAAAAATAATCATAAAAATAAAAAAATAGTTTTGAAAATTCTAGTTTGATATTTTAGACTTTTTCATTTCATAATTTTATTTTTCAAGCTTTATTTCCTATTTTCTTTCATTTTAGGTTATTATTAATTAGTTAAAAATAGTTTTTAATTAATAATAATTAGATAAATAGTTATAAAAATAATTTTCTTTTTCTATAATTTTTCTTTTATCATTAGGATTGTAAAAATGTATTTTTCATATTTTTAGGATTTATCTTGTGTAATTTTCACGTTTTTATTTGTACGTTTACGTAGATTTTATTTTAAACGTAAGTTTTAAGTTTTAAACGTTCATCACTTTAAATATAGTGATAGCGTTTATTTAATAGGTTTTATCTTTTTAATCTCCTTTAATTTTCATTTTAGCCCTTGTAGTTTATGTCCTTTCTCCGTAGTTATAATAATTCCAAAAATCCTTTTCCCGTTCAAATCTCGCGATCACTAAACGTTTGATAATCCATTGCATAGCTCGCTGGGACATAACGACCCGGGGAGACCCTATACTCCTCAGATCTTCATTGATTTCGTGCTTAAGCTGCTTTAAGTTTTATTACGCTTGCGTGAGAGAACTTGACGGTTTTGCGCGCATCATTTACACTTGGTGCTCACGCCACGTCGATGGAGTTTTGTTTCTTGTACAAGCTTATGGTAGTAAAGGAATCATGACTGAGCAATGAGTGTGATTTATCTTGTTTACTCTACCTTAAAAAATATTTGAGTGATTGAGTGAATTATATCTTGTTTCTTTTTTGTGACGTGTTTTGAAATGTTAATCGTGCAAGAAAATCATTGGATATTGTCAAACATCTTGATTCTTTCATCATTAAAGCTAACACGATGGATCTTATCTTATACTTGTACTTGGTAGATTTGCATCACATTTTTCTCAATCATATTTTTGTATCAGGTGGATATTTTATTTCAATTCTAGATTTGCTTGAGGGCAAGAAAAGTTTAAGTGTGGGGGAATTTGATAACGCTCATATTGTACATATTTTCAGTAGCATTATTCGTGCTTTTATATATGTTATTTGGTTATATCCATATGCTTTTAGTACTTAATCGTATCAAAGAACGTTTGTCTAGTATATGTAAACAAGTGCAGGGAAATGGAAGGAAAAGTAAAAGAATGTTAGATAAATGAAGATTCGTATTCATACAAGAAGATTTTCGTTTCATGGAGGCATTTCAAGCACGAATGGTTCAGCATTCCAAGTGTCGAAGCAATAAAAGAGATCAACTTTGGATGAAGAATCAAGAGCTACGAACTAGAATCAATCAAAGCAAGCAAGTCTCTTGCTGGGGAAGACCAGTCGATCGGTTGCCACCCGCAACCGATTCAGTTGGAGGTTAGTAAAGAAGGCCAGCCGATCGGTTGCCTCTGGCAGCCGATTCGGCTGGACATGCATGTCTGCCATTTCTTCATCACTAAGACTCCTCACTTGTATCCAAACGATTCTAGGTCCTTCCTTAGTGTATTCTAATCCCTTCCAAGCTCCTTGGAGGCCAAGTTCAGTATTAATAACCCTAGGCCTTGAGATTAGTATAAATAGAGCCTTTTGTGATCATTTGAGAACACACACACTACAATACAACTCTCTACTCATCAAACCATTCTCAAATAGCTCTCATATTCGTCATTAGAAGTCCAAGAAAGTTTGGAGGTCCAAGAAGTGAACATTTGGAAGTCAACCCCCGAGAAGTCAACACCAATACTTTGGGAAACATTACTCAATCATTTGTAATCTTATTCCAATCATTGTAAGACTCTTAATCATGTTTTCTAATGTTCAAAGTTATGAGTTTATGTTCATGTTTGCTATGAGTGGCTAGTTTCTTTATACACTTGCTTAAAAAATGTTAATTATCTAATGATTAGTTTATGATTGTGTTAACATATTTTAATTCAATTTCAAGTCATTTCTAAGATCCAATTGTGCTTAAGTTTCATAGTGACATTTGTTAATCAAGATTGACTAGTTGTTAGTAATCGTAAGGGTCGAAAGGATTTATTGTTATTCAACTAGTTATAATCATTTGTCTATGAATGATTGATTTTACCCATTATTCTTGGTCAAACAAAGAAACTAAAGTGTGGTTGTAATAAGAACACTTTTTGATTATCAAATTGGATTGATTGAAAACACCTCAAAGGTCGTAAGATTAGTCGTTTACAATCAATTGTGACCCTTTGTCTATAATCGGTTATCTTTTGCATTGACCATTTCTTAAGCAAATTTGATAAGGCAAATGGATGTTTTTGTGTTTAAGTTTATGATTATAAACTTATGAAACTTGAACTGATCTTGAATTGATTGGTTAAACTTAATGTTTGTTTTTATAAACTAAAATCTTGACAAAGGTCAAACTTGTAAGAACAATAGATTAGTATACCAACTAATTATCATAACCAACATGTTAAGAAGAGGTTAACACAATCGTACTATTAAAGGATAAGAAACTAGTTTAAGCAAGTGTAGTTTTAATCATCTGAATTTCATTATTTCAATTTTCGTTATTATTTACTTTTGGATTGCTATAATAGATTTTATACTTGTTTCTTGATTCACTCACAAATCCGTGCGAACAATCCCAACTTACCATCATAATCTTGCTATAACGAACGAGTTCACTTGCTCGTATGTGTTATAGGTAGAATTGGTAAATCGCCTTTTATAAATTTAAAACTTGTACACACGTAGCACATCACTTGCATATGTGACATGTTAGTTGCACCAATCACATTATATTATATTTTCTCTTTCTTCTTTTCACCATTCACATCATTGTGTAGATTTTCTTTTGTAAGACTTTTGTAGATATATTATTGCTCTTTTCGTAAATACACCCGGTCAATAAAAATGTGTTTCAAGTTTCGTATAATTTTTCATAAAAATACACCTAGTTAATTTGTGTTTTTATTTCATCTTGGGTCACAAATCTCACAAGAATATTATCACAATCTGAAATCCAGACCGAATCGACCAAGACCGAACCATACCAAAGACCGATTTGGCCCAAAACACCAGACCGAGGATCAGACCGATGATTCGGTCAAGGTCCGAGTCAGTCCGGTTCGGTTAGGTTCATTGGTCCGGTTTAACAAAACATAATAACCGGTTTTACATAAGATCAAACCTGACCGGACCTGACCGAAAACTAAATACGAGGAAAATAATGGATCGAAGACCGAACTAAAATATGTTCGACCCAGTCCGGTCCTTCGTTTCGGTCCGGTCCGGTCCGGTCCATAGTCTATTTTGACCATCACATACAACTTATATACAAGTACAATAAGTACAAATCATAGGTGATTCGACCAAACAACACTAAAGTTTCCAATGGAGGACATCGGAGAAGGCGGTCTAAACTTCGACTTCGAAACCGGCCTCGACACCCTCCCCACCCAACCCACCGCCTCAGTCCCCGTCATCAACCACCACCCACCATCACAACAACAAACCACCACCCAACAACCATCACAAGAACCAACCACAACAACCAACAACAACAACTACCAGGGGGGTGGTGGGGGTGGGGGGAGAAGAAGCTACCGTCAAACAGTATGCAGACACTGGCTGAGAAGCCTGTGTATGAAAGGCGAAGCGTGTGGGTTCTTGCATCAGTATGATAAGACACGTATGCCTATTTGTAGATTCTTTAGGCTTTACGGAGAGTGTCGTGAGCAGGATTGTGTTTATAAGCATACTAATGAAGATATCAAAGAGTGTAACATGTATGTTCTTACCTTTTTTTTTGTTTGATTGATTGTGTTTAGATTAGATTCCTGTTTTTAGGGTTTATATGTCCGAATAATGGGCCTATTGATTTTGCCTATTAATTAGATTAGTTTCTTTGTAAACTAGGCGTTCGAACCTCACTAGGTAAACAGGGAAAACCTCGTCCGATAACATGTGTAGATTAGTTTATTTGTGTAGAGCTGTATGCCTATTCATTTAGGGGGTGCTTGTTTCGGCTTATATAGCCCGGCTTATGGCTTATTTGATTTTGGGCTTATGTTTCATAAGCTCACTTTTGTTGCTTATTTTGAAACTTTTCGCCTTTTCGGCTCATTATGTCATAATGAACTTATATAAGCAGAAAAGTTTCAAAATAAGCCACAAAAAGTGAGCTTATAAAACATAAGCCCAAAACCAAATAAGCCATAAGCCGGCTATATAAGCCGAAACAAGCACACCCTTAATTTATAAGATTTATGTTTCTAGTCTAGGGTTCATAATTTATCAGATTTAATATGTGATCATTCTACCTTTTATTATATATAGGTTTTCTTATATTTTTGTTTTTAGGGTTTATGTGTAGAATTATTAGTTCATTTGACTTTTTGTTAGATTCATCTTTTTAGGGTTTATATCTGTGAGTTAATTACTGTTGATGTGTTAGATTTGTACTTCTAGGGTTTATTTGTAGAATGATATGCTAATTGATTAACAAAAAGGGTTAGAAATGGTCACGCGGACATCCGCGTACATTTGAATCAAAGCCTCACCCGGAAAACCTCATCCGTTTACCAATTTATGTTTCTAGGGTTTATGTGTAGAATGATATGCTAATTGGTTTTGCCTGAGGGTAAAGGGAGATGGATCCTTGTTCAGGCTTCTTGGGGAAAGTTGAGCGGATCCTTTTTTTGGATTTGATGTACACGGTCTAACCGGTATTCCCGTTTCCATGTCTGGACTTTTCTCTGGGCATCCTAAGATGTTCACCCCCCAGCGAGGTTCGAACCTTGATATTGTCTGATTAATCATCTAATCTCTATGGTTTGGATTATTCTTGAATCATTTCTTGTTGATTGATTGGATACATGAGTAAGGTTCAGAATCTTTGGTTTTAGATGGGATGCACGTTTTTAGGGTTTATGTGTAGAATAATTAGGGTAGATTGAACTAGGAAACATAAGACTGTTCATAGATGTGTGAATGCGATGTAATAGCCTAATAGGTATGGTACAACCGAATCATAATAGTATATGTATGTTAACTAGTGTACTGCAAGTCCAATCGGTTTACAATTGAGAGTGGCCCGTGACCTGTGAATTGTACTAGAATACTTACGTTTTGTTGCAAGATTCTTGTGGAGGGTTAATTGGTTTGATGATAAACCTGATATGAAATGTGGTTAAGTTTTTAAAGTAGCTCATTGCTTGACGTTTACACTGTAAATTAAAATCTAAAGCTAGTGTTCTAAATGGTTTCACATAGCGCTGCTTTCATCTGTTCTCTTGACAAATCTCATCCTTCTTTTTTTACTTGAAACTATATCAGAAATTTTTTCATTGATATCGTTAAGGAGTAATTCTGATGCTAAATCTAAAAATGCAGGTACAAGTTGGGATTTTGTCCGAATGGTCCTGACTGTCGGTATAGACATGCAAAACTCCCGGGACCCCCTCCTTCAGTGGAAGAAGTACTCCAGAAGATTCAACAATTAACTTCCTACAACTATGGCAACTCTAATAGGTTTTTCCAAAATCGGAACGCGAACCAAGGGCAGCAATCTGATAAATTTCAATTTCCACAAGGTAACAATGATGCAAATCAAGTCGCTAGACCTGCGACAACCGATTCTGCTTCGTTGCAACCTGGGCCGCCTTTGTCACCACAGCAGCAGGTTGCACAGTCACAACAACAGGTTAACCAATTGGGTCAGGCACAAGCACAGTCAAATGGTCAACAAAATCAAGCAAATCAAACGTCAATACCTTTACCTCGAGGATCATCAAGGTGCGTTTGAGGTTTTGGAATTCAGTTAGGTCTTCGTAAATTACTTTTGTACCATAAATGTGGATGTCAGTTATAAATAATTACTTCCACTACCATTTGTAAGAAACTAAGTATAGTAGTCTTGATACATTTTGATTATTGATCTCATTATCATTGTTGTAATTGGATGATGAATCTTCTCATATTCGTCTTTGGCTTTTCATGCCATTAAGGATGAAACATTTTACAAGTTGTGACTCTGCATTATACATTTTGGTTATTTATCTCATTATCAGTTTATGGAAAATGCCATGTTATTTATTTATTTATTTTTTTCTTTCTTTCTTTCCATTTTTTTTTTTTTTTGCATCATAGACCTCACATCACAAGATAAATGTAATGGCTTGTAGTGTTAAAACTACCACTGTTTTGAAGCTCTTATTTCATGTTTCTAAAGCACTTATGACATTGCTAGGGCTTGAATTATGCGATATGTAATGCTGCTCTTCCTTTATTATTAAGTTGAGTAAAAAGTCTAGCTCTTCTTTCCTCCTAGAAAACCAGTTTGCTCAAAATCATGCTTTATGATCTGTGAATCTTATGTTGCAGACCTGGGTGATAAGTAGTGAAATTCAATATTTTTTATGGTTAGTCTTTAGGCTCCGATAAAGTATACGCTGGGGACTGACACCACATATACTTTGCTGAGGACATGATTTTACATGTTTATAGATGTTGGTTGAAACATGAAAAATTATTCACAAGCATCCTTTGTTTAATCCTGTTAACTTCCTTCTTTGCTCCCTTTTGTTGCTAATCTTTCTTCTTGAACTGTACATCTGAAAAACTAGGTATTTCATTGTCAAAAGTTGCAACCGCGAAAATTTTGAGCTATCAGTACAACAAGGAGTGTGGGCAACCCAAAGAAGCAACGAGGCTAAACTAAATGAGGCATTTGATTCTGTGGAGAATGTTATCTTAATATTTTCGGTTAACAGAACGAGACATTTTCAGGTGGGTCCGAACTTAGAAACATAATCTACATTTCAAATTAGTGAATATTTCATAATAGGGAGTCTGATACAAGATGAGTTTATTATTGATCCCCAGGGTTGTGCAAAGATGACTTCTAAAACTGGTGGTTTTGTTGGTGGCGGCAACTGGAAGTACGAGCATGGGACGGCACATTATGGACGAAATTTCGGTGTCAGATGGCTGAAGGTATATATTCTGTAAAGTTAACAACGATTATATCATGATCGTCTGATAATTTTCGAGATTAGCACATGTATCTCTAGCTGAACGAGTTTTACATACATCAGTATTCAATAGTAGTACTGGGGCATGGTTTTTTATTCTTTTGATGATTGTTTACCTGGAATTTTATCTGTTAGTGTATATGACCATTACTTTTTTGATATTTTACCCATGCATATGGTAAAAGTATTTTGTTTTCTACGTTCTGTTTATTTGTAAATCAATTTCTACCTATATGACACTAAAATTTTGTATTTACTGTGCAGTTATGTGAACTGTCCTTCCACAAAACTCGACACCTGAGGAATCCATACAACGAGAACTTACCAGTGAAGGTACTATCTCTTGCTATGTTGTTCAGCGTTTCTTATATTGTATGTATTTTGGTGTTAACAAACCACACTTGGGTCATACCGTTTAGACACTGAATGAGTGAAGGTGTAACTTTTACTGGTAGGCTTTGGGGATATTTTTGTTTTCACTGTTCCATATAAGGGTGTGCATGGTCCAAAAACCGGACCGGACCGGCCAAGACCGGACCGGACCGAAAACTGATTTCGGCATAAACCCTAGACCGAGACCTGACCGAATGTGGTCGGTCCGGTCTCGGTCCGGTCGGTCCTTCGGTCGGTCCGGTCCAACAAGGCCAAATTCTTCGGTTTTGGTCCGGACCGGACCGAGGACCAATTAGCCCAAAAGCCGAGACCGCGGACCGGACCGAATGTGGTCGGTCCGGTCGGTCCTTCGGTCGGTCCGGTCCGTTCGGGTCATATGCTCATCCTTAGTTCCATATGCTATTACCAATTCACCCTCAGTAGCTTCATAGAGTTTATTGAGTGCACTCGATTACTCGAGTAAGATGTAATTCAGACAGACAAATATGTTTATATCGAGATTGGTGTTTTATGTCATACTCATGCAGGCCTTTTAAGTTCTGTTCTTTACAGCACACTGTTATTATAGACACGCATGTTTCCTCATCACTAAATGATAGAGCCCTCTTCTTTGAGAACACCTTGAAAGCTAACTATAATGACTAGAATTTCTAATGATTAATGAATGCTCTCACTGAAGTTTTTTGAAGCTTGACTTTACTTTATACTATAATGTAAATAGGTTTTTGAGATTTGATTAAATTATAATTTCTATCAAAATAATTGGT
The DNA here is from genome assembly GCA_019973895.1 of Chrysanthemum seticuspe. Lineage (NCBI taxonomy): Eukaryota > Viridiplantae > Streptophyta > Magnoliopsida > Asterales > Asteraceae > Chrysanthemum > Chrysanthemum seticuspe. Next base: position 158,852,786 of record BPTQ01000006.1, read on the forward strand.
CCTGGAGAAATCTTTTAAAGCTTCGTATACGCTCCATAATTGCCCACATAGGTAGTGGTTATGTCTGTGTTTTTGCCTGTGAACAGCAGGGGAAAAAAGATGATAATGGAATGGAAGTGATAAAGGTCTTCTATTTTTTGGTGGGTTGGTCCCTTTCATAACACAAAATTGCAATGAGCACTTCAAAACTGTTTGTTGTAGGAGTAATATGTAGTTGTATAATTATTTGATCAAATAAATGGCAAGTGGCAAAGGTCGCTGGAAATAACAGTTCTATATCTCACCATGATCAATTTTTTTATAAAATTTCTAGGCCTCGATTAAGTTCACCCACTATCATAGGCTAAAGCAGTGTTGTTCTGAGTGAATGATGACCATAAGGATGCTCTTATGCACTCGATTTAATACCAGATATTCATTTCACTTTCCCATGCTCTTAATCATTTTCTTCCTTAAAGGGTGGAATGCTTTTTTCTGTATTGGGATTATGTATAATTTTGGATTTCTTTACTTGATATCTTGTGTGATATTAACTGTCTAATTTTTTTTTGTCGTTGTAGATAAGCAGAGATTGTCAAGAACTAGAGCCCTCTATTGGTGAACAGTTGGCTTCACTTTTGTATCTTGAACCAGACAGCGAACTCATGGTACTCCTGCTTCTTTCTGTAAATGTTTATGGTAGTATGCTCTTAATGGAATTATTACCTCGGATCTAGGAGTCAAAATTCTTAAATGAGTAGGTAAGTCAGTAAAACCTTAAATACAGAGTAGTCATTCTACTTCGGAGTTTTTTGTTAGGCTTCTCACTGTAAACGAGCCATATTACGTGACAATTCCAAAAGTTAACGCTATATTTTGCAAAAATTAGTGAATTTGGTCAAATGGTTATATTTGCTTGCTCCAAGGTTTCTATCTTGAAGGTTTTTAAATATTTTTACTTATTATTATTGTAGGCAATATCACTAGCAGCAGAAGCAAAACGAGAAGAGGAAAAAGCAAAAGGAGTTAATCCAGAAAACGCAACTGAAAATCCAGATATTGTTCCATTTGAGGACAATGAAGAGGAAGAAGAGGAAGAAAGTGAGGAAGATGAAGACAGTTTTGAGCAAGGTTTCGGCATGAGGGGACCTCGTCCTATGCCTGGCATGAGGGGCTTCCCTCCTCATATGCCAATGGTAAGGGGACCTCGTCCTATGCCTGGCATGAGAGGCTTCCCCCCTATGATGAATATGATGGGGAATGATGGATTTTCTTACGGAGTTGGACCGGATGGGTTTCCTGTCCCTGATCTTATGAACATGGGCCCACGTGGATTTGGTCCATTTGGGCCTAGATTCTCTGGCGACTTCCAACGTCCACCGTTCAATAATATGATGTTTCATGGCCGACCTGGACCTCACCAACCTGGGAATTTCCCAGGGGGTGGATTTGGGATGATGATGGGCCCTGGGCCTGGGCGTGGCCCGTTCATGGGCTCGACAGGAAGAGGCGGTCGGCCTCCTTTCTCACAACAACAGCAGCAGCAGCAACTGCAACCTTCTCAGAATAGTGCTCGTCCTAAGAGGGATCAACCTAGTGGTGGCGGGTCTCAGACCATGGGTCAAGATAGGCCCGATGATGAGACTCAACCCGGTGGTGAAAATACTTTCAAGAATGGTGAAAGCGAAAGTGAAGACGAGGCACCGAGGAGATCCAGACACGGGGAAGGAAAGAAGAAGAGGCGTAGCTTAGAAGGCGATGCTGCCACAACCTCTGATGACAAAACTTAGTCAATGTCTGAAACTTGTGATCGCTAATATCTTGGTAGGTCCCACCTCATTGGCAACTCTGTACACGGCTGTGCTGTGGCGTTACCCAAAGAGTTAATTTTTTAAATTAGTTATCGAGCTGTAGCAATCGGATTTCTATTGGTTTCCTAAATGGCCATGTACATTAGCTTCTTTTACACAACTCAGAACTGATACATGTTGCAGCAAGACTATGAATTTGTTTTGTAAAATTTACAACAGTTTCCATTTTGAGACATTTGACATTGATTCTGATATGGCGTTCTATGTTTTAGCTCATAAGCAATGACTTTTATTATAGACTCGGTGACTATCGACTTAATGAGCTTATTGATATATATAATATTTGTGAAACCGATTTATGTTGTCTATTATTTCAGCTCAAATAAATTGACCTGTATTATTTTTGTAAAGATAAAATTCAAGAAAGCATTATTGGTTTCCACCATTTAACTTTAAAAATATCAACTAAAAATAGCAATGTCTTGCAATAATCATGTAAGCTTGTTACATAGAATTGTGAAGCGGCTGTTAAAGATTTTCGACCTCGGTAGAGAATGATCAACGAAAGCACATTTGCGAACGAATAGCTTATGTATTTTTGTCAGAGTAAACTCTATAAATGACCAATTGTATGTCAATAAGCACACAACAAAATAAGGCCACAAATATATCAACAAGCACCAAAATCCAACAACTTGATTAAACACTAATCATCCTTGACTTCTCAGATCAACGGCATTTATCTTATTTAATCAATCATTAATAAAACTTTAGATATTGTCAAACATTAAGATCTTAACGGTGTAAGGAGCACGAGACTTTATAACATACAACCATTTCTCCAAATGAGAACCCCTGCCATCAGAAAACCATTGTAAGGTCACCTGGGGTGACTCATCAGGTAAACCTATGGCAGGGGTGAAAGAATAATTATCCCTATTTCCGACGGTATGCCCCCATCAATAATGTACACGATTAGTCTGAAATACAGAATAAAAGTCGCATTTTTGCCTGTCCTACGAGCAGAATAATGCTAGAACTAAACCGAACCAAACTTGTAAATAGAATTTCCATTTCGTGTTCGGTGGAGCATGAGACGTCAAAGAGCCACCATGTCATCGGTGCTGTGAGGATGTGAACTTACCAGCTATTACTCTGGCGGACTTCCGCCAACAATAGTTTTGCTGCCAGTGTCCTCCACTACCTCTGATTTGTTGGTGGTGGAAGATGGCGGCTCACCCTCTTTTTTGCTTGGAGCGGGGTCAACCTCTTTTTTGCTTGGAGTGGGGTCAACCTCTTTTATGCTTAGAGCATCACTAGCAATATCAGTCACTAGATTAGCTTCAAGATTACCATTCGGAAGGCTATCTGTTGCAGCCTGAGATGCTTCAGCAGGCTCGCTGGTCACAATCGACGTTTCAATGGCCTGAGATGCTTCAGCAGGCTCGCTGGTCACAACCAATGTTTCAATGGATGGTTCAGTGGAAGGTTCAGGTTCGACCGATTCCCTCCATTCAATCCATTCAGGTGGTTTATCACTCTCACTTGATGTCGAGTCTTCCGTTGACTTTCCAATAGTTGTATCATCTGGGCCCGGTTTTGACTCGGGGACCTCAGGTGTTGCAGAATCAACCAAATCTTTGGCATTTTCGTTGGAGGTAACCTTGTCATCGTCACCTTCAATGGCTCCGGTACCCTCTGTGTTGGGTGAGGGTGAAGCTACCGCACTGGTTGATTGCTCATGGGCAGCCCTCTCCTCCTCAAAAGCAAACCAGTTTGAGTTTGTGAAAAGTGACCCACTGAAACAAAAGATTCAGCAAAACAGACATTAAATCATACAGTGGATTAAAATTGCAATTTCTCATCATTCAGACAGTATTTAACACACTAATTAATCAGACACTATAATTTTCTTGTTTTGCAAACCTTTTTTGAATTTATTTTAATTTGAAATTATGTTAGTTCCATAAAACAATCGTTAACCGCTACTAGTGACTGACACATAAGATTAGATAGCTTAATTATCAATAAGACAATATAAATATATAGTACCTTTCTTGCTCATCTCCCAGTCGAAGTGAAGATATCACAACTTCAGCAGATTCATCATCAAAGTAGACATCCTGCAAAAGTTGAGAGATATCTTTCAGTTCTGCGTTACACAAACTAGGGATGTCTAGCACTCGATAAACCCTTCACATGGTCACAGTATATGTGCAGACATTTTAATAGCAAGAGAACATTGTAAGACAGACCAAAAATATCATCTTCTATTTTCAATCTTAGCTTAAAAAGCAACACATCTTACTCTCTTTCATCACACTCAAATAGATGTATAGATCAACTATCATTCACTGTCATAAACTGTTTACTTCCACAGTTCTTATAACTTTTTTCTTTGCAAAATGACTGCAAGACATGGCTAGTTTACAGGTTAATCATTCTTACCTCACCTCATGATAAAAGAGGTTTGTTAGGGTCAGCACATAATACCAAACACTAGCAAGACTTTAAGATACACATACCTCATCATCCCTTTCCAGTGAGCCATGACCCTGGACACAGCACAAAGCAAAATAAGTGTCTCAATGACTAACAGTCGGAATGCAATTGAAGTTTTTAGTATAAGATTAATTCATAGTATACCTCATCATTATCATCATTTTCATAGATACCGTATCGGAATGCCTGGCTTAAATTATTGGCTAAAGCTGCCACGTCGTAATCTCGATCTTGGTAATCATCGTCATCACTATCTCTACCACGATCATGAAGTGAAGTAGGTCTCCTGTAAGTTTGGTTGAACAGATAAAAATCATTAATCAATAAGCAACCAGAATGAAATAATACAATGCAAAAAAGATACGTATTTCTAAGAAAAAACTTGTAAAAATGTAGCACAAAATTGGTGGATATCAAATACAACTAAAAATAGTCCCAAATAATATGTCATATAATGATGTAAAGCACCCACCCACACGCCCATTGGTAGACATTTTCAAGTGCATTGCGTTTAGTGAGCACATCTGTTTGCCACTCTACCCATTCACTATCACCCTGTAAAAAAAGTAATACGTCATCAGATATAATTGTATAATGCGAAAATACTCTTGAAAAAAAAAGTTATACATAGTATATGCAGGCACAAGCAGATAACAATAGCATTCAGTTTTGTACCAGAAAAAATTAACGAATTCAGAACAGCACATGTTAATAACGCCTCAAAATACAAATTACAAAAAAAGGAAAAAATAAGTGTCAAGTAAGACAGAAAGAAAAAAACATGGGAATACCTGCAAATATGACTGTATGTAGCTGCTATTTGCTCCTTGTTCGATAAGTTTGTTTGCTATACGTGTCATGTGCCCAACATTTCCTATCCTAGGCGGGGTTCTTCCTTCAGCAGGGATTGTTGGCTGCAACATTCATTGAGTTTGATTAGCATTATAAACACTCATAAAAGTTACAATAATAATAATTGCAGAAAGTTGTGCTGCATACAATCTTTGGATCAGCTAGCAATGCACCATTCTTCTCGGCATCAACCATTTTCCTGACAAGAAGACAATCTTCAAGTATATGCTCTATGAGAGAAGTGTTCTTGCTATCAAGGCAAGAATCTATTATCTGTTCAATGTGGTGATGAATGAAGTTATTGTATGGATACCTAAAGTCATCAAAACAAAGTTGTGTTAATTATAGATCAATAATTTAACATGAGATATTTCTAGAAATGAATGGCTGTGTGGAGAGGCACTTACTCAAAAAATAATTCTATAATACGTTTCAAAGCCCCAAGGCGGATCAACTGCTTCTCAGCAGCATCACTACTAACAGTAATCAGGACAGAGATGAACTCAACAATCTGCAATTTACCATTGTTAATTATCATTAAGTTATTTCAAAACAAAATACATTTATTTTACACTGTAACCTTTACTACAACATATACACAATCAATCACAATGACCATATCGTAATAACTGCTAGATGAAGCTAAAGCAAAAAAGATGACCTTTAGGCGATTTTTCCCAAGAGGTGGCTGCAACTTGCCATATGTTGTAACTAAAACATTCTCTTCTGCTGAAACATCCAAGAGCTTCAACAAATTTCCTGTACATTTCAAGCCGAAGTTGTTAATACTTTCGTTCAGACCTCAAAAAACTAGGCTTTTAATTAAACCTAGCATGACAAAGCCATCAAAATGTGAGCAAACATGGCAAAAATGACAAAAGCTAAATTTTATAAAGTTTAAAAAGCTGACTCAGCATGACAATACCTAAGCTCTCTAACATGCCTTCCACGGTCTCAGGTTTGGCTGATGCTACAGATCCTTGAGTTGACTGTCGATTGTACATGTAATATGTCCCCGAGGTTTGCCTCTTAGGATCCAACAAAGATATGCATACAGACAATGAATTAACTAAAACTGATTTTGGCCGTGATTCCTCCAAAGCATGACGAAATAATCTTCCTATGAAACTGTGAAATAGAGTATTAGAACGTTGATGTAGTCATTAAGTAAAAAGTAGTAGATTTCAAGCTGCAAATTAAATGCTAACCTTGGGCTGGATATTTTAGCAGACAGTCCTGGGGGAGCATATCTAGTTATAGCACAAAGCGCTTCTGCTGCATTGGCATGTACTTCAGGACAATCCTTCAAAAGTTGAGTTGTAAATTTTAGTTGTTAGTTCAAAACTCCAGATTGCCTAGAATCTAAAATGGAGATATAAAAAAGGCAACCTATACATAACCATTGGACATAACATTATATTCTACTGTCAAGACTAGATACCATAGTTGCTTACAAAACCTATGTCTTGGACAGAAATACTACTTACCGTGGAGCTGAACTTATCGACAATCATCTCCAACACATCTGTCTCTTCTAGCCACTGCATTGAATCTACATAGCTGGTGTAAAGATGCTCATCAGCACCAATAAGACGAATAAGAACCTGTACAATGATAATAGTTAGATTGGATGATTATAAAGTTGTCAAAACGAGAAATGCTAGAGAAATTACCTCCATAATGGATGTAATTCCTATTAAGTCAACAAGCTTTTTGATGATATCTTGATGAGCCTGGCCACCAAATCATAAAGTTAGATATTGTAGTGATGATAAAATTTTAAAGAAAGCAAAGTTTTTAGTTGATTGGAAAAAGAACAGAAGCTGCTGTTTTCTTAGCTATTGGTAAATTACTTGAATATAGTTCATTAGGGGAACCGTCTTCCGCAACAACAGGCATACAACAACCTGAAAATAAAAAACAAAACAGCGGCCATCCGAATATAAGTAATAAAACAATAATGCGTACGTGAGAAGAAAAACCAAAAAAACAGAGCAGATTAAGTATTAATTACTTCAAAAATAATGTACATCGAAATGAGAATTAGATGAACTTACTTTACTGAAATAACCGGCCAGTAGAGCACTATGAGGATGTTCTGGCTCAATGAAGGAGAACAGCAGGTTCATCAACTGCAACAACAAACGGACAATTGAATTAAGAAAGCGATCATGGTCAAACAACCCTGAAAACACTGCAGATATTCAACAAAACAAACTAAAAAAGGGGATCAACAGTTTCATACCTCCTCATCCTCAACCAAGGCTTTAAGAAGAATATCGACTTCACAAGTAAAGATCTCACAAGCAATAAAAGGGAACCTAGAACATGATAATACTCATTATATGTAATTGATTATGCTTATAACTTATAAACATGGAAATAATAAAAACTGAAACATCTTATTTTACAAAATGGCTCACGGAAACCTACTTAAAAGTTCGGCCCTTTTCAGCATCTTCAGGAGCTTCTTCCACTATGTACCGAACAAGTCGTTCAACCTGAGTTCTCTCTCTCAAACTGAAATTGACAGTCAAAGTACATTCTACATGTTACAACTTGCCAACACATGAGAAGGTGATTAACTAGTAATGACGCAAACAGATTACAATCACTGTGTCAAACATCTGTCCCATAATTACATGTTCATGTCCAGCAGAACATAGAAACAAACCTGATTTTCCTACAATCATTTATGATTGTGCAACACAATAAAGGGTGCGTTGGTCTGTGGATATCGTGATGAGGGAATTGGGATGAAAGTGAAAAATGATGTTTACTTTAAGGTCATGGGTTTGAAAAAACACATGACACAAAGGTTTGAGTAAGCCTATTGTAACGGGTAGGTTTTCTATCTCCATTTCTTTACAGCCTATACCCATTTTATATCCCATTTGCAACACCGCCTAATATAATTTGGCTTCATGCATAACAGAGTCCACATGATCAAGAATAATTTTATTATTTTCAGTTTTGCAACAAGAGCAACTAGCATGCACATATTAAAGTCAATAAAAAATTTATCTAATTAAACGAGAGCTCAAGTCTAGGTCATCATTTTCAAACGTAAAGTGCATATATAAAGGTAGCCGATAGCTTAAACAACACATGAAACTAATAATGTTACAGTTAGGTATTTGAGTGTGTGAACCATTTATACAAGTGTCTCATGACATTACACTAGATGGTAGAAGATACGACAGAGTCAAATTCAGGACTTACAAATTGATAAGGCGGTTATTAAGAGCTTTGCATTCTTGGATTATTTCATCCTCGTCTAAAAGCTCCTCTAGTGTAAAATTTTCCTTGTCCATAATCGTCTCCACCTGGGATGAATAAAGGTCAGTACGATATCTGAGACTATTCAAATACAAAGTAAATGGCATTCAAATCATATGATTCATATCACATTTGCATCATCAAAGCGTCCTTGTTAAAATAATTGAGTTTCCGCTGGTTACGATAAGATCACATTTGCATACAAGAATAGTGGGGGGAGATCTATCTGAAGGACATTTTTAAAAAAATAAATGAAACATATGTGATGAGATAATACCTAGGATCTCACTGTAAATTACACCAAATAGAAGATAAAAGGAGAACCAATCAATACAAAATTATATATACTACTTATAAAGAGTGAACACCCATTCTTTAAATCTTGAAAACTTAAATTAATGTAGTTTGCCTAAATTACCCCTAAGTATCCCTTAATACACCTTAAGCATGATCAATTCTAAAGTTGACAACTTTTAAAAAACACACTATATAAATTTAAAAAAACACACACTTTGTATTAAAAAAAAAACACACGCTTTGCATCAAAGGTCGAACCAGAATCACGATTTCGCAAGTATAATTATTTGCCGCTATACACCGTTGCTTTGCGCAGGGTATACGTCTAGTTTAAAAAAATCTTGAAAGGCCAGGCGCGAGGTTTGGGGGAGGAAAAAGTAGGGGCATCAGTTCAGCTATCTAACAATCCCTAAAAAAATGTCGAGAATTATTAACCGTAAACACGACATAGTTCTACACATGGGAGTGTTTATAGTTTCACCGCCTTCGATTACTATCCATATATACAACAACATACCCAATCCCGTCAGGCCGTGGGGGAGGTAGAATGTAGAGAGATCCTACCCCTACCCTAAGGATAAACCCGAAAATAGGGAGACTGCTTCTAGGGAGACCTCCGGCAAGTGCAAGTGTGCGGGTGAGAGTGCTCAGATATATGTGCACGTGTGAAAATGAACAATAACAAGAATACAGAGTCTAAAAAACATACTATGACGAAAAGAAAACATGCAAATAGGCATAACAGCAACAAAAGAAGAAAAGAGAGGCGTGAAGTTTTGGGGAACAATAAGTAAGAGTATGACATAGTTCTATTACAGATTTACTGCCTTCAGCAGATTCAATTACTATCTACATATACAACCGTTAAAAAAAACCCCGAATTACAACATATTCATCTCTATAAATCCTCAAATTACCACATCAAATCAAAATCAGGATCTAAATACAAATCTATAGATTATATACCGGAGACGTGGTGGACAATCCGGTCATACGCCAAAACATCTTCTTCAAATTATGCAGATCTGCACCGTCAGATTTCAATCTACAATTTTATCTAATTGGGGGTTAAATTAGGGTTAGGGTTAAAATTGAATTGAATTGAATGAAACAGAGGAGGAGGAAACACCTGTTACCTGAAATTTGATTGATGATGTACGGCTTTTAGATTAGACAAGTGTTTGTTTCTTTTATGTCCATTGATCTATCTATTTTATTATTTTCAAATTCCCAAAGTTAAATCTACTTACATTTCTTTTTTATTTTATTTTAATTGTTTGTATCTAAAGCAAATCTAATACTATATTTTTTTCCCCAATTAATAATTAGTAATTAATATTTTTTTATTCTTAAAATTATTGTTCATATTTTGATTTAAAAGAGAATTAATGATACTAGCAGGGTACCCGAGCGTTGCGGCGGCCGGTATCCTGAAATAAAATTTTCCGGTGAATTATGTATTTTAGTTTATTATGTTCTTTTTGACAATAAATTTACGGATATCAAGAATTTCGTTTAGCCCGTGCTCGTTCGGGCTCGAGCCCGTTGGCCCGTGCCTATTTGGCCCATGCCCGTTCGGGCTCGATCCCGTTTGGCCGGCACCAGTTCGGCCTTAAGCCCATTTTTCCCGTTGACCGTTCGGGCTTGAATATATGTATAATGTGCTTTATTATTTGTATTAGTGACATTTAATGCAGGGTTCCCGCGCGTTGCGGCGGTGGATACCCTGAAATAAAATTTTCCGGTGAATCATGTATTTTAGTTTATTATGTTCTTTTTGATAATAAATTTATGGATTTCAAGAATTTCGTTTAGCTCGTGCCCGTTTGGCCCGTGCCCACTCGGGCTTGAATATTTGTATAATGTTTTTTATTATTTGAATTAGTGACATTTTAATGCAGGAATTATGTTTAAGTTGGTTGTACAATATGCTTGATAATTTGTATTTCTTGTGTAAGGGGTGTTTTAATAACTGCATTAATTGTATTTATTGACCAGTTAATTAATTAACTATATTAAATATCTTGAATAGTGCTTTGTATTTTGTACATTATGTTTTAAGACTTGTAAGTCTTAAAATTAAGATTGATAAGAAAGATCATTAATAATGCATTATGTATTGTACAATAGGCTTTGTATTTTGTAAGTCTTAATTTTAAAACCATGAGGAGAGAGATTTATTCCTCTATTATAAGTAGTATAGATTTGATTAAATAGGAAATATACTGATCTGCCTTTTCTTAAACGTGTGTGTGTTTTTTTTAAAAGAACTATAATTTTAAAACGAAAAAACGTGATTTTTTTTTATTTAATTAAAAAAATATGGGTTTATTTTAGTTGGGGTATAATTAATTTTGTGAGGATTTAAGTTGTATCGGATATGAAATGAATTTACAAGTGTTAAAATGCAAAGGTTTGTCTAATATTTTTATAGTCCCAAATAATTGTTTGTCTTTTTTATTTTCGGTTATTTTAGTTTAATCGTCCATTGCTAAAATTATGTATGAGAGTTTGGTTGAGTTTAATGCATCATTTCTTGAAGTTATTATTAAACATTTTAAAGAAGATTTTAATTAATTACTCAAAGGTAAAACAACCATTTTGCACAAAAGTAAAAAGATAAATAGTCTAAAATGTGTAACTTTATCAATACCGTAAGTACCCGAATTGGAAATACTGTCCCTGTTGTTTTGGCTAAAATGCAAGTGTAGTCCCAATAATTTCGAAAATGCACACGTAGTTCTTTTAGGGAGCTTTGATGTGCAATTAGCGTTTCTAACAAAGACTAGGTGTCATCTGTTCTTTTGGAAGAAACACTTTTTTTTATCTCTTTTTACTTTTTTTGTCTGCGGGCACGCAAAGATATTTGTTTGTTTTTTTGGCAGATATAAGTACTTATTTTCACTTCTTACTTTTTTTTGGGTAACCATGATTTCCGACCTTTAGGCCGACTAATTCACAGAGGTTGAACCCACCGTCACACCGACTCAAACCAGGTAAAACCCTCTCTTTTCAGGAGGTTGTCGTGACCACTTAAGATTGTTTACGCATAGCAGGAATTGAACTTGAAACCTCACACATTTTAGAGTGATAACTACAATTTTCACTTCTTTCTCATTTATTCAACACAAACCCTATTTATTTGCCTTTCATTATTTTCTTTCAAAAGCACAAAAAAAAAATGATTTTCTTCTGTATAGATAAAAACTTTAAATGTACCTTTTCTTCTGAAGACATGATTTGAAAAAATAAACGACACCGCGTCTTACACTTTAGAAGGATCACACCCGCAATTTGATCAAAACTAAAAGGACCGTTTTCGCAATCTGCCTAACCTCATCTCCAACAAACATTTCATCAAACACATTACACTCACCTCCAACACAAAACCCTAACAACCACTCACCATGCTCAAATTCCTTTCAAAAGTAAAGATCGAATTCAACGCGTTAGATCCACGCACAGCAGCATGTATGGAGTTTCTCGCCCAATGCAACGCGCGCACAGCGAAAGAATCAAATCCTTCATGCCAACTACTAGTCAAACGCCGCACCGATAACCACCCGCCGCAAATATCGGTCACGTTTGTTAACGGAGTTGAGGAGGTTTTCGATGCTACTGCTACGCCTGCTCAAACTATTAGGAAGATGATTTTGGATAAAGGTACTCAGCTTGAGACTGAGCAGATGTTTAAGGAGGCTGGTGAGAAGTGGCCTGTTGTTATTCCCGAAGAGGAGTTGCGGATGTCGTTTCCCGGAACCAAGGTATAAAATGAAGCTATTATTGATTATTTAGAGTTTAGCGATAGGTGTGTTTAGCTGATTTTAGTATTCATATAGTCGCGATTTGTATCGTGGCCTAGTAGAAACCGGAACTAGTTTTTAGTATTATGAAATGAAATGATTAATTTGTTGATAATGTGATTATGTTGTTTATTGATAGGCATATTTAGGTGATTTAGTATTCACATAGTTGCGATTTTTATAATGACCTTATAGATTAATTTGTTGATAATGTGATTATGCTGTTTGATAATTGATATTAGTTAGCGTTTAGCGATAGGTGTATATAGGTGATATAGTATTCATATAGTCGCGATTTGTATTGTAACCTAATAGAATCCGAAACTAGTTTTTAGTATTATGAAATGAAATGATTAATTTGTTGATAATGTGATTATGTTGTTTGATGCGAGTAGTTGATGTTTGATAGGAGTAAGCAGTTAATCGTACGGTGAATGTGCGATGCCTCGAGAAGATGCATATTTACAAATGAGTAATTAGTTTATAATGTGATTATGTTGTCTGATTAATACCATTTAGTGTTTATTGATAGGCGTATTTAGGTGATTTAGTATTCATATAGTTGCGATTTTTTATAATGACCTTATAGAGTAATTTGTTGATAATGTGATTATGTTGTTTGATAATTGATATTAGTTAAGTTTAGCGATGTTAGATGTTTGACTGTTAGTCCTAAGGGTAGTTTAGTAATTTTGGTCTAAAAGATATTTACTAAGAATAATCTAGAAATAAGCTAGATACTTTGGTAGAATAATCTAGAATAAGCTAGATATTAGCTTATAGGAAAATCTAAGATATTTGTATTAGAATCTTCTAGAATCCAATAAGCCATAGTATAAATAAGGGCTTATCCCCCCATTTGTAATTAATCTATTTTGTACACAACACTACTCATCTTGTATCCTTTGATTTGTAATACAAGAAACTTTTGTCTGATCTCCTTTTGTTTTGCTACTGATTATTCTTGAATATTCTCTCCTGATCCTAACAAATTGGTATCAGAGCTAACCGATCGTGTTTGAAGCAAGCTTCTGGTTGATTTTCAAGATTCAATATCTTGATATCATTTTGGATCTGTTCTTCGTTTTGGTGTTTGGTGTTTGCTGTTCGATCGGGTTTGAAGGTAGGAGAAATCAAGATCAGAATTTGTGTTGTGGAAGATCAGAATTTGTATCGTGGGAGGTTAGAGAACATTAGTAAACTTTAGAAAACCCCTTGTTGGATAAAAATGTCCTCTCAGCCATCATCATCGGTTAGTGTTGTTGAGAAGTTCAATGGCAAAAGCAACTTCAGTTTGTGGCGAGTTAAGGTTCGAGCCTTATTGAAGCAACAAGGTATTTGGGCACCTCTAGCCGGTCCCAAACCGGCTGATATGACCGATGCCAAATTCAACTCACTAGATGAAAAGGCGCATTCTACTATTTTGCTATCTTTATCGGATGAGGTTCTTTACGAGGTTGCGGATGAGGAAACGGCTGCGGGTGTGTGGAAGAAACTAGAAAAGCTTTACATGACCAAGTCGTTGACGAATAAGTTGTTACTGAAGCAACGGTTGTTTTCATTGCGGATGAAAGAGGGCTCGGCATTAAAAGATCATCTTGATGCTTTAAATTCCATCCTGATGGATTTGAAGAATGTTGATGTCAAGATTGATGATGAAGATGCTGCTCTTATTCTGCTTGTTTCGTTACCTCCCTCGTATGAGAACTTTGTAAATTCCTTTGTTGTTGGTAAAGAGACTATTACATTGGAAGATGTTCGATCCAGTTTGCATTCACGAGAGCTTCGCCATCAAGCATCAGGAATTTCGGAATCTCAACCCGTTGGCTTGTCAATTACGAGCCGGGATAGAGGCAGGCATCGAACAGAAAGAGGCAAAGGAAAAGGTAGATATAAAGATAGATCGAAGTCGAGATCTCGAGGGTCAAATCCTCGAGATACGTGTTATTATTGCCATAAGGAAGGCCACTGGAAGAACCAATGTCCTAAGCTCAAGGAGAAAGGCCAGGTAGCCGCGGTTGCTAAAGATGACTCGGGTTCGAAACGCGAGTTGGTATTGTCAGTTGCTGACTATAAAGGTACACCACTTGCATGGATCATGGATTCTGCTTGTTCTTTTCATATGAGTCCCAATCGGGATTGGTTCGTGACATATGAAGAGTTTGATGGCGGGCATGTCTTTATGGGCAATGATTCACCATGCAAAGTTGTTGGAATCGGAACAATTCAGATTAGAATGCATGATGGAGTTGTTAGAACGCTCACCGATGTTCGTCATGTTCCAGATCTCAAGAAAAATCTGATCTCGCTAGGTGTGCTCGACTCGAAAGGTTTCAAATACACTAGTGAGAATAGTGTCCTTCGTGTTTCGAAAGGAGCTTTGGTGGTTATGAAAGCAACTAAAGGTACTTCTTCTCTTTACACTTTACAAGGTGAAACAATCACAAGTTCTGCTTCTGTTTCGTGTACAGAGAAGAGTAATTCAGATTTGACAAAGTTGTGGCATATGCGTCTTGGTCACATGAGTGAGAAAGGCATGGTCATTTTGAGTAAGCGAGGACTCCTTGACAACCACAAAGTTGCGAACTTGGAGTTTTGTGAGCATTGTGTTATGGGAAAACAAAAGCGGGTTAGTTTCACGAAAGCAACTCGTCAAACAAAAGGTACTCTCGATTATCTTCATGCTGATTGTTGGGGGCCTTCTCGAGTACCTTCTCTCGGTGGTGCTCGGTATTTTCTCTCAATCATTGATGATTTCTCAAGAATGACGTGGGTGTTTATGATGAAACACAAGAGTGAGGCGTTTGAGAAATTCAAGCATTGGAAGATTCTGATTGAAAACCAAACTGGAAGGAAGATTAAGCGTCTTCGTACTGATAATGGTTTGGAATTTTGTTCGAGAGAATTTGAAGCCTTTTGTCGAGATGAAGGAATTGCTAGGCATTACACTGTTCGTTACACTCCTCAACAAAACGGGGTAGCTGAACGAATGAACAGGACACTGTTAGAAAAAACTCGGTGCTTACTGTTGAATGCCGGATTAGATAGAAGTTTTTGGGCTGAAGCACTTAATACAACTTGCTATCTAGTCAACAGGTCTCCTGCCACCGCTATTGATTGCAAGACTCCAATTGAAGTTTGGACTGGGAAAACTGCAGATTATTCAAAGCTTCGTGTTTTTGGATGCCCCGCGTATTATCATGTTAGTGACGGTAAGTTAAATCCGAGAGCCAATAAAGGCATTTTTATGGGATACGGTGACGGGGTTAAAGGCTATCGAATTTGGTCACCATCGGAAAGAAGAGTCATTCTTAGCCGAGATGTGACATTTGACGAGGATCACTTGTTTCGCTTAAAGCAAGATTCGGTTGAATCGAAGCTTGAAGAAGGTGCTTCCGAAAAGGTGGAGCATGTTGCTAAACAGGTGGACGTGGAGCATGAAGTTCCAGAAGATACGGACCACGATGTTACTCCACTAGATGATCCTCCAAATTCAGCACATTTGGAACATGAGCAATATAGGTCTATAGCCCTTGATAGACCTCGTAGAGATGCAAAAGCTCCTAGTCGTTTTGGCTTTCAGGACTATGCCGCATATGCATTGCAAGTAGCGGAAGAGGTAGAGTCTCTTGAACCGGCTACTTATCAAGAAGCTATTACTTCTAAGGATTCTGATATGTGGAGTGCGGCTATGAGTGAAGAGATTGAATCTCTTCATAAGAACAATACATGGGCATTGGTAAAACTTCCTGAAGGAAGAAAAGTTATTGGTTGTAAGTGGGTTTTCAAGAAGAAACCCAGTTTATCGAGCTCGGACAACATTCGATTCAAGGCACGTTTGGTCGCGAAGGGATTTAGCCAAAAGGAGGGAATCGATTACAATGAGATTTTCTCCCCAGTGGTACGTCATACATCTATTCGTGTGTTACTATCCTTAGTAGCACATCATGACTTGGAGTTGGAACAATTAGATGTAAAAACTGCATTTCTTCATGGTGACCTTGAAGAAGAAATTTATATAAGCCAACCCGAAGGCTTCGTTGTTCAGGGCAAAGAAGACTATGTTTGTAAGCTCCGAAAATCTCTCTATGGTTTGAAACAGTCGCCGAGACAATGGTACAAGAGATTTGACAGCTTTATGGTGAAGCATGGTTTTAGTAGAAGTGCTTATGACTGTTGTGTCTATCATAAAAGGGCACCGTCGGGATCACTTATCTACCTACTCTTGTACGTTGATGATATGCTCGTAGCGACAAAAGATATGGAGGAGATTAAGAAGTTGAAGATCCTTCTCAATACGGAGTTTGATATGAAAGATTTGGGAGCAGCTCGAAAGATTTTGGGCATGGAAATAATTCGAGACAGAAAACATGGTAAGCTTTTCTTATCACAGAAAAGTTACATTGAGAAGATTATTTCTCGTTTTGGCATGAGTTCGGCAAAATCGGTAAATACTCCTTCCTCGGCCAATTTTCGTTTATCCACTGCTTGTGCACCTCAAAGCGAAGCAGAGATAGAGTATATGTCCCGAATACCCTATGCTAGTGCTGTTGGGAGTTTGATGTATGTTATGGTTTGTACGAGGCCGGATATAGCTCACGCAATGAGTGTTGTGTCACGGTATATGGCTCATCCTGGAAAAGAGCATTGGAATGCGGTGAAACGCATTTTTCGTTATTTAAAAGGGACATCTGATGTTGGCCTTATTTACGGTGGTGAACGTGAATATTTGGTTGCCGGATACTCAGATTCGGACTATGCTGTTGATCTTGATGCTAGAAGATCCTTAACAGGCTATGTATTCACTATTGGAAGTTCGGTTGTAAGTTGGAAAGCTACATTACAACCATCGGTCACTTTATCTACTACCGAAGCGGAGTATATGGCTTTAACGGATGCAGCTAAGGAAGGAATTTGGCTGAAAGGTCTGATTGAAGATCTTGGTTTCCCTCAAGATCAAGCGATCGTGTTTTGTGATAGCATGAGTGCTATCTGTTTGGCTAAAGATCAAGTTTACCATGACCGGACTAAACACATTGATGTTCGTTATCACTTCATTCGTTCCGAAAGAAGAATCAAAGTGAAGAAGATTGGCACCAAAGACAATCCTGCGGATGTGTTTACTAAACCGGTTCCTTTGAGCAAGTTTCGTCACTGTCTGGATTTGCTCAATATTGATAATTGGAAATATGGCGCTACTTAGGAGCTAAAGTCAAGGTGGAGATTGTTAGATGTTTGACTGTTAGTCCTAAGGGTAGTTTAGTAATTTTGGTCTAAAAGATATTTACTAAGAATAATCTAGAAATAAGCTAGATACTTTGGTAGAATAATCTAGAATAAGCTAGATATTAGCTTATAGGAAAATCTAAGATATTTGTATTAGAATCTTCTAGAATCCAATAAGCCATAGTATAAATAAGGGCTTATCCCCCCATTTGTAATTAATCTATTTTGTACACAACACTACTCATCTTGTATCCTTTGATTTGTAATACAAGAAACTTTTGTCTGATCTCCTTTTGTTTTGCTACTGATTATTCTTGAATATTCTCTCCTGATCCTAACAAGCGATAGGTGTATTTAGGTGATATAGTAATCATATAGTCGTGATTCGTATCGTAACCTAATAGAAACCGGAACTAGTTTTTTTAGTAGTATAACTAGTTTTTAGTATTATGAAATGAAATGATTAATTTGTTGATGATGTGATTATACTGTTTGATGCAAGTAGTTGATGTTTGTTAGGAATAAGTAGTTAATCGTAGGGTGATGAGTGTTTAATAGAAAGCGAAACTAGTTCTTAGGATAGTTTCTATTGAGAGATATACTAGGCGAACACGCGATGCCTCGAGAAGATGCATATTTACAAATGATTAATTTGTTGATAATGTGATATTGTGATAGGGCTGAGCAAAACAGTACCGAACCGAAAAACGAGCCGAACTGGTCTAACCAAAACTGAACCGACCATATTCGGTTCGGTTTTTGGTTCTATAAATTTATGATTTTCGGTTTCGGCTCGGCTCAGTTCGGTTCGAGGCAAAACTGAGAAAACACACCCAAACCGTATAAGCCGACACGAATCGAACTGAACCGAGTCACTTCGGTTCGGTTCTCGGTTCATGTTTTCCACAAAATCGGTTTTTGGTCCGGTTCGGGTTTGGTCGGTTCGGGTTGGTATTGACCAGGTGCTCAGCCCTATGTGATTATGTTAGTGTTTATTGATAGGTGATTTAGTATTCATATAGTTGCGATTTTTATAATAACCTTATAGATTAATTTGTTGATAATGTGATTATGTTGTTTAATACAAGTAGTTGATATTTGATAGGAATAAGTAGTTACTTGTACGCTGACAAGTGTTGCGATTTTTTTAATAGAAAGTGAACCTAGCTAGGATAGTTGATGTAGTGGGCGAACACGTGGTGCCTCGAGAAGATGTATACTTACAAATAAATTATTTGTTGATGATGTGATTATATTGTTTAATACGAGTGGTATATGATATGTTTAATAGAAATGATTAGTTTGTTGATGATATGTTTATGTTGTTTGATTATTGATATCAGTTGGTGTTTAGCGATAGATGTGTCTAGGTGATTTAGTATGCATATAGTCGCGATTTGTATTGTAACCAACCGTCCCGAACTAGTTTTTAGTATTATGAAATGAAATGAGATGATTAATTTGTTGATAATGTGATTATGTTGTCTAATACTTGTATGGTTACGAGTGTTATGATTGTTTGATAGAAACTAGAACTAGTTGTTAGGATAGTTTATGTAGGGAGATGTACTAGGCTAATGAGGACTGCTTCAAGAAGATACACAGAACAGTAGTAGTTAGGTAAAATTTCATGTCAATTCACAAAGTTCTAGGATTAGTAGTAGGGGAGATGCACCATGTCAACCTTTAATGCCTCTAGAGGATGCATACTAATGGAGTGATCACATAGTGGTCCTTGTTACAACTCAAACTGGTGGTGGAATGTTGTTAGTAGAATAGCTGTCCTCTTAGGATTAACAAGGGGACTTGTCATTAATATCATAGTCGATGTGGGACAGGGTGTGGCTTAAAATCTAAAATTAATTTGAGTCAACCCTTACAAGGGACCTTAGAAATTGAGTCATGTTGATCATAGATTGCTTGAGAATCTATATTACTTTTGTATCTAAATCTGGGTTGACGAAAAGATAGAACTTAGCTTTTTGTGCACTGTGTAGCTTAACCATTTTGATGTGGGTGCTGTGAAGTTAATAGATTCTTTCATCAAATATCCGTTAGCGCAAAGTTTAACTTAACCCAGTGCCCTAAAAAGTACAAACATCCTTGTTATTTTATGCTAGTAAAATTTCGTAGCCCTAAGGTAGCCAGACAACCCCCCTTGTAGCTTCACCATTTATAATTTTCAATTTCTATACAGGAGAAGCTTATGCTTACTTGGTTGCTTATCAATATTTTTGCATTTCTTCCTTGATTGAAATTTCTCATTTTCACCCTTTTTATCCCACAACACACACAAACACCTATAGACGATCTTATATATTTTAGAAACTGTTACATAACACATTCTTGGTTCATACTCGCATAAGCCATCTTTAGTGCACCACCATTCTTGCTGTCCTTTATACAAACATATCCCACAAAATACCTCCCACACACTCACACATCAAAAAATTAATAAAACACCCAATTGGCCCCACAAATGCACAATGTCCGAAATGGTGAGGCAGGTCACCTTTCGTGCCTTTTTTCTTGATGCTCACGCGTGAGGTGACGTGACTGCAGTAAGGTGAAAGGTGAGGATGACCTGCGAAGTGTGCATTGCATCCAGCCTTAGTACCCGAACTGGAAATACGTTCCCGGCTGTTTGACTAAATTGCGAGACTATCTCACACACAACTCGAAACATTTGTGTAACATACAAAAGGGTAATACAACATAGTGAAAGTAC
This sequence comes from Chrysanthemum seticuspe, assembly GCA_019973895.1. Lineage (NCBI taxonomy): Eukaryota > Viridiplantae > Streptophyta > Magnoliopsida > Asterales > Asteraceae > Chrysanthemum > Chrysanthemum seticuspe. Next base: position 158,873,263 of record BPTQ01000006.1, read on the forward strand.
AGTTAGTCACACTAGCCAACTTGGAAATTGGAATCCTTTCTGAAATCTGACTAAAGGTGGGCAGTGGAATTGGTGAGGAGTGAAACTAATAGCTTCAGTTATGGAGGTTGAGATGTCTCAGTCCACATCATTAATCAGAGGGCTTTTGGATTTAAATGGTCCTCTACCAATGGTCTCTTGCTACTATACCATTATCAATACCATTAGAAAGATACACCTCTGTTACCTTGGGCGGGGTGTGTCAGACCCAACTCTTGTTATCATAAATGGTCCCTTTAGCTGTTGATATAAGTGGCTATCTCCTCATCTGTTTGTGAGTTTCTTCACTTGTCATAATTTTTTGTATATCACTTTTTCTAGTTATTTTAAAGATGAATATTAAGAGCTTTGGTATTAGACCGAAATATGGTCGTGGTGTACGAAATCTGTAGTAATGTTATCTCACAGGATTCCAGTTTACAAAGCCTCACCGTCTTAACATCCTATAGACATCAGCTTACTCAATTGTTTTCTTTTCCATGCTCTTTTCTTTAAATATTTTATACTAACTTATTAGTAAGACTAACATGAACCGTGAACGTGAATTGTGAACCCACTTCAATTGTTTTCTTTTCCATACTCTTTTCTTTAAATGTTTTATACCAACTTATTATAAGTCTTATTTCATCAATGATGCTATCACTTCACTTTAGTTTTTTTTAGTTGATCCACATTTTTATGTTATTCTCTTGATTATTTTTCTCAGCCAAGGAAAGCAGAAGAGAAGAAACAATAACTACAAAGCTTTCCAGTTTTACAATGGAATGATCTGGAAGACATTCACCGACATAAAGAAGACACATGGTACGTGGATGAACCGTGCTTCATGTTTGCAGGTTATTTAACTTTAAAAGGTTATGTATTAATATCAACATAAACGTCCTTAGAGATGAATGTATACTTCTTGCTCCCATGAGTTTCTTTTGGGATCTGCATTGCTATTCATTTATGTTTATCGTTCATTCTTAAGAGATTTTGTAGCATTTTTTTTCTTCTAGATGTAAGGAACCTCATAAGCCCTGGTGACTTAATCGACTGTTATGCATTCTCTTTTAATGAATAAACATAACTCATTAGTTATTCTTCATTTGTGAATTAATAATATGCCTCTTCTTTTTATTAATATTTTATTTTTATTTTTTTATTTTTATGTTTATTTAAAATGAAATTAGATGAAACTGGCCTGAGCCTGTGCCCACAAAGACCAGGGCCAGGACCACTTTAGATCTGGTAAGAGTGCTAGTTCTCATCCAGGACCAAGTATATCTAGTTCTTAGGGCTGGATCGACCTCAAAGCTTTGTTAAGAATCGAAAAAACTTTATCGCAAATTCAAAAGAACAAACTAATAAAAACGAGAAGTAAAAGATATTTTCATTATCACAATGATAAAATGCATTTATTCTATTCACAAATCTGGTGATGCAAATGGAGCTATTTGGGTTTGATTGAAGTAGTCACCAGAAGGTCCACCATCCGGCAACAAAGCTGCCGTAACCGGACCTTTAGCACCTTCTTCTACGGTCATATATCCAGTTTGAGATGTCATATCTGATATGACATACCCTGGGTGTACACAGTTTACAATAATATTCTTAAACTTCCTTGCCATTAGCCTTGTGTAGGCATTAAAAGAACAATTTTGGAAACTTTGTGAGCAGAGACTGTTGATGGCCATCCATTCTCTTCCACATTTCCATTCTTAAAATCGCTCAAAAACCATTTGATAATCTCGTCTATCCTTTCTTCAGTTAACTTCTCAAGATCTTGCAACTCTTCTTTTAACTTTTCGTTGCGGAGAAACTATAACAATAAACAATAAAGTTTAGGCAGTTTGTTATGTGAACACAATTAGGTTGTTATGCATTTATGAGCTACTTACTTTTAGGTCTCCACCCATGGCGGTAACGTTCACGATTCTTGGAGATTTAGAGAGCTGCAGAAGAGGAATCAATGCTTCCGTAGCTTCTTTAGTTCCGAAGTAATTTATATTTAGACATCTTTATCCCAATTCGTAAGTTTCATTGATAACGTTGGTTAAAACATCATCCACTTGTGCCTAATCAAATAGAACATATCATCATGCTTGTTCATAGTTTCACATAATGTTGCATCTAAAAAAGGTACACCGTATACAAATTCCCAACTCTAGTAGTGAAAAAATAGCAGTAACTTTTTTTTTTTTTTTTTTTTTTTTTTTTATAGATTCCAAATCTCTTTTGATAACTTATTAACTATTACTGTAGAATCTTGTTATGATTGTAGGTCAAAATTCCCCAAACTTTTGTTACTTAATGGTTGTATTGACATACCGTCAGCAAATGACTAAAATAACCATAATAAATAATTTTTCATAGCATGATACTTACAAAACCTCCTCCAGCTCAAAATTCTTCATGCATGACGATTCCAATTTCCGCTGCATTATTAACCTTTAGGATTTGTGATCATCTTGAATTGAGATGCAACAAAACAGCTTTGCAAATGTCCATTTACAAAATTTATGCTAATCCTACATGAAGTTGCTACTCTTTATTTCATTTCATGAACACATGCGTATAAATAGGGTCGGGTTGTTGTTTACAACTAACTAATCATACGGCTACAAATATTTACAACTCATCCATCCTTGATGAACAACTTCACAACGACAGTTATACGGTGTGAAAAGTATATGACCGTGAATATATATTACCAAGATATCCAATTTTCTGAAGCGGGTTTCAATAAATTTCCCCAAACGGGCAATACTAGATGAATCTGTTATATCAAGTTGATGAAAAATAACATTTGAAAGGTTGGAACTGTTAAGTTTCTCGACACCTTCTACCCCACGAAGCTCGTTTCTAGATGTTAATATGACTTCAATTCCAGTTAAAGCAAGTTGACGGCATATTTCGTATCTGATCCCTTTGTCTCCTTCGGTGACAACTGCACATCTGAAAATTATAAAACAAACGTATATTATAGTAGTTGGAAGAGTTTGAAGTTTTGTATACGAATGTTAAAAGGTTTTTAGACGGATAAGTTACCAAACTTTGCAACTTTGTTCGCCTAAGTTACCAAACTATTTTTTTGTGCAATTGGGTTACTGGACCATCCTTACCGGGAAAAAGGGTGACCCAACCATTTTTGACTTCTGATACCCGGTTGCCTGCCACACTGGCAGCTGACTTTTATTTTATTTTAATTTAAAAGCATTTTTATAAATACATTACTAATCCCAACAATTTTTAAACTAATACTTTATACATACCCTAATCATATCCTCCTTTTTCACACACACACTCACTTCACTTCAACACATAATTCATTAACCGTAAAAATCTAAAACTTTCAAGTTGATTGAATCCGGTCGCCATCTTCACAAAGAGGTATTAACTCATTCCCAATATTTGATTTGTGAAGTACAATTAATATGTTTTTGTTTAGAAAAATTAGGGCTTTTGATTAAAAATTAGAGTTTTTATGTAAGAATTTTGGAACTTTCGATTAACCTTAATCTTGTTTGATATTTGTCACAGATGGCATCGTCATCTCAATCTTCCAGTTTTGTGATAAACTTCCATCGTGGTGGTTCGTTTGCAAGAAACCCGCTTACCTATGACTTTGAAATCCTCTCAAAGGTAGAAAATGTTGTTCTTTCTTCTATGGACTTTGCTGCATTAGTTAGATTCATAGGAAATAAATTTTCAGGTAATGTTAAAAGTTTGTTTTATTTGCTTCCTGGGAAAGATTTGGATAGTGGTTTAAGGTCTTTAAAGTCAGATGCTGATTTAAAGGATTGTGTAGAATGTGGTACAAAAAATGATTGTGTTTTGGATATTTATCTATCAAGTTATGTGTTTGAGTTAAATGAGGCAACTGCTCAAATATATGGTAGTGATAGTGAACTAGAAGATGATTTTTATGATTATTTTAGTGATGATAATAGTGATACAACCTCTGTTGATCATTTGTCTGATCATGAGGAAGAAGTATTTGAAATTAGGACTCAAAAGGCAGCCCCTAAACCTAGGCAGAAATCCTCTAAAATGTTTGATACAACTTTTTTGACTAGGATATATAATGCCTTGGAGAGGGAGGAATTTGTTGATAAGGATATTGACAAAACAATAGAAGATCATGATATGAAAGGTGATCACTACCCAATCCATGATCCTTCTACAAAATGGAACTTGATGACACCACTGATAGGTGAAAGGTATGAAAGTCCTGATCAGTTGAAAAGAGCTTTGACCTTTTATGCTTTAAGAAATGGATTTAAGTTGTATTATGAAGTTAATAACCCTAGGAAACTACATGCTAAATGTAGTAGATATGGAGGAGAAAACCAATGTCCTTTTAGGTTATGGGCATCATGGATGAAAAAGGAACATTCCTTTCACATTAAAAGACTTGTTGATAAGCATACATGTTCTAGGACATATGAGTATGGGACTTTGATTACAAGTAATTGGATTGCTAGGAATTATGCTAAAAAGATCATGATGAATCCAAATATTAAGATAAGGGAAATTGTGAAATTAATTATGAAGAAATACAAATGCAGAGTGAGTGTTAGTCAAGCTAGGAGAGGAAAGGTTAAAGCTTTATCCCAATATCAGACATGCTTAGAGGTCATATCTAGCAGAGATTTTGAACTCTAATCCTGAAAGTTCTTGTAAGTTAGCTGTTGAACACATGCCTGATGGAAAAAACTACTTCAAGGCATTTTATGTTTGTTTTAATGGTCTGAAACAAGAATGGTTACAAGGGTGTAGGAGAGTTACATGTTTGGATGGGTGCTTTCTGAAAACAATATGCAAAGGGGAATTGTTGTCAGCTATAGGAAGGGATGTAAATAATCAAATCTATCCCATTGCTTGAGCAGTTCTCAGTGTTGAGAACAAGGAAAATTGGAGTTGGTTTATGAAATGCTTGATTGAAGACTTGGGAATAGATGCTGGTGCAGGTCTTACTATCATTTCAGATCAGCATAAGGTAATTGTATTTAAAGTATTCATTTATGTAGTTGTAGATGTAATTGTAATTAACATTATTTGTTTGTTTCAAGGACTCATGGAAGCTGCAAAAGAAATAATGCTTTTAGCAGAACACATACAGTGTGCAAGGCACATTTATGCCAACTTCAGAAAGAAGTATAATGGTGTTCTGTATAGAAACCTGTTCTGGAAAGCAGCTAAGGCAACTTACCCAGCTAAATTTGAACAGGTAATGACTGAGATGAAGAAGGTTAACAGTGATGCACACAAGCATTTGATGGCAAGGAAACCTGAAACCTGGAGTAAGGCTTTCTTTAGTACAGATAAAGCATGTGATGCTGTTGAGAGTGGGATTAGTGAATGGTTCAATGCAATCATTGTGGAAGCAATAAGGAAACCAATAATTAACATGCTGGAAGATATAAGGCAGATGATAATGTTAAGAATGCATAAGATGAGGGAAAAGCATTTGAAATGGACTGATGGTATTTGTCCAAACATCATAAAGAAACTTGAAATTATCAAGGATAAGCACATGTATTTGTTCATAACCCTATAACTATTTTCACCATTTATATTAGATATTAATACTTGACATTGATATTCTGTGAATGTAGGAATTGGAAAGTCATACTAAGTGGTGAAAGTAAGTTTGAAGTCAGAAATGGTTAGGAGGGATTTACACTGGATGAGAGGTTACAAACTTGTAGTTGTAGGTATTGGCAGTTATGTGGTATACCATGTGAGCATGGGTGTGCAACTATATATTTTCTTCATAAGAATCGAGAAGATTATATTTCTGATTGGTATGGTAAGGATAGGTTTGTGGATCAATGGCCATCCACAAATTATCAAAAACCATTGCCTCCAATAGTTAAAATGGAAGACCACCCCATAAGAGGAAGAGGGATGCAGGTGAGAAAGATCATGGGAATAGAACTAGGGTGGGAAGAAAAGGGATGCAGGTGAGAAAGATCATACACCATATTTCATAGATACCAAAATATCATTACATAACACCGTTACATTCTTGCACAAAAGACCTACATAAACCTTACATAAACCTATATAAACATACATTACATCACATGACAACCTACATAAACCTAATTAGGAACATAGCCACCACCAAAAGCATCATCATCTTGTTGAAGAATGTAATCTGAGCCCTTTGTGCCTACACTTGAACCAACTCAGCTTGAGCATTCCTCAACTCATTTTAAGCATCCCTCAGGTTGACATGAAGCTGATACATCCTTCTTTTAACCACTGATTTGGCAATTCAACATCCACCTACATAAAGTAATTGCAATTAGTTGTAGGATAGAAGTAGTTAGGGCAAACAAGAAACCTGCGAGCTGGGTTGTTCATTGTCCATGATGTTCTGCAAGTTGCTAATTGTCCACACCAACAAAGATTGGCCATTGATTTTCGGGTTGTTTTTGAGGTGGACTTTGGTGGAAGAACCCTAGATGGAAAGGGGGTAAATTATTTTGGGTGTGGTGGTGTTATGGGATTAGGGTAAGTTATATAAAAAAAGGATAAGTGGAAATCTGATTTGGACAACGAGGCCCACAAAAAACTGGCGTGGACAAAGTAATAACTCCATCTCCCAGTTACCAGTTTTTGGGGTAATCTGAATGAACACGTTTCTGGTTTTGAGTAACCTAAATGTCAAACCCGTATAGTCCAGTAACCCAATTGCACAAAAGAAATAGTTAGGTAACTTAGGCGAACAAAGTTGCAAATTTTAGTAACCTATTTGTCTAAAAACCCAATGTTTTATGTTTCGAGATAGAATTTTGATGATGATGAATGATGATATACCTTTTCTCCTCCATTGGTACATAAGACGTGGGGGTACTAAAAGGAAGCAACTTAACCTCTTTTATATTGCAACAATACATGACTATTATTTCATATTTTCATTAATATTTGCTTTGATTGGGGTTTTTCAATATTAAGTCATTGTCACTTCTTATACTTAATTATATTTCATAGATTTTTTGCTTTGATTGTAGTTTTCCATTATTAAGTCATTGTCACTTCTTATACTTAATTATATTTCCATTTGATTTTTTGCTTTGGTTGTGGCTTTTACAATATCAAGTCATTGTCACTTCTTATACTAAGTATGGTTTACCGGGTATAACAAATTTAGTCCCCGAACTTTTTTTTTCTCTGATCATCTCCTTATAGTTTTTATCCGTAACGGGTTTGGTCACTTGACCATCATTTATGTTAGTTTGACTGTGAAATGCATGTTGGAATGGGTGAAATGACAAAAATACCTCTTATTGTTATTGTTACTAGAGTAAACTGCAAAAATCATCCTTGTGGTTTTTGTATTTTCGCAAGAATCATCCCTATCTCAAACCTTTAGCATTAAACATCCCAAAGTCCACAAACCTTTGGCATTAATCATCCCTGAGCACTAACGTCGTTAGTTTTACCGTTAAGTGTTAAACAATTTTTTCCCCTTAGTCTCTCCATTAATATTTTTTGCACCGTTAGTCCTCATTTTACTTTTTCGTCCGTTTTTTAGTTTTTGTCCGTTTTTACTCGTTTTCGTCCGCTTTATATGTTTCGTCCGCTTTTTATCCGTTTTTGTCCGTTTTTTATATGTATTCGTCCGTTTTTTTTACGTTTTTTACGTTCTCGTCCGTTTTTTTACGTTTTCGTCCGTTTTTTTTACGTTTTCGTCCGTTTTTTTACGTTTTTGTCCGTTTTACTCGCTGTTATCCGTTTTTATATGTTCCGTCCGCTTTTTATCCGTTTTCGTCCGCTTTTTATCCGTTTTCGTCCGTTTTTTATATGTATTCATCAGGGTTTTTTTTTTTTTTACATTTTTTACGTTCTTGTCTGTTTTTTTTACGTTTTCGTTTGTTTTTTTACGTTTTCGTATGTTATTTTACGTTTTGTTCGTTTTTACTGGTTTTCGTCCGTTTTTATATGTTTACGGACAAAAACATAAAATACCGGACGAAAACGTAAAAAAACAGACAAAAACGTAAAAAAAAAAAAGGACGAAAACGGGTAAAAACGGACAAAAACGTAAAAAACAGACAAAAATGTAAAAAAAAACGGACGAGAACGTAAAGGACGAATAAAAACGTAAAAAACGGACAAAAACTTAAAAAAACGGACGAGAACGTAAAAAACATAATAAAACGGACGAAATCGCAAAAAAAAAAACGGACGAAAACGTAAAAAAAATGACAAAAAGCGGACGGAACATATAAAAACGGACGAAAACGAGTTAAAAAGGACAAAAACGTAAAAAAATGGACGAAAACGTAAAAAAACGGACGAAAACGTATAAAACGTAAAAAAACGGACGAATACATATAAAAAACGGACGAAAACGGCTAAAAAGCGGACGAAACATATAAAAATGGACCAAAACGAGTAAAAGCGGACAAAACGTAAAAAAACGGACGAAAACTTAAAAAAACGGACGAAAACGTAAAAACGTAAAAAAATGGACGAATACATATAAAAAACGGACGAAAACGGATAAAAAGCGGACGAAACATATAAAAACGGACGAAAACAAGTAAAGACGGACAAAAACGTAAAAAAACGGATGAAAACGTAAAATGAGGACTAACGGTGCAAAAAATATTAACGGAGGGAATAACGGGAAAATATTATTTAACACTTAACGGGTAAAACTAATGGCGTTAGTGCTCAGGGATGATTAATGCCAAAGGTTTGTGGACTTGGGGATGTTTAATGCTAAAGATTTGAGATAGGGATGATTCTTGCGAAAATACACAAACCACATGGATGATTTTTGCAGTCTACTCTTGTTATTATTATACAGTAAAACCTCTATAAATTAATAGTGTTGGGACCGGGATATTTTATTAATTTAGCAAGACATTATTATATAGATAAATTAAGAATTTATTAATTTAAAGAGGCTTTACGTATGACCTTTAAATTTTCAAGTTCAATATACTAGTTACAATGTATAATACTTAGAGATGAAAATAAAATTAGAAAAACATGTTTCAATTAACATTTTATTTATTCACATTCACAAATTAATTGAATTTGTCAAGTTCATTATTTTTTAATAAATAAAAAGTTAGTTTCGTTGGGACAAGTTCCAATTACGTATGACCTTAATTGAATTATTTGAATTTGTACAAGTTCCAATTAAGTATGACCTTTGTATATATGATTTTTTTAATAATTATTAATTTATAGTTTTGTTGGGACCAATATATAGACATCGGGGCTTCAAAAAATTTATTATTTTATTATTTTATCGATTGTGGTCAAAATTTTTGCTGGTCTCAAGTTAAGACTGGATAAATTATTAATTTTATCGAGGTTATTAATTTATAAAGGTTTTATTAAATAAACTAAATAATAAAAGAATTTCACCCATCGGTCCTTACCGTGTCCGCTAGTAGCCTACACCAACCTTTTCACCCATTGTTTAATGTCAATTCCAAAGTCCATACCTCATTGATGCCATTTTTCTGACCATCATTCTTTATTTCAAAATGAAGAGAGTTGACAAAGATTACACATAGTAAAGCGGGTTCAAATCCTCTCAAGTTATGCCACTAACTTGAGTCAAGTTGGGAGTACATCAACCATTGGATTAAATCCAATGGTCAAGATTAAAAGACTCTCTTTTAATCTTGACAATTGAATTTAATCCAATGGTTGATGTACTCCCAACTTGACTCAAGTAATGGGAGAGGATCCCAACCCTAGTAAAGCGTACTATGATTATAAGCATTAGGATGCATTTGATGATTAACATGGATTTTTTTTTCTTTTTTTTTTTAAAATCTAAATGTTTGGTAATGGATGATATATATTTAAATGATAGGTAGCAGATCAAATAAAAAGGAAGAGAATTATAAAAAGTCTACAAAGTGATCACAGCCATCCATTTTGATTTAGATCTTAACGCTTCTCTTCATTTCCCAATACATCTTCTTTCTCACTCTCCCATTAATCTATTCTCCATAAATTTTTCCTCCATAAAGAGCCACACTAAGGGTGCGTTTGTTTTAGGGATTTGGATTAGGTTTAGGGGGACCCACGTTAAAAACAAACGTTTGGTTGGGGATTTAACTTTTGGAAATGGGTGTTGGACCCATTGAATGACACTATTTCTAATCCGAATAAATTGATGACTTTTAAAGAAAGTAGTGGGACCCATGTTTGTATGTGAGTGTCTGTTGCTATTTTTGTTTCTTAACTCAATATATTTTATCCTAAATATTTATAAAATAATAATTTATTAATTTTATAATATATTTTCTCTCTCTTATCTCAAATCCAAATCTTAATCCTAAACCAAATTCAAATCCAAATCCAAATCCTAATCCTAAACTCATCTACAAACCAAACGGGCCCTAAAAACATACACACACATTCAACGCGCCAAACGATGAATTTTCATATAATAACAAAAATAAAATGGCGATGGTCGGGGTTTCTTACCACGCAATTGTTCATCATCATAATCAAACCGACTAAAAGGTAACAATTCACTTCACGGAGCAAAACTTCGGAAATACCTTTTCCAATGATTAGTATCTTGATGTTTCCGTCTATCATTGTTGAATAATGAAACCCGTAGGTATAACTTTATTATTCACCATTATTTATAATGGCAAAACCCTAGATGCCCTAAACCCACAAACCGGGCTTGGGCCTATTTATTATCTAATACTCCCCCGCAGTTCGAGCGGCGAAATCGCGAAAGCTCGAACTGGAGTAGGAAACTAAAAAAAAAGACAAAATAAAACAATAACCAAAATAAAACGGGATAACCCAAAATATCCCAAACATTTGTCTCGGGAATAAGAACCCTAGATTCGACACCAACAAAAGTCGTCTCGGGAATTGATACCCTGGATTCGACACCAACAAAAGTCGTCTCGGGAATTGATACCCTGGATTCGACACAAACAAAAGTCGTCTCGGGAATTGATACCCTGGATTCGACATAAAACAAAAACAAAATAAATAAATAAATAAAATTTTTTGCTACAGTAAATCGGATGTAGACAAATCTTCAAATCTTGAAGTCTTCAAAGCCAAGGTTTAGATCTATAGTCAACAATGAAGGCAAATGTTTTTTTTTTTTTTTTTTTTTTTGAGCGGCTAAAGAATAGGAAAAAAAGAATAGGGTTGGAGAAGCAGTAGACAAAAAAGGAGAGGCAGCAGAAATAGGAGATATGAGGTTTGACGGGTGGCTTAGAGTAGGCGGCTCAACATAGCCACCTAGGTCTGAGGATCAAACCCGCTCTCAAACCATGTTAGATAATGAATAAACCCGTAGGTATAACTTTATTATTCACCATTATTTATAATGGCAAAACCCTAGATGCCCTAAACCCACAAACCGGGCTTGGGCCTATTTATTATCTAATAATCATTTCATGGCGGTAGCCGTACGAGATAACCGGAAAAATCTGTGCTGACGTGGCAGTGTGATGTACCACCATTGTTTCCGGTTGAAGGTTCTGGAAAGTGTTGGAAGTGAAATGGGGTTTGGGGTTTTATAGAAGTTTACTGGGTTTTGTCACTGTGTGCTTAGATTTTATCAAAAAACTTTGTTTGGTTTAAATTAGTGGACCCAACTTTTGGGTTCAATCCCAAATATGCTACCATATTCGAATCATGACTACTGAGCCGGGATTGCAACAAAACTATATTATACATTTTGTCTTTATCCATAATGTGGCCCCCGAATTCATACACACCACTTATTGTAAATAATTTAATTATTTTTTTTATATTTATATTTAAAATAAAAATATTATATTATTTATTAATTATTTTAATATATAAAATATATTTAAATATTATTTTCTCTCATCTACTTCAAATCCAAATCCAAATCTACAACTTTATACTCAAATCCAAATTCTAATATAAACCCATCTATAAACCAAACGGGCCCTTAGATATCAAGTAATGAATTCTAAGCATGATTTGCATTCAATTTTTACTTAATAATATGGATTTGACTAGAGGTTTGTAGTTGCTTGCATATTTTGTGTGATCTTGACCTGTTGAGAGTTGCAACCCACAACAAAGAAATGATCGCCACGCCTACGTAGCATTCCCCGTCCCTCGCCACAGTCTCGCCGCCACACAAAGCCACTTCGTCGTTTGGTGCCTCGCCATGCAGACGATGCAAATAAAGACAAAACGATTTTGTAGGTGAACGTTTATAAACGGTTTAATTTTTATAAGTTTGTGTGAATAAAGTGTTTGTGCGCGCGCGCAATAATCGAATGTAGAAAATAACTTTTTTTTAGGCTAGAAGTGGGCACTTTGGGAAAAAACCAATTGAACTGCGTTTGTTAAAGGAAAAATAATTTGGGCTGTAGTAAGTGAGGGATATTAGGGTAAAGTTTATAATGGGCTCGGGTATTAGAACCTCAAACTGGACTTCAATGGCCCCAATACCATCAAATTGTTATAAGAATTGTGTCTAACATAAATTTAGTAATACACATTTCTTGTCGTTTGACGTGAGTTTTGGTATATTTTTTTGTATGTGTTCATTCATATTTTTATTGTGTTTTGTGCGTGTTAATTTGTATTTTATTTGAATGGGATGAATTTAGTTTATTTGAAATATTGAAAAAGAAAAATTAGAAGTGGTGGGACCCAAATGAATAGTTTTTGTTGTGTTATGATAATTGAGGTATTTTGAAGAAGTTGTTTTATGGTGATGTGGCACCGGTGGGGCCCAAATGAAAAGGGGAAGCTTCTCATGACACCTTAGGCTACCCCCAGTAAGGGCACCCAATCCCCCTCATTTTCTCTGTCACGTCAGCTTTCTCTTTCCAGCGACCTTCAGGCGATTGGGTGCCCCAGTAAGGGCGACCATGATCAATTTAAAAAAAAAAAAAAAAAAAAATTAACACAAACTCAAATTTCATTAATAATTAAAACGTTACATAATAATTCAAATAAAATTAAAACATTACGACAATAAAACGACTAAACTAGTTTTGATTATTACGATGCCAAATGTCTTCCACCAATACGGCTTTGAGGCTAAGATGAGTTGTTTTGTTGCATACGGGAGATATCGCCCGCTATTCGTCTTGAATTATCATATTATGTAATATGATGCATGTGTACATTATATGTGACTAGCAGGGTACCCGCGCGTTACGGCGGCGAATACCCTGAAATAAAATTTTCCGGTTAATCATGTATTTAAGTTTATTATATTATTTTTTACAACAAATTTACGGGGATCAAGAATTTTGTTTAGTCCGTGCCCGTTCGGGCTCGAGCCCGTTTGGCCCGTTCTCGTTCGAGCTAGACCCCGTTTGGCCCGTGCCGTTTCGGGGTCGACCATGTTTGGAATGTACCCGTTCGGGCTCGGGCCCATTTGGCCCATTGCCCGTTCGGGCTTGAATATTTTTATAATGTACTTTATTATTTGTATTAGTGGCATTTAATGCACGAATTGTGTTTAAGTTGGTTGTACAATATGCTTGATAATTTGTATTTCTTGTGTAAGGGGTGTTTTAATAACTGCATTAATTATATTTATTGACCTGTTAATTAATTGACTACATTAAATATTTTGACCACATTAATAGTGCTTTGTATTTTGTACATTAAGCTTTAAGACTTGTAAGTCTTAAAATTAAGATTGATGAGAAAGATCATTAATCGTGCATTATGTATTGTACAATAGGCTTTGTATTTTGTAAGTCTTAATTTTAAGACCATGAGGAGATAGATTCATTCCTCTATTATAAGTAGTATAGATAAACGCTCTTTGTCAAACCCTTTAGCCGGATGTTTAATCATTAGCCACTTCCTCCTTAGTACACCAAAAGCACGTTCCACATCTTTTCTTGCTGCTTCGTGCATCGTCTTATACAACATTCGTTTGTGATCATCCGTCCCTGGATTTTTAATGGACTTCATAATAACCGAGTATTCCGGATATATCCCATCAGCAAGATAATATCCGCGTTTATAAGGCACGCCGTTAGCAACGAATTCCACATCCGGTGCTCTCCTCGTTTTGAGATCATTGAAAAGAGGCGATGCACGTAAAACATTTACGTCGTTATTCATCCCGGCGACACCAAAGAACGCATGCCAAATCCATAAATCTTGGGATGCGAACACTTCCAATAAAATGAAAGGAGTTTGCCCGTGATCACCCCTACAAAATTGAGCTTTAAAAGCATGTGGGCAATTCTCCCACGGTCAATCTGTACAATCAATACTTTCTATCATCCCAGGAAACCCATGACATTCGTAGTGATGAGCATAGAGTTTGTCAATGTCAGTAACCGTTGGCTTTCGCAAATACTCTGCGCCATATAACTCCATTATGGCCTCACAAAATTTTTGGAGACACTCACGAATTGTTGACGCACCCATTTGCACATATTCGTCTAGAGCATCAGCATTGACTCCGTATGCCAATTGACGGATTGACGAAGTACACTTCATCAATGAAGAAATACTAAGTACGCCTGCACAACTAGGAGTTTGTTGGAAATAAGGTGAATGATCGGTTATATCTCGGACAATTCGTGTGAATAGTTTTCGGCTCATTCGGAAACGATCATGGAATGCTTGATCGCCGTATCTAGGGGTCTCGCAGAAGTAAGCAGCCACTAAACGGTTATGAGCACCCAAACGATCCCTACTAACTTGGTTTCTTGAGAGTTTAGTTTATGACGCTTGAAAAGCCTGCCAACACTTTTCCACAAACATCATAAACTCGCTACTAACTTTATTTTCATCATCCGATGACGAATCGGCAATGAATAGCTCGTAAGAATTAAAACTCATAGTGTGGAAAGAATATAGAGAATGTGTGAAATGAGATTTGTGAATTTAAGTGTGTAAATATGTTGTGTATTTATAGGGTAGTTTAGTAGATATATATCTATATTTTTTAACACCCAAACGGTCGGATTTTTTTTAACGTTCGAATTCTTTTTTTTTTTGTTTGAAACTGATTTTGCAACGGTATAAACTTTTCCACACTCAATTTTTCAAATTAAATGCCCAACCAAATCGATCGGGAGGACAACCAAGTTTGGGAGAAAATGGGACTCGATCGAATCTCCACATAAGGACGATCGACACTCGATCGATCGAGTAAGTCGATCGTCTATCTCTACTGCGTCCAAACTTAGGCTACCTCAAACAGGGTGAAAGTGAAGGATTGGCAAGCATGTACACGGTGTGAGAATGGTTAGGGGTTGGGCATCAAGGATTGGCAAGGAGCAAAGATGGAGCAAGCAAGGTGAAACCATCACCTTTTGGGAAGCGTGCGTATGTGGGACCAGGTTTGCATGTTACCATTTTTTTTGTCTTTGTTCTAAATATTTATGTACCAATGTTGTTTCATTCATATAGAAAGAAAATTGTAAGAATTTTAACTAGATCTTAAGTTTGAAAGGAACCTATTAGTATTCAGTGACTTAAAGCTTACTACTTGCGACTTTATTCAAGTTTGTTGTGTATTTATTGTAATCTATGTTATCTCTTTAGGTCGAGAACCAAATTATTTGAAACCAGATTAATTCCTTAATATTTTTAATTCCGTACGTTTTACGTTTTTTAATTTATGTAATATTTTATAATTTTAATTAATAAAAGTTTTTATTTTTAAATAAATAAAAAAACGTGTTGAAAGGTCAAGTGGTGTGAGGGTTGAGGATAGTCTTATACTGTTATGCTCTAATGAATTTAGGTTGCGTTTATATTTTTTACCAGACTCAGACACTTAAATAGATGTGGGTCCAATGTGTGGGTCCATGTCTATTTGAAGCTTTAGATGGGGAGGAGTAACCTTTTTAAAGAAGCAAATTACCAAAACAATCCATATCCCAAGTCATATAACGAAACTGAACTCTTTTCGTATACTTTACCAAAGTGACCAAAAGATGTCACGATTACCTTTTCTATTCTCTTTCCATTCTCTCACATGTAATCTTCACGGAACACTTGTACAAAAACACAAACAACCGTCGTTCTTTCACTCCTTACATGAAACAAGTTGCACAAATGTTCTCTGCCCATCATACAAACACCAATGATACCATATCTCACCATTTTCCTTCTTCTTCATGCATCACCTCATTGTACTTTGTGTGGGAGAAGGTGATAGGGATGCATGACACAAAGAGCATGTGCTTAAGGGCATTAGCGAGGCTGCCTGTTGTCATACCCATATGGTTCTTGGCTATAATCTTCCCCTTCTTTGCAGCACCTCCATTGCAATCTCCCCACGCCCAGGGCCTTGCCCACGCCCACGCCCAGGGCCTTGCCCACGCCTACGCCCAGGCCGGCTGTACCACGCCCAGGGCCTTGCCTGGCAAACAATCTCGCCTGTACCACGCCCAGGCCACGCCCTGGCTCGTATAATACACGTGTAGCGTTGGAATTTAATGTTTTAAGAGATCCAACGGATAACATTGGAAAGTTCATTTTCGTAAACACTCTGGGCGAGAACCATTTTCGTAAACAGGCATGAGTTATAGTTCATTTTCGTAAAAAGATCTTTTTAAAGCCTTTGTGTTACAAACATTATAACACATTTGTGTGGACCCCAATTAAAAAAAATATATTAATATATACCACTGGCCCCACCCACTTTACCAGACAGATCCTTCAAAAGAAAAAGAAATAAGGCCTTAGTGTCATAGTCACTTCCAGTTATTGGTGACACAGACCTTTTCTCTTTTGTTTGGCAACTTATTTCATTGTGTATACTATTGGTTCACCTTAATTTTTATCATTGTGTATATAAATAGAGCTATGTGATTTTCATTTCATATCTAGTCTTAGTTTAAGAAGTTCATCTTCATTTTCTTAATAAAAGAGTTGTTCATTAATAGAAAATAATTGTTTATTAATATAATTAGTTGTTTATTAAAAAGTTCATCATCATTTTCTGAATAAAATAGTTGTTCATTAATAGAAATAGTTGTTTATTAATAAAAAAAAGTTGTTCAATAAATAAAAAAGGTTGTTCATCAATAAAAAATTCGATCATCAATAAAAATAGTTGTTCATTAATAGAATTGTTTATCAATAAAAAGTGTTGTTTATCAATAAAAATAGTTGTTTATCAATAAAAACGTTGTTCATCAATAAAAATATTTGTTCATCAATAAAAACGTTATTGTTCATCAATAAAAAAAGTTGTTCATAAAAAATAATTCATTAGTAAAAAAAGTTGTTCATCAATAAAAAATGTTGTTCATCAATAAAAAGAGTTGTTAATCAGTTCATCAATTTTCTAAAAAAAGTCACAATGTTCATCAGTTAGGTCACAATGTTCATGAGTCTTGTTCATCTGTTTTTTTATGAATAACATTACAATATTTACCAGTTAGATTACGTTGTTCATTAGTTAGTCTTGTTCATCAATTAGTTTTGTACATCAATTAATCTTGTTCATCAGTTATTACTGTTCATAAGCTTTTTTGCTGAAAAACATCATAATGTTCACCAGTTTTTTTTATGTAGTTCATCAGTGACACCACAATGTTCATTAGTTAGATCACATTGTCCATTAGTTCATCAGTTTTCTAAATAAAAATCACGTTGTTCACCAGTTCATCAGTTTTCTAAAAAAATCACAATGTTCATCAGTTAGTGTTGTTCATAGTTCATCAATCATATCACGTTTTTCATCAGTTCAACGGTTTTCTAAAAACAAAATCACGTTGTTCATTAATTTTCTAAAAAAATCACAATGTTCATCAGTTACGTCACATTGTTCATCGGTTATCACTTAGTCTTATTCATGAGTTTTTTTTATGAATAATATCACAATATTTACCAGTTAGATTACGTTGTTCATCAGTTAGTCTTGTTAATCAGTTAGTTTTGTACATTAATTAATCTTGTTAATCAGTTATTACTGTTCATCAGTTTTTTTGCCGAACAACATCTTAATGTTCATCAGTTTTTTATGTTGTTCATTAGTTAGATCACGTTGTTCATCAGTTCATCAGTTTTCTAAATAAAAGTCACGTTATTCATCAGTTTTCTAAAAAAAATCACAATGATAAGCTAGTCTTGTTCATTAGTTCATCAATTGGATCACCTTTTTCATCAGTTCAACGGTTTTCTAAAATTTAAATCACTTTGTTCATCTATTTTCTAAAAAATACCACATCGTTCATCAATTACGTCACAATATTCATCATTAGTTCATCACTTGGTCTATTCATCAGTTAATATTGTTTATTAGTTTAAAAAATCTAAAATTAACCAAAATAACTAAAATTGTATTGTGGTACACCAATTAGTGCATTTAAATGTATTTTTACAAGAAGAATCTTTCTTACGCATTTTGTCAAACACCTTGTGTGCACTAAATATGTTTAAAACGTTATTTTAAAATGCAATATCTCACTCATATCATATCAGAATTGAGTGATTTAAATTTCTGGGTAAAGAACGACTAAAAATCTACAACTTTCGTGCCTTAAGTTTTGCGTAACTCAACCTTTAAGTTAGATAAAAATAGAGTCGAAGGTGCCAAAAATTTCAAGAGAAATAATAACCCGCTTAAAGTGTAAAAAAAATTTGAGATTTATATATCAAAATGCATATCAATTTAAAGAAAATTAAATTCTGAAAATTGTGGTGAAATCTATTTTTCGTAAAAGTTTTTCGTTTAAAAGTTATAACAATTTGAAATTTTAGGGAATGTAAAAAACGGGTCAAAGCCCCTTTGACCGAATTGAAAAAAAAGGAAAAAGGATGATGATTTGGTAAGACACATGTGACAATATAAGTGCATTTTTAGACTTTTTAGAATTTGATAGCTTTTCAATGGATCGTATATCTTATAATGTTACACTCAGACCGGTTTTCAAGATCAAATAGCATTTTTACCTAAATGATTATTGTTTCAAACTTTTGATTCGTTTATAATAAATTAAAAAGTGTTATAGCTGTACCAAAACACGGCCATGCTCAGTAAAGTTAAAATTTGAAGGGTTTATTTCAGCTTTTCGTAAGGATTTATGAGCTTATTAGCTAAAACAAGCTAGTTTAATAAATTTTTTAGATAAGCTGATGAACTTGTATGCTTATGAACTCATATAAGTTCACAATTTTCGGATTTTTTTTTATAGGATTTGAGCTTATTTGTTGAGGTTTGTAGGCATAGAGAATTTTCCTGTTTTTGTTGACTCCAAATATTGATCGGAGTATTTTGTTGAAAATATTTTTGATTCCTTCTTTTGTAATTTGATCACTCTTTTGTATTTCAAGTTTCTTTATATTTATAAAGAGTGAAGTCGTTTGGCCATGCTTAGCACGACATACATGTAAGTCTTATGGTCTAATTTAAACGTTAAAATTTAAAAATCTAAATCGAAGCATTCATTATTTGGATTGTAAAATATAAAACTCATTTTTGGTTTAAGTGTTCTAGATTTTTTGTAACCTTTGATATATTTGTTGTTTCAATTTCTTCTCATAAGTTTTAGGGTTACATATGGATTTAATTAGCCATCATAATATACATTATTTGTTGGTCAACCAACGTCTCTAGTTTTACAATCATTTGCAAATCATTCTCTTTCACGTCATACACCAACCAGGGAGTTGCTATTGACACTATAGAGATGTGATTTAAACCAATCACACTGTATACGGTAGCTAATAATTTAATCACAATGTGCCATATGCATTAGGCATTTCTAATAAAAAAAATATAAGCATCACTTTCTTTTATAAAATAAAGGGCAAATTACCCTATAATCTACTATACTTGACACATTTTGTTAATCTGTTTTAGCGTCCTAATTTTCGGTTATTCTGTGTAACATACTATTGTTTTTCGTGTTATTGTGTGCCAGTTTTGACCCCCAGCCGGTTGTGCTTATGTGTATTAAGTTACCGGCACATCAATTTTGTCTTTTGCCATGTCAATTAAAACACACTTATAACACACGCCCACCCCAATACTTTTCATTTTCAATTACCCAAATTAAACACTTACCCCGTCACTTCTTCTTCCTCTAAAACCCCAACCATGGCCTATTCATCCTATTCATCATCTTCTTCATCTAGGTATTATCACAGACAAGTTCAATCTGTCATCAACCATAGTCACTGCAATTGTCCATTGTCCATTGAGGAGGAAATGTCATGGACTACGACAAACCCATGGATGAGGTTTAAAGCTTGCCCCATTTATGTAAGCTTCTTTGTTTAAATACTTACATTATTATCATATGTTAAATTCTTGATTGATTAGTTGTTGATTATGAACTAGGACAAAGAGAGAAGCTGTCGTCTTTATGGTTTTCTTGATTTGGAGCTTCCGTCACAGTACTACAAAGATTTGTTGTTCAATATGCGTGTTGAAAATGTTCAGTTGAGGAACCTATGTATGATTGATGATATGGTTTTGACTAACAATAATGTTTCAAAGATGAAGGAGGAGTTGACTTCGTTAAAGTTAAAATTGAAGTTTTTATGAAAAATTCAAGTTTTGGGTCATTGTTGTTCTTGTTTATATTATTTTAAAGGCATTATTGTATTATGATGTTTTGAATGATCTTTTGAATGTAATGTTAGATGAAGTAATCTTTTGAATGAATTAATGTTTTTAATGACTTGTCAAACTTGTGTGAAATTAAACATTATGCTGCAAAACCATATTTTTTTTATGCAAAACCAGTTATATGGATTATAAATGCTGCAGAAACCATTTAGGTGCCATTTGTTTTATATCCAGGGTTAGAATTTAGTATTGGGCTGAAAGAAAAGTAGAAAGAGAAACATAAGGGTTTTGAAAAAAAATGTTTGTTTATGATTTGGTATAAGAATTAAAGTAAGGATTATATTATATAAAATATTATTAAAGAAAAAAAAAGTGACAAAGTTAATTGGGCCCATAAAGTAAAACTAAGTCAGAAAACCAAGATTGGGGGGGGGGGGATTGTATATGTCCTGTGATAGCGTATTATTATTAGTGGCCCAAGCCCACTAATTACACGCTTGAATCAAGCCCAAATCCCATCAACACTTGATGGAAGGCCGACTTAAATCCCAGGCCACACAGGGCCTGGTAAAACCTCTCAGGCCAGACTGAGCATGGCAATACTACTACTCCCCAAATGCCACTAGTGGTTAAGATGTACCATCTGAACTTCACAGTGGGGACGCACGACAAGCACCACTTTGTACGAGCTAAATATAGTCAACAACATTAACTCCAAGGTTGTCACCTTTCATTCTTCCTACACAAGCTTTGAGTACTAGCACAACATCTAGTCAACATTTTCTGCTTTTTCACCATTGTCTGCATTCACACTTCCAGCATGAGCCACAATTCCATTCTTCCTACACAAGCTTTGAGTGTCATCTAAAGATTTCATAGCATCAACAGTTGCATGTACAATAGTTTCATCCACAGTTTCATTATGAACCTCTATATCAACATCTAGTCTGATAATTTCAACACCACCTTCCCCAACCTCAGCTTCATCATTTACAGTTTCATTATGAACCTCTATATCAACATCTAGTATAATTTCATTCTCAAAACCACCTTCCCCAACAACATTTTCAGCCGCATTATCATTTACTTGATAATCTTCAATACCTAAATCTTATGAAGTAAACCATCACCATATACGCTATCAACTGAATCAACCATATTTCCATCAACTATGTAATCCTCAACTTTTAAATCATGTTTAGCTACAGGTTGACCAAAGACTAAGTCCATTGAAACATCCAAATTTTGAGCATCTAGAAAATTCAAAACATCAAAATCTTCCTCAACATTAGGTGAAACAGCTAAGTGCACAACAACTAAATTATCAGAAACCACTTGGTTATCACCAACCACACTATCATCAATTATATCATTAGCAACAACATTATCATTAGAAACACCTATATTATTACTAATTTCTTCCTTGGCACCAATATTATCAGTAGAAACATCTATATTATCACCAACTTCTTCTTTAGCACCAACATTATCATTAGAAACACCTATATTATCACCAACATCTTCATTAGAAACTATCTTATCAGTAACCTTTTCATCCTCACTGTCATCAATGATCATTTTACTAACTTCACCTTTTAGAAATAACCTTTTTCCTTTAAACTTAGCCTTAGACTTGCTGCTATAGTTTACCTCATCAAAGTCATATAACTCAATCACCTGATTGTCAAATAAAGGTCTTTTACCTAGATGCCTTTGTGGTGAGGGAAAGCATGGTGACTGGGCTTCTTCCTCTACCCAAATTATAAGCTCTTCAACTGTCATATTTCCAACATCTTTCTTTCTACCTAGATGAAAGTTTCTTTTAGAACTAACCTTCTCCCAGACCCTTCAAGATCAAGATTATCATAATAGTACTCTGCTAAACCAATTTGAGGCATAAGAGACATAAACAACTATACTACTCCAGACCAGGATTTTTGGGACATTCCTCCTGGAATATGACCAATATCCTTACAACACGCTCATCTAGGGGGTTTCCACTCATATGCAACACGAACAGTACACGTATAAAACCCATCCCCAGAAAGTTTAGGCATATCCACCACGATAGTATCTTTCAACTCGACATCAGCCCGAACTTTAATCATTGCTCAAGCATAGCTTGACCTACCCCATGATTGGATGCACATGTCAGATTTGTAAGAATCAAGCATCAAAAGAGTACCAAGCTTAGTAGCAATAGCACCCAAACCATCCTCACTAAATGCAGTCACATGGACAACATGGAGTTTAACCCACATCGGAACATTACCTACATCTTCTTTTAATAAGTTCACATCCGGGTCCCACTTTTTCAGAATAAGCGGATTATTAAGAATAAACCATGGACCATGTTCAAGAATTGTATCCAAACCATCCATAGATCTAAAGTGAAATGAGAATATCCCGGTAGATGAGTTAAGCATTGATTTAACCAGTCCATATTAACCCCAAGTGTTCCTAACATAGTTAGCAACAACGGGCTAAGCCACACGCTTACCCAAACAGAATCCATATACCGTATTAGCAAACCGTGCACTAATAGCTTTAATAGACTCCACCGGAACAACCACATCAACCCCGTTTCCCCCCGGAGTAAATAAGGTGTGGAAATTCATAGCCTTCTTACTCGGACCAATAGTAAATAAATTAGCATAAGAAGTACCTGGTTTCGGGTTAACATTATGGCTAGTCGGTGTCTACCCCACATTCACATCTTCAGTATTCACTGTAGCATCCACATATTCTTCCACAATAGACGAGGATACTACAAACGTATCCTTGACAGCCTTTGCAGAAGGTACAACACCACTTTCTCCTTAACACCTCTCCCACCCCCACCCCCTGTTTGGCTAAAAAAACCTCGCTCCATCCCCAAAAAACCCACGAACAATAGGACCAAAAACCAGCAGCAACCCACCAACACAAACACATAAGATTAGCTAAAAATAAATAATAGAAGCCCTAAAAAGTTAGGATTTCAAAACGATCGAGCCAATCCACTAACCAACCTCCATTATGACAGATAGATCGTTTAGGCACAATGGTGATATAAATCAATCAAAAAATCGACATCAACCGACTATCCCTTATTAAAAGCACGCGAACGGGCATATTAGGTTAAAGTCGGTTTCTAAACCCTAAAACACGATTTCACTAAAAATCATAAAACTATGTGATTAAGACAGCGAATCTGATCAAGATAATGATTAACGCGAATGTTTATCACTCCCTATTACAAATCAATGCAAAAAAACACACATTTAGATGAAAACCGATTAGGTTGTTAGGGTTTAGAATCGCCAAGTGAGAGAGAGTCGACAATTTTCTTGTTATTTTTTAATGTGGTTTACTTGTAATACAAAAAAGTTCAAAAATCATATATAATCATATGTATATTACCTTTTGCACCGTCCTTGATTGATTAATCATACGAATTCCGTAGTAATGTTATTTCACAGGATTCCAGTTTAGTGCTTTTGAGTGTGGGTGTGGGGAATGGAACACTCCAAGCTTTCGGAGGGAATTACTACTAGTCCCTTCTAAAGTTTTGTACTTTGAAGGTTTGACTTGGCTTATAGTTTAGGTAAATAGTCACCTATTTTCCAAAATCGAAAAGCTACTTTTCTGTAAGGCTAAAGATGCTGATGTCAGTAAGAGGAAGTAAGAGAATATTAGTGGGGTTCACATCTATATTAGCATCTTAATGGGGAGAGGTTATTATTTTTTGGCTTGTGTATATAGAAGAAGTAAGAGAATATTAGTGTGTCCTACTTAAAAAGAAATATTATTAAATGTTATGTGGACCCACTCCCTTAGTTAAGGGAAAAAAAGAAACACAACCTAACGTGAACATGAATTGTGAACCGACTTCAATTGTTTTCTTTTCCATACTCTTTTTTTAAATGTTTTATACTAACTTATTGTAAGTCTCTTATTTCATCAATGACGCAATCACTTCACTTTAGTTGATCCACATTTTTATGTTAATCTCTTGATTATTTTTCTCAGCCAAGGAAAGCAGAAGAGAAGCAACAATAACTCCAAAGCTTTCCAGTTTTACAATAAAATGAACAGGAAGACATCACATGGCATGTGGATGACCTGTGCTTTTTGCAGGTTATTTAATTTGAAAAGGTTATGTATTAATATCAACATAAACGTCCTTAGAGATGAACGTATACTTCTTGCTCCAATGAAGTTTCCACTACTACACAAATAGGTTTTTCCCACGGCAAAATCAGTAGCAAATCCCGTGGGAAAGGGCCTTTTTCCACGGATTTCACACGGAATTGTTCCGTGTGTAAAAACCCCGTGGGTAAATATTTTCCCACAGATTTTCCCACAAAGCGTTGACTATTTCCCACGAATATTATTGTGGATAATCCGTGGGTTTACTTTCCCACAAATTTCTCACGAAATTCCCACAATTTCTAGTAGCCATTTTCCACACATATCCGTGGTTTTTTTGCCACAAATTTCCAACGATTTTCACACTATTATTTCTCCCACAGATTAGTCACGAAATTTCCCACAGTTTCTAGTAGCCATTTTTCACACATATCCGTGGCTTTTTTGCCACAAATTTCCAACAATTTTCACACTATAATTTCTGACGGTTTTATGACAGATTTCCCACAGAAAAATAAATTTCCCCCAAACAAATCTGTGAGAATTTTGTGATAAATTTCCCACTGTATGGCTAAAAAACACAAGAAGTCGTATTCTAAAAAAATGATGTATTTCAATATAAATATACTCAACCCAGTTACAAGTTACAACCCTATTTACATAATATTTCGAATACAACAATTATCCTATCTTTCTTTCCTAACACTACAATATCTATATTATGTAATGTAATTTTTTTCTTTATCTTCATAATCCATCCATCTTAGGCTCTTAGCCTTGTGACCAGTTTTCTGACCAACCTGCGCATGTTCAACAAAATACATAACTAGATAAGTGCATACATTATCCTATTAACAACATAAGCTTTATAATACATTTATCCCAACATTGAACATTGACCCAACTCATATAAATATAACTTTATGTAGTAAAAAAATCTTATGCTGAAGAACACAAAAAATCGGTATGTCACCCTTTAAATAGTGTTTTAAGAGTGTCTAAACAAACCCCCTTTAAATAAAAAGACACCCTTTAGACAGTATTTTGGCAGTCTTTAATATCACACTTTTAACAACCTTTAAACACCGTTTTTTCG
>BPTQ01000006.1:158904684-159024082 GCA_019973895.1 Chrysanthemum seticuspe
ATCAAGTGTTAGTAATTAATATGTAATAGTTAGCTTTATTATGGCCTTTATGTTTGTTATTAGCCTTAAGCTTATGTAGAAGGCCCATGAGCTTAGGCCCAAGCCCATAAAAGAAAGGATGGAAACTAGGAGTGTTGCCCTAGCTTTCCTCCTATAAATACTCTTGTAAACCCTCATTTGAGGGTTGGTTGTTCAAGTTATTTCTTTCACATACATCTTACGCATAACCGTCCCATATTATCGTGTGTGTGTGTTTGGATCTTGTTCAATCGCCTTATCTCTTTCTATATTACTTGTGTTTGTAAAACTAGTGACCTAACATTATCTTTCTGCTTAACATACAGAGAATAATCAAATTTGCTTTGAACAAACCCATGCTCAATCAAGGCAGTGGTAAGCTTAGCATTCCACTGTCTTGGAGCTTGCTTAAGACCATACAAAGATTTATTAAGTTTGGAAACTTTACTGTCATCACCACCATTAAAACCTTTAGGTAAGACCATATAAACATCTTCATCTAAATCACCATATAGAAAAGCATTGTTCGCATCCAGTTGATATAATGGCCAATTCATATTAATAGCAATACTAATCAAGCATCTCACAGTAACCATTTTCACAACTGGGCTAAAAGTTTCATCATAATCAAAGCCTTCTCTTTGATTGAAACCTTTTGCAACCAATCTAGCCTTATATCTATCAATTTCTCCTGTAGACTTGTATTTTATTTTCCAAATCCACTTATACCCTATGGCAAGTCTACCAACAGGTAAAGTACATTTAGTCCATGTATTATTTCTATTTAAAGCCTCAATTTCATTGTTCATAGCTTCAGACCAGTTAGGGTCTCTGACAGCTTCCTCATAAGTTTTAGGTTCAACAGATTTATTAAGAGTAGAAGCAAAGCACATATTATTTCTGTTAAGACCTCCATAACACACATACTTTTCAATACCATATCTAACTTTAGAACTCATCACATAATCATTGAACCTAATAGGAGTTTTAGTCTCCCTACTAGATCTTCTTACAACAGGTGTCTGCACATCATCATTTTCAAAGATAGACTGAGTTGTTATGTTTTTAGAGTTTTGTTCAGGAATGGGACTGCCCTCAGACCAATATTGGTCACCAAATAGGGTTGCAGAATGCTCACCTTCATGATGCAAATGAGTAGTATTTGTGTCTACTGCATCAAAAGAAGATGACAAACTACCTTCCACAACTGATGTATCTTTCCCTTCATCATTGGGACTTTGAGACTTAAGACTATCAAAAAACTTCAAGTGATCTACTTCATTTGCATTCTCTGCATCAGTGAAATCAAAGGTTTTCATTTTAAGTGGAAAAATATTTTCATAAAACTTTACATCTCTTGCAAAAAACACATTTCTGGTATCCATACTTCAAAGTTTGTATGCCTTTTTAGTAGTAGAAAAAACCCAAAAGAACACATTTTTCAGACCTATAAGACATTTTATCATGACTGTTTAAAATAGTAGCAAAGCAAAGACATCCAAAAGACCTCAAATGGGAAAGATTATGTTTCTTTTTATATAACAACTCATAGGGACATTTACCATGTAAGACAGATGATGGCAGCCTGTTTATAAGATATACAACAGTTAGAACACAATCAGACCAAAACTTTAAAGGAATCCCCCTTGAAACATAAGACTCCTTGCAACATTGAGCAAGTGTCTATGTTTCCTCTCAGCAATCCCATTTTGCTGAGGTGTATGAGCACATGAAGTTTGGTGAATAATACCAAGATCAGAAAACATATCATTCATTTTCTTATTAACAAATTCAGTTCCATTATCAGATCTTACAACTTTAATTTTCAGATCAAACTGATTTAAAATCAAGTGAATGAAAGTACAGAAAACACCAAACACTTCATCCTTAGTTTTAACTAAGTACACCCATACAGCTCTAGAATAATCATCAACAATGGTCAGAAAATATTTGTATCCTTCTCTGCTTGTAACTCTGTAAGGACCCCATAAGTCAAGATGAACAAGGTCACCAATATTCTGTGACTTATGATCAGACAAGGGAAAAGGTTCCCTAGTCTGTTTGGCCCTATGACAGACTTCACAAACAGAAATAGTTGAATTCTTGGAAGTTCCAAGATCCTTTTGAAGAACAGATAAGACAGGATCAGCAGGGTGACCCAATCTATTATGCCAAGTAAGTTTAGACACATTATAAGATATAACCATATTGCACTGACCTAAAGACAGATTAGGCTGCATGTCAAACAAGTATAGACCATCAGACTGACTACCAGTCCCCAGAACATTCTCCCCTTTCAAATCCTGAATGTAACATTTATCTTCATCAAAACCAACAAATAATTTGCTATCTCTGATAAGTTTATTGATAGATAACAAACTCACACAATATCCAGGAACAACCAATACATCATAAAGAGTAACATTATTGGTCAACTTCAAATTTACAACATGACTAATAGTGGCAAGAGTCCCTTTGGGATGGCCAACAATGATTTTAAGACTAGTGATATCCACAACATTGGTCATACCAATGGTGGAAACAATCAGGTGCTGATTGGCACCTGAATCAATAATCTAACCCAAAGAGATAGTGCTAACAGCCAGACTAGAATTAGCATAAAAATATCTAGAGAAGTTAACATTGAACCAGATATTCCCATTAAAGAAAGAAGCTCTACCTACCATATTAGCATGTATGCTTCCAGAAGGAGTTTCACTAATCAAGGACAACAACTTTTTCATCTGTTCAGAGGTAAAACCAGAAGAATTGCTAGCAGATGAAGAAGAATTCTTATTTTCATTCTGTTTAACATCAGTATTAGCAGTATAGTTTTGTTTGAAAACATTTTGCTTATTAACAGGATTGTTGTTTTTAACAAAACCAGGAGGAAATCCAATTATTTCATAACATCTGTCAATAGTATGTCCAATTTTACCATAGTTTTTACAATTCAGATTAGGATTAGGACCTCTATTAGCAGTATTAGGATTAGAATTGGTACCTCTAGTGTTATTATTATTGTTAAACACTCTTCTATTGTTATTAAAAGACTTAGCAGCAAAAGAAGAAGCATTCAGTTTAGATTCAGAAACACTAGAGGTCTCAGGAATCCCTCTATGGGACTCCTCCCTAGACACAACAACATAAACATCCTTGACCTCAGGAATAGGATCTCTAGTTAATAATGCAGTTCTCACAGGTTGATAACAGTCATCAAGACCCATAAGAAATTGCATCAGCTTCATCAACTGCTGATGCAAAACTAACTCGGTACTAGCCTCACAAGTACACTTATGCTCACAAGTACATTTAGGCAATTTAGTTAGAGAATCAAATTCTCTCCATAAAAAATTAAGCCTATGATAATAGTCAGCAACAGAACTACCACCTTGTTTAACAGAATTAATCTTTTGCAACAGATTGTATATCACAGAACCATCAACTTTATCATATGTTTCTTTTAATTCTTGCCAAACAGAAGCAGCATTCTCAGAATAAACCAATCTCATATAAACATCATGAGAAACAGAATTCATAATCCAAGTCAAGACTATAGCATTACATCTATCCCATTGAGCAGATAAGACATCACTAGTAGCAAATAATTCCTTAAGACAAGTACTATCAACAAAGCTATACTTATTCCTAGCTTGCAAAGCCAATATCATAGCATCAAACCAGATTCTATAATTTTCAGTTCCAAGAAGTTTAAATGGAATAAGAGCTGTACCACTATTATCATTAGTTTGAATATGAAGAGGATTACCAGCATCAAGATTACTAATTAACACTTCAGAATTACTACCACTAGGATCACTACCAATAGCCATAATAACAAACAGATCAACAAATAACAAGAACTAACAGAAATAACCACAAGAAACAATTACAACAAGACCAACAAATAACCAGAACAAAACAGAACAACCAACTTCCAAGACTGCCCAAATCCTATCCTCCTTCGACTTAGACTTAACAAGAACCTAAATAACAAATATAACAGAATATAGTAAACACAACTCACACACAAGAACAACAACAAACCAGCCAGAAGACTGGGGACAGCCAGAGCAGGTATTCGTACCAACCAAGTTGGCAGATCAAGATGTTAATTGTCCCGTTTGCACCTTCTTAACCAAGTTAGTGTTGTCTTAAAGAAGAGATGATACTTACAGTGCTTTATAGAATGCAAGAACCAAACACAACCACACTAGATTCACTTAGTCTAGCGTAATTGTAACCAAGAATGGGCCCAAGAACACCAGGGAACAAAATCCCTAAAACCAAAAATTAGGGTTTCAAGAACCCTAATCAAGAATCCCACATGAATCACCAAATCTAGCCTGATTAGACTAAATCAACAACAGCCGTTAAGAAAACAACCTCAATTAACCAATAACACTGTCAATTGCAAAAAACCCCAAATATCCTTCGAAACCCTAGAATCTCAAAACCACCAGATCAGAACCGTGAGCTCTGATACCATGTAAAAATGGTAACAAACACACAACAAACTTCTTCTACACCCAGCCAACCACCCCTTGGTGTATCTTTTTATTATAACGATTCAAGAAGATAAGTCTCCAAACGAATGGTTACCAAACAATACAAAAGACAAGATTGATCTCTACTAGGTAGACACCAATCAACCTCACTACAATATCACTCAAATCACTCAAACTACAAAGATCAAATAAAGAGATTGATCTCTGGAATGATACAAGACAAACTGATATCAAAGTGATATCAACAACAAGAGAAAACCAAGACTGTGTGTGAAAACAAGAGAGAATGAAATCATAGATGAGATACAAGTTATGAAACCCTAACTCTGACTTAGAGTATATATAGACTTAAGTTTCATAATAGCCCTCCAACTTATCAGCAATACTCAAACAGATGCTAAACTTGAACTCTGAGCAATAGAAGTCTCCAACTTGACACATTTAGTCCCTGTACTTCCAACAGGAAACGTCTGCATTTAATTTTGAATAATGAGATGAATTGAATTTTAAGTCTTCCTCTTATAATAAGTGTGTAAACCTATTTTTATACGACTTACTTTTTAAGAATGACCTACATGCGTACTTAATATATATGTGACATGATATAACACTTCACACTTTCAGATGTAGACTTGGTTTTAAAACGTGTTAAACGAGTACGACATGCACTAAAAGTCCCACATGCCGACGTGTGATGTAAATGCATGCGTATTATAGACGCGATGCACTTAATGCTGAAACGAACGTGCATAATATGTATTCATGTATAGACATAGTATATTCTATCAAGTAAACGCATAAACATAGAAATATGCGAATGACAAAGTCAAGCAAAACGTAGTATTTATTTAATATACCTCTCATTAATATCTCTCATGCTCGATTATGGCATAGCCACATATCATACACTCTAATGCAAAATCCTAAACGCGCCACTGCTATGTTCTCATATTGTGATTTAATGATCGCTTTAGCTGTTGAAAAATTATAATTACATGAAATACCCAATTCGCACCCGATTAAGTGTGACGACTAATCAAGTTTTTACTATTTATAAGCATGAGCTTTTTTATAATTGTAAACTTATAAGATTATGGTGCTGTTATTTTCATTTAGTTATAAATTGTTTTTAGGTAACAGATCATACAAAAGTCACATATGTGAACATAACAATTAGAATTGGGTCAAAATAAAGGTTAAAGGGTGTTTCTTTAAGCTTCTTTTTTGGTTTATGAGCTCATTAAGTTACTTACTTTTCATAAGCCTACTTTATCCGGTTTATTTACAAGTCTATGTAATTGTTTTTAATTTAATATAGAAGTCATAATAAACTCCTAAGTCACAAAAGAAGATCTGGAATGGGATTATAGCATTGTTTGTTTTGCTGATATTGTAGTTGAGCATGTGTTTAGGATAAATCTTTGTTGTATTTCTTTCTTTGTTCAACTATGACCCGTTATAGCAGAGCATTGAAATGCAGAATGCTTTGTATATATGAGTGGAGGATCAGTATACTTTTTACCATTTCAACAAAAGAAACTCCTAAGTCACAAAATAAGCCGAAAAATCAGGCTTATGATACACCTAACAATAATCTTTATCAAACACCCCCTAAACCATGATAGAACCAAACATTAGCTTAATGAAATGCCGTTCAAAAAAACAAAAAACAAACATTAGCTTAATAAAAAGTAACGCCCAATGCCGTCTTCCACGAGTTATGGGTACCCAATACCGTTTCCGGTGTATGGGGGAGGTTAAGATGTAGACAGCCTTACCCCTACCTAAGGTATAGAGGCTGCTTCCAGTTCTACAAAAAGTAGAAAGGACCTCCGGCCTTTAGTAGGGAGTGAGGATCGAACCCCTGACCTCTCAGTTGAGAGGCAAGGGGTTTTCCAACTGATCCAACCCTACTTGTTAATTTCGAACATTGAAACCATAAAATATCTGAGCAACCCATCATACTAAATACAGTTAATTTCGAACATTGAAAAATATCTGAGCAACCCATCATATAAAAAACAAATGGTAAAAAATGAACCTGAATCAGAATTGCAGACTATTTGAGTCAATAATTTTCTTCATATATAATACATGTAAAAAAGGAAAACATGTTGAAAAAAGTTACAACAGTTAATGAAAATGGGCAGACTTTGCATTTGATTAACAAAATGTAACCATACAACTCTTTGCTTTGACAATTTTTCTAAATACAATATTCTTCGGTAACAACATGTCTAAAAAAAACTATCTGAACAATTCACAATTCCTTCAAACAATTTTGGCTTTTTTTTCATTTATTTGTATCATTCAAGCAATACAACAGTAGACTCATCTAAAATTAATTTGCTAATATGTCAGCTGCACTATATATGAGCTCTTAATGGAGCGTAAGAACAAGAAATTACAAAGGCTACGCCGCGTTGGAGAAGATGGTCTGTCACATGCAAAACCAAAAGATTGAAAATCTGGATATGATCACAATAAGAATCTCAAACTAGGCTATGTTTACTGTGCATGTCCCTCTGCATATATAAGCATCCAAATCAAAAGGTTGTCTTCTGCTACTATATTCTTTCTTTGGATATTAGATGATATAGAAAATTTGTTACCTTAACAAATTTAGGTGACTTTTGAGCTATTAACAATGTCTTCACTGAATTCGCCAAATATATTGGGGCAATCCTCCCAATTCTGTTCTTCTCTCTTATCCCAGTATCCACCTATGTATCTATAGGTGCCATCTTCACCATCTTTTTTGAACCACCGTGGTTTCCATCCATTTTCTTGTAGTTTTCTCGACTACAAGATTGTAGAGTATTGTTAAGCATTGTAAACCTCTAAATAACATATACTCGTAGTAACATTACGAGTCGTCCTATTTTTTTCTAGCAGAGTAAACTCTTAGTAACTTTAAGAGTATTATTGTAAATTTTCTAATAGTATACATCAAAATTTAATTACAAATTGAAATTTAAAATTTAGAAGAAACATAAAACCCCATACCATTCTTTGTCTTGTCTCCAGTCTTAGCTTCTCAGAATTTGCCATGTCATATTCACCATTCTCCAGATGTCTTTGGTCCGGTCTAAGTCTTGAATCTGTGGGTGGTAGCTTCTCCTTAATCCATTACAAAAATAGCAATCGATCAGACAGCTATAAACCACATCATATATAAAACTCACACACACATATCCACACATGGAACATAAATGACAAAACATGTCCTCTGTACCTTCAGTCCTGGTGTTAACTCGTTCAATGTGATAGCAAATGATGTTAAATTGTATCGTGTGAGATTAACAGGAGGCATAGTTCTTTTCCACAGCATATTTTCTTCTCCCATTTCCTTTGTCTTGCTAGTCCCCTCTCCTGTTGTATAATAAATGCTCTCATCCCATTTCCCGAATATTGTGGCGTGTTTTTTACCACTTATATCTTCAACGAACCCATGCACCTATTCAAAAATTACATGTTATCGTCAGCTTTTCTGTCTGTATCGCGCAGCAGTAAAAAAAACAGGAATATGCATATTTACCTGGTGCGGATTTCTTTCAAGAATAGACTGTTCTTTAAATCTGAGCTTGCAAGATAACTCTCGGTTACCACGTATATGCATCAATCCATGATGATCACAATATACTTTTCCCAATATAAGATTATAAATGCTGGTGGTGACCTAGAAACAATACATACACACGTATTTGGATTAGCATGAGTATTAAGAACTTGTAACGACTAAAAATAAAGATGGGAAAGTTTGGCATCTTGGATCTGTACCTTACTCCATTGGAAAATCTCACCATCATCAAATTCGAGAGTTAAAAGTCCAACAGGGTCTAGTTGAATTGATCTCCCCCAAAATTTTGTTCTTATGTTGCTATCTGCCCAAAACTTCCATCCTCTACCTTCACAATGGCAAGCTATTAAGGTGGGATGGTGACTAACCTGTCATGGAAATTAAGAAACATCATCAATTTGTGCTCATGAACACCCAATATTGCAATTTTGTTAACATTCATTTTCTAACATTTAGATTCTTTCACAAAGCTGAACTAAGGTCAAATTGCATAAATAAGTAGTCAACTTTGGTCAAATTGCTGATATAAAGAACCAGGTATTGTAACTCAGAAATACCATAAAAAATTTTAGGGCAAATGTTTTTAAAAGGTATCATACTGCTTTTGTGTTTAGCGAACAATTTTTTTTGCTTTTGTGGGTACTTTTCTTTCAAATTCATCCTTTTTTGGATATTTTACGAAATTTTTTGCCCCTCTTAGCTAATAGAATTTTTTTTTTCCCAAAGGGCAAAAATGTCACAAAGTACCCTAAAAGGATGAATTTGAAAGAAAAGTACCCACAAAAGCAAAAATTTTTATTCGATACTAACAAAAGCAAATAGTGTCAAGTATGATATCTTTTAAAAACATTTGCCCAAAATTTTATTGAAGGGTAATCTTCCGAGGCAACCAATTTCCAGGAACATCGTCATAAGAATAGCGTACATGGTCAAAGTTACCATTATTGAAACTGCCATCTTATCTTTTTACAGGGACAAAAGTTTGAAACTTTGATGTTTTTTCTGATTGAAAATTTAGTTGATTAAAGTGGAAAAATGACCAAAGTTGGTTACTTCTTTATGCAATTAGCTGGGCAGAAAAGAAACCTTCTCAGAAAAGAAACGAACAAACCTTCTCCGAAAAGAAACGAACTCCTTTCTCAGGATACTCAGCTTCATATGTTTCCCCTAATAAAGGATTGAACGGTTTACAATGCCTGCCTTCAGACGAAGCATAGCCAGAAATCGCAAATGCAGCAACATTCAAGAGTCTTTGGAGACTTTTTCCCTAGAACGATAAGATCAGCAAACCAATTTAAATTAGACGATCTACACAGGTATAGTACAAGCACGCTATAATATTGAATAATTACAAGGTGAAGTATAAGTTATACCTCTTTTCCATGCTGATATGCACGATCAAGAAGATAAGAGTACTCGAGATCTTCAAAGCATTTTTGGAGAGATGAGATAGGCTCATTAAAATAAACAGGAAGACATACTCGTGTGAGATCTTTCCCAATATTGTCTTTAATCATACACCACAGACTAACCGCCTTTTCTTTTTCAACTGGGTCAGGAAGCTTCGTTCTTCTTTCAAATTGCAGCTGTCCAGAGTTAGTGGTGTTTATTACATCCATAGCATCAGACTGATTTATTGTGCCAGGAAAATGATCTATTGTGTCAAAAAAGTATGTTTCATCGTCTTCTGAAGCTTCTTCAAGCTCTTGTTTTTCGACATCATCAGACGATGCAGTGGTACTCCACTCTAAGTATTGATGAAATTTTGTCTATTAATAATTAATTACACTAAGAAAATAACAGAATATGATAGTTAAATAATTGCAGCTTACCACTGTATTTTCCAGGTTGAATATCTGAAAACTCGTGTTGTGTCAATTGATACTCGCCTACAGGAACTCCAGAGGCTTCAGCGTCGATATTAGCAGCCTGATACATTCCAAAAGTACCTTTTCAACAAAAGTCGAGATTTTAAATCACAAATGTTTAAAGTAATTTACCTCTAGCTGTCTTAAGGTGTCAAGCAAACTTGAACGCTCTTCACAAAGAACTTTAACTTGGCCTTGAATTTCTGAAAATTCTGAAAGCATAATCTGCTCACAATCCTTGACCAGTGTCTCACTTGTGCCTTCTTCAATTAACCGCTGCTTTAATCTTTCAGTTGACAGTGATATATCAGTCGGGACAACAGATAACTTATCATTCAATCTTCTTACAGAAAACAGATTTCTAGCAGATGACAAAGCTTCTATCCAGGCAGCTCTTTCTTCTTTCAAACTAGTCCTTAGGTGAAGTGTCTTTGTAGCAGTAAATATATAAAACCGTCTACTATCTGATCTGCTCTCACGAAACGACGAGATCTGCATCAATGAATTAAAATTACCACTTTTTTCTTCATTTTTATATTTCTAAGTTTGAATATGCCTTGTATAACAAAAACTAACTTAAAGACAAAAATCACAAAAATTAAAATAATCCCAAACGAAAACGAAAGCAGAATGCAGGATCAATCCGCTTCTAACCCAATGTATGCAACCCCTCAAATACAATGTGACAGAACAATAAACAAACCGGTGGAAAAAACAATGTTCAGTATAGATTCAATCAAGATTCAGCAGATCAAGCAATAACATGACAGAAAAAAAAATATTCTAAAACACATTTAATTTAACCATAAGCTTGTCTATACAATAAATATGATCTTTAAATTATTCCCAACCACCATCCCAGCATAATAATTCAACAGCTTGCAATCCATAAATTCAAAATAATTAGTGCAGAATAATAATACTAAAGCACTATACACATTTAAATAAAGTTATACACCAATAACCATGTAGTCAAATGAAAGAGACAGTCATAAAAAAAAAGTAACCAAAAGACAAGATCCAAATAAAATTGAGGTATGAAATACAAGTACAAACCAAAAAACTGATTCAGATATAGATCAAATAAGCACAAAATGGGATACCAAAAAATGCTAATGTCACACTACTAGAAAATAAAGTTTAAAAGGTATAGTAGGCCTGCTGCTACATAATACCCCTAAAACAATTCTATTGGTTAACCACAATGTATTTTGTGTGTTTATGTGTATGCAATGTGGCCCTTTGACATGACCCCAAGATCCAGTCCTTTAGTCCTTTTTATTCCTCTCACACAACAATTTCCCAAATCATAAATCATTAGTCATTAATCATTACAAACAAACACATGAAACAAATATGCTTTACCCTAATTTGCAAACACTAAAACTGTTCAAAATAATACCTTAAGATGAACAACTCCAACACTTTTCTGCGGTTTACTCATCCGTCTGCTGCCACAGCTGTTAAGCCTTTTAAGTCTACTAGTCGAAACATCTCCGATGAATCTGACGTCATCACCGGGAGCTAGATTCTCCGGCAAGAGTATCTTCGAATACGAAACAACCCCGTTTCGTAAAACAAACCACCTAGATCTCCACCCTTTACCATAGTTAGTCCATTTATGAACAACTCCAGCAAAACTGCTAGTATTTCCATGACCAGAATCTGATCCAGAATATGGCCATCCACTCGCGATAACATCGGATCTCATGTCAGGTATGGAACATGATCTTGACAACGTTGTTGTTGCTGCAATCTGGTCGGGTGAGTTGTCATCCCCGATCTCAGAACTTTCTAAGGAAATACAACATAAAGGGTACATTTCCTTAACTCGCATTTTCGCTAGTTTTCGATCTAGAACACGAGTACTAATTCAAAACCAATGTTGAAAAGATACATGGAAATGAATCTAGAGAGAGAGAAAGAATTGAAATGAAAAGATGGGTGTTATTATAGTATTATATAAATTATATATATAAATGTGGTTTGTAGGGATACAGAGAGGATGAAGGGTAAAATGGTAATTAAAATAATACCATTGAAGTTTGGTGCTGAGATTAGAAGAGAAGAAGAGACACCATTTTCTTCTGTCAAACTCTTTCTCTCTCTCTCACTGGTTGAGAGAGAAACATAGAGGTACATGCAGATACATATATACGGGCCGCTGTGTGTATATATATATCTATAGTTGTATTGTAGTAGTTGTGAATATATAATTGAATTGAACTATTTCCTTTCTGTTTTAAATTTATGGTTATTTATTAAATGTCTATGTCAAGTTTATTGCTCTAGCACTAGCTAGTATTTTTGGCAAAAGAATTCGAGTTGTAAGTTGTCATTTGTGAGTTGCATAGACAAATGTCTGTTGGAAGTAGCTATTAAAGATAAGAAAGTATAAAATCCCTTGGTGAGAATATTATGAGTACTAGGTGTGGTGGCACAATGTTATTTATCTCGCATCAGCATAACACGATAATGAAACTAACAATTTATTTCTAACGAATAGCATCTCCAATGCTTTAATCCTGAAATATCAAATCTATCTTCCACCTTCTACTTTCAATGCAAATTAATACATTATTCTCAACCAATTTTTATCTCAATATCTCTCACAAAACACACAATTTGAATAAGTCGAACAATCTTAACATTTTCACTCAATAAGTCTTTAATTCTTTATCAACCTGTTGCTCCAATGCAATAAGTCTTTTTCAAACTTTTTCTTTTATTATTATTATTTTTTTCAACTTAGCATGGTAGATGTCCAAGTATTGAAAATTTTGCTTATTCATTATTTTTATGCTCATGTGTCTTCTTTAAGTGGAATTTATACTTATACTTCTATTTTCATCTTTTTCACCTTACACCATGAGATGCCCGGACTTGAACTAATTTTTTTTTAAATAAAAAATCTGAACGATATGCCGTATCTCATTTTGGGATACGCTGTATCCTATGATACGCCATATCCGAAATTGGGATACACCGTATCCTATGATACGCCATATCCTAATTTGGGATACATTGGATCCTCTTATACATTGTATCCCATTTTAAGGTATGTCGTATCCTCTGCAGATCAGACCTGCACTTTTCTGCAAAATCTGTTTTGACCCATTTGCGCAAATACCCAACTGATAAAATCATGAACATAATATATATATATATATATATATATATATATATATATATATATATATATATATAATCTAAATCAAATAAGATCAAACTTAAAGTTGTTAAAATGAGACCCAATTAAAATTCGACAAGTGACAATTTCCTTACAACTAAAATTGTTAAAGTTTTGATATATATATTTTTTAAATTTACGAAATGTAGGTGATACACTTTGATTAGAAGTGTAATGTGTATCAGGTTTGTGTATGTGTATGTGTATCATGTTTTCAAATATTTATTAGTGTAATGTGTATCAGGTGTATCACTAATCCAAACTCATGTATCATTTGGTTATTAGTTTCTAAAATGTTAATTTTGTATTAAAATATTATTTTTTGTGTATTATTGCTTAAAGTGTTAATATTTTAGTGATTTTTTAGACTGGATCTTATTTTTATAACTTTAATTTTGATCTCACACACACACACACACACACACACACACACACACACACACATATATATATATATATATATATATATATATAATAGGGGATATCTTAGCAACAATTTTTGTAGCCAATTGGCTACAATACTTCATAAAAATTACACTAGCAATGAATCAGGGACCCATAGAAAAAAATCAGGACCCACAAAAAAGAATAAGGGACCCACATTTATAGCACAATATTGTAGCCAATTGGAGCCAATATATTCCCATATATATATATATATATATATATAGGGTTATGGTACACAAAAGTTACTAAAGTTTACAAAAAATTTGTCCTAAGGTAATATAGTTTCATTTTGTTCAGTTAGGTTACTAAACTTTCGGTAAGCATACACTTCGAAAATTCAGTGTTAGTCCGAGTAACTTGAATGTATATTTTTTGATAAGTTCAGTAACCTGAGTGAACAAAATTCAAAGTTCAATAACCTGAACATTCACTTTTATAAGTTCAGTTACCTGAGTGAACAAAGTTTCAAAGTTCAGTAACCTGGATGAACAAAATGAAACTATATTACCTTAGGACAAATTTTTTGTAAACTTTAGTAACTTTTGTGTACCATAACCCTATATATATATATATATATATATATACATACATATATATATATATATATATATATATATATATATATATATATATATATATAGATATAGTAGGGATCTAGTGAGAAGTAAATTAAAATAAGAAGTGGTGAGAAGTGACCAAAACCACGTATTTGAGATGTAACGACTTGCATTAGATGCATTTCTATTCATATTGATGCAACATCTTGAGTTTCGAAAGTTAATTTGATGTATAGATGGTGCAAATTGATTTTCATGATTTCGGCACGTGTAGAGGAACAAAAAACAAGAGAAATCATGAAATGCATCTAATATACGTATATGCATCTGATTAAAAGCTAGAAAACACACTATGGTGCGTTATAATGCATCTAAGATTATAGGAATGCATCTAATTTAGGTCGGTGCATCTCGGATTTGCGGTTATAGTTCTTCTTATTCCTTCTTATTTTAAGTAATCTTTTTATTTGATCCTAACTATATATATATATATATATATATATATATATATATATATATATATATATATATATATATATATATATATATCTAAGATTATAGGAATGCATCTAATTTAGGTCGGTGCATCTTGGATTTGCGGTTATAGTTCTTCTTATTCCTTCTTATTTTAAGTAATCTTCTTATTTGATCCTAACTATATATATATATATATATATATATATATATATATATATATATATATATATATATATATATATATATATATATATATATATATATAGTTAGGATCAAATAAGAAGATTACTTAAAATAAGAAGGAATAAGAAGAACTATAACCGCAAATCCGAGATGCACCGACCTAAATTAGATGCATCCCTATAATCTTAGATGCATTATAATGCACCATATTGTGTTTTCTAGCTTTTAATCAGATGCATATACGTATATTAGATGCATTTCATGATTTCTCTTGTTTTTTGTTCCTCTGCACGTGGGGCAAATCATGAAAATCAATTTGCACCATCTATACATCAAATTAACTTTCGAAACTCAAGATGTTGCATCTATATGAATAGAAATGCATCTAATGCAAGTCGTTGCATCTCAAATGCGTGGTTTTGGTCACTTCTCACCACTTCTTATTTTAATTTACTTCTCACTGGATCCCTACTATATATATATATATATATATATATATATATATATATATATATATATATATATATATATATATATATGTATA
The DNA here is from genome assembly GCA_019973895.1 of Chrysanthemum seticuspe. Classification (NCBI taxonomy): domain Eukaryota; kingdom Viridiplantae; phylum Streptophyta; class Magnoliopsida; order Asterales; family Asteraceae; genus Chrysanthemum; species Chrysanthemum seticuspe. Next base: position 158,920,057 of record BPTQ01000006.1, read on the forward strand.
TATATATATATATATATATATATATATATATATATATATATATATATATGTATATATAATTTCTGTACATAACATGACAAACGTAAATGTTCTACTTCAAAGTCGCCCAACGATCCTTTTTTAGGACCCATAACCACATAACTTGTTCATAGACCTATAAGACAACATGAAACTGATCATAGATTGTTGACACTAAAATATAACTACTAAAAACATTAGGAGCGTTATAAGTGAATATCAAAGTGCTTGTAAGACTCTATCGTCACCTAATCACGAGCATAGCCATTTTCATTCAAAATGCACTCCTATCTACTATCAACAAGCCCCAAAGTCTATCTTTATTTACCTACATGAAACAAGAACGGAGAACGGTAAGTTCTTGCGACTTAGTGGGTATATGAAATAATTCTGAAATAACACTTGCAATTATAAACATGAATATATTAATCTATATAACTTTTGGTCAATCTCATTTTTATAGGCATCAATATGCCGCATGTATATGACTTTGATCATCAACTAACCAGCATTTACATTCTAGAAATCTCATCCGAACCCTACACGTGTATAGACTTTGTTCAACAATTCAAAAATGTTGAGTCACGTTACTTTCATGAGGGTCGTATCCTCAACACTCCTTTAGTCTTCCAACAAGAAATTGATTCTGCCTTTCGAGCCATAGGCTTTGAAAATCTCTTTACCATTAATGAACTAATATGTCCTCATTTTATTTTGGATTTCTTTCGTCAAGTTGAACTCGTACGTAACGAGGATCGATCTCTCTCTTTGTGGTTTTGGATATAAAACTATAAGTTCTTATTACCACTTAAGCAATTTGCTCAATTTTTTGGTCTTCCAAATCTTGGGCAATATGCCAACACTGAAAATTTTCCTTAACTCTTTGAGTCAAGAAGAAAATGGTCCATATTTTTCATATGTTCCCTCTTCGCAAGAACTAATTAATGTTCTTTGCAATTCACATGATGTTCCCAACATCCCAACATAATTTGTTTAGTTGAACTTCGCTATTTTCTTCAACCCATGGCAGTTATTCTGCGTGAAAATGTCTTGAGTCTGGTAGGAAATCGAGAGTATCTACCCGCTTGTTGTGCACACATGCTCTATTGCATGTCACTCCAACAACCGTACAATCTCGCCTAATTCTTCGCTAAATGAATCATACATTTCAAAGACAAAAGAACAAATTTATTCCCTATGGGATGTTTCTAACCCATCTTTATCATTACTACATGAACACTCACCCATACCTCCAAAGTCCTGAGTACACACTTGTCAATAGAGTAATGGAACCCCTTAGTGAGTTCCATATATCATCCTTCCTTACACTTGAAAATGAACCCTTCGATGATTCATCAAGTGATGACAATGAGTGAAGCTACGGGAACAAGCTCAAGTCAATTGCAAGAGATTAGCATCCCTATTAGTGGATTATCTAGTTAGGATTGTAAATTAATCATTTTATGCTCATTTTCCTAACTTACTTGCATGTTTGATTATTACCTTATCACCTTGCATGAATTTTAATTTATGCTACTTTTTCTTTTTGATTGCATGCTTGTGCTCTATTTTTGATATTTGCATGCTTATCTTTGTTGCTAGAAGTAGGTAAATATGGGTTATATTTGGCAAATTAATCTTTAGTGGTTTGATGCACTAAGATTTGTTGCAAATAGTCCCCCTAGAACACCCTTTTTAGCTGCACAAAACCATGCAAAATAGGAAAATTTGTGACTTCCAGGTCACGGTACAGTTGAATAGGGCACGGTACCGTTAAATTTAACGGTACCGTGTGATATTTAGTGGTATTGTCACCTTGTTTCACGAAATTTTCCTATTTACTCTAGATTCCTGCATCCCTAACCTCAAAACCTGCAATGTTTTACAAACTCTTATAGCCTTAAGATTCTCCTAGGCTACCATAGAACACCTCCACTCACTTTAATTCAAATTACACCATTCTTGCCTTTATAAGGCTTCACCATTGCAAGTTACTCTTGCACTTCATCATCAACCAAACCTTCTCTTTCACCATGTCTTCCACTCAAGCATCCTCAACCCACATCTCCAAGAAACCTAGGATTGCCGTTCGACCACCAACCAAAATCACACTCAAACCACCACAACCACAAGACACCGTGTTCATTGACTTAACTCATTAAAATGATGATGATGATGATGAGGCTAGTACACCACCTTCCCAAAGCACTCCTTCCTCTCCCACACCACCAAATGCTCCATCCAAATCATCCTCTAATGGGACTACTTCATCTTCCTCTTCATCCTTCAAAACTCGTCTATCCTCTATGTACATGACACTCACCCTTACACCTATCACTCTATTGGACTATGTTATGCCAACTCCATCACCCACATACTCACCATCTACTTCATCTCTTATCATGGGACACCCTATCCAACTTCACCCGGTTGATATCCATAGTGTTAATTGCCTATGTTCCTTACATAACCGAAACCTCATCTTCTCTCTTAGGGATGAACTTCACTTCATGTTCTCCTATGTGGAGCATCTCTTAACACGACCACAAGATACCATCATACCACCTCCTCCACCAACCAATAGCCCAACCAACTAAACATGTCCATGTTTAGTCTTTAAGCATAAATGTCTAGGATTCCTTTTGAATTTGAAGCAAATCTTAGGGCCTCTCAAGTCACTGGAGATTTATATGTGCTTCATGTAACTTTCATTTTCTTTTCTTTTTTTGTGTGTTGTATTCACACATTATGTGTGACCACTTATTTTATGTATGAATGCATGTTTCTTATTTTATGGTTGGAGTGTCTTTTTCAATTTTAAGGCTACTTAGCCTCTTTGTTTATGGTTGGATATATGTCTTAGTTGCTACATGTTAGATATTGTATTTGTGTCATCTAACTTTGTTTTGTAGCAAAAACCATTGCTCGATTCCTTGGTGCCCTCAAAGCGAGGGGGAGTATACATCAAGGGGGAGCCTTAGTGTCGTTTCGACAATCCTTTTTCTTCGACAAAAAGGAGGAGAAGTGAGATATAAACTCAAATTAAAAAGTGGTTAAAATTAATTTTCACCTAAAATGAGTTTATGTTTTGTTATCATCAAAAAGGGGGAGATTGTTGATGCAAATAATGTCTAAAAACGTTATTTCTATCTTTCGATATCTCTACGTTTTGATGATAAAAAAATGTAAAAACACGTTACGTCAAAATTAACGTAAACAAGTTTTTAGTCGAAATATCCCGTTTCTACATATATCACTCTAGGTATGAACAAACAAATTTACAACTTGACAAATTATCAAAGAAGTGAATTTGTGTTTCAAGCTTCACATTTTTAATGTGACAAAAAAAATTCAAAAATACATTTTACAAATCATTTTTGAATAATAAAGAAATATTTTAATTGGAAAAATAGGTTTAAAAATCCCAACAGCTATTCCCCCCCCCCCCCCTCCAACAGCTCCTAACTTCCCCAAATAAACTTTTACCACTAAAAACAAGTTTAAAAATCCTAACAGCTATTACCATCGGGTATTTAATGGTACCGTGACACTGTAACGGTCGAAATTTTTCTCCCTATAAATACCAGCCCACTTCACAGTTTTTGGGCATCCTTTTTCACACAAAACTTTCTGATTTTAATTCCCTTAACACACTCACATTCCTTTGATCATTTAGATAGTTTTCTTTTATTAAAGAGTGATCCTTTCTTCCAACCAAGTGATCACCTTCATTCCTCTCCTAGTGCAAGAGAAGAACACATTGTATCAAGAAGATACTAAGTGTTGTAGTTATAGTAGTGTGCACTTGTAACACTTGTTACATACTTGTTGTATCTTGATATACATCAAGTAGCCTTGAGTCTTGTTTAGATAACTTGTGTGGATTATTGTGATCTTATTGAGATCTTGGAGATCTCTTGTAGTTTGTGTGTTAGTGTGTTGATCAAGTCTAGATCGTGGTGATCTAGTAGGTTGTGTGATTAACAAGGATTGTGTAGACCGTGAGTGAGATTGGTGCTAGCTATATTAGTACTTGAAATTTAGCTTAGTGTCAGAAATTGTGATAAGTGATGTTGTATGGTTTTCTCCGCCTCAAGGGAGTTTGTTGGCATAGTGCTTAGAACTCTCCAGTTGGGTACTCGGGAGTGGAGTAGGGCGAAGAAGAGATTCGTGACCGATCCACTATAAATCTCTTTTTCTTAGTTTGATCTTTCTATCTCTTACTCTTTACATTCATTACTTACTTTCAATAGTTATAGTATGTTTATTGTAGTCTTATTAAGTAGGATTCATATTGTTGTGGTTTGTTTTCACAAATGATTGAATCGAAGATTTTCACAAGTAAACTTTGATAACTAAATTAAAAAGCGGTGAAACTATTCAACCCCCCCTTCTAGTTTCCCACAGTAACATTACCTTCATTGTATACTTTGTATAAGGAAAAGAGACTTCAATTTCCCGTCATATATCTTGTGCACACGCTATCTTTGACCCATTCTTTGGGCTCCAAGTTAATTCACAAGCATATCTCATTTGACGTATGTGCACAGGCTATCTTTGACCCATTCTTCGGGCTCCAAGTTAATTCACAAGCATATCTCATTTGACGCATGTGCCATGAGACATGTTTCGTCGTTTGGTTTTTCATCATCTTCCTCGCCACTATCACTCCAAGAACCTCCAACAAACGCCTTTTGGTTCTTGCTTCTCGGTGGTTTAGGACATTCCCCAATTAATTGATTCGGATCTCTACATCTAAAACATTTCCTATCTCCTTTACCTTTCCTGTCATCCCAGTTCTTTTCGAATTACTTATTTTCATCTCTTGGTTGTCTAATGTATCTACCTCTACTCCTAAAGAACTTCTTAAAATACCTAACTTTCTCTCCTTTTACCTTAACTATATTAGAGTCTTTCTTCATTATCGTTTCATGAACTTTTAAGTTCCTGATGAGTTCATCAAGAGATGGTGATGCCAAATCTTTCGACTCCTCAATTGCGGTAACCTTAGCTCTCCATTTAGGATGTAGAGCTCTAAGATACTTCCCAACGTAATTTTTTTCTAGAGTAACCTTCCCTAAGAGCTTTAAGACTAGTAATAATTGTATTACATCTAGTAAATGAACTGTCTATAGTTTCATCTTCGAGAATAGTAAATTGTTCATATTGTTGCACAAGAATATCAATCTTGTTTTCTTTGACTTGACTATTACCTTGATCAGTGACTAACAAAGTTTTCCATATTTCTTTTGCTGTATTTCACATAAAAGTTCTGTCAAACTCCTTTGTTGGCAAAGTATTATAAATCATCATTTTAGCCTCATTATTTTTGGATAAATTCTTTTTAAGATTGTCACTTTATTTTTCATAAGGCACTATCTCATCCTTTTTAGTTTTCGGATTCTTTTCAATCGGTTCAAAGTCACCCTCAGTAATGACATGCCAAAGATCAAGATCTTTTGATTTCACGTACGTTTTGAATATTGTTTTCCAATAAATAAAACAATCGGTTTTAAAAAGTGGTGGTGTTTGCATAGATTTCCCTTCTTGATATTTGTCGAAATCCATAGATCGATTCATGTTTTAAATACAATTTTATTTTAAAAATCTTTGTTGACGTGGCTCTGGTACCAATTGTGGAAAACTAGAAGGGGGTTGAATAGTTTTACCAATCTATGTTATAAATAAATTACGTTTTCAGAAACTTTAGATTCTAGTTTATATGAGATCAAACGACAACAATATGGACACTCAACACAATAAATAATATCAACTAATTACTATGAAATAATGAAAGTAAAGTAAATGTAAAGAGTTAGAAAGGTAACACCATGATTTATAGTGATTCGGTAATGAAGCTCCTCTTCGCCCTACTCCACTCCTCGAGTATAACTCGAGAGTTCACTTCACTATGTCAGTAAGCTCCCTTCAGGCAGAGAAAATCATACACGTTTCTTATACCAATTTTTGACATTAAGCTAGATGTCGAGTTCTAATCTTAGCAAGAACCAATCTACCACACGATCAACCCGATCTTCTTACAAACTACACAATTCACAAGATCTACACGATCTTGACACAATATAGCCAATCAACACAACAACTACACAAATCACAAGATCCTCACGATCAACTCAATCTACCCAATAATAAAACTACTAAACAAGAATTAGAAAGATGAACTTGATGTATGCTATAATACAACAAGAAAGTAACCAATGTTACCAATGCACTAACTACACTAAGACTCTTGATATCTTGATGAGTATAGGTGTTCTTCTCTTGCACTTGTAATGAAAGAATGTTAGAATCACTTATGAATGAAATCATTATGATCAAAGAAATAAGCTAGGAAGTGGAAAAATGATAACAGAAAGTTTAGGTGTGCAAAGGTTAGTTAAAATGTGAGATTTGAGCTGCTATTTATAGGACAGGGAAATCTAGGTGTCTAACGGTCAGACGATACCCTTAATTATGGATGGTACATTTAATTATTTAAAGGTACCGTATGGAGATAAAGGTACCATCCACACTTTGATTTGTGTCCTTTTGTGGGAAAGTTAAAATCTGGTGAAAGTGATTTTTTGTAGGGGGGGGGGGACCAGATTTTTGAAATTCAAACTATTTTCTTTGAATAAAATGGTTTGTGAAAATTAGAAAATAATTTGTAAAATTAACTTTGTGTAAAATTTTTATGTCATATTTGTGAAAAATATTTGTTTGATCATTCACAACGTTTAATCTTCATTATTCATACCTTTAGTGATTTTGGTGTCGATATGGAGTTTTACGACTAAAAACTTTGTTTACTTTAATTTTTACATAGAACATTTTTCTGATTTTTATTATCAAGCATAGAGAAAACGAATAACGTTTTTAGACATTATTTGTATTAACACATTTAAAATTTTTGTGGATACCGATCAGAGAAGTCCATGAAAACTCAAACACTTTTTTTGATAAATACCGAAAATGATAAATTAAGATCATACTGTAAAAGAAATTTGAGCATCTGATATAATTTGCTTTGTAGAAAGTTTATTTAAAATATAAAATGTTTTTGCTATAAATATGAGGTCATGTGAAAAACAATTTGAGAAGATATGAATTTGGTTCATTGTACAGATAATAAATGTTAAGTTTTGACAAGAAATTACCATGAATGGGAATATACTTTCAATACTTTTATATCTTGGCACAAACTAAACATGTTTAACTTCGTGTCTTGTTTGTGTCGATTGTCATATAGTATCGAGAATTATCACCCCTAGCTTTGGACTATCCATCCATGTAAATGATGTAACACAAATGAATATAGGCTAGTTTACAACAAATATACATTATGAAAAATAAATGGGCAAAGATATAAATTAACAACGTACTTTACAAAATTTCCAGATCTAGGTAATATACTTTTTAAAAACCTATTAACACCATTCAAACTTTTAAATTTTTCAAAAGTCAGAAACTTTTTCTCACACTTTTTAAAAACCTATTAACACCATCAAAACTTTTAAATTTTTCAAAAGTCAGAAACTTTTTCTCAAAGGTAACTGGGTATAACTGGTTGACAAGTACAAAAATCATCCACCTCAGCATGTCAACTGGTAATTTTATTATTTCACTAAATAAACATTTTCAGGTCATTTAAAATACTTATCCACCTCACTCTCCCCCCCCCCCCCCGGCCCCCATTTAAACCCGATCAACGCACACACACTCTTTTGATCTATCAAACCCTAATCATCCATTTACCTTAATTTACACCAATGTAGTCCAATAATCGTCCAGGTATTCATAGGGAAAGTGTTATTTACCTTTTGATCTATCATTCGGTCTATTTAATTTAGCATTAAAAATCATTTATTTATAAAAAGGTAAAAAAATGGGTGTTTGGGTTAATATTTTACTGTTTAGTGTGTGTTTGTTTGGTGTTGAGTGGGGTTTGTCATGGTGGTGATCCATTTGATAATTTTTATCTTTAGTTTGGTTATGTTACTACTTCTTCACATGGTGTTTGTGATGCTCTAATTTTTTTTGATGCTCTGTTTTTAGTATTTGTGATGCTTGTAATGTGTTTGATTAAATGTTTAACCCATATGCAGAACTATGAACAATGTGTTTGATACAAAGAAGGATTAGCTGTAAATAGGTTTCGGTTTATCTTTGATACAAACGTGTAGTATTGTTGTTCACATTCGACATATTAAAAGACCCTAGTATTTCACTGTTAAACTCAACAACCTTAGAAAGACCATAGGAGATTAGACTGCAATAGTCTATTTCATTGTTAAACTCAATAACCTTAGAAAGACCATAAGAGACCACTTGCTATGTAAATTGCAAGTCATCTAAAGAGAGTACAAAGACTGTTATGCCAAACACTCCTATAAGCTCTATGCAAGCAGCCAATCCAAACATTGGTCAAGTTCAAAGTCTTCACATAATGTAGTTAGAAGGTCTTACTTTTCTATTCCTAGATAGTTTAGATAGTGCAATTAGTTTGATAGCATAGTTAGCAAAGTTAGTTTGTAAGTCTATAAGTACTCATGTACTCTTCATAATTCATTTAGTGAAATCTTTCCACCTTTCAATCTCTTTGTATTTCAGTGTCAATATGTTATTTTGAAACATGGCTTGCCACACAGTCTTGTTTGGAATTACACTTAGAGAACCAATTAAGAGACTTCCATGGAACAGTTTGTACTTGCCCACTCAAAAGAGTACTAGATTGAATTTTCTACACTGGATACCTTGTAAATTTTTATGTTTGATGGTGATATATCTTCACATTTTCATCAAAAAACTTACCAAGTATTTCTTATCTGCAGAAATCATAATCGTTAGCTCTGATTCAAGCACTGAAGCAATTAATTCAAGCATTTGAAGCGGTTGATACAAGTTCTGATGATACAAACAGAAAAGTAAAGATGCTTTCACGGTATTTGCCACCCAATGATTCTACAATCTCTACTGATTCAAGTTCTAATGATGACCAATTTCCTATCCAGGCTAAAAAAGGTCCAGCTCCAATCCTATTCAAGCAAAAAAGGTTTTAGCTCCAAACATGTTCATGTTCCAGCTCAGTAAGGAAATCATACTAGGCTTAGTAGCAAATTTGACAGGAATATAGGACTAGGCCTTGCAGCAAATTTGACTTGGGGTTCTATATGTAATAATACTTTTGGAATAAGAAAACCAAAAGGTTTAGGAGCAGTTGCAGGCATAAAGGAAAAAAGAAGATGGTCTAGAAGTAATTTTTGATGGTATTTTGACTGTTGTTTCTTTATCTTTTGTGGTAATTTGAAAAAACCTTGGATGGTAGTTGATCTTTTGGACAGTTTATGATGGTAGTTTAACTTAACAGATTATGATGGTAGTTGATCTTTTGTTGCAGTTTATGATGATAGTTTATAATGGTAGTTTAAGTCAGTAGTTTATTTATGGGTTGTATATAACAATTAATTTTTTGTAACCACCTGTATTAGTAATGCAAGATTCATATATATATATATATATATATATATATATATATATATATATATATATATATATATATACATACATACTAGCTTCAAAACCCGCCCGATGGGCGGGTTAGCTTTATAATATTATTTGATGAAATTTAACTGGACATAAATAAATAATTAATAATGTCAAATATCTTAAACCAAAAAAATGGAAACCAAAATAAAGTGTTTATGTATTATATCAATATTATGAGAAAAAGTAAATTACATGATGATTATTCATATACGATATAAAACTTCTTTGTACAAAACGTTCATTGTGTAGTTTGTGTATTCGTCGTACTTGTCACATTAAAGAATCTTCAAACCTTTTTTCGTCTCGACTCTTTAAACATTTACATAAAGTTGTCCATGTGAGAATATTGGCACTTGTAGAAACAACCCAACTTGCAATAAAATGCACCTGTCACATGAAGAAACACATCAAAAAAGAACGGGTAGTTTTTTTAGCGTAATGTTCCTTACCCGTGAAATTCACGTGATTAAATTAAAAACCGTGAAATAGTAGTTTTGAATCCATTATGAAAACAAAAATGTTTATATTAGCGATGAATTTGTGATAATATGTAAATAAATGATTTGTTAGATGTATGAATTCAACGTTAGCATGAACGGGTGTTTCTTTTACACCGCGTGTACAAAAAGATACAAACATACAACTATGAGTGGAAGGTCTAAAACGTCATTAAAACTTATATTTTCTTTTAGTAAAATTAGAAAAACCAATTAGTTGTCCCGTCACATTTAGTCCTAAATATAAGAACATAAACATAAAGCAAGTTACTTATAAACTTATGTTAAGCAAACTTTAAAAGGAAAATACAACAGTTTATATTGTTGTAATCTTTTATTGCTTTATATGAACCGATTTGCCTATGTATCAATGTGAATAATAATAAATAAGTAAATGAACCATCCAAAGTTTACACTTGAGTTGTCCTGTCACAAATATGATGAGGAGATGCTAGGTTAAACCTCCATGCAAGATCCTTTTATAAGTATTATTATACAGATTGACTAATTGATCAATTTGAGTTGCAGTAATTTAAAACGGGTCAAAGGATCAATTTCAAGTTAAGAAAAAGAATAGAGCTTAATAACTCTTTACTATAAAGTTACTTTATCCACATTTACTTAGTTGTAAACATAAATAAAAATCTCCTAGTCTACTTTTGTTTAGTGAATTAAATTGACAAACTTTTGTTTAGTTACTCGATTAAATTGACAAAACTTGCATAGTACGGGTATGTTTTGAAATCATTTGTAATGAACAGTAATATATTTCATTAGGAGTAGAGTGTAGTTGAGATGGAACCAAGTGAACAATGTTTCTATAAAAAGCTTTCATGCGCCGTGAAAAAGAACATACTAAACTAATGCTCCAATTTGAGATACATACTAAACTAAGTTTCATCCTAAACACAATCATGTGTTGATCCAAAACAAAAAGTACAATTCTGCATAAACTTTACATGATATCTTCCCTAGTCACCTGGCCCAATACAAAATGGGAGGAAAACGGATGAAGTGGCTCCTGAACCTGGTTGTAAAGGCGGTGGCAGTTGCAGATTACATAATTTATGACAACTTAAGCTATTTCAAAAGCCATGAAAAACACGTGTACGTTTCATAGAGTGTTTTGATTCAGTCATTTGATATTCGGATCCAGGACTGTCTGGAGGTGTCGAGGATGTTTTAGGAATGCCAGCTGCACACGTAAGAGCATTATATCAATTAAACATCACATTCATTCAGTGCGTACAGTTTCTTTCATAAAATACGAAGGCAGTATTTCACTTATTACGTTTTAGTCATTATACTTTTTTGGTACATAAAAGTCATTAAAAGATGACTTTGTGCCAGCTTGGGTCAATTTGTGACAAAAATTAACGGTAACCACAACCCTCAAAAATTTATATTCGAATTTAAATAGAGATTATATGCACATAGATTACAGGTTATGCAAACAATAGACAACCAACTTCTAATGACTCAAGTATTCATATGTACAAAAAAATGACTAAAACAGGACAAAAGAATACTGTATACGTATGTTTTATGAAAATAACCCGTAAATGTAATTCATGTGAAAACAAATGTAATGAAAGATGAAGCATCCACTGAAATAGCGCAATGATGCATTGAAGGATTATTAATTTCCATCCAACCAGCAATCGCACCCACAGAAAGAGACACAAGAGGCTGGAATGATTGCACAGAAAGATAGAAATTTATTTTTAATATCTCGGTATAAGGATATTCACGCGAAGCCAGAAGGATTATATTACACTTACGCCATGTGCTCTAATAAAAGGATTATATTACAGGTCTAGCAAGGGAAATGTGGTTGGGGGAGGGGCTCGACCACCATTAGTAGAAGCACACATATGACACACTAATTGTTTACTAAGTTGTTAGTAATTTATTTGTTCAAAAAGTATTTCGGGTCAACTCAGCCAAGTATGTTCAAACCCAGGTTTAAACTGACCTTTTTAAAATAGTTACCCAACCTACATGCATGTCCATTTTCAATCTCTAATATTGATATCAGATTGGTATTTTTCTTGGACCGCCAGATAGAGGTTGCAATCACTTATCAGAGTCATTATCGAGGAAGTACTATAGGTCATTATTAAGGCTGGAAATCATACTAAAGAAGTTTATTACGTTCATTTTTCCAAACATAGATTTGAAACTATGCATACATAAGTGGCGGTTAAAAAGTCTTACGAGTAATGTTATCGATATATAAGTCAATTTACGCTTCTCATTTGGATGTGGATGTATAAAATGTTCTCAAAGCAATGCATTTAGTCAGAAGCTCAAATTCAATTGGACAGTTAAAATTAAGAGTGAATGGAAATATACACCAACCACAAAAATGACCATACAAAAGTAAGGAAAGTTGTAAAGAAGCATGTCAAAAGAAGAGAGCAAGTGAACTAACCTCAATCAGAGTAAGTACTTGCACATCTAACGGTTAAAAGTACGATTTAGTCTTCCCTTCCGCGGATCAATATAAACTGCTATTGACCGTCATGCCCATCTTCAGTTTTTCTTACTGGATACGGGTAAAAGTGGCATGCACGACCCCACATGTCATAAAAATCAAATACCTTCAAAATTCCAAGCTAAGCACTTGAAAACAGTTTTAAGCAGTTTTTCAATATCCAAAAACATTAAACAGTCATTTTGTTGTGACTATTGGGTCATTTATGTGGTTACTATTGGGTCATTTTGTCTCGAATATAAAATCCCCAATAGGAACTTTCTGTTAGTGATAATTGAGACCGATATTGAACTGATTTGACATGCTACTCAACCCCATCCTAATGCCCATATTGCAAACTACATACTTAAGATTTAAATTATGTGTTATAATACTAAATTGACTCACCAAGCAGTGAAACAAAGGCAAGTGTCGAAAGTCCAGCCGTTTGTACTCATCGGCACGTTGTGCATCAGCAGGCGCGAATCAGTAGTCTAGCATCAACAAAAAGGTTATTTAACCCCACTGTGTTGGCATAATTGTAGTTAACCTGGTCCTGAAACATTTAAAATACCCAATAACATACCTTCCAATGAAGCACCCCATGGATAGTATATAGCATATCTGGTGGTAGAAGAAATTCCTATATTCATATATAGTTAATCGATATCATATCCACCAATCATATTAATTAGAAACAATGGGCAAAACATACCGCAAGCCAATTTTTAGCCACTCCCAGTCTGCCTTACAGCATACGTCCTCCCAAGTTCCACACTTCTCCTAGCCGTTCTACTATCTGAAATTTATGTCAATCAGGAGACTTCTTTATATTATTCAAATCAAAGAAAACTGGTATTACTATACAAAGGATTTTCACATAGCCCTATTTATATCCTCATCTGCATCTTTGCATATATCCTCATTTGACAAGTTTAAAGTCCTTGACTGACATTCTGGCTACAATAATTTATAGTCAAACTTTGAAAAACTGATTGGGAGTCTCTTGAGTTATGTTCAATGAAGAGGTAAATAAGTTTGAATCACTCATTTGGTCATCACCATTACAACTTACACTTGCATTTTGCAACTATTAGAGGGTATATAATGCAACGGTAAAATAAAATCATAAAACTATCTGTGTTTGGTATATGATATACCTGTCATTAACTGCGTTGCTTTCAGGACTTTAGATTCTGGAGTGACTGTGATAAGCTTGTTCTGTGACAAAAAAATTGCATCAGATCTGAAATAAAAATGATAGAAAAACACATGACCCATGAATACATGGTCATCTGTAGAGGTTGCAAGATTATAATTATAGTAATATAAATCATGTTTTAACAAACAAAATAATTATATATTTCTTATCCACTGACGCTTTCTGATCAGTAACATAAATATATAATTCACAACCATATTCAGGAAGCTCAAAAATCCATCAGAAACGATGTAGGTGACATCAGTGAGATTACCGATAGCTTGTTCGGAGTGAGGCTACATGAGTTTGGTTACGCTTGCAAATGGTCTGATTCCAAATAGCTATGGTCTATTAGTGCAGATTATGGGGTGTTTGGGATTGAATATTTAAACACATCTCCAAAGAATTAATAAAACTGTGATTAAAACCTTTATTATATAAGCTGCAATGTAGAGGTTTCTAATCCCCTTTTCTCATTGAATTATCAAAAAACAAAATATATAAAAGCGCATAGTGCAGATTATGGTGTGTTTGGGATTGAATAGTGCTGATATGACACACATTTATAAGTAAACATTAGTTGTCTCGGTACTGAGGGGCATACGTGATTCCTCCGGTTTCAATCTCTTCTTAAGGAACTTGCATAATCTTGCTTCCTCTTTAAGTTGAAAGCATAACTTAAAAAGATTTTATAGCTTCTCGTATCACCACCTATAAAATGTAATCATTAGCCCCAATTTAACTCCTCTAAGACACTAAATAAGAGTGAAAACTACTTTACATGAAATTTTAAAATGAATGTTACATGTCACGCCTGGTTAAAGGCATTGTTCATATATATGGGAATCTCATTGGTTTAGATAAGTTTGTAGCACACATTTTATTCCTGTGATCTTGTATATGGCTTCTAGTGTTAGATTTTGTTTTCTTTAGAAAATTATTCTTCGTCCTTATAATGAATGTAACCAGCCAAAACTTATTTGTACTAAAATTGACCCGTTACCTAAACCCGCCCCTTCTTGCCCACAACATTTAAACAGTGTAAAGAGGGTGTCGGATATGGTTCTGTTATGGAGTGTAAACTGTCTACAGATGTAAAAGATTGGTCCAACTGATAGTCTTCCTTCATAAATGTACTACCAAATTCATAGATAATAAACATGACGTATGCAAATTGGGTCCAAAATTTACACAACCAAATTTACGGTATTTATAAGTCATGCTTCTGTTTGTTTGACTCAGGACCATAATATACTACTTAGGGATTTAAGGTACTAACAAAAGAACCTGGAGCTACTGAAATCATTTTTCAAACATTTATAAATCGACCCAAATATTGTCAAACATTTATCGAATTCAGCAAAGAAATTTATAAATCTTGTCAAACATTTATCGAATTCTGCTTTTGTTCTTTGCCTAAAGAATGCGAAATTTATAAATCTTGTCAAACATTTATCGAACCTTAAAGACCAAATCGACCCAAATACGCAGTTAGTTTCCAGTTTAAGATGTTTTACCCATCCCATATTGCCAATCTTGTAAGAATTGCATTACTCTCATCCCATCATATATGGTTTGAACACACTTCCATTTGCACTTCTTTGTTATTGAACACATTGCATTTTAAAGCTTCAACGAAATAGTTTCCATTTAATTAGAAACAACTACACGTGGGTTTATATGAAAAAAGTGTTAACTTGAACGTTGATAAGACATGAGTCATGGCAGGCTATACATGCCAAATAAGACATGAGTTTTTTTGCAAGTTTTTTCAACAGGATCCAACTTTGATTCAATGAACCCATTACTTAGCAAGTTGTCTTGATGATTGATCATAGCCGTTCTTAAAAAGGTCTATCGGAACTCTTGCATCGCCATGGTTTTCAAACCTAACATCTATCCTAGTTCAAAAAGCACTAATCTTCGACGCAAAATTCATCAAGTAACTTTTTTTTTCTGGAATACATAAAAAAGAGAAAGATACGATATTCATCCTATTTGATCAGTAATGTTTCTTTTTACCTTTGCTCTTGTTACTCTTCTTCCCCTTGTTTCCTTTCCTTTTCTCGTTGTTACCATCCTGAGTGTTCTCACATTCGCTTTGATTTTCTAACACTACTGAAGCGTCATCACCTGTTTCTTCAACCTTTGTTACCTGACTCGTGACATGATGGTTCAATAATATATCTATGTTTATGAAGAATTGATCTACATAATGCCTTGCATTATCCAGCGCATCCACAGTCATTCTCAAATTCTTCCATATAATTGAATGATTATCCGCAACAACATGCGCCTCCTTGATAAAAATTGCAGTACTATTCTCAACAATTCTCAAATCCTTGACAGTTGAAGAACTCGATGCACGTGAATAAAAATCTAATGGCACACAGAAAAGATCGAAAAAGGAAAACAAATCTTAATACGGATTCCAGATTAACTTGGTTTAAAGAATAAAAACTACTACAAAATTTACGATATTGCAAGTCTAACCGTGTGTCAAATTGCAAATGAAGGCATCTTTAGACCTTCATTTACATGAAATACAAATTTTTCAAAATTAAAAAATCTGTATGGAGTGTAAGAACTTTGAGCCGCCACAGCAAAAAGGAATATGGCCCTACTTATATCAAGTTCATTCTGGAAAGAAAACAGATAAATGAAAAGGAATCAAACTTATAGTAATGACGATATATTTAACAGAAATCATTCAACACAAACACAATGATGTACATTACCAGAATCCTAGTTGCAGCAGGTAAGGTGTTCGGTGCCACTCCTGTCTTCTCATTAATAGCCTAAGATATTTCTTCTATAACTTTCCAATTCATTTGCAGTTCCACACAATTTATATCCATGACAGTATCTGGTAATGTTTCTGAAGACGATCCCTCAGGAATTACAGTACTTGAAGAAGTGGACACATTATGTGTATCAAAGGGAACGTGATAAATAAATTAATTTGATCAGGGTTTAATGGAAGACTTAATAGTTCGGATAATCAATCACGAAAAAAGAACAAAGGATCAACACAAAAACTAATCATGTTTCATTGACATAAAATAAAGAAAGATATTATAAAAAATGCAAGCAATCAATAAATACCATATATAGGAATAAACAAATAACATACGGAGATTACCTCATGATTATGGTGGAAGAATGAGAATTTTACATGTATATATTGTGTGATTTTTCTTTGACCAACTTCCTTTGATTTTAAAATCACAAACATCCTTCCAACTCTTTTTGTTCGCTAATTCCTCCAACCATCTTTTTATAAATTCAAACCTAAATCTAATAATTTAAACTTAAATCTAATAAATTCAAGCTAATTCACAATCATGATGACATTGCTAATGAAATAATTTTTAAAAGTTATGTATGATGACATTATCAAGTAAGTGTGAATAAACATAGGTGAAAAGAAGGAACTCACTTGAATATGATCCGACTCAGATGCTTTATTCGACCACCATCAGCTTCAATGTTCGTCCCTTTAAACACAAATCTGCCACACTATCAAAAAAACCTGTTTGGACTTGTTCCTCTTAACCCCTATACGCCAATTAGCCACCTTTAAATATAATTTATAAAAGAGAAATAAACATGTTAAAAAAGTTAATTAGTGCATAAAAATAAGCACCAAAGCACCTGAGTAAGAAATTCTAAAGACCCTCATAACGTAAGATAAAACTGACATTGTTCCAGCAATTAGTGTGCTGACATGTGTGTTCTCTTCTTCATCAATTCTCGCGCCTGCAAAAGCAGGTCCATTAGATTACATTTTTCAAAAGATCTTTTCTATTAGACTCTATTTTTCAAGCATACATTTTAAAATTATGAACAAAAGTGTTTGGACTTTTTAGTTAATCTCTACTATTAGATTTAAGACCTGCATCAAAATCACTTGTTGTCCAACCCATCCATCTTGCATATTATAACCTATAAGCTCGGCCTTATGCTATATAAACTGAACGAAATATGTTGGCAAGCCTTATATTTATGCGTGAACCAACCTTGTTAATACAAATAAGCCGTAAAAACGTTTATTTATATTTTACGATCTTCTAATGTTTTGTCGATAACAAACGTAAAATCATATTAACGAAACAAATAAAATACGTAAATGGTTTGAACTAATAGTTTCTAACATATTCACGTTTTCACATAAAACACTAAAACAAGTATAAGTGATTTTATGATTTAGTATTACATATGTACAACAACTAGTGTTTATATATTTGGGTAAATATACACATAACTAGTATGTAGTATATTGGGTAATATAAATGGGTAGAAACTTAAGTATTTGACCCATTGACCAAATACATTGAATGTAGTTGGGTAAAAACAAGTATATACTAAATGGGTAAAAACTAGCAAATGGTATTGACCCATAAGGCTAGTCCCAGTCGCAACCTGGGACGACCTGGGACAACCTGCGCCACGTCAGTTTTCTCTCTCCAGCAACCTGAGACAACCCGGATGCCCCAGTCGACGACCCGAGGATTTTTTTTTTTTTTTTTTTTTTTTTTTTTTTTTTTTTTTTAATTCAAACATTTTTAACATTAAATTTAAATTTCATTCAAATTAAAAAAAAAACATTACATTACGAAATTAAAAAAAAAAAAAACATTACACTGCGAAATTAAAAAAAAAAAAAAAAAAAAAAAAAAAAAAAAACATTACAATACGAAATTCAAATAAGCACTAGAATACTTAAACTAATAATCTAAATTGTAACGTTCTTTCTCCAACTCTTCTAGTTGGCGGCCGGTCAAATTTGGATCGATTGGGGTGTTGTAGAAGATGATGTCTGACTCCCGTTTTGATGTCCTCATGAGCTCAAGTTTTGCCTGTTTTATCTCGAGCTCTTTTTCCCTTAACCGTAACCAAGTATCTTCTAAACCCTGCTTATTCTTATCTTTATCCTCTTTTGACGGCTTCTTGGTCCTTAAGAAATTTTTGGCCAACGATTGCATAAATGAGTCTGATGGAACATCACCATCACGAGAGGAGGAGGATGCTTTCTTCCTTCCTTTGTCACGACCAGACGGTCGTGATTCTCTAGTCGGTTCCTCAGCAGAATCATCAACGTCATAGACATCGAAAGGATCACGAGCTGCCGTTGAACCAGAGGTAGTGGTAGAACCCTTTGTTTTCTTCCGACTATTTGTTGATATAGCCGGCAACTCAACCTCCTTCCAAGCAGGATGACCCTTTAAAACCTCGTAGCACTCCTCCAAAGTGAAATCATGACCATACGTCATACGGTATTCTTTAAGAGCTTTTGAGGTGTCGTCGATATCATTCTCACCGCTTCCATGGGTGTTCTTGATATTCTCCATGATAGCACAATAATTTCCAACCCTGTTACGAATCCTGCTCTTCCATTTGGTATTGATGGAGTCATAGGTTCGGTCTTTGCCAGTTTCTTTCTTAAAGTAGGCGATCACTTGCTCCCAAAACTTGAAGCGGTTCTGGGCGTTTCCTCTCGCCGCGTTTTCCGACACATAGACCCAAGCTTTACAAAGCACCACCTCTTCCTCCTTTGTCCATGGATCTGCTGCCTTCTTGTTTTTCCCCTTGCTTGTTTCCGGCATCTTGCCTTTGTCCTTGGCCTTTGAAGCACGTCTAGATGGCTGCCTTGGTTTGACTTGGGTAGTTTTGTGTCGGATACTCCCCCATCCAATCTTCCAAATTCATGTCTAGATTAGTGCTTCGAATAGGGGAATAAGATTGATACGGTTGAGAAGGATAAATGAAGTCCATGTTTGGATGGTAACCAGACCCACTAGGTTCTTGCCGGTAATCTTGGTAAGAACGTTGCGGTGGGACAAAAGGACGGTTAAGATAAAACGCGTTTTGGTTTTGATTTGGTTGGGGTAGTTGTGATTGATAATCAAAACTTTGCGGACGAAAGCGAATAAGAGGCCGGTTTTGTTGTGGTGATATGCCGGTTAACTCGAAGTTGTTTTCCGGCGAGAAATTTAGATCCGGGGCATTTTGGGGTAGTCGTGATCGTCGGGTTTTTGATTGTGGTGTATTTTTCTTTGACATTTTCAAGTTGGATAAGAATTAGATTGAGTTGAATATAGATGAAAATGGTAAGTTGTGAATTGTGTTTGAGGTAATGTGTGTATTTATAGAGTGGTAAAATAGGTTTGAATTTTTTTTTGTATGACCAAACGGTCTAATTTTTAAAAGTTGTATTAATTGAATGCGTTGGGAAGGATTTAACATGCTCCAATATCGAGCGCCGAAGCACTCGATGTCCACAAATTCCTTGGCCAACCGAACTCACAACCGATCTCCCACATTGGTACCCAACCGATTTAACATCGGTCGTGGGTGTGTATTTTGCATGCTCAACCGATGTCCAAAGTGCCCACTGCGACAAGCCTAACCCATGGTTTTATATATACCACTTGACCAAGTTCATTGTATACTAGCAAATGGTATTGACCCATAGCCCATGGTTTTATATATACCACTTGACCAAGTTCATTGTATCTTTAAGATACATTGTATCTAGAAAGAAAACCATGGATCAACCCATAACCCATGACCCATAACCAAAAATACCCATGGGCAAAGAGGAGCGTTCCACGGATCCCTAGCTTTGTGCTAGCCGGATCCCAAGTGGAAGGGATCCGTGGGATCCGGGGAAACATTAGTGAATTTCCTCTATAAATAGAGAGCCATTTCTTCCTTTCTAATTATCCTTTTACACACATACTTTCCCCAAGTATACTAACCCTCTAACCTCAGATCCAAGAGATCTATGTAGTCTTTGTCTTTTGTTTTTGTGTGATCTTATAGGTTCCTCTTAAAGGAAAGATCACCACATCTTGAAGACGTGCAAGCTCAAGTCCATGAGTTGCCATGCTTCGTCATCATCAAGACAACGAAGGTTCTCTTGTTGATAGATCTACCTGTCTCCATAGATGTTGGGTTGAAGGCATTAGTGAAGAATGCCGAAAGTGTCAAGATGAAAGCATTAGTGAAAGGTGCTCATCATCCGTGTCAAAGCATTAGTGAAGAATGCTAAAGGTGTCAAGACGAAGGCATTAGTGAAGGGTGCCAAGCGTTGTGTCAAAGGCATTAGTGAAGGATGCCGATGAATCTAATCAAGTAGCATTTGGGAAGAATGCTTAGGTCGTATAATTGATGAGGTGCATCGTTATACTTATAAGTGGTTGTTTATTTCCAAGGATGGTGATATCCTTGATGATATTGTAACAAGGAGTAGATCTCCTTGATATTAGGTGTTGTGTTGTGAAGGGTAGTAGTTCCTCCATGGTAATGGAACTAGGTGCTTAGCCTAGTACCTAATAAAGGGTAGGCGACGTTGTGAAGGATTAGTTCTCCTAACGTGTGAAAGAACTCGGTGGTTAGCCTAGCACCGTATAAAGGGTAGGCGACGTTGTGTTAGGTGTGGTTCGCCTTGGTGTGAAAGAACTCGGTATTTAGCTTTGTACCGGAAAAAGGTTAAGCGACGTTGTGAAGGCTTCTCCGCCATAAGGAGTTTGGTGTAGTGCTTACGAACTCTCGAGTAGGTGACTCGGGGAGTGGAGTAGGGCAAGGAAGGTGTCCTTGTAGCCGAACCACTATAAATAACTTGTGTCGTGGTGATGTGCTTCTTACTCTTTATCTTCCATTACACATTTATTTATCTATCTATCAATGTCCAACATAAACAACCAAATAGATTGACATAAGTCGATCTAAATATTTAAAAGGAAGTTTTAAATTGGTAAAACTATTCAACCGCCCCTTCTAGTTTTCCACAATTGGTACCAGAGCTTCGTTACCAAGTTTTTTTTTGTATATTGTACTTTGAAAACTTGATACGATCCGTGTATGTTTGAAAACTACAAAGAAGGGAATTTCTTAAAACAAAAAGTCATGTTTTTATAAATCATCATATGTTGGATAGTGATAGATCATTCTAACATTTTCCTTTGATAAGTATTCATACTAGGATTTGGGTATCTTAGAAGATCATGAAGTATTTCGCGTCTATGGTTTCTAAAACCATAAAAAGGGGATATAGCAAAGGTATGTTTTCTTAGTTACATTTTTTTAAAAAATGTGCTAAATTGCTTGTGGACAAAATGGTGATATATGCTTCTATCTTATAATAAGCATAATATGAAAAGTGTTTTAAGTGATTTTTTTTGAAATTTTGTTGTTAGATATCTTGTTAATCAAGCTTGAATAAAGGTAAAAATGGGTAATATAACTTCACTAAAAAGTCTACAAAGACTAAACCTTTTCGTCGAGTCAAAACGTACATTTTTGTAATTCTGTGTCAGATACGCGGATCCCTCAGGTTACACTGGACGGATCCCTCAAGCAAGGGATCCGTGGGATCCGTAGGTACAGAAGACAGTTTTTGTCTGAATTTAAAAAATTCATAACTTTTTAACCGTAAGTCGTTAGAAGTCGTGCCACCTATCGTTTTAAAGGTATTTGAGTCTACTTTCATTTAAAAATGATTTCATAAACTGATTCAAAACAATAATTTAAAGAATCATTGATTAATAATAGAAAGTCATTTTTCGGTCATAACTTTTGCACAAACTTTTGATCTAATTGGAGACAGATGTTTTCGCTTTTGAATAAGAATGTGTCCTCTATTGAAATTAAGGTTTTGATCATATTTATAAATATAAAATAAACTAATCAAGCTTGATATACATGTTTATATTTAACACAAAGCGATGAAAAGAACTTTCGTATGCTATGCTAAATGATAAATTGTCTTCTTTGCATTTCTTGATTATTTGCTTATCTCAAATAGCTTTTGTGCTTGTTTGATTGAATAGCATATGTGGTTTCCTTACCTTGCTATTCATTCTCTTGTTTGTCGATTTAGTAATATTCTACTAATCAATGTGCTATTTGAAGGAGTGTTTGGGATAACATCTAGTTGTGTCGAAAATGTTAGTTTAGATACTTAAATAAGTCATATAGGTTGAAAAATGTTTAAAACATATAACACACTAAATGGATTTTTGATTGAGTTTGTCATGTGTGCAACATAAATGTTTTATGTGCTTATATGATTTCTTATAGTAGGATTGACAACTTGATTATTTCATCCGATATACTCAAGTAAATTATTTTGCAACGCAAATATAATTGTTCATATCCGAAAGTCCAAACTCAAAGCTTTCCTACAACATATGTTGAACTAGTTCATCCAACCATTTTTTGTTGTTTACCATATGGACAACTTTTAAACTTATTTTTAACATGACGCCTTCGTCACCTTAGTTGTCTCAAGTATAATATTAAACGAAGCAAAGTATCATCATTGTTACTCTTCGATAGGCTATTGTAGGAATATAAATTTTCCTAACTTGAGAATGAATACTGGAGAACTTATGGCACTAGAAACTCAATTTGACCTAACGGTTGAATTGCTTCCTTGATAGAAGTTGGGTATGTGGAATCACCCGTAAAAATGGTCGTGTTTAGCCGTAATTGAGCACCACTAGTAATAGTCTCATATTCATTCTCTCACTTGGGAAATCTATACTCCCATGTTTCCCTAAAGTAAGTTTACAATGGAAATACTTTACGTTGTCTTAGGATTACTAATCAACCAAGTTGTAAAATTGATTTTTCTTTTAATTAATCACAACCACTTGCCTCATCAAGCGATTATCTTGCTTTGATCGAGAAGAGCTACATGACTTCATGGACGAAGTTCATTGTATGCTAATCACCATCCATAATGACTATACATAGTTCATTGCTTCCGTTGGCCAAAACAACCCTATTGTCTTGAACACCATCATCTACTCTGCACGCCATTGTTAATACAAACGATTTACTAATCTAGATCGTAAATATGTTTTGAGTTTCTTGAATAGTGCTTGTTAAGTTTGATAAGCCTCTTTGTTATTTGTGAGCTCGATCACATTTGATATCTTGGTGTTAGAACCTCTTTAAATAAACCTAGGGATATAATGCATTGTCAAGATCATTGCATACCTTTAGTAAAGGTTCTGTCTAGCAGATGGACGGATCCCAAATGTTGTACTAAACGGATCCCTACACCTAGGGAACTGTGGGATCCGGCAAACAGAAAATGCAATTGCAAGCATTGTATCTCAAACACATCCTTAGAACACCTCACACTAAGCTAAACATAGTGTCTTAAGGCAGATTAAGTCCTTATCAAGATAGGTTGATCCTTCCTACACATAACTCACCTAGATCACACTCTAAAACACTTATAGATCCACCGTTTCATTTTTAATCCATTACTCTTCCGCTCTCACAACTCACACTTCATTTTTTACTTGATCCCTCACATCTAGTCTTAGAAATCCTTCGATTATAGCTAAGATTGATCATAAATCATCCTCACCACAAAATTGATCAAAGTTGATCAATTCCTAGTTTTTCCATCTCAAAACCTTTAGGATATTTTCCAAAACATAATCCTAAGTCACAACCTGATCTCTAGGATCATTTAGCTTCAATTGAAACTCTCATCTTTAGTGTCATCCTTGCTCATCCATTCGTACTCTTGAAAGTTCCAAATCCTTCCATAAATGACAATCATTAGCTACATCACCTATTACTTTCAAGTACTCAAGCATCCCTTCATTTAAAACACTTAGGAGGACTGAAACACTCAAGATGATATAGGTCTTAGATCTTAGAAACATCATTTCAACTCTTTCATAGCTGCTGAGAGACGGATCCCTCTGAGGAGGGAACCGTGGGATCCGGATGACAGTATAGGTCAAATCTTGCTAAAACAATCATTTCAACTCATCTTTATAACTCATACACTCCATCTCATCTTAAATGAGCTCCTAGATCAGTACAAACTCTGAAGTTGACTCTTGTGCATGATAATCATCACATTCCAAAGGATATTAGAAGCTTAAGTCTTGAATGCACTTGCCAAATCCTTCCCTTTATAAGTCATCTTGTTAGAATCCCTTAGTCATCAAACACAACATAATTCTCAACATTTAGAAACCTTTTCCTTAGTCATTTCATCATGAGGAAAGCTCCTAGTGCTAACTCATCCACCTAAGAACCACCCAAGAAACTTGCTCGCGTTGTACACGAAATTTCCTCAACCGAATCATCTCCGGTTAAACCCACAAATGCTAGGATTTCCCATCCACCGAATCATCACCCGTAAGAGATAATAGTGCTAGAATCCCACCTCAACAAACCCAATCAACAATTGCTAAAAGAACCTCAAGAATTAGCATTAAACCTTTTAGGTTAGAAAAGGGATCATCGAGCTCTAAACCAAACGTACCTAGTTCTAGCAAAACGTCTAAACTTTCATTCCTAGAGCATGGACTAGAGTCCTTCACCGAGCCTCTCTCTATTCATTGGAGCATTCACCACCGAGAACTTCCCATTCACCAACCTTCTCGTTAAAATAGGAACCACCTACATCACCAACTAGTCCATCGTTGGAAACAAGGAACCACCAAGGACTTGATCATATGGAGGAATTTCCATTACCACCACTCTCATTCCTAGTAGAACCTCATCCTAAATTACTCAATGTACCTCCACCATCATTTGTAGAACCTCCTCAAAACATCATGTTCCTAATCAAGAAAATAATTGCTCTAATTGTCTAATCACCCAAGGACTTATTCAAGAAGTACGAAATGAGTTGCATTTCATGTTTAATTATCTTCTTGAAAGATTGGACCAAATCAACAAGTCTACTCATCCCTAGACTCAAGCACATTGTTGCTTCTTAAGATTTGGTCACTTATTAGTATTAGTAGAATATGGCTAAATCATTCTCTTAGTTTTTAGAGATTTGTTGATCATCTCTTATGTTTTATCGAATGATAGTTTACTTGCCATATTGCATTGAGTATATGTTTGTTGGTTGAATACATATCTCATTTTGATGTTAACATTACTTGTTAAATCACCATTGCTGAATTTAATCATCAGCTATACGGATCCCTCAAAATTGCCTAGACGGATCCCTACTAGGAGGGAACCGTGGGATCCGTGAGATAGAAAACTATTTTTCTACTAACTTGGATCACATATGCAGGAAATTGTGCATTATACTTGTTTTCTAACCTTTGTTTTGTAGTTATTCAATCTATACTTGAAGCCTTTTGACACCCTAAAGCTAGGGGGAGCTTTGTGTCAAAACAATACATTGCAAATTACTTGCAATATTAGGATTACATTTCTCGACATCCCTTTGCAAAATTGCAATCATCAAGGGGGAGCACATTCGTCACTTAGACGAAATCTTTTGCAAACTTAGTTGCAAACAAACTAGATTAGTATTACTTTCTTGACGCCCTTACCTAGGGATGGACTCGTCAAGGGGGAGTAAAGACGAGATCCGTTCCCGTTACTTGCTCTATATTTTTTTTCCTTTCACATGTTTTTCCTAAAAACAAGGTGTTAGTTTTCTTTCGAAGCTCTTTTTGTTTCGACAAAAAGGGGGAGAAGAAAGTAAAAACTACAAATTCAAACGTTTACGAATTTTAGCTTTTCCTTAAAATAATTTTATGTTTTGTCATCAACAAAAAGGGGGAGATTGTTAATACAAATAAGCCGTAAAAACGTTTATTTATATTTTACGATCTTCTAATGTTTTGTCGATAACAAACGTAAAATCATATTAACGAAACAAATAAAATACGTAAATGGTTTGAACTAATAGTTTCTAACATATTCACGTTTTCACATAAAACACTAAAACAAGTATAAGTGATTTTATGATTTAGTATTACATATGTACAACAACTAGCGTTTACATATTTGGGTAAATATACACATAACTAGTATGTAGTATATTGGGTAATATAAATGGGTAGAAACTTAAGTATTTGACCCATTGACCAAATACATTGAATGTACTTGGGTAAAAACAAGTATATACTAAATGGGTAAAAACTAGCAAATGGTATTGACCCATAACCCATGGTTTTATATATACCACTTGACCAAGTTCATTGTATACTAGCAAATGGTATTGACCCATAGCCCATGGTTTTATATATACCACTTGACCAAGTTCATTGTATCTTTAAGATACATTGTATCTAGAAAGAAAACCATGGATCAACCCATAACCCATGACCCACAACCAAAAATACCCATGGGCAAAGAGGAGCGTTCCACGGATCCCTAGCTTTGTGCTAGCCGGATCCCAAGTGGAAGGGATCCGTGGGATCCGGGGAAACAGTAGTGAATTTCCTCTATAAATAGAGAGCCATTTCTTCCTTTCTAATTATCCTTTTACACACATACTTTCCCCAAGTATACTAACCCTCTAACCTCAGATCCAAGAGATCTATGTAGTCTTTGTCTTTTGTTTTTGTGTGATCTTCTAGGTTCCTCTTAAAGGAAAGATCACCACATCTTGAAGACGTGCAAGCTCAAGTCCATGAGTTGCCATGCTTCGTCATCATCAAGACAACGAAGGTTCTCTTGTTGATAGATCTACCTTTCTCCATAGATGTTGGGTTGAAGGCATTAGTGAAGAATGCCGAAAGTGTCAAGATGAAAGCAGTAGTGAAAGGTGCTCATCATCCGTGTCAAAGCATTAGTGAAGAATGCTAAAGGTGTCAAGACGAAGGCATTAGTGAAGGGTGCCAAGCGTTGTGTCAAAGGCATTAGTGAAGGATGCCGATGAATCTAATCAAGTAGCATTTGGGAAGAATGCTTAGGTCGTATAATTGATGAGGAGCATTGTTATACTTATAAGTGGTTGTTTATTTCCAAGGATGGTGATATCCTTGATGATATTGTAACAAGGAGTAGATCTCCTTGATATTAGGTGTTGTGTTGTGAAGGGTAGTAGTTCCTCCATGGTAATGGAACTAGGTGCTTAGCCTAGTACCTAATAAAGGGTAGGCGACGTTGTGAAGGATTAGTTCTCCTAAGGTGTGAAAGAACTCGGTGGTTAGCCTAGCACCGTATAAAGGGTAGGCGACGTTGTGTTAGGTGTGGTTCGCCTTGGTGTGAAAGAACTCGGTATTTAGCTTTGTACCGGAAAAAGGTTAAGCGACGTTGTGAAGGCTTCTCCCCCATAAGGAGTTTGGTGTAGTGCTTACGAACTCTCGAGTAGGTGACTCGGGGAGTGGAGTAGGGCAAGGAAGGTGTCCTTGTAGCCGAACCACTATAAATAACTTGTGTCGTGGTGATGTGCTTCTTACTCTTTATCTTCCATTACACATTTATTTATCTATCTATCAATGTCCAACATAAACAACCAAATAGATTGACATAAGTCGATCTAAATATTTAAAAGGAAGTTTTAAATTGGTAAAACTATTCAACCCCCCCTTCTAGTTTTCCACAAACCTGATTTATGTCTGTTCGGGGTTCTACCTTGGTAGCAACCCATTTTTTCTCATGCCAATCAGATTTTGATAAAAATATATACTACTGTCTGTTCCAGTTACTTTCCAGAAGCCGGCTACAAAGCAAATATTAAAACACCCCCATGCAACTCAACTATAAGCATCAGAAATGATAATAAGCTAATTCCAAATTAACATCTTCCTTAACTCAAAAGGCCAAATTTATTTAAGGACACAACATATCTTAAAATAGCCTTTGCATTGTTCTGCTGAATACATACTTTTGAATAAACTTTTCTTACTTCATTAATAAAACATTAAATCAACAACAATTTGTCAGCGAGTAACTAAAAAGAAACTATAAACAATCGAAAACACCCTCTCGGCATAAAATATTATATCGATTAATGGCTCACACTATTCTTTCAGTTCAAATTTACTTTAAAACATATACTAATCTTAAAAAGTGAAACCTCCAAAAATATTGTACACATCATCCACTTACCTGCAAGGAATCTATCATCACTCTAAATTGCTCCACTTCAGATTTCCAGTATGGAAGCTGATCATTTAGTAAGGTGTAAGGCCGATATTAGTAGATATATTTGTTATCTGTCAGTTCATTTTGCCAAAACACATCATGTTAGAACCAAGAAATTGTTGGATACACAACAACACAAAGATAAATACATACAACCTGAAGATACTCCAACTGTTTTAATAAGGAAGAATTGTCCTCTTGTGCTTCTTGAAGCTCAGAAAGACGATCACATGCCAGTATCTAAATCAATTACAAATTCATTACTTTATGTGTATGAATGCGGAGAGAGAAAATAAAAAAGTCCAAGGATATAATATATACCCTCGCTTCCTCTATAGAGGCCTTTAAATCACGTAATCCCAAATTTTTATCTACGGTACTTTCAGGTGAAACACTTCCATTAACAGCAAACGGAACTGAGGCTGCACACCAGGAATTTTGTCCTTCTGCATCTTTAAACTTACAAGTTTTCTTCTACTTTATTCAAGTTCTGCCAGGCTATCCTCCAGGTCACCTTACAAAGATGAGCATACATATATATAAAGCAAAATCAATAAGACACCACAAATAAAAAATCGTCAAAGCATGCTATGTTTTCTAAAAGAAGGGAGAGAGGAGGGGTTGGTGAAAATGTTCTTATATCCACAATACGTTTGATCTCGGGTGCTCCACAAAATGGCTATGACTATAACTTTGAATCATATCATCATTTTCTTTATGTATAACATGAAGAGCATCAATAACTACTTGCAAATGTTTAATTTCTTCGTTAATCAAGTCGTCAATCAAAGTAAGGGCTTCTTTGATATAAGCGAGACTTTCTTCACTTCCATATTTTCCAATGGAATCTGATTTCAGGAGTCTGCAAAGGAATATCTCCTTTGCAAGACATGATGGGACCGAATCTACAAAGTAAATAAATTAGTTTGCTATGTTCAACAATGGTTGAATCTATAAAGTGGTACAACCAAACTGTCTTCACATGGAAAAGTGCAGCAGCGGGAATAACTCTCATACATAATACTTGTAGCCTACCCATCTGCAGATACTTGCATCCAAATCAGTACCAAATTACTGTAACTGAAAATTTCTGCTCCCCCCTCTCAATTGTATCATTTCATCTTAAAGATTTTACAGTTTTTAATGTATCTCACTTGGGTTCTATCTAGATTTCTGGAGATTATGGCTCCCGTGTTCTCTCGTTGCTTACCGGTGATTTTTTTTATGCTTATTTGTGAATTTTCTTATAGAAAAGCGTTGTTTGGCATTATGGTATAAATGTGTCTATATTTTATCATGTGAGATGCAAGTTCAACTATAAGAAGTTGTGATAGCTTCAAGTATCTCAGTAAGTTCTAGAAATAATTTGATTATGGTTTAGAACAGATTAACGCTATAACGGTGAAAAAAGAAACTTTACCTTCATATTGAGATTTGATATAAAGGCAGTGCATTCGTTACTGTATAGCTTGGATTTATCAGGTATGGTGTCTTTGGTTTTTGTGTTGTTCTAACGTCCACCCCACAACAGCATGTCCGGCTTCATGATAAGCTACAATACGGCGTTCGATCTTGCTTATCACCTGTTTCAATAACACAGAGTTAGTAGAGGTGACAACATAGATTATTAGTTTATGAGTCAAATGAATAACCTTCTAAGTTGTTTTATAAATATGGTTCATTATCTGAATATGTTTATAAATACGGTGCATGATCTAATAGATTATTAGTTCAGGTTGCATGTGCTAAATATGGTTCAGGTTACTTTCAACATGTTAACCGGTTCAAACACATTTGACCCATCACCTGTTCCATTAATTTTCTGATTTGACCTTAATGATATAAAACCTAACCCATTCCTAAGCAAATGGTCAAAATTGTCACATCTAAGTATTAGGCATATTAACATGTGAGAAAAAGAGAAACTGACTATTGCTTTTTCCCATAGCATCCACCATAGCACTGGCTTTGCTCAACCTGAGGCGAACAGATTGAAAACATGAATCAATTTATCTGGCTACTTTATAGCTACATAATTACATTTGGATCATTAAATGAACCTGCTTACTTGCAGGACTACAACCCCATGAAAGTCTGATAGTTTGTCCACCAAACTGGGTTCCTTGCAACATTCTTAAAGCTTACTCGACCCAGCTTCTGCATATGCACAAATAGAAAATAGAATATTAATTAGCACAAAGTAACATACTCTACCAGCTTATGAAGTCCAATTTCAATTCGAATAAAACGACCCATCTTAACCTGATCATGTTTAAACTCGTTACTCATCTCTCCCAACACACACATCTTACAAAGTTTGATCAATCGCAATGATATGTGCTTTGCACGTTTCAAAACTATACAAATTCAGAAACTGTCTACTCGAATTAAGGGACTCACACCAGATTTATATGCAGATGAAGTCACAGTAGGGTGAGTCATAAGCGGCTTTACTAAACCTGATGCAAGCTTCTCTGTGTTCCAATTCCATCTGGATAACATTGCAAAGGCTGAAGCAACGCGCGACTTTCTCTTCAACCCAAGTTTAAACTATCCAATATTTTGATAAAATCCGTCAATAAATGTGAGTTAAAAAAATACCTCGTTGCTTGTTGTGGCTATTGGCTCATGATTGGAGCAATTCTTTGGCAGCGCAGCACCACAAAGACCTTCATTATCAGCATATATTGATGAAGTGTACGACTGTAATTGAGTTCCTGCCAAATAACAAAAACATTGTCGATGCATGAAAAGCCAATATTATGTCATTAGTAATTATCGAATAGAATGTAATACCTTGATTAAGGAGCCTTTATAGTAAGCCAATATATGATGATGAGACGCGTTATCAATAGAATCATCATCACGATAAGATGAATAACAATCTTCTTCTTCACCACTGCTAATGCACATATGAGAATAACCTAAACATTAAAAGTATTTATCATTCACAAAAAAATTAGCTTATGTGATTACCTTAGGGTCAAGATCCTCGATGATGATACGTGATGATTCTGGCGGTTGAAAAAAAAGGGTTTGGAACATGATGGAGGTGAAAAACATACGTGCCCTTCATATAACAAATTCAAACAAGGCTTTACATTAAATAAGGCTGCACAACAAATGATACGATCTAGAAACATTTACAAATAAGGCTTTACATTGGATGAAGAGCATTGAGTGTAAAAAAAAAGTGACTCATATAATCACTGATCAAAGTAGTTTTCTGGCCTGGAATATACGTGTCCTTCATGAAAGCATCAATATCATCATCATTGTATGCTTTTCGTTAGTTAATTTCTCCATATTGTGTCCGTGAATGATAAGGTTTTAAAAGGTACCATTTTGAGGGGTCGTTTAAGTCCTTATTTGATCACTTTTGTATCCGTTATTGCTTAATATCGTTCCTTTTCACTTTTTAGGTCTCGTGAAGGCAAAATGCTGGAATGGCACTTATTTGGACGGAAAGGCGCGAATATATGAAGAAAATGGCCAAAGTCGAAATCAAGGCACTCACAGTTGCTGAAGTTAGAAGGCGACGGCGTCAGGTGCTATTGGTGACGCCGTCCCAAAATTATTGTGACGGGACAGAACTCAAAACTCGTATTTTCAAGAGACGGCGTCTAGTGGTGAAAGAGTAGGCCGTCGCTACTCAGACGGCCTAGATGCAATCCAGACGACGTCAGAAGCTGAAGAGGACGGCGTCACGGTCATAAGGTGACGCCGTCGCAAGGTTAACGTGGCCAAGACGAAACCCTAATGGCGGCGACACGACGGCGTCACTAAACATAAGGTGACGCCGTCGCAATTGTAATCTTATATATAGAATCCGAATTTTTCAGTCTTTGTGTGGAGAGTCTTTGGAGTAAAAACCTAAAACCGAACCTAAGGTGTCTTGTACAGTATTTTAGGGTTTTTAACCCTATCTTACATCAAGATAAGTCTTTGCTTCATTAATTCAATTATGTCTTTGATTATTTGTGTGTATGCTTGCATGTTCTCCATGTCCGGCTAATTTATTTGTGTGTTTGCTTAGGAAGTATGAAACTTAATTATTGAATATTGATTGGTTGTTTCTTATCTTAGTTGATTTATGATCTAGTAATGCGATAGGTCATCCGTTGTGCACTTAATGCTTGATTCATCTTTGTGAACCTTAGAGTATAATTACCTGAGTGATTGTAGGCTAAACCATCCGAAGAGCGCCTTAGAGTAGGAGTCTATAATCTCTAGTGGGTTTGTAGACAAGACCCTTTGGTAAGTTCAAAGAGTTAGGGAGAAACGCATACCCTACAACTTTAGACACACAACGCAACTAGGAATAAGACGTGACACTCAACCATCAATAGGAGATAATTAAGGAGTAATACAAACTAAGTAAACACATCTTTAAACTATCATACGAGCACACATTAATTAGACATAGACTCCTACAACCTTAGTTTAGATAATTAGATAATAGTAGAGTAATCGGTAGAAATACCAACCCCCCAAATCCAATACCCG
The DNA here is from genome assembly GCA_019973895.1 of Chrysanthemum seticuspe. NCBI lineage: Eukaryota > Viridiplantae > Streptophyta > Magnoliopsida > Asterales > Asteraceae > Chrysanthemum > Chrysanthemum seticuspe. The sequence goes on from BPTQ01000006.1 coordinate 158,953,184, forward strand.
AGATTCGTACCTTTCCATTTTCATAAAATATAAAAAGATAAAAAATAATCTTCCTCAACCTTAACCTTAGCGTAGTAACTCCCTACTAGCATTCCTATTCCCCTAGAGAACGATATCAATACCCGTGGCTTACCCTAATTACTACACTACAACGATTAGGTTCACTGCCTAGGGTGTTATAAAACTTGCTCGAAGAAAAGGAAGTTCCTTTGACCCCGAACGACGCGTGTAGCGTTATCAGTGAACAAACTAAATCAGTTCTACCAAAACACCTAAAAGTCCTATCCTAATTAACTGCATATCCTACATATAACTCAATCATATATGCAGATTTAATCACTTATAAATCGTATCCTAACATCATTATGCTACATTTATCGTAACTAAATCACCACACATTATCCACAATAGCTAATGATTCAATTCAATCACACATAAATCCTTTCCTAACGTCTTTACTCTAAGAAACCAATAATATGTAAAAGATATAACAAAGACCATTAGGGTTAATAGGAAATAAGAGGCGTACCTAGGGCTGAGAAAAAAAACGACTTGATCTTGATTTGTAGAAAGTGATGGCAGGTTGATATTTCGAATAATAATATGAAAATTATGGGTCGGTTAATTAATGGGTTATCTAACCTCATTGTCCTCTACTTTCAACTAATTTTACATGAAACAAAATATAAATTTGAGATACATGTGAGACTTAAAAGGATAATTAAAGACACCAGAATTCATTAAAACCATAAACAATAACTGAAACTTGAAGTGAACTTACGATCAAGACCTCCTTCACCAATCTTCTGGTTTTATTGAATCTCAGTAAAAAGTTTGGAGCTTGGTGACTCAGAAAGAAGTTGGATGATGCTTTATGTTCAAGAAACTCTAGGGTTTTAGAAATCTACCTTTTGGAATGAATGAATTTTATTAGGATTTTGAGAAAAATACTGAGGGAAAAATAATAAAAATTGAGACAGTCGACTACATTGAATTGCAGATTACAATGAATTGTATTTAGATTAGGAGTTAAAATAATTCAAGGATTTTATATAGGGCAAATGACAAAAAAATGTATCGAACTTGACACTTTATGTGATTGTGTGTAGCCAACTATTTTTTTTCTTATTGTATGTATTGAACTTTCAAATTTCGATCATTAGGTGTATTTTGTGACTATTCTGCCATGTAAAATGACCATTTTACCCTTCGAAATTTGAAAAAATTAAGGGTAAAATAGTCACAAAATACACACAATGATCGAAATTTGAAAGTTCAGTACACACAATAAGAAAAAAAATAGTTGGCTACACACAATCACATAAAGTGTCAAGTTCGATGCATTTTTTTGTCATTTGCCCTTTTATATATTAGGGCTTGCGAAATATATTCAAAAAAACATGTTGCTTAAGTGGTTAAGATACATGCTTTTCTTTCAAACAACCATGGTTCGAACCATGTAAGTGTCATTTTTTACAATTTATTTCGAAAATAATTTCTTTGGTGGCCTCAAATGTGATGACTGTGCATGTGTTGCTTAGGTGGAATTATGATGTGGCATTATGACGTGGCATGCCTCCTCTTATATATAATGTATAGAGATATATATATATATATATATATATATAGAATCTAGATCAAATAAGATCAAACTTAAAGTTGTTAAAATGAGATCCAACTAAAATTTGACAAGCGACACTCTCCTTACAACAAAAATAAAATTTTTATTAACTACAACTAAAATTGTTAAAGTTTGGATAGATTTCTATTTAAAATTTACGAAACCTAGGTGATACACTTTGATTAGAAGTGTAATGTGTATCAGGTTTTTGTATGTGTATCAGGTTTTGGAATATTTATTAATGTAATGTGTATCACTAATCCGAACTCATGTATCATTTAGTTATTAGTTGCTAAAATATTAATTTGTATTAAAATATTATTTTTATGAGTATTATTGGTAAAATTGTTATTTAATAATGTTTTAGTGGTTTTTTAGACTTGATCTTATTTTTACAACTTTAAGTTTGATCTCACGTTAACTCTCCCATATATATATATATATATATATATATATATATATATATATATATATATATATATATATATATATATATATATATATATATATATATGTAGGATCGAAATATTTATTGTGTTGATGATTCGGGTGGTCTTGGATGATCAAAATACATGTTAGCCATTTAGAGAGAGAAAGTAAAGAGATGGTGTTTCTTGCTAGAGAGTTGCTTTGTAAAATGTAAAAGGTTAGATTGAGAAAGCACCACCCCTTCCATGGATGGAAGGGGTATTTATAGTTACAGACATAACGACCTCCTGACGGCCTGTAGATCAGGTATACAGTGGGTAAAGACCCGTCTTTCCTCCACGGTGTTACACTAAACTAAACTACGCTACAAACTAACTAATAAACTACTAATTAACGTAAATAACGACACGTCTACGAGCTAACTTATGCTAGACTATAATTGGGGTGACCGACACTTTAACATGGAATTTCCAATTCCTAACAATCTCTCCTAAGGGAGGTAACCCCATGAAATACATTTTGCATCCTAGCATTCTATTCTTGACTTTGTTCTTGAGCTCGTAGACTTCAATTCTTCAATTCCGCAATCTTTGTGCTTTTGTAGCGATTCTTCACAGTCCGCATATTTTTGTACTTTCAGTGGAGGTCTTTGAACTGATCCACATCTTTGATGATCTTTGAGATCATCAGCCACACTAAATCTCTGGATCACCCTGTGTAGTGTTGCCTTCATGTGATGTTGTGATTTTCGGACCGACATGCTCACACTTTCTGGATCATGATATCTTTTCATCAGAGTAGCGGAAGCTTTTACTGGTTCAAGATATTTGCAGCAGCGCAGCAGGAACATAGTATAAAAATATCTGAGCCAGGTTCTGTAGATATGCACAAGTCATGATTTCTTCAATTAAGTGTGGATGCTGTGAGCATGCGGCTTTGGATTGACTCCTCAATTCTGATCAGCTGCAATCGTCCAAATGTACCTGCAAACAACAGTTAGCAATAAAACACACGAAAGTGTCTTTGATCACTTTCGTTGAATTGAGGTACACGGCCCACGGTTCCTCATTGATCAGTACAAGTACTGCCTGTGATCAGGTATAATTCCAAAGAATCTCCTTGACAGGGTTTCGCAGCTACTCTAGCCGTTCTCAAACCGGAACGTCTCAAAGAAGACAATACTGAGTGAGTGAAACAGTGAATTGAGATTCACTGATTAATGAAAATGATTTGAAAACAATCGTGTATTGCTTAATAGAAAGTGTGTTGCAATACAACGAAGGTTTTATGGAAAATCAATTATCAATCATAAATACCCTTTAATTTTGAAATATTAATACACAGTCGATGTGCTATAGAAAAGAACTTTTAAGCACAACGACCGGTTTTTTAAAGGTATCCGTCAATCCTTATCCTGGACCAAGGTTGATTCAGGAATGAATCGCCCCATCGTTTCTATCCAGTTGTCACAAGTTTGATCTTTAGAAAATATCTCACATGTCACCCACCAAGAGCTTGTTTGATGTTGGCTCTAGAAGGATTTCCATCTTCATCGTGAATATTTTCATATCACTCGGATGTTCTGGCAATACCACAAGGATAATGCGTAGGAATCTAAATATATACTTACTTTCCACATTGTGTGAAACAGCAAGTCTTCATTAATTTTGTGTCCTAATGAGATATTGTGGATGATCTCTTGGCTCTAGACTCAATAGTGCACATTTGGTTCCTATGTCGGAGACTAGGTAGAGGGTCTCCTTCTTCAATATCAACAATCTCTAAGAGAAAGTCGATAGATAATGTCGGTTCCCCGTGAGAATGAAACAAGCCCTTTTAAGAGGAACTTGAGTAGCTTGGGAAGTTAGTGAAGTGCGTCACTGGGTCCATGACGTCTTGTCTTCAATACCAGTGTTACCTTGGTAACAACCAGTAGCATATGTATTGAACCCGGTGTCTGCCCTAAGGTTGAATTATTGGAGGGCTATTTCTTTTCACCCTTTTTCACATTCATTTCTTTTTCATTCTTCAACCCCTTCAGTGCTTACCGAGACTTCATAACTAGAACCTTGTTGGGTTTATTCCAGTACTAGCTCTGTCTCAGTCCGCACTCTTCCCATTTCTCTTTTTTCTCCTTTTTTCATCATACCTAAGGACTCTACACTATCTAGTGGATTGTCCCTGGGTAGATCCCTCTGGTTCTGGCGGATCGTGGGAACTAATACCTAACCTCACCATCCTTATAACTCCATACATAAAGTAAAATGGTCGGTCTTTGGTAAAGTTCATTCTTCGTTGAAACCAATTGAAAAATCATTTGGAAAAACAATCAAGGTACTTCTGATACGAGATCAAAGCATTTTGTACCTTAACAGTTTTGATCATTTAGAAAACCTCCCCCTCAACATGTGCATATGATTTAGAAATTGTTTAGCACATGGAGGCAAGAGGACTTTGAAATATTTTCTTTGATTACAATTTTCATAGAAAAAGCCATTTGATTTTCTTGGTAAATTCTCCCCCTCAATATGTGCATAGGATATTTGAAATCATTTTATCACATAAAGGAATGAGTTCTTTTGAAGTACATCCACAATCACAAAAGCCATTAAGAAACTATTTGAAAACTCAATCAAGGTACTTTATGTTAAAACATAAAAGCTTTTGTACCTCGATAGTTTATTTTCTTTTGAAATGCTCCCCCTCAATATGTGCTTCGAGATTCGAAAGCGTTTAGCACATATGAGAGAGCAGCCTGCACAATTGAATCAAAATGATCACTTGTTATCAGATTTCATATTTAAATCACATTTTCTCCCCCGATCAAAAATATCAAATCCTTTGAGATTTTGGATCCCAAGTGATTTAAATAGGTTTAGAAAACATGGGAGAAAACTGTGTTCAAATTAATTTAATTCTGATAGAGGAACAGATTTAGACATTAAAAGATTGTTAGTGTCAGGTATGATAATTTTTAGGAGATCTTTAAGTAAAATAAAACAATTTCACAATCAAACAAGAATAGAAATAATTTCATTTTGAAAGATCTTGATTCTTAAAGAAAAAATCATACCATGACGTAACATCAAATCTTTAGATCACCACTTGTTTTGTATAAACGGACTTTTATGAAGAAATATTGTTTGAAAATAATTTATTTTAAATCACTCTCCCCCTCAATCGATGACCATAGTCGATGATTGAGTGACTTAAGTTTTGATAAAATGAAGTCCGGTGATTTTCAAAATTTAGTCCAATTAATTTTCAAAAACAATATTTTCCATTTTCAAAACAATTTTATTCAAATTTATCAAAAATTGTTTAAAAATGGTATCCTGCACAAAGATACATTAGTGGTTGAGAAGCTTTTGTTGTTGTTGCTGAGGGTTGGAAGAAAAACCGTCTGCAAATGCAGTGAGACTTCTTACGTTGCATTTTAATGCCAACTGAGGTCAAATTAAGCTCCGTTTCTTCAATCACTTAGAAGAAAACCATCTGCTGATGCAGTGACACCTCTTACGTTGCATTTACGCCAACTCTCCATTGAAGTCCAATTAAGCTCCGTTTCTTCATTTGTCAACCCAAGATATAGTTACCCTTTCCTTTCGGCATCCAATCATCATATTATGTGGGATCCGGATCGGGAACATACTTATATACCAATATACCTGCATATGTTAGTGGACACAAACAGATATATGGTGGTCGACATCACCCAAACAGCAATCGACTAATTAAAGTCAATTCAACATATCAATCAGATCATATAAATGTATGGGAATAATGTGTTTATCAAACTCTAATAATCTAATCCTAGCAATCATATCCTAAATTCCTAGTCCTTCGACATAGGCAAATATTATTTTTAGTTAAGCACGTAGGATGATTAAGAAAGCCCGTTAGATGATATAAATTTGAAAACATTCTCCCCCTCAATCAATGACTCATTTTTTCAGAAAAGTTTAAAAGCGCTGAAGTCATTGATTGAGTTTTCAATTATTACGAAAACTCTGAATCTGATTGATTTTCAAGCAACTCATTTTCCACCAATTCAGTTAAGACAAATATTTTTCTGAAGAATTTTAGAAGGAAAAATATTTGAGTAGGAACAGCAGTCCTTCGACATACTTTCCTCATTTTGTTTTAGGATAAGTGCACGAGATTTAAGAAAATTGTTTTAGCGCAGCACTTTCCTTCCTTGAAGAACGGGTTGCTATCAGAAATAATAGCAAACCATTGTTTTAAGCACGGGTTACAGTCTGAAATAACTGTAAGCCATAGTTTAAGTCCGGGTTACAGTCTGAAATAACTGTAAACCATATTTTAAGACATGTTTAGAAAGAAATATTTACACCTCCTGCTCGAACTTCATCTAAAGTCCAGTGCCATTATTGAATGACATTTCTAAGACCGTAGATGTTATCGATACCAGAAGACATGTCATGAGAAAAACAATATTTTTGGTATTTTTAAATTTTCTGATTTTTATGGGTTTTTTGTTGATTTTATATTTTTCTATTTTCTTTTTCTTGGTTTTATATTTTTGTATTTTGTTTTTGATAAATATTTACAAAGATAGTTTAGATGATATAGTTAAAGAAGATGATGATACGAGTACCGAGACAAGGATATCGAGCAGCCCCGTTGTAGAAGATAGAAGTCATCATCTCTAAAACTTTCACCACCAAAGCTTCCAAGGCTCCAGAATATAAGATAGAACATGAGCCTTTGAGAAAAAAACTTTGGCAGCTTCCCCCCAAACCAAAAATCCATTAGATGAGCAGATTCGAAGCTCTATTTCAAGCTTGCCTTAGCCAGGTGCACAGAGAAGCACACCATTATCATAAATCCCGCTGCTCCTTTTAAGAACGATAATCGAGATTCTCCGTTCGAGTTTATATCATCAACAAGAACAGCAAAGTATCATCCCACTATTTAAATTTCTTCTCATATTTCATTACCACTGAAGTCTGAAGCTATGCATCCCCAACGAGTTGTCAAGAGACCACTTCCCCCAAGTAGATGAATTGATGCAGTCAGTCTCTTGGACTAGAGCTCACGAACCCGAATACACATACCCGAAGACAAAGAAACTTATACCATCGAAGTAGCAGATTAAGTCCAATAACCAAAGAATAACCCCGATGTATACTTTTCTCTCCCCCTGAAGAAAGTGTATGAAGCTCAAGAACCCGAAGTACCCGAATGCCCAAAGAGAGAATAACCGATAACAATGAAGAAGCAGGCCGAATCACTGATTATCTCTGCGGAGGACTATCTCTGCGGATTTCAACTCCGGAATAAGTGATTATATATTTGAATCACTGATTAAGCACTCAAGTGAAACAGCTGAGCGTCCCCAATGTACACAATCTCTCTCCCCTGATGATTGTGATAACATCAAAATCATCATACACTTATGTACCTCTTTCATCTTCAGAAACTAACTCTTCCATCTCTTCCCCCACATAGTTGGAATAAGAGAACTAAACGGCATGAGTCAAACCTTGAGATTCTCTGCGGTAATGACAATAGTCTTCCCGGGATATCTTCAATCACTTAGAAGTATTAAGCCCATCAAGATTACTCGCGTTTAGATACATGTCTCCTTCCCCCTTGCTGGTTTTGATACTTCAGAATCAGCAACACATTGTAAGCCAATATACTTGAAATCATTTGAGAAGAACCTTAGAAGTCTTTGTGAGAATCAACTTGCTGAAGAATATGAGCAAGTCTAATTGGGGATTAAATTCGACATTTCACTCTCCCCCAGTTAGTGCTCTCCCCTAAATCGACAATCTGTTTGATAAATGCCCAGATTACGAAGAAGTCTTTGGATAATCAAATGCAACTCGTCTTTAGTCTTCTAACATATAGCAGAGAATGTAGAACCGACTGTAGACTCGACCTTCTTCAAGATTGTCCAGTTGGGGAATAGATAGTTAACATCTTCATCTCACCAAATGCGTTCCAATTACCTTATATGTAGCAAATCTCCTTAACTAAAATCCCTCCCAATCAAACAAGAACAAAAAAATGTTCATCAAAGAAATCAGCCGAGCAACTAGAAGCACTTTGTCATTTAATCATATCAGCCCATGTGAAGATGTCAACCAATGGCTCATAGAAGAAACACCATGTAAAGATGACCCGATATATATATATATATATATATATATATATATATATATATATATATATATATATATATATATGGGCCTTTCTTGCATATTTTGATGGTTCATGATTCTACATATCTTTCTGCATAGTTTAACTCAGTAGTTTATTCTGCATATCTTTGAAAATGTGAATTTTTGGGGTGATGTCGTTAAGGTTTTTGATTGTTTGATTATATTTTGTTATGAGTTTGTTTTGATTTACATGTTTGTTGTTTCATTAATATTTTTGGTTTAATTTTTGGTTAATGTATTGACCTGTTAAAGCATATGGGAAAACCTGACCCAATGGGTCTAAACTGGGTATAATAATCCCAGGTGAAAAAAATGAAATTCCACGTGGACTAATAAATGGCGTGGAAAATCATATGTGAAGCTTTCTGATATTTACCGATACCAACAAGTTTGGATGGTGTTAATCAGTTTTTACAAAATGTATTACCAGATTTGAAAATATTGTAAAGTACATTGGTAATTTATGTTTTTAACTCAAAATAAATATCTTCTGAACTAATTTATACGTGATAGCCCTTTTTTACTTAAAATGATGGTGTTTTTTTTATTCTGTTTTTAAAAATTGCTAAAAATAGCATTAAGAGTTACGTTTAGAGTATTTAAACATGCAATAATAATTATTCGTACTTTTAATAATAAATGTCTATCTCATGCATTAATTTATTTCAACAGATTTTATCTATCACGAGTTAAGGGTGGCAATATCTGACCTAACATGAAACCCGATCTAAAACCAACACGAAAATTTTAGGTTCGGGTTTAGTCTAAATAGATTTTGAGTTGGGTTTGGGTCGACCCATTTAACCCGTTTATCAAACAGGTCAGGTTCGGGTTGAGAATAAATTAAGCGGGTCGACCCGACAATCGTTTATGATTTTTTTCTTAAATTTTAAATTATCTATATATTATCATACGGGTTAAATGGGTCAAACGGGTCGACCCGCAAACCGGTTTAACCTGTTTAACTCGTGTAATGTGCTAACTTTTGTATATAAAATAGGTTAAATGGGTCAACCCGAAACCCGTTTAACCAATTTAACTTGTGTAACCTATTTAACCCGCCAATCCAAGTATATATGCGGGTTACGTGGGTCAGGTTCAGGTTATGTGTAAATAGGTTAGCATTAACATAGCTGACCCGATTATTTAAATGAGTCAGGTTCGGATTGAAGTTTTCTGACACGCCAACCTATTAACCTGAACCCGCCAACAAAAAATCGACCCAAATTGCCACCCCTACCACCAGTTACACCAGTTATACCTGATTTTATCTCTTAAACATAGCCTAAATGTTATGTTTAGCAAACCCTTTTTTTTTTCCAATGAACTACTTGGGTCTTTTTATATTATACTCGCATCAAATAATATTAAAAGGTATTGTGTATTTTGATTTTACAAATATGAGAAATATAGAAATTGAACCTTTAATTGCAGTACGTCCTTGGATATCGATGTGGCTGCATTGTGCCTTTGGGGATCCCATTCCTTTGCTTGTAAACTAAGCTGCCTCTTTGAGGTTAAACCAAGATTTGATTACTTTTTTAATCTGCAAAACTATATATTAAAAGAGAGGTAATTTGTACATTCTTATATTTGATTGGGACACTCTAAAATGTGCACTATACAGTTGTATTATAAATAAAAATTGTTTTAACTGTTTATATATTGAGTGTCTCAATTAAATTTATTAGTGTGCCAATCACTTCCCATATTAATGAATTACTATTTATATATTCGTCATGAGAAAATTTCAAATAATTACTTTTCTTTTAGTGTTTACCAAGGGACAAATCCTTACCATCTATCTAGTTTGATCTAATGATGGAGATTAATCTAAAATTTCATATGTCAACTAAGTTCATGTTTTTTTCTTGTCTTTTTGTCTTTCCTTTTTATACACTTTCTTTTTTCTTTTCTTTTTTAAAAAAATCACGTTTTTTTTAATTCAAGTTATTCACATTTTTTTAATTCACGTTTTTTCTTCGCTTTCATACGTTTTCGTCTGTTATCATACGTTTTCGGCCGTTTTCTTACGTTTTCGTCCATTATTCATACTTTTTCGTCCATTTTTGTCCGTTTTCATACGTTTTCATTCGTTTTCATACATATTCGTCGGTTTTCTTATGTTTTTGTCCATTTTCATACGTTTTCGTCCGTTTTTAAATGTTTTCGGCCATTTTCATACATTTTCATACGTTTTCGAATATCACAAGTGATATTTTGTGATATTCAAAATATCACAAGTGATAATCTGTGATATTCAGAATATCACAAGTGATATTCAGAATATCACAGGTGATATTCTAAATATCACAGAATATTTGTGATATTCAGAATATCACAAGTGATATTCTGTGATATACTGATATGTGATTTTTTGAATATCACAAGTGATTTTCAACTAATGTTTTATATAATGAAAATCACAAGTGATATTCAGAATATCACAAAGTGATATCCAGAAATTCACAAGTGATATTCATAATATCACAAAGTGATATTCTGAATATCACATAATATCATTTGTGATAGTCAGAAACGTATGAAAACGGGCGAAAACGTAAGAAAGCGGACGAATACGTATGAAAACGGACGAAAATGAATGAAAGCGTAAACACACGTCTGGAAATGGATGAAAACGTATGAAATATGGACGAAAACGAAATAAAACTGATGAAAACGGACGAAAATGTATGAAAACAAACGAAAGTGGACGAAAACGAATGAAAACGGGGGGGGGGGGGAACGTAAGAAAACAGACGAAAACGTAATGAAAACAGACAAAAATAGATGAAAACGGACGAAAACGTATGAAAGCTAAGAAAAAAAATCGAATAAAAAAACGTGAATTAAAAAAAATACACGAATTTAAAAAAGAAAAATGTGAAAAAAAAAAAGAAAAAAAAAAAGAAAAAAAGACATTAACATAGGTTTACCTTTTAAATCTTATGTTAATCATCACTATTAGATCAAACTAGATAAATGGTGAAGATTTATCTCTTGATAAGCATAAATTTGTGGGTAAATAAAATAAAGTGACTCATTTGTCCTATTGTTAATCTGTTAATAAGTTACTCGTGTTAGGTTAAGCAGTATTTATTCTCGAAGGTAAAAACTAAATTTCGTTAAGGCTCATTCTATAATCTAAATGGCATAAATTATGAAAAGTATGAAAAATATAAAAAGTTTAAAAAGTAATTACAAATATAACAAGCGTCGTTTTCTTTCAGCCATTATTTCTTTTCCTACTCTTTTTTCCTCTTTATATCAATTTTCTCCTCTAAATCTAAGAGCATTTACATCAATAACTTGTGTTAAAGTTTAACATCGTCCACGTCAGCGTCACATCAGCTTTAACATTTCACCTTAACATCCCAAAAAAATACCCACAACAATAACATCCCAAGTTAAACTTTAACATTTCATATTTTCAATTTCAACCCCTAAACTAAAACAAACACTTCATTTATTAAACTAAACATATCATTAAATTTGAAAACATATAACAATACGAAATTAAAAAAAAAATTACAACGAAATAAAAAAACACACTGGAAATTAAACGTTACAACATAAAGGAAATGATGATAATACAATCTAATGACGAGGTTGCAAATTATATTTTTTGATGATTCGGTCTTTTTCCTCATTGATCCAAGCCACGACATTTGGATCTTTGCCTTCAGTATCAATCATCAAAAACTTTTCTCTTCCAACCTTGTTATTGTTTCATCTTTTTCTTGTTGGACCCGATACACCGTTTGGGCGGTTTCACGTTTGATACGATACTCGTTTGCCATAGTTTCGGTGAAATTACTTGACGAGCTCGTTCCTCCAGTGCTCGCTCTCCCAGTACTTGTCGTGCTCTCAGATCTTGCTTTCTTGGTAGCACGTTTCTTTCCCATGGGGCGTGGTTGTTCATCATGACCAAACAAAGCCTCGTTTGTTTGGCTTGGGGCATCGCCGGTTAAATCAACCGGTTCAGGAGCGTCCCATTTCTTAAAATGACGCAAAACCTCCCAAGCGTCATCGAGAGCAAACGGTGCTGCTTTGGTTTTCTCACGATACCATTGCTTTGCCCGTTTCATCACATCCATCTCACTTTCCCCGCTTCGTTTTTCCCGTTGCGCACGTTTGTAAAAAGAGTTTAACTTTGTGCAACAGGCGTTCAACGTTTTCCACTTGCTTGACATCATATCCTTGTTGCGCCGTTGAAAGTTGAGTCTATTGAAATCATTTGTGACCCAATACCAAAACGTATCTTTGGGTTGTGCACACCCAACTTTCGGATCCTCCGTAACAGCTATGTAACACCTTGCAAGTAATTCTTCCTCTGATGGAGTCCAACACCCAGTAGCGAATTCTTCTTCATCATCATCGATTGGTTCGGGCTCGGGGTCTTTGGATTTTTTTGACTTTCGTTTAACACGACCTTTGGATTTTTTTGGAGGAGACCTGGGTGTCTCAGGAACATCATGTGTTTCAGTTTGTGAATGTTGTGAGTGTTGTGAGAATTGTGGATTTTGAAAGTTGGAGTTTAAGGTGCTTTGTTGGCTTTGTTGTTGCCAATACAGATATTGTTGATGTTGTTGCCACAATTCTTGGCTCGAGAAGCCTAGTGGATTGGGAAGAGACATGTTGGGGTTTGAAGATGAACCCACGTTCGGGTTAGATGATGAACCCGGGTTTGAGGTATTCCACCCACCACCGAGAGGATTGAAGAATGTATCATCGTTGCCTCCCGACATTTGTTTTTCAGTGAATGAAAGATTGAAGATTGAGAGGATTGAGTAGTGGAAGTGTGAAAAAAATGGTGTTTTAGTTGGGTATTTATAGTGGTAAAAAAATGTTTTTGAATTTATTTTTAATAAAACTAGCCGTTAGGGCTTGTTTTGTAATTTTTTTTAAACACAAACGGTCACTAGCCGTTATAAGGGGGTGTTTTGTAAATTTTTTGATTTTTTTAAGCCTTTAACGCGCGTTGATTTGGTAACGCATGGGGACTAACATTGCAATAACGCCGGAGGTCCAACGGCTTAACGCCCGTTAACGGCGTTATTTGCCCACTAACGGCCGTTATGGCGTTATCAGTGAAACTGCTCTAATATAACAAAATTTTAACATCAAATCTATATAAATTATCATTAAAATTATTAAAGTTTTCTAAAGTTGAGGACAAACAAAATTGAGAAAGTTTCAAAAAGGGACTAGTCGCTCTGCTGTTTAACCTTTTTTAGACCGGTAAAAAAATTAATTTTTAGACATGTGCTACTTAGAACTTGGGCTACCTTCTTAAAATGCTGACATGTGTCCAGTTTTGAAAAAACAAAAAAGTACAAGTGTGTAAGCTATGTGTAAGATTTATCCCCTATGTATACTTTGGGAGACTACTGTTCTGTCAGGGCTACCAGCACCCGGGAAGACCCAATTTTTATCGTTTTGTGGAAAAAAGTCAAACTTAAAAAAATAATAAAATATTCATACATCAAAGTTGGTTGATCCGTATCTTGGGCGACTTGCATTTAATATGTTGGGCGATCGGTTGGTAAAAAGTGTAATTTTCTGACTCAAAACTCGTGTATTTTTTTATTGGGAAAATGACAAAAAAATGCATCGAACTTGACACTTGTTGTCATTGTGTGTAGCCAACTATTTTTTTTTCATTGTAACACAAACCTTTTGAATTTTTGTCATTGTATGTAGCCAGTTAGGTGAATTTGTGTTATTGTATGTACCCAGTCAGGCTTAGCGTTACATCGTTAGTCCTTTTATATTAACGGTCGTTAGTAAATAACTTAAAATTTCGTTCTCTTACGTTTTTATTCGTTTTCATCCGTTATTATACGTTTTTGTCCGTTTTTATACTTTTTCGTCCGTTGCTTTTTCCCCTTTTTTAAGTTTTCGTCTGTTTTCTTACATTCTCGTCCGTTTTCTTACGTTTTCGTCCGCTTTTATACGTTTTCATTCGCTTTTATACGTTTTAGTCCATTTTTATAAGTTTTCATCCGTTTTTATATGTTTTCGTCCGTTTTCATCTGTTTTTATACGTTTTCAATCGTTTTTCATCCGTTTTATATTTTTTCGTCTGTTTTTATACGTTTTCGTCAGTTTTTAAATGTCTTCGTCGATTTTCTAACGTTTTCGTCTGTTTTTATATGTTTTCGTCTGTTTTTATCTGTTTTTATCTGTTTTATACGTTTTCGTCTTTTTTTTAAGTTTTCATCTGTTTTCTTACACCTTCATCCATTTTTATACGTTTTTGTCCGTATTCTTAAGTTTTATACATTTTCGTCCGAAAAAGTAACAAAATGAACGAAAAAGTAAGAAAACCAACGAAAGCGTATAAAAAAAGATGAAAATGTTAGAAAACAGACGAAAACTTTAAAAAAACAGACGAAAATGTATAAAAACAGTTGAAAACGGATGAAAAACGTATAAATACGGATGAAACGTAAAAAAACAGACAAAACGCATAAAAACGGATGAAAACGTAAGAAAACAGACGAAAACGTATAAATATGGATGAAAACGAGCAAAAACATGTAAAAAAGGACGAAAACGTATAAAAACGGACTAAAACATAAGAAAACGTACGAAAACGTAAGTAAACAAACGAAAATGTAAAAAACGGATGAAAGCATTGGACCAAAATGTATAAAACGGACGAAAAAGTATAAAAACGGACGAAAACGTATAATAACGGACTAAAACGTAAGAAAACGTAGGAAAACGTAAGTAAACAAACGAAAATGTAAAAAACGGATGAAAGCATTAGACCAAAATGTATAAAACGGACGAAAAAGTATAAAAATGGACGAAAACGTATAATAACGGACTAAATCGTAAGAAAACGTACGAAAACGTAAGTAAACAAACGAAAATGTAAAAAACGGATGAAAGCATTGGACCAAAATGTATAAAACGGACGAAAAAGTATAAAAACGGACGAAAACGTATAATAACGGATGAAAACGAATAAAAACGTAAGAGAACAAAATTTTAAGTTATTTACTAACGACCGTTAATATAAAAGGACTAACGATGTAACGCTAAGCCTGACTGGGTACATACAATAACACAAATTCACC
Organism: Chrysanthemum seticuspe; assembly: GCA_019973895.1. Lineage (NCBI taxonomy): Eukaryota > Viridiplantae > Streptophyta > Magnoliopsida > Asterales > Asteraceae > Chrysanthemum > Chrysanthemum seticuspe. Next base: position 158,968,513 of record BPTQ01000006.1, read on the forward strand.
TAACCGGCTACATACAATGACAAAAATTCAAAAGGTTTGTGTTACAATGAAAAAAAAAATAGTTGACTACACACAATGACAACAAGTGTCAAGTTCGATGCATTTTTTTGTCATTTTCCCTTTTATATTATCCATAAATACAAATACACCAATACATAAACACAGAGTACACAACACACCATCGGATCTAATCCACATACAAATAAGATAGCGCATCCAACACACCATCACAACTCCAAATCTAAACACACACTAGATCTAACTCAAACACACACACACACACACACACAGAAATGAAAGATCTAACCGTAGATCTAAACACACAAGTTGTTCATCTTTTTCATTTACACACCCACACATCACCATCGTTGTTCATCTTCTTCATCTAGAAAGGCAATAACTTTTTATCTTCTTCTACGTTTAAGTGTGACCGATATATCTTTAAAAATGTTTTATAGGGTATGTTTTTGCTTATTTTACGAAACCCTATGTGACTTACGTTTTTTTAAATCAAACTTTTAGGATAATATATTACGAAACCCTATATATTGTGGGTTTTATTATTATTAAATTTTTTAAACGTCATTTTATGTTATTTTCAGGGTTTTGTTTGTATTTCTTATATTTTATGGTTGTGTTGTTTCGATGGCTTTTTTCATATGCTTACTTTGTATTGGTTGTTATTATGGTCTGTTGACATCATAGAAGCTTTTCTTTTAGAATGTTGTTTCTATTGCGTCTATTATAGTATTTTAGTATGATTTGGTTACATCATGGTAGCTTATTTCCTTAGGGTTCTGTCTGTATTGCGTCTATTTAGGGTTTCAGTATGATTTGGTGACATTGTAGAATCTTTTTAGGGTTTTTTGTATTGCTTCTCTTTTAAGTGCTTATCTTATAATTGTGTTGTTTAAGGGATAGGCTAGTTGTTTATGGAATTTTTAATGAAGATTGAGAATATTCAGTGTAACACCCCCAAAATACCGCAGCGGAAGATTGTGTCATTGGGGTGCTACTTCATAATACAAAGTACAAGTTATAGAAAACGACCTCTAAATGAGACGTTTTGAAAAGTTACCATTCGATTAATGAAATCAGAGTTACAAACATTGACGTCCCAAAGTAATATACATAAATGTTTACAAAATGTACTATCGAATAGTAAATAAGAATGTATAATGTCTTCAAAAATGTCGTGCGACCTAAGTTCCATGCAATAGCTATCGCCTTATGTCCTGAGATAAACATGCTAAAAAGTGTCAACACAATGGTTGGTGAGTTCATAGAGTTTGTTTAACATTTAAAGCTTTTAAAGAATGTTTATACAGCAAAGGCATTGTAAATCCACTCAGTTCCAAGTTTCGTCCATACAAAACTTGCAACCTGTGTGTTCACAACCCACTGCCAAAATATAGTTTGCACAATACACCGGATTATATTCACCCAAGGTCATGAATCAGGTACACAAGGGCGGGGGCATCTTCCCAAATAGTACTATATTACTCCCAAGGTCATGAATCTGGTACACATGGGCGGGGGCATATACTCGACTTATAGTACTATCAATATCTCTCCGACAACATAGAGTATTGTGTATGTATGTAAATACAAATCATGTATTTAAATTAAGCGAGTAAAGTATTTCCAAGCATTTATAACGAAATCATGTATAACGCAATCAAGTATAATGTAATCATGTATAAATGCAATCAAGTATACTGCAATCAAATGCACCAAGTATAAATGTTTTGAGTATTTGTAAAAGTAAAAGCAAGTAGTTGAGCATGTATCTCCCCCAAAGAGTTTATAAAGTAATTAAATGAGTAAAAGTGAGGCTACGAACTCACCTTAATAAATGATATCACAACGTATAACGGAAGCGATGGATAAGCCTGGAAGTCTCTACGTATAACCTAGAATATGATGTCAACTCTTAGGTTCGGAATAACGATGCGAAAGTATAAACATGCCTATATACGTCCTTATATTGATCATGATGTAGTATTTGTATGTTTGTTTATAGAAATGGTTTTAGTTTGTATATCTCGTACTACCGTTCGGGGCATCATAATTCATAGGTCATGCAGTAAATGTTCAAAGAGCTAGGACACTTTAATTCGTAAATCAAGCAACTCGTCGATCCGTTTACCCAAATGAACCCCTCACATGAAGTTCCCTAGTGTTGTAGTACTTAATACGTAAAACATGTATTTTAATTACTTGATTATATGATATATTAAGAGTTTATAAATACAATAAATAAACTAACAAAGTTTATAAGTATTCAAATAAGTTTGAGTTTTATAAATACTTACCTTAATATAGAATGCTTGAGTATTATGGAAAAAGGAAATATAAGCGGAGCTTCGACGTAGAATTTATAATTTTCGAAAACCCGAGGCTATTAGAAGATTATAACAATGCCTTCTTGAGAACCCGAAGAAGAAAAGAAGATTATAACAACGTCTTTTTGGAGACTTGAAGTTATTTGAAGATTATAACGACTCTTTCTTGAAAACTTCCAAGAACGAAGATCAAACACTAGTTTTCTTTCAAAAACTAGTTAACTTTCTTACAAAATATAAGATAAGTGCCTTAGGGTTTTAGGACTTTTATAGATGAAGAGAGGAGGGTGCAAGAAATATGTAGTTTTTAGCTTGGTATTTATAGGGAAAATTTAGGAGTTAACTATATATTGGGTTAAAAACTAACCATGGTTAAGTTTTATACATGTAATGATCTAAGGAATGATCAAATATCATCCCTACATGTGTTTTTACATGTTTCATATGAGGAGGTGGTGATAAGATTGGAATTTCTTGATATTATCTTGATTTTAGGGAGTGTAGTTCGGTTCCGAAAATCGCTAACGGTAAGTATTTAATTCATGAAACGTAAAACCGGGTGTCGTAAAAATATGAAACTTATAGGAATGATTAAGCTCATCAATATACTCATTACTATCTTATAAAAATGAGTGATAAGTTTAATGGGTCGCGTAAACGCTGTTAAAACTGGAAACGTAGGCTAAATAAGTGAAAAATGCAATTTATCAGAAAAGAACGAGATTTCAGGTAAATGACCGTGAATATATTTAAAGTAGACTAAAATTAGTCTATGAGTGATATGAGATGTCAAAATGTGGTTTTCGTTATACGTGGGATAACTTAACAGTTATTCGTGAAGTCTAAAAGTTACGCGATTTAAGCAAAAATGTAGAACGTACAAGGTTAATTTCTTTATGGTCAAAGGAGGAGGAAAATATGTTTGACTTTTCCAAAAAATATAAAAGTGTCTAAACATCTTAGGAAATACAGTGCAGGAATGGTTAAGTCTGGGTCTAAGTAGAATTGTTTAAAACGTAAGTTTAGTCTCGTACGGCTCAGGGTTTATTTGGTAATATTTAAATGAAATCTTAAAAATTATCTAATTAATTATGAGTGATCTAAAAATTAATCTGATGTGGGGAAAATTGTCAGAGTTGTTTTTCGCTATGCGCGTGATGTTTAAATGGTGCTCCGACCAAAACGAAACTTTAAGACGATGTTTTCTTAATAACTTTTGCGAAGATGATCTAACGATTGTCGAACTCTCAGGTTATCACTAAAATAAATTAACTTACGAGAATGTGAAATAAAAATTTCGGGATTGAATAGTAAAAAAATGAATAGTGAACCGAAAATGCGAATTGTCAAAATACCGCAGTGGAAGATTGTGTCACTGGGGTGCTACTTCATAATACAAAGTACAAGTTATAGAAAATGACCTCTAAGTGAGACGTTTTGAAAAGTTACCATTCGATTAATGTAATCAGAGTTACAAACAATGAGGTCCCAAAGTAAAACATACAAATATTTACAAAATATACTATCGAATGGTAAATACAAATGTATAAAGTCTTCAAAACATGTCGTGCGACTCTAAGTTCCATGCAACAGCTATCGCCTTATTGACCTGAGATAAACATGCTAAAAAGTGTCAACACAATGGTTGGTGAGTTCATAGAGTTTGTTTAACATGTAAGCCTTAAAAGAATGTTCACACAACAAAGGCATTGTAAATCCACTCAGTTCCAAGTTTCGCCCATACAAAACTTGCAACCTGTGTGTTCACAACCCACTGCCAAAATATAGTTTGCACAATACACCGGATTATATTCACCCAAGGTCATGAATCTGGTACACAAGGGTGGGGGCATCTTCCCAAATAGTACTATATTACTCCCAAGGTCATGAATCTGGTACACATGGGCGGGGGCATATACCCGACTTATAGTACTATCAATATCTCTCCGACAGTATAGAGTATTGTGTAGGTATGTAAATACAAATCATGTATTTAAATTAAGCGAGTAAAGTGATAAGGTTTTAAAATGTACCTTCTTGAGGGGTCGTTTAAGCCCTTATTTGATCACTTTTATATCCGTTATTACTTAATATCGTTCCTTTTCACTTTTTAGGTCTCTTGAAGGCAAATTGCTAGAATGACACATATTTGGACGAAAAGGCGTGGATATACGAAGAAAATGGCCAAAGTCAAGAATCGAGACACTCAAGCTGCTGAAATACAAGGGGACGGCGTCTGGTATTATTTGCGACGCCGTCATAGCACTTTTGTGACGGCTCAGTAGCCAAATTGCTTATTTACAAGTGACGGTGTCAGGCTTTAAAAGAAGGTCGTCGCAACTCAGACGGCCTAGATTTGATCCAGACGGCGTCAGAGGCCGAAGAGGACGGCGTCACAAGCATAAGGTGACGCCGTCGCAAGACTAACGTGTCCAAGACGAAACCCTAATGACGGCGACCCGACGGCGTCACAAATCATAAGGTGACGCCGTCGCGAATGTAATCTTATATATAGAATCTGAATTTTTCAGTTTTAAGTGTGTAGTCTTGTGGAATAAAAACCTAAACCGAACCAAGGGTGTCTTGTACAGTATTTTAGGGTTCCAAACCCTATCTTCCACCAAGATAAGTGCTTTACTTCAGTAATTCAATTATGTCTTCAATTATTTGTGTGTATGCTTGCATGTTCTCCATGTCCGGCTAATTTACTTGTGTGTTTGCTTAGGGAATATGAAACTTAACTATTGAATATTGATTGGTTGTCTCTTATCTTAATTGTTAATGATCTAGTAATGGGATAGGTCATTCGTTGTGTAGTTAATGCTTGATTAATCTTTGTGAACCTTAGACTATAACACCTAGAGTAGTTGTAGGCTAAACCATCCAAAGAGTACCTTAGAGTTAGAGTTTATAAATCCTAGAGATTTTGTAGACGAGACCCTTTGGTAGTTTCAAAGAGTTAGGGATAAACGCATACCCTACGACCTTAGACACACAACGCAATTAAGAATAAGGACGTGACAATTCAACCATCAATAGGAGATAATTAAGGAGTAATAAAACCTAAGTAGACACATCTTTAAATCATCATACGAGCACACAATAATTAGACATAGACTACCCTCACCTTAGTTAATTAGATAATTAGATAATAGAGTAATCGGTAGAAATACCAACCCCCCAAATCCAAACCCCGAGATTCGTACCTTTCCATTTCCTAAAAAAAACATAAAAAGATAAAAAAATAATCTTCCTCAACCCCAACCTTAGCGTAGTAACTCCTCACTAGCATTCCTATTCCCCTAGAGAACGATATCAATTCCCGTGGCTTACCCTAATACTACACTACAACGATTAGGTTCACTGCCTAGGGTGTTGAAAAACTTGCTCGACACAAAGGAAGTTCCTTTGACCCCGAACGACGCGTGTAGCGTTATCAAGTTTTTGGCGTCGCTGCTGGGGAATAGAATAGCTAGTTAGTAGTCCACCTCGTTTAGGTTTCTTTGCTTGATTCCTATCAAGTAAATTTTTTCTCAATTTTAGCTTCCTCGTAGTCTATCCCCCTTCTTCGTGACCTTTGTTAGTATCCCTGATAAGGTTTTAAAAGGTACCATTTTGAGGGGTCATTTAAGTCCTTATTTGATCACTTTTGTATCCGTTATTGCTTAATATCGTTCTTTTTCACTTTTTAGGTCTCTTGAAGGCAAAATGCTGGAATGGCACTTATTTGGACGAAAAGGCGCGAATATATGAAGAAAATGGCCAAAGTCAAAATCGAGACACTCACAGTTGCTGAAATTAGAAGGCGACGACGTCAGGTGTTAATGGCGACGCCGTCCCAAAATTATTGTGACGGTCCAGAACCCAAAACTCGTATTTTCAAGTGACAACGTCTAGTTGTGAAAGAGTAGGCCGTCGCTACTCAGACGGCCTAGATGCAATCCAGACGACGTCAGAAGCTGAAGAGGACGGCGTCACGGACTTAAAGTGACGCCGTCGCAAGGTTAACGTGGCCAAGACGAAACCCTAATGACGGCGACACGACGGCGTCACAAAAAATAAGGTGACGCCGTCGCATATGTAATCTTATATATAGAATCTGAATTTTTCAGTCTTTGGTGGAGAGTCTTTTGGAGTAAAAACCTAAAACCGAACCTAAGGTGTCTTGTACAGTATTTTAGGGTTTTTAACCCTATCTTACATCAAGATAAGTCTTTACTTCATTAATTCAATTATGTCTTTGATTATTTGTGTGTATGCTTGCATGTTCTCCATGTCCGGCTAATTTACTTGTGTGTTTGCTTAGGAAGTATGAAACTTAATTATTGAATATTGATTGGTTGTTTCTTATCTTAGTTGATTAATGATCTAGTAATGCGATAGGTCATTCGTTGTGTACTTAATGCTTGATTCATCTTTGTGAACCTTAGAATATAATTACCTGAGTAGTTGTAGGCTAAACCATCCAAAGAGCGCCTTAGAGTAGGAGTTTATCATCCCTAGTGGGTTTGTAGACGAGACCCTTTGGTAAGTTCAAAGAGTTAGGGAGAAACGCATACCCTACAACTTTAGACACACAACGCAACTAGGAATAAGGACGTGACAATTCAACCACCAATAGGAGATAATTAAGGAGTAATACAAACTAAGTAAACACATCTTTAAACTATCATACGAGCACACATTAATTAGACATAGACTCCCACAACCTTAGTTTAGATAATTAGATAATAGTAGAGTAATCGGTAGAAATACCAACCCCCCAAATCCAATACCCGAGATTCGTACCTTTCCATTTCATAAAACATAAAAAGATAAAAAAATAATCTTCCTCAACCTTAACCTTAGCGTAGTAACTTCTTACTAGCATTCCTATTCCCCTAGAGAACGATATCAATACCCGTGGCTTACCCTAATTACTACACTACAACGATTAGGTTCACTGCCTAGGGTGTTATAAAACTTGCTCGAAGAAAAGGAAGTTTCCTTGACCCCGAACGACGCGTGTAGCGTTATCAAGTTTTTGGCGCCGCTGCCGGGGAATAGAATAGCTAGTTAGTAGTCCACCTCGTTTAGGTTCTTTGCTTGATTCCTATCAAGTAATTTTTTCTCAATTGTTTTAGCTTCCTCTTAGTCTATCCCCCTTCTTCGTAACCTTTGTTCGTAACCCCATCACTTTTCATCATGGAAGGTGATAACCAACCACCACTTGATAACCCAACACAAAAAAATTCAATGTCACTCAAAACCCAACCCAATAACCAACACAACCGTCGAAGCCGCTATGTGAGTAGAAACACCGACCTTCAGGATTTGCAGAAAATATTCAATAGTACAATTAGGGAAGCTGTTGAGAAAGTAGTCAGCACTGCTATAGTTGGCTCTATGATTAGCAGTAATTCAGAAAATGGCATGATAAACAACAACGTGGATGTGGAAAATAGTGCTTACTTCAATCTTTACCCCACTAAGGAAGAGATTGCATACCATCAATACATAATCGATAATCCACGATCACCTATCATTAGGATATGCCCAAAGATTAGGAGGGGAAATCCCTGGAACCTAAAAATCCCTTGTATGATCGGATATAGGAGTGTCGACCACGCTTACATAGATACGGAATCCCCCATCAATGTAATGGCATCTGCTGTCTACAATGACATTATGAATGAGCAACTCAATATTAGGAGAGACCCTAAGTATCCGGGAGGAGTTTGCAACTTTGTGGGAAGAGTCAAGGACGTGCATGTCTTTATAGGAAATTTCACCTACCTAGTTGATTTTATGGTCCTAGAAGATGTAGGGTGCGTCATTGACTATAGCTTATCCCAAGTAGTGCTAGGGAAACCGTTTGTTGAAACATCTAGAATGAGCCATAACAAGCATGATGGAACGGTTAGGTTCAAGGAAGGAACCGATGAGATCACCTATAGGATGCCTTGGAAAACAACTGAGTATGGCCACTTGTCCATTTCTGATCGAGACAACATCAAAGCTTTTGAGGACAAAAGCAAGGAAGATGTTTAAAAAGGTTATAAATTCATGTGGGAAAGAAGGAGGCATTATTATAAGGATTGCTTAACTCTAGGGCCTAGGTATAGAGTCGATGAAGATTTTGTCAACATGATAGAATTCTCATTGAGGATGCGTGAGGAAACGTAGATGCACGACTATGAGTCTAGCTACAAGACTCTTAAATAAAGAAAAGCGCTTCGTGGGAGGCAACCCATGCTTAATTGTTTGCTTGTTAGTGTCATATATCTTTTATTAATTGTTTATCCTCATGTTTAAATTTGTAAAAATGCTTTATTTTGTTTTTAACCTCGTCTTAATTGCATATAAAGGTATTTTACATAAAGGATAAGTGTAGGGAGGATTACACACGTTTTCAAAAGAAACGTAAACATGAGAATAACAATTAACTAAAAGATATATATGTTTGTTTGTTCGAGTCAAATGCTTGTATCGAGTCATAATGGATGTTTTGCAGAAATTTTTCCAGATTCTAAAGATGTAAATTTTCCAGAATTTTTTCCAGAAAATCGCAGACCAGTTTTTGTCAGGATAACCTGACGGCGTCAGGATTGCAACTTGACGGCGTCAGGAAGGAGTAAAAACATCAGATTACTTTTTCTCATTTTCTGAGCTACTTATAAATTTTTGGAATTTTCCAGGTCTTAATTTTCTTAGAAATTCTGTAAACATCCATTCCACAAGCATTATATCCTAGTTTAAATCGAGTCTTATATGTATTATTACCGCCGATTTTACGCGAAGGTTTCGTTTGTTTTCTTCAAGTGTGCAGGTTTAGTTTGTCAAGAAGAAGTTACATAAGATTGGAAGGAGCTTTTCACGCAATAATTCTTCTTGAAAAGGATTTAACCACCACTTTACACGGATTCTACCGAGCTAATCAGGGGAGTATTAGTTTCTTTCGTTTTTAATTACCTTCCATTATCATAACTTTGATACTTTCGGGGAACATTGGGGACAATGTTCAGTTTAAGTGTAGGGAGGGAAAATAAAACGGGAACTTTGAAACTATGCTTATCCTTGACTATTTGCTTTGTCCAATTGTGATTGTGTAATAAACCTTGAGAAAATGTCGGTTAGGGTAATTTTGGCACCAAATTAAAAATTTTCTATGACATATAGGAGTGGGCCATTAGTCTTAACAAAAGCGTCTCACGGATAGGAAGTTATATGACTAGCACAAAACCCTTTACCACCCAAATTCCACCAAAATGTGAGGATCGCCCTTAGATTAGTAGGAATTAAAGCATTCATCTTCAATGCTTAGAGTGTGAACCGGTAGTATATTAGATTCTAGAACTTGTTTTGTGATGCATTCCGAGATCGCTAGTAAGACTACACTTGTGTAGTTAGGAATAACTAAATGATAAGAGGCATTAGGATAACCCTTGTTTGATACCTGTAATATAATTACTTCTTCCATATCGGTTGAGTAATTCACCCACACCCTTTGCGTTGTACTCTTCTTTAGTACACGATACCCCTAGTTAACCCCTCAGAGCCTATCCTTTTCGCGGTTCTCGTGATGTTTCGGTTTTTCCGGAATATAAATGAAGAGCATTGTTTACACCCCACCCCCAAATATACACCCAAATCGCCTTAGCCTACCCCTTATGCACTCACTTTTAGTGAAAATGTTTGTTATCACCCTAAACCCTTAGTTCAATTATCTAGTTGCTTGCATAAGTTGCTAAGTCGAGTCATATCCTTTGTATACAGTTTTGGGATGATTGGGATTCATGGGAAAAGTTAAAGTTTATGAAATGACGGGAAGGGAACGTTAAAAATTCAAATTCCCTTTGTTTGCGTAATAATGTACCCCAAGTGTTTTGATCTTTTCAAATCGGGTCAAATTAGTGTTAGAGTAATAAAAACTCAAGTGTAGGGATATGCCTATAAATCCCTATTATTTTGATGTTACCGTAGAGGATGGTAGAGTAAAAGTGTATGAAAAAAAAAAAAAAAAAAAAAAAAAAACATACGGGCTACATCCTACATCTATCTTTTAAATTTATGTTTGTTTATTTCAGTTATCTAGAGTTTAGAGTGTAGAGTCTTGGCTTAGCAACGCCATTCTTCGTATGCATTTAACATAGAGATTTTTGACTTGCCACCACTAAATAGCCTATCCCACCAAACCCTTGTTTCCCTACCGTAAGCCTAACATTACAACCCTTTAAAAGACCTCTTTGATAGTCTTTCCTAGGTGCTTACGCCAAAGCGATGGAGGTTTGATCTATTCTCAAGCCTATGGTAATCTATGTACTAGGACCGGTTAATGAGTGTTTATATCCCATTTCCTATTTGTTATATTTCTTATATACACCCGAGAGAGATGTGAGTATCCAAACACCCCATGTGAGGTGCTAGTATGTAATTTCCGTGCTTGTTATGACTTTTGCGAAGCTTATATGTGTTGTGGACCATTTTGAATTAATGCTTCATGACCCCTAACTTATAAATTAATTGGCTAAAAACACATTTGCTTGAGGACAAGCAAATAACAAGTGTAGGGATATTTGATAAGGTTTTAAAAGGTACCATTTTGAGGTGTCATTTAAGTCCTTATTTGATCACTTTTGTATCCGTTATTGCTTAATATCGTTCCTTTTCACTTTTTAGGTCTCTTGAAGGCAAAATGCTGGAATGGCACTTATTTGGACGAAAAGGCGCGAATATATGAAGAAAATGGCCAAAGTCAAAATCGAGACACTCACAGTTGCTGAAATTAGAAGGCGACGGCGTCAGGTGTTAATGGCGACGCCGTCCCAAAATTATTGTGACGGTCCAGAACCCAAAACTCGTATTTTCAAGTGACGACGTCTAGTTGTGAAAGAGTAGGCCGTCGCTACTCAGACGGCCTAGATGCAATCCAGACGACGTCAGAAGCTGAAGAGGACGGCGTCACGGACTTAAGGTGACGCCGTCGCAAGGTTAACGTGGCCAAGACGAAACCCTAATGACGGCGACACGACGGCGTCACAAAACATAAGGTGACGCCGTCGCATATGTAATCTTATATATAGAATCCGAATTTTTCAGTCTTTGGTGGAGAGTCTTTTGGAGTAAAAACCTAAAACCGAACCTAAGGTGTCTTGTACAGTATTTTAGGGTTTTTAACCCTATCTTACATCAAGATAAGTCTTTACTTCATTAATTCAATTATGTCTTTGATTATTTGTGTGTATGCTTGCATGTTCTCCATGTCCGGCTAATTTACTTGTGTGTTTGCTTAGGAAGTATGAAACTTAATTATTGAATATTGATTGGTTGTTTCTTATCTTAGTTGATTAATGATCTAGTAATGCGATAGGTCATTCGTTGTGTACTTAATGCTTGATTCATCTTTGTGAACCTTAGAATATAATTACCTGAGTAGTTGTAGGCTAAACCATCCAAAGAGCGCCTTAGAGTAGGAGTTTATCATCCCTAGTGGGTTTGTAGACGAGACCCTTTTGTAAGTTCAAAGAGTTAGGGAGAAACGCATACCCTACAACTTTAGACACACAACGCAACTAGGAATAAGGACGTGACAATTCAACCACCAATAGGAGATAATTAAGGAGTAATACAAAATAAGTAAACACATCTTTAAACTATCATACGAGCACACATTAATTAGACATAGACTCCCACAACCTTAGTTTAGATAATTAGATAATAGTAGATTAATCGGTAGAAATACCAACCCCCCAAATCCAATACCCGAGATTCGTACCTTTCCATTTCATAAAACATAAAAAGATAAAAAAATAATCTTCCTCAACCTTAAACTTAGCGTAGTAACTCCTTACTAGCATTGCTATTCCCCTAGAGAACGATATCAATACCCGTGGCTTACCCTAATTACTACACTACAACGATTAGGTTCACTGCCTAGGGTGTTATAAAACTTGCTCGAAGAAAAGGAAGTTTCCTTGACCCCGAACGACGCGTGTAGCGTTATCAATCCCCATCACTTTTCATCATGGAAGGTGATAACCAACCACCATTCATCAACCTACCACCAAATGACCCGCCAAGAGACCGTACTCTTGGTGAATACTCCAGACCTAGCCACCAAGGTTATAGGAGCACCATTGAGCTTCCCGACCAAGCCCAAACTACGGCCCTACGATCCGACACCATCCGGTTGGTGCAAAACGGATGTGCATTCCATGGACTTCGTTCCGAAGATCCTAATCAGCATCTTAAGGATTTCCTTAAAATTGTCGATTCCATCGACCTTGATGCTACTACTCGGGAGACCACGCGTCTGCGTCTCTTCCAATTCTCTCTACGGGACCAAGCTAGTAATTGTCTTGAGTGACTTCCCGCCGGCTCCATCTCAAGTTGGGATGATCTCACCTGTCGCTTCCTTAGGAATGACCACTAAGCTTAGGAATGACATCTTGATGTTCCAACAACGTCAAGGTGAATCTCTCTACGAAAGCATGGACTCGATTCAAGGACTTACTCCATAAAGTCCCTCATCACGGCATTGATCTTTGGCTTCAAGTCCAACTCTTCTATGATCATGTCAACTTCCCCACTAAGCGATCCATTGACCAAGCGGCCGGTGGAAAACTTAGTGATCTCACCGCGGAAGAATCATGGGGTATAATAGAGGACCTTGCTCTCTATGACAACGAAAGTTGGAATGACCCCCGTGAGTTGCCCAAAACCATTAAGGCAATCTCCTTGCCTCCAATTGACTCACAATCTTCCGACCGTAGGATGCTCGAGCTTGAAGATCAAGTAAAATTCCTAATGAGCTCCTACGAAAATCCTAAGTCCTCACATCAAGTGAATAAAATCACTCTACCTTGTGAATTATGTAGTGGTCCCCATGACACTCGTGATTGCGCAAGACTCCCCGAACAAGCTTTTGCGGACTACGCCTCTACGCGTACCGACGGAGCAGGAGAAAAGTGGTACACTTTCAAGCCCGAACAAAACAAATTAGGAAACTCTTACAACCCCTCATGGAGAAATCACCCTAACCTTAAGTGGAACCAAAACTCAAGCACACCCCAAAGCTCATCTAGTCCACCTAATAGGTTCAATTCTATAAACACCAGGAACCCCACTAGCCTTGAGGAAATTGCATCTAGATTCATGTCATCCCAAGAAACTCGATTGGCTAAGCTTGAAGCCGATTTTAAGCAAAGACAAGGCGAGATGACAAACAAGCTTGATGCCCTCTTAAAAGCCTTTAATGACCGGGAAATTGGAGCACTCCCAAGTGATACTATAAAGAACCCAAAAGTGAGTTCTATTTCATCGACTTCATATTCTTGCTCACCATGGGAGAATGCACATGCATGCCCCTCACACCCAACGGTTCACTCTATAAATGCTACCAACAAGGGTTCCAAGCAATCCAAAATGAGGTACCAAGGCCCTGCACTATTGGTAGAACCTACTCTTGAGAAACCCGTCAACCAAGAACCCAAACCTAATCTAGAGGAGGAGTACAAGGAACTCCATCAAGAAAAACCGGTTCTTGAAGTCTTAGCTCATGCACCTTATTATAATGCTTTAAAAGAAAAGTATGAGTTAGAACTTAAACTTGGAAAACATGGGTCCGATTTTGTGCGAAATAATTTACCTAAAAAGTTAGACGATCCCATGCTATTTACTCTTCCGTGTAGGCTTGGAACTTCTAAAGCTCTCGATGCTCTAACCGACTTAGGATCATTCATCAATCTTGTTCCGTTTTCGCTCCATAGAAGCCTTAACTTAGGTAAGATAGAACCAACGAGAACCATCTTAGGTCTTGCGGACGGTAGTGTTGCATATCCGGTAGGGATAATAAAAGACATGGTAGTACACGTAGGAGAATTGACTCTTTTGGCCGACTTCCATGTGCTAGACATGAATAAGGACCCGACATGCCCATTGCTAGTAGGAAGAGGATTCTTAGCTACCGCTAGCACCATCATTGATTGTAAGATGTCCAAAATAGTGGTAGGAGAGGGGAGTGCTAGGTCAATTTACGATGTCAAAAAGCATACCTACTACAGGGAGGAGGAACTCCCACATGAGATTAGGTTGGATAGAGCGCCATATAGATACAGACCTTGGATAGATAAGAATTTCATAGGTCCCCAACGACCTTTCTACCTAGATGAAGCCTTTACTAGTAAAGCAACTTTCCAAGAAAAAGAAATGGCTAGGGACATGGAAGTGAACCCGTTCGAAGACACCTTAGTATTTAGGAAGATGACCGAGTTTCTAGGAAGCTTGCCCGTCAACCTAGTCATGAATAAGTGGAAAGTTGAGAGCAATAAGCCTGAACATAAATGGGATTGGGATAGACCGCCTAGTGATGGTAATGGAGAGTGGCACATTAGGATAACAATCTATGATCCCGATGGAGAGAAGTTTGAAAAGGCATATCGAACCAAACGTACTACTAGGAACTTGAATGATAAGTTTGATCCTTATGACATTGTTAAGGATAGGCTTACTTATATCGGTACGTAGGAGCACGACTACGAGTCTAGCTACAAGACTCATAAATAAAGAAAAGCGCTTCGTGAGAGGCAACCCATGCTTAATTTTTTGCTTGTTTGTGTCATATATCTTTTATTGATTGTCTATTCTCATGTTTAAATTTGTAAAAATGCTTTATTTTGTTTTTAACCTCGTCTTATTAACATATAAAGGTATTTTACATAAAGGATAAGTGTAGGGAGGATTACACACGTTTTCAAAAGAAACGTAAACATGTGAATAACAACTAATTAAAAGATATGCATGTGTGTTTGTTCGAGTCAAATGCTTGTATCGAGTCATAATGGATGTTTTGCAGAAAATTTTTCCAGATTTTAAAGATGTAAATTTTCCAGAAAATCGCAGACCAGTTTTTGTCAGGATAACCTGACGGAGTCAGGATCACAACCTGATGGCGTCAGGAAGGAGTAAAACCAACAGATTATTTTTTCTCGTTTTCTGAGCTACTTATAAATTTTAGAATTTTCCATGTCTTAATTTTCCAAAAATTCTGTAAACATCCATTCCACAAGCATTATATCCTAGTTTAGTAGAGTCTTATATATATTATTACCGCCGATTTTACACGAAGGTTTCGTTTGTTTTCTTCAATTATGCAGGTTTTATTTATCAAGAAGAAGATACATAAGGTTGGAAGGAGCTTTTCATGCATATATTCTTCTTGGAAAGGATTTAACTAATACTTCACACACGGATCCTACCGAGCTAATCAGGAGAGTATTAGTTTCTTTCGTTTTTTTTATTACCTTCTATTATCATAACTTTGATACTTTCGGGGAACATTGGGGACAATGTTCAGTTGAAGTATAGGGAGGGAAAATAAAACGGGAACTTTGAAACTATGCTTATCCTTGATTATTTGCTTTGTCCAATTGTATTTGTGTAATGAACCATGAGAAAATGTCGGTTAGGGTAATTTTGGCACCAAATTTAAAATTTTTCATGACATATAGGAGTGGGCCATTAGTCTTAACAAAAACATCTCATGGATAGGAAGTTACATGACTAGCACAAAAACCCTTTACCACCTAAATTCCACCCAAAATGTGAGGATCACCCTTATATTAGTAGGAATTAAAGCATTCATCTTTAATGCTTAGCGTGTGAACCGGTAGTATAATAGATTCTAGAACTTGTTTTGTGATGCATCCCGAGATCGCTAGTAAGACTACACTTGTGTAGTTAGGAATAACCAAATGATAAGAGGCATTAGGATAACCCTTGTTTGATACCCGTAATATAATTACTTCTTCCACATTGGTTGAGTAATTCCCCCACACCTTTGCGTTGTACTCAACTTTAGTACACGATACCCCTAGTTAACCCCTCAGAGCCTATCCTTTTCGCGGTTCTCGTGATGTTTCGGTTTTTCGGAATATCAATGAAGAGCATTGTTTACACCCCACCCCCAAATGTACACCCAAATCGCCTTAGCCTACCTTGTATGCACTTACTTTTAGTGCATTATTGTTATCACCCTAAAAACCTTAGTTCAATTATCTAGTTGCTTGCATGAGTTGCTAAGTCGAGTCATATCCTTTGTATACAGTTTTGGGACGATTGGGACTCATGGAAAAAGTTAAAGTTTATGAAATGACAGGAAGGGAACGTTAAATTCAAATTCCCTTTGTTTGCTTAATAATGTACTCCAAGTGTTTTGACCTTTTCAATTCGGGTCAAATTAGTATTAGAATAATAAAAACTCAAGTGTAGGGATGTGCCTATAAATCCCTATCATTTTGATGTTACCTTAGAGGATGGTAGAGTAAAAGTGTATAAAAAAAAAAATCAAAAAAAAATAGAAAAAGGGAAAAAAAAAAGAAAAAAAATAGAGTGTTGAAAAAAAAAAAAAAACATACGGGCTACCATCCTACATCTATCCTTTAAATTTATGTTTGTATGTTTCAGTTATCTAGAGTTTAGAGTGTCGAGTCTTGGCTTAGCAACGCCATTCTTCGTATGCTTGTAACATAAAGATTTTTGACTTTCCACCACTAAATAGCCTATCCCACCAAACTCTTTGTTTCCCTACCGTAAGCCTAACATTACAACCCTTTAAAAGACCTCTTTGATAGTCTTTCTTAGGTGTTTACGCCAAAGCGATGGAGGTTTGATCTAGTCTCAAGCCTATGGTAATCTATGTACTAGGACCGGTTAATGAGTGTTTATCTTCCATTTCCAACTTGTTATATTTCATATACACCCGAGAGATGTGAGTATCCAAACACCCCATGTGAGGTGCTAGTATGTAATTTCCGTGCTTGTTATGACTTTTGCGGGGCTTATATGTGTTATGTATTGTTCTAAACCAATGCTTCATGACCCCTAACTTATAAATTAATTGGCTAAAAGCACATTTGCTTGAGGACAAGCAAATACCAAGTGTAGGGATATTTGATAAGGTTTTAAGATGTACCTTTTTGAGGGGTCGTTTAAGCCCTTATTTGATCACTTTTGTATCCGTTATTACTTAATATCGTTCCTTTTCACTTTTTAGGTCTCTTGAAGGCAAACTGCTGGAATGGCACTTATTTGGACGAAAGGCGCGGATATACGAAGAATCGAGACACTCAAGCTGCTGAAATACAAGGGGACGGCGTCAGGTGTTATTTGCGACGCCGTCGGAGCACTTTTGTGACGGCTCAGTAGCCAAATTGCTTATTTACAAGTGACGGTGTCAGGCTTTAAAAGAGTAGGTCGTCGCAACTCAGACGGCCTAGATTTGATCCAGACGGCGTCAGAGGCTGAAGAGGACGGCGTCATAAGCATAAGGTGATGCCGTCGCAAGACTAACGTGGCCAAGACGAAACCCTAATGACGGCAACCCGACGGAGTCACAAATCATAAGGTGACGTCGTCGCGAATGTAATCTTATATATAAAATCCGAATTTTTCAGTTTTAAGTGTGTAGTCTTGTGGAGTAAAAACCTAAACCGAACCAAGGCTGTCTTGTATAGTATTTTAGGGTTCCAAACCCTATCTTACACCAAGATAAGTGCTTTACTTCATTAATTCAATTATGTCTTCAATTATTTGTGTGTATGCTTGCATGTTCTCCATGTCCGGCTAATTTACTTATGTGTTTGCTTAGGGAATATGAAACTTAACTATTGAATATTGATTGGTTGTCTCTTATCTTAATTTTTAATGATCTAGTAATGCGATAGGTCATTCGTTATGTAGTTAATGCTTGATTAATCTTTGTGAACCTTAGACTATAACACCTAGAGTAGTTGTAGGCTAAACCATCCAAAGAGTACCTTAGAGTTAGAGTTTATAAATCCTAGAGATTTTGTAGACGAGACCCTTTGGTAGTTTCAAAGAGTTAGGGATAAACGCATACCCTACGACCTTAGACACACAACGCAATTAAGAATAAGGACGTGACAATTCAATCATCAATAGGAGATAATTAAGGAGTAATAAAACCTAAGTAGACACATCTTTAAATCATCATACGAGCACACAATAATTAGACATAGACTACCCTCACCTTATTTAATTAGATAATTAGATAATAGAGTAATCGGTAGAAATACCAACCCCCCAAATCCAAACCCCGAGATTCGTACCTTTCCATTTCCTAAAAAAAACATAAAAAGATAAAAAATAATCTTCCTCAACCCCAACCTTAGTGTAGTAACTCCTCACTAGCATTCCTATTCCCCTAGAGAACGATATCAATTCCCGTGGCTTACCCTAATACTACACTACAACGATTAGGTTCACTGCCTAGGGTGTTGAAAAACTTGCTCGACAAAAAGGAAGTTCCTTTGACCCCGAATGACGCGTGTAGCGTTATCATAAAGTATTTCCAAGAATGTATAATGAAATCATGTATAACGCAATCAAATATAATGTAATCATGTATAAATGCAATCAAGTATACTGCAATCAAATGCAATCAAGTATAAATGTTTTGAGTATTTGTAAAAGTAAAAGCAAGTAGTTGAGCATGTATCTCCCCCAAAGAGTTTATAAAGTAATTAAACGAGTAAAAGTGGGGCTACGAACTCACCTTAATAAACGTGATATCAAATGTATAACGGAATCGATGGATAAGCCTGGAAGTCTCTACGTATAACTTAGAATATGATGTCAACTCTTAGGTTCGGAATAACGATGCGAAAGTATAAACATGCCTATATACGTCTTTATATTGATCATGATGTAGTATTTGTATGTTTGTTTATAGATATGGTTTTAGTTTGTATATCTCGTACTGCCGTTCGGGCCATCATAATTCAGAGGTCATGCAGTAAACGTTCGAGGAGCTAGGACACTTTAATTCGTAAATACAACAACTCGTCTATCCGTTTACCCAAATGAACCCCTTACATGAAGTTCCCTAGTGTTGTAGTGCTCAATACGTAAAACCTGTATTTTTGATTACGTTGTGATATCATATATTTAATCGATGGATAAGTTCTATGTATAACCTAGAATATGAAGTCAACTCTTAGGTTCGGAATAACGATGCGAAAGTATAAACATGCCTATATACGTCCTTATATTGATCATGATGTAGTATTTGTATGTTTGTTTATAGAAATGGTTTTAGTTTGTATATCTCGTACTACCGTTCGGGCCATCATAATTCAGAGGTCATGCAGTAAACGTTCGAGGAGCTAGGACACTTTAATTCGTAAATCCAGCAACTCGTCGATCCGTTTACCCAAATGAACCCCTCACATGAAGTTCCCTAGTGTTGTAGTGCTTAATACGTAAAACATGTATTTTAATTACTTGATTATATGATATATTAAGAGTTTATAAATACAATAAATAAACTAACAAAGTTTATAAGTATTTAAATAAGTTTGAGTTTTATAAATACTTACCTTAATATAGAATGCTTGAGTATTATGGAAAAAGGAAATATAAGCGGAGCTTCGACGTAGAATTTGTAATTTTCAAAAATGTCTCATTTAGAGGTCGTTTTCTATAACTTGTACTTTGTATTATGAAGTAGCACCCCAATGACACAATCTTCCGCTGCGGTATTTTGGGGGTGTTACATTCAGACCTACGTTTGTGGATTACTCTTAGTTGTGAAGTTTGTGAAATCACAAACCATTTGAACATGTTTTCCGGTCTTAAGGCTCACGTTGTCTTATATATATGATGCAGTTGTCCATTAGGTACCTAGCTCAAAAATATTTTGGAAGTCTTTTGATTCTCCAATTGTGGTTAAAGTGTGACTAGGTCTATGGGATAGTTTATTAGTCTATATTGTGTTTAATCTGTCTAAGTCTGTTGGATAAGGTGAATGTAGCTATGGCTAATATACTGTGGTTAAGTATTTGTAAGTCTGCTTAAGCATATATTTTTGTTAAGTCTGCCTAGTGCCTTAGCATATATTTTTGTTAAGTGTGCCTAGGTCTGCCTAAGAGTTTATTTGATTCGTTGGTTACCATATTTTTCAAAATTAAACTTCACACATTTACACAAAGCACATTTCAAAATTAATCGATGGAAACCATTAGTTGTGTGTTTGTAGTCGCTTATAGTAGTGAGACCTGGTGGTAGGCGGCTATTATATGGGAATCGTTCGGAGGACTAGCATGTTCGGGCTTATACACATCAGTTCTGATTCTGGACACTCCACCATAGATGATCTGTTTACTTAACCCGTTAGTTTGGGCTCAGATATCGGGCCTCAGATTATTCTTTGCTTATACACGGAAGGGTAGTCTGTAGTCTCGATCTGGTTCAATCTAACAGAATAACCAGAATATTACTCTACTGGTGATTGAAACTGCGAAGACGTTACTGATGGGACCTCTTAATTTTGCAAATTATTTTGAAAAATCTGTGAAATTTAATTTTCCACTTGGAAGTGTTTAAATTTAACATCAACAGTTTATGAAATGTGTGTCTAAATCTGGCTAATTATTGTTTATAACCTGTATTATTTATAACATGTAGTTACCTTCGGTGAAAAAACTGATTATACATTTAGTAGACTCTTACTGTCTAAAATTATGGCTGTTGATCGTGATTGAAGGAGGTTGATGATGATTTGGTTGTTCATTATTTGTTAGAATCACTCCTAAACTTGATTTCAAGTGTTAGTAATTAATATGTAATAGTTAGCTTAATATGGCTTTTAAGTTAATATTCATGCCAAGGCTTATGCAGAAAGCCCATGAGCCTTGGCCCAAGCCCATAAAGGAAAGGAAGGGAACTTGCATGTTGCCCTAGTTCCTTCCTATAAATAATGCTTGTAAACCCTCACTTGAGGGTTGGTTGTTAATTTTTATCAATACACTCTACGCATAACCTTTCTATCTTATTCATACGTGTATGTTTGGTAGTGTTCATCCGATCACTTCTCTTCTATTTCTTATATTGATGCTTGTGTTACTAATATGGGAACCTAACAGTGGTATCAATCGCCAAATAGTTGGGTGGAAAGGTTTTATTTTTGAAGTTATTTTTGGTCTTACGCGTAACTCACGGTTCTCAAACTTTGTCACGCTTAAAAACTCAATTTTTACACTTTTCAATTCAAGATTATTGTACTTTCAACGTTTTTAGGTGTTAAAATATCTGTTTTTGGCAAAACGTTTTGAACTTTACGTGTATTTCTTTGATTTTAAACTTGGTTTTATACGTAGGATCATTTCTACGCATGAGGTGTTTCTAAGTTTTGGATCATCAAGTTTCACACTTTTGTGTTATTTTGGTGATATTGAAGCTGTCTCATCTCAAAAATCTGGTTTAGAAACACTTTGGGCTAAAAATCTGTTTTGGTCAAGTTTTACGCGTAACAAAACCCTAAAGTTACGCATAACTTTTTCTTGGATCGATCTTCAATTTTTGTGGTTTACTCAGTGTTTTCTTGCTTGGATAAGCCTGAAAACACTTCGACTTTGGATATCGTTTACACTATGATAGTGTAAAGTATTTTTGGGCAAAACCCTAATTTTACGCGTAGAACTCTTTACGCCTAAGCTTAATCTTACGCCTAAGCCTTGTCTTAAGCATAAGCTAATCTTACGCATAAGTTTTCTACGCCTAACTTTTAGTTTACGCATAATCTTAGTGTTTCTCAATTCTTACGCATAAGCTAATCCTACGCGTAAATATTACTTTTACGCGTAAGTTTGGTGTTTTTACGCCTAAGTGTTACTTTGCCTAAATTTGGTTTTTCACGCCTAAGGATACTTCATCAACAACGTTTCATTAGACTACAAAGATCCATTTAACAACACAAGTTTTCAACATGTCTCAACCACCATACTCTAACTACTTTCTGTTAGGTTCCCATTTTAGTAACACAAGCCTCAATATGTAAGAAAGAAAGATAAGATGATCGGTTGAACAAGATAACACACATACGAATATATGAGAGAAATGTTATGCGTAAGTAATGTGATAAAATGAACAACCAACCCTCAAGTGAGGTTATACAAGAGTATTTATAGGGCAAGGAGCTAGGGCAACACTTCTAGCAACCTTCCCTTCTTATGGGCTTGGGCCAAGGCTCATGGGCTTTCTACATAAGCCTTGGCATGATTACTAACATAAAAGCCATATTAAGCTAACTATTACATATTAATTACTAACACTTGAAATATAGTTTATGAGTGATTCCAACAATCTCCCCCTAAGTGTTAGTGATTGATGATATAAACGTTGAAGGTGCTGATGTAATAGTAGCTTTGACGTCTTCTGACATTCTTCTTTCTTGTGAGAGGAATTGCCTTGATTCGAACAGTCTCCCCAGTGTAGAGAAATTGTTTCCATTGAAAAGTTCTGTTTTGACATCATCATTTTCTTTGTTCTTTGATCTTTGTTCTTTGTGATGGTAGTGATAGTATGTTGTAGTTGTCTGCATCAGGTCTGCTTCATTGCTCCAGTGTCTCCACGTCTTTCTCCAACATGCTCACACACTCTTTAATGTTGGATTTCAGTACTGATGTAGTTCTCTTAGTCTTTAAACTTTGTAGATTCTTTGACGAAGAATCATTCTGACTTTGTGTTGCCTTTTGAGAGAACTTCAATTAGTGATGTTGTTGGTATGAGCATGTGAAGAATCTGCACGATCAGTCCGCTCCAGAGCTTCCATAAGAAGAAAACATAAGAAAGGTTAGTGATAAGCGGATTCCAGCACTTAAGTTTGAACTTCGAGCGTGTTAACAGCATAGTGTGAAAACACAACTCTAATTCTCACAAAGGCTGTTCCTGAACTGGAGTCCCACAAGTGAGATAACGTGATGTACCGAAGTACACCTACAGTTCAGATGAGTCGCTGAGGTACACCGAAGCATCACCTCACGACTGTAGACCGTTTGAGACACACTAAGCGTAATCCACGGGGAGTTACCGAAGTGACCTGCTGTCAGGGCTGTTTGATGTTGACCCTGGCAGGAGTTTCCATTCAATCACTGAGGATCACATATATGAACCTCTCATAAATGTTCTCGACATATTGCTAAGATCTGTGAAGGACACGATAATATATCACTTGCGTTCTTATTGTTGAACGACAAGCGATTATTTGTCAAGTGTACCTAAGAGATCTTTTGATGAATCTCGTGGCTCTAGACTCAATAGTGCACTTTGGTTTTCCTGAGCGGAGACTAGGGAGAGGGTCTACTTCTTCAATACCGGCAATCTCTAAGAGAAAGCCGATAGTTTACGTAGGGTTCCCTATGAGAATGAAACAAGCTTCTGTTGGAAGAAACTGGAGTGGCTAAGAAGGTTTAGTGCATGCGTCACTGGGTCCATGACGACTTTTATCTTCAATACCGGTGTCATCTAGTGACGACCAGTAGCATATGAATTGAACCCGATGTCTGCCCTAAGTTGAATAATCTGGAGGGCTATTTCTTTTTACCCTTTTCTTTGCATTTCTTTTTAATTCTTCAACTCCTTATTTCTCCTATTCTCATATTCTCCTTTTTTATTAATCATACCTAAGGACTTCTAAGTACTAACTATTTGTGATGTCCTTGGGTAGATCCCTGCGGCTCTGGCGGATCATAGGACGGTTATTCCTAACCTTAGTCACCTTATAACTCCATGAATAACCTATGTTGCCACAAAACCATTTTCTTGAAAATCTCTCAAAGTGTTTGTGAATGAAAAACATTTTGTACCACTGGGAGAGTTTTATCTTTTAGCGGAAATACTCCCCCTCCACACGTGCTTAAGTGTTTAGACAGAAATCTGCACGGTGAGAGAAGAGCGCGCACTTTTGAATTGATCGACTCAAGATAGACAATTCCCCGCGAGACACGGTTACGTTGCATAGTTACAGAGATGCATTGTCAACTTTTAGGTGATAACTAGCTCTAATAACTACCTTGAAGGTGTGGACAAACCTCGAAAGCTTTTCAAACTCGTCAAAGTTCATGTCTATCAAGAGCTTCTCGAATAGGTACAATTTACTTGGATAAGTCTTGGAAGACAAATCTTTTCAATGTATGACTGTTCAGATCCCGTCAATTCATGGGTTGAAGTCTTTTCACACGAGGATTCAATAGCGATTCATAACATATTTCTTATCACATAGTTTTTTCCCCCTCAAAATCGCATATAAATGTTATTTTTGATAACGTTTTGATATTAAATATGACCATTTCGAGTTTTGTGGGAAGATTTCCACGAAGAACATTTTGTTTGAACAAAGAGTTTAGCAAATACTCCCCCTCAACAAGTAATACTAACTTTTGAGGTTTTGGAAACGTAAGGGGAAGTACTTGTTCTTTTGAGCAAAACCTTTTAAAAGTGAAAGGTTTGATAAGTTTTACTCAAAAGTAAGAAGCTTTCGCTCCTTTTATAGGATTGTGGCACTGAAGCATACCACAGGGTCCTTTCATTACAAGAACGGGTTGTACACTGTTATGTGTGCACAAGCCATTGTCATTAATAATCACACATCCAAATCAATATTGAAAATGAAACAGTTTAAGGGGTACCAGGTAGTCCAGAAATATTTCCAGGAATGCGAACAGGGCGTTGATAGCTTGTGAGAGTAATCCTGGGACGACCACCTATGAAGCTCTCCAGAGTTCTGAACTGGTCCCTTCTGTACAACCTTTCATCGATCCGAGTGATGATCCTCTTAACATCCCGTCTCTCCTGAGAATTCCATCGCTTTGGTGACCCAATGCCTTCATGTATCGCCTTCAACCTATAAGCCAAGCCGTCCATAACTTTCTTCAATGTGTGATCCCCAAACTTATGAAGATCTCTACACGCCATCAAGCAGTTGCGTTGTAGTTCACTACGGTAAACTACTCCAAACGGTTTGCTGATGAGAGTGTATTGTGGAAGATGGTTGATGTCAGGAAGTTCTAGCTAAGGTCTGGTGAGGTTAACACGTGTCTGATATGATTCAACAACAAGTTGTAAATCTTCTACACGTTCCTGGATCACTATGCTTCTGACGAAGATGAGCAAGGACTTGATGTATTCACGTTAAATTTCAGTCGAGAATTGTCTCATTCTTCCCTGTACCTTGGCAAGATACATATCTTCAATGTCGTTGAGAGACAAGTTTTGAAAGTCCGCTTCACATAATTCATAGTCCCTTTCGTCTTGTCTTTTGACCACAATATTCTTGAGGAAACTGTAGTCCCATTTAGACGAAAGGGCTACATGCTTAACAACAACGATCCCTTTATCACTGTATACTTCATGTTTAGATCTTCGAACCAGGCAGCTTTTGTAGTAGATTCTTCGGTGTTCCGGCCAATGGTGAATCCTATACATTACATCGATGTCATACTGTTCCACGTTGTTGGCAAACATGTGAGTAGCCTTTTCCTCGATGGCTATGCAGTTGGAGTATATGGCTGCCGGGAACAGAAGTGTAAGTGATGTAGCGTATTTCTTTGAACCATCGCTACCGTGTAGAAGAAATTCCAGGTCATTGTTGAAAAAGTATCGGAATGGAATCTTAGGTTGATCTGGTTGGCCAATCGTTGGTAGAGGTCTGGTCCAATCGGTGTAGTATGGAGCCTTGTCTTTTCTGGTGAAGTCAATGTTTGCTTCAGGGTTGAGCCAATCAATGTTGTTAGACATGGCTCGTGCTATGTTTTCAAGATGATATTCAAATTTAATAGCACTTTCCGAGCTGTCTTTGAGCAGTTGAAAAGCTTCATTCTTGATGCGTTTTAACTCTGACTTGGTCATCTTCTTCACCCGAAACTTTTCTTGAAGTAACTTAGCATGCTCCAATGTACGACCTTCTACCATATCTTGATCATCAGTGAGGGCGGGAGTAGCATCAACAAGTGTAGAGAACCAGTCATACTCGGTGTCATCTTCGTCTAGCCATGAGACGACATCAGCCTTAGGCGACTTCTTCTTCTTCTTTGGCCTAGATGAGGATGATGGTTTCTTTGTTGAAGCGGAAGAGGTGGGTTGTTGTTGGGGCTCAGGGACTTCCTCATCGTCACCACCAGTGTATTCGAAGTGACTGGTTTTCTCTGTCTAGGGTGGTTACTCAGAGTCCTGAGGTTTGTCAGCAGAAGAGCGTGGAGGAGATCTTTGTTGAGATGGAGTCCTTTGGGGTGGAGGTGGCATGGAGGATGATTCACCAGTTTTCTTCAGGCGTTTAGGCTCTTTATCTTTATCTTTATCTTTATCCTTATCATCATCGTCTCTTGGACGCTTAGGCCTTTCAGCTTGCTCCTTGCATGAAGTCTTGAGTTGATATTCCAGTAGTGCCTCAAATAGTTTACTTTCATCAGAGGTGAAAGTTGCAGATCGTTGAGACATTTGTAGCACCAACTTGGAAATCAACTCTGCATCAGAGAGAACTGCAGGCTCTATTGGATTGATCGTCATTGTAACCGGAGTGGATTGCATTGTTTGCTTGACCAATTTCATGAGATTTGGATAGAGCTGTCTGGTGAACATCTCTCTTGTAACTCCAGGAACAGTGTCGAGTAGGAACTTGTGAGTGTAGCTCCTTATCATTTCGTTCAGTTCCCTTTGGACATCACGTTGCATGAACTTCTGGATATACTCCCTTTCACTTGACATCTTGTCTATCTCGTCATGTAGAAGAATGATACTGTCAACTAGTTGATTCAACTTCTTGTTGGTCACGTCTTTCTTCCTGACCTGCTTGACAGCTTTGACAATCTTGGTTTTAGCCTGGGATATCCAAGAGTCAGTTGGTTTCTTCACAGATTTAGATGTGGATCTGGTTGTGCCTTTGGATGGTGGTAGTGAAGAGTGAGAAGACGAGTCGGATGATGATGAGACATGAGGAGACTCAGGGTCTTTCGGCGGCTCAGATGTTTCTTCCTTGGAGCGTGCTGGGCTATCAAGAAGAAAATCATAATAATCAAGATCTTCAACATTTCCAGTCTTAGCCGTTTCATCAGCCTTAGTATCTTCACCAGGAGTTTTCTCAGTCTTTTCCATGTCTGGTTCCTCTATGTCAAAGTTGATGGAATCCTCAAGTTGCCTTTGCTGTTGTTCGTGGGTGATGGTGGTACCAGTTCCCTTATCGGGTTGATTAACCGCATCGGAAATTGGTGTGTCTTGAGTTCCACTACTTGACCCTCCGGGGCCACGAGTTTGATCCTTTATGAATTCATCGGCAAAATATTTGAGTCTGAGGTTCTTCAACTTCTTTTGATATTCTCTTTCCTCATCAAATGGTTCTTCTTCAGAACTTTCCTTATCATGCTCAAGCACAGGAGTTTTCCCCTTTCCTTTATCTGCTTTTAGACTGGGAGGTTTTGCTACTGTTTGTGTGTCATCGGTTGGAGTTTCAGAGTAGAAGAACTCTTCGTCTGATTCAGTATTCTCAGAGCTTTCATCCATTAGCTTTTGTTGCGGTTCAGGCTTGGGAATAGGAATAGGAATGGCTTCCTTAGAGGGAACTTTCCTTTTGAGAGTATGTGACCTCTTAGGTAACTTACTCTGACTCTCAGTGCTTGTAACACTCCCTGCACTGCCTCTCCTGGTTTTCCTAGTAGGAATACCAGAGAACTTTTCATCAAGAAAACCTACTTTGCCTTCATCAACCGCTACCAGATACCTTTTGTATGAATGGAGTTGTTTAACTGCTTCAGTTAGAAGGTGACCTGGCAACACTGCACCTTGTTTCTTTGTTGTAGATTCCTTAAATCTGACTGTGAGTGTAGGCTCATACAACATGGAGTGATTTTTGGGGTCATTAGGTCTCAAGGGGATATCAGGATTATACCCTAAAGCTCTTTGGATCAACAATTTGGTATATCTGATGTATGGGATCTTGGAGCCAAGCTTTTTGAGGAAAGACATCATGTCGTCCCATATCAGAGCTTCAACTTCAATATGTTTCATGTTGACCAAAGCCCAAAAGATCTGTAGTTCCATGAGCTTGGGATGCTCATAACCACTATCACGTCCAGAAACTGATTTGGTGATGATGATGTAGAGGGTTCTCCATGGCTGAGGAATATATTTAAGACCCACGTATGAATGCTTTGTGATTACTCCTGTAGCTTCGTCATAACCAATGTCGATAATGAACTGCAGAATAGCCTCTTCAGTTGGTGTGGCATTGTATTCGGTTGGCTCGATAACAGGAATGAGAAGAACAACCCTTAAGTCTGCTGGTGTGATGGTAACTTGTTTGTGGTTGAGTGTCACCGTCACAGCATTTTGACCTTTGATCTTTCGCATTGTATGCCAGAACTGGTGTATGTAGATCTTCGGTACTGTAGCAGAATTGGTGAGCATGTTCTGATAAGGGTGATTCTTCAGAATGTCCACAGCTATTAAACAAGAAGACTCTGAGCAGGTGAGACTATCAAATCAACACGAAGGTTGTTCTTTCCTATCTTCATCGGATAGCCATTAGGGAAGATATCTTCAACGGTGAGAACGTTTGGTGCTTCCACGTTTTTCATTTGAGCGTCCATGTCGTGATCTGAAAGATATTTAGCCAAAAGAACCAACATATCGTAAGACATTACGTTAGTCAACAGATGGTTTTATTGTCTAATTATTGAATGTGATATGTCGATGATTGTTACGAGTCCAATGTCACTTGTTAGTCCAATAGTCCAAAGACGTCGTGATAAGTTTCGTGAGTTGATTAACTTCAAGTATTAAAGTCTATGTTTTCACTTATTTTTCACAACTTTTTAAACATTTAAGCTCATTAGTGACATTATTGGTTTCGTGGCGTTATGATTTATTTATTTACAAGTTTGTACGTGTAACAATTCACAATTAAGGTCAAAACTAGGCTTAGGCGTAAAATTGGCAAGCTTATGCGTAAACAGGAGTGATTATACGCGTAAACGTAAGCTTATGCGTAGGTTCTTTACTTACTCGTAAGAAATATTACACGTAGGAAAAGAGGGCCTTATGCGTAGAGCTTACGCGTAAGTGTATATGGAACCTTACGCGTAAGGCTTACTCGTAAGAGTGAACCTTATGCGTAGAGGTTACTGTTTACGCATATCCTTCACAGGATACGCGTAGTCCCCAATGTAGAACCTTACGCGTAAACGTTACGCGTAAGATTTCTCTTACGCATAACATGCTACGCGTAAGGTGATCCTTATGCGTAGATGGAAAGTAACCTTGATTCTGAGTTATACAAGCGTTGAAACCTGAAATAAATGCATCATAACACCAATATTATCATCTATATACATTCCTTTTCAGATCAAATCATGGAAACACTTTCAAGTAGTTATGCGTAGAAACAGGTTATGCGTAAACTTAAAACCCTAAAGTTTAATTTCTACGAGTAAGCATTCTAGCCATGGAAATTGCACAAAACTTGTTCTGGTAAGTCTAAGAAGCCTAATGAGTTGTTCTATCCAAGTTTTAACATCAAAGTCTAAGCGAATCAAAAATACTGAAATACTTATGAACATAAACCCTAATCTTCAATTTTCATGCAATTAGTGTTTCTGGGTAAATTCTAAGCATGGATATGGTCAATTCAACTTGTAAACAACATCATTCAACTATCTTTTTATCCAAAAACATTCACACATGAAAATACCCAATTTACGCATAAACCCTAGTTTTCAAGAATCATTCAATTCATGTATCTGGGTGAGTTTTGAGGATAGAAATGGCATCATAGAGATTATACAAACATTTAGACACAACCATTTCAACCACAAACACTCACTCTTGATTAGGTGTTCATACGCTTATGCGTAGAACACCAAATCATTCATAAGTTAAGATTTAACCGTTAGTTTTTAAAACGAATCAAAACCTTTGTTTAAAATCTTGTTACAAATACTGAAACACTTACAAAATGATGATCAGAAACACGGATTTGTGGATGGGTTTTTACGCGTAGGATTATGG
Organism: Chrysanthemum seticuspe; assembly: GCA_019973895.1. Classification (NCBI taxonomy): domain Eukaryota; kingdom Viridiplantae; phylum Streptophyta; class Magnoliopsida; order Asterales; family Asteraceae; genus Chrysanthemum; species Chrysanthemum seticuspe. The sequence goes on from BPTQ01000006.1 coordinate 158,998,689, forward strand.
TTGGTGAAATAATTAATGTGAAGTATTAGTTTGGTGGAGGTGTTTTGTTAAAAATACTTTTGACATTTTGACACAATTAGTCCCTCCACCTTTACCATTTACATCCTATGTCCATAACTTCCATTTTGGTTACCAAACGAAGGATATTTAGAAAGAAATTTGACGACACTCCCCGTAGACTTAAGAAATAATGAAATTTTATAAATTTTAGTCTGAGGAGTGTCAGTAAACCAGAAATGTGACCATCATTAATAAAGAAACAACCGGGATGAGACAACATGCAAGTACAAGGTTTTAAGAAACGGAAAAAAATTATTTGCTTTCACCCCTCAACACTTGATCGAAAAAATACTGAATTTTGAAAGATTTGAGTGTTGACGGAAGAGTTGTACTTGCCATGTTAAAAGAAACATAGACAGAAGAATATTTTTGTTGTTTTATCAGATTTTATATTTTTGTATTTTATTTTTGAAAAATATTTACAAAATAGGTTTTGGTGTTTGACTGGTTTTAAGAATGTTTTTATAGAGTTCATCCAGTTCCTCTTGAGTCAAACACCGCATACCAATCCGGTGGACCAACTCATTAAACCTAGCTGGAGCTAAGGCTTTGGTGAGAAGATCTGCCAGTTGGTATTCAGTACCCACAAAGTATAATTCAACTGCACCATGTTCCATGTGGTCCTTGATAAAATGATATCAAAGATTGATGTGCTTTGATTTAGAGTGTTGAACAGAGTTGCACGAGATCGCAATAGCACTCCGATTGTCGCAGTACATCGGGATTCTGTCAAATACATAACCATAGTCTTTGAGTTGTGTTCTCATCCAAATGACTTGAGCACAATACGCCGACATGGCTACATATTCTGCTTCAGTTGAGGACAGCGACGTACAATCCTGCTTCTTCGATTGCCATGACACCAGTTTATCACCAAGAAATTGTAATGCTCCTAAAGTACTTTTCCGTGAGTCTAGGCATCCTGCGTGATCAGCGTCTGAAAAAGTTATTAGTTCAAAACCAGAATCCTTCGGATACCAGATCCCCAAGTTAATGGTTCCCTTGATGTATCAGAGAATTCTTTTAGCCTCTGAGAGGTGAGTTTAGTTGGTCGCGACTGATAACGGGAGCAGAGATATATGGCAAAAACAATATCAGGTCTGCTAGCTGTTAGGTACATGAGAGACCCAATGATACTACGGTATTTGGTAGGGTCCACCAATTTCCCATGTAAATCAGCGTCTAGCTTCTTGGTATGAGCCATTGGTATGGCATAGGTGTCACAGTTTTGCATTCCAAATTTGTTAAGAAGTTCAAGGGCATATTTGGACTGACTTAAGAAAATACCACGGGGTGATTGATGAACTTGCATTCTGAGAAATAATGTGAGTTCACCCATCATTGACATTTCAAAATGTTTTGTCATTAGTTTTGCAAAAGCATTTGAGTATTTTAAATGTGTTGACCCAAAAATGATGTCACCCACATAGATTTGAACGATTAATATGTGAGCCCCGTGATATTGTATGAAAAGTGTAGGATCGATCGAACCTTTGGTGAATTTATTGTCAATGAGGAAGGATGATAACTTATCGTACCACGCCCGAGGAGCTTTTTTGAGACCATACAGAGATTTGTTCAATTTGCAGACATGGTTCGGGAACTCGGGATCAATGAATCCTTCTGGCTGGCTGACATAAACCGTTTCTTTCAGTTGCCCATTCAGAAAAGTAGTTTTGACGTCCATCTGAAATACCGTTATATTCATATGAGCCGCGAACGCGAGAAATATCCGAACAACCTCAAGACGAGAAACCGGAGCGAATGATTCTTCAAAGTCAATACCCTCTTCCTGTCTATAACCCTTAGCCACCAGACGTGACTTGTTTCTGATTATGTTTCCTTCAGCATCCAATTTGTTCTTCCAAATCCATTTGAGACCAATGACGTAGACCCCTGTTGGTCTTTCAACCAGTTCCCATACTTCAAGACGTTTGAATTGGTTGAGTTCTTCTTGCATGGATTCAATCCAGTTGTCTTTTGTCATTGCGTCTTTAATGTTTTTAGGCTCAGATTGGCAGACAGTGAGCGCATAAATGCAATGTTCACCATCTGTGTGAAGACGTTGTCTCGTTATGACTGGTTGATTCAGGTTACCAATAATATTCTCAAGAGGATGGTCTTTTGTCCAACGATGTGTAGAGGGTTGATGTTGGTATACATTGTGCAGATTTTGAGTATTCAAATGGCTTGTTGATGATTCTGCGACATCAGGTGCAGCAGTTTCATTGGCAAACGGGTTAAAGAACGCATTTGGATCAAAATCTGCAGGTGGGTGTACATCATTGTTCAGAACATCATCAGCTGGTTCAGCGTCGTTGGAAGCAGTTTGTTCAACTGTTGTTGTAGAGTCAACTGGTGGTGCTTCTTCAACAGTAGTTGTTGTAGCAGGTGTATCAGGTATGGGAATATGATCAGGTTGAGCAGCGGAAACAGCGGATACACCTGGAGCACGTTCATCAATTTCATCACTAAACAGCGGAGCAAATAGCTTTTCCATTTGTTGACGAGTAAGCTGGGGGCTTGGTTCAACTGATGATGGGGTTTGAGGGAAGTTTAAACGGTTGTGACCGGGTTCCAAGCTGTTATGCTCAGAAGCCATTTCAGTAAGCTCATCGAAATTTGCATGAATCATTTCCATAACCTGCTTTGTACGACGATTCAAGATCCGGTAACCTTTATAATTTTCACAGTATCCAATAAAGACTCCAATGTCAGCTTTGGCTTTGAGCTTTCCAAAGTCATCACGATCATTATTTGGGTAGCAAAGGGATCCAAATACGTGAAAGTGTTTGAGATTCGGTTTATGGTTGTGGATAAGCTCAAAAGGTGTTTTGTTGTGGTGTTTTGTAATCATTGATCGATTCTGAGTGTAGCATGCAGTTGACACGGCTTCAGCCCATAAGTAATCCGGAAGTTTAACATTAATTAACATCGTTCTTGTAGCTTCCACTAACATGCGGTTTTGTTTTTCAACAACTCCGTTTTGTTCTGGTGTATGTGCAATAGATGTTTGATGCTTAATTCCCACTTTCTCATAAAATTCCCGAAGAGTTTGATTCACAAATTCAGTTCCTTTGTCTGTTCTGATTTGTCGGACTGTGTTCCGGAGCTGAACTTGTATTTTAGTGAGAAAGGTGATGATCATCTGTGGAGCTTGATCTTTGCTTCAAAGAAAGTAGACCTAAGTCCATCTTGAGTAGTCATCTACGATTACCAGGATGTAGCATTTGCCATTAATCGTTTGCACACGCATCGGGCCACACAAATCCATGTGAAGAAGATGAAGCACATGCTGAGAGTTGTGTTCCACCTTTGAAGGAAAATGAGCACGAGTGCTTTTCCCTTGTTCACAAGCTGAGCAAAGGTGATCTTTAGAATATCGAAATCTCGGGAGACCTTCAACTAGTTTGTATCGAGCAAGGTTGGTTATGGTTTGAAAGTTTAAATGTGAGAGACGACGGTCCATAGCCAAGATTTTGTTGATGTTGCCTTTGAAAGTAGACAGATGGGAGATGAAGCAACCATGTCTTGCATTGAGATTGTGTACAGACTAGAATTGCGAGAGCCAGACATAAGATCATTTCCTTGTAGATCACGTATGAAACAAGTTTTCTCCCGAAAAGTAACTTCCAAATCTCCATCACAGAATTGACCGACTGAAAAGAGATTGTGACCGAGGCCTTCCACATAATAAACCCTACTAATTTCGATGTTTCCATTGATGTAATCTCTGTAGCCCATGATAGCTGCGAAGTGATCATTCCCGAATCTGACAGTGCCAATGAACTTTGCAATAAAGTTTGATAACAGTTTAAGATTGCATTTCATGTGTCGGGAACATCCGCTATCAACAACCCAGAGAATGATCTGTATCACCTGCATTCAACACAGACGACACAGATGGAATAGAAGTAGATTTGGAACCCGAAGAGTTAGAGGGTTCCGAAGTAGTTATAGTTGAAATACACACATCAACGATTTTAGGTATCCATTTAAATCCTAGTGTATTATGTATCCATTTCTGCCATCTCCAACTAGTCTTTGCTGTAGTCTTAGTGAATGCACTAGGTGGTACTACATTCCTTGGAGGTGTGAGTGGAGCTACAGGGACATCAATGCATTTCTTAGAATCTAAAGAGGGCGGTTTACCAAGCACAGACTTAGAAGCATTAGTGGGCCTAGAGGTATTCCGTTTCTTAGGATTCCTTAAACGAGACAAGATAGCTTTAGCAACACATTTAGCATGACAATCAGAAAGCATAATTTTACGACAAATAACACAAGAAGCTTCAAACTGAATATCAAAAGTACTTAAAGGTTCAGCATTCATTACAACACTTTTTCCATTACATTTTTCAGACGCAATATCTAAAGTGGATGCAACATGAGTCTTATTCAAAGTCCTAGGGTGTTCTTATACTTCAGCATTTTTTATTGATCTTTTCTTAGGTCGCAACTTCCTATTCTTCCTTGTATTGCTCCTAGGCTGTGAAGTGCGGACGTTGGAAAAAGAGGCAACTATTCCTGTTTTAGTAGAGGGAAACACATTAGTATCTTGTGGTTTGTCAGTAGGCATTCTAGTGTCACTTTTTCTAAGTGTTACCGGTGCAAGTTTCTTAATGTTGCTAAGCTGAACTTGTTCATACTTTCCTAACTTCTCTTTTAACACAATGATAGTGTGCAACAAATCTTGATTTTCAGAATGAAGGTTTCCATAAACATTTGTGACTTCTTTAGTGTGTGCACGATAATGATCAAGTTCGTTTGATGCTTTATCATGAGTCTGTTTGTGTAAATCAAATATGACACCATATTCCTTTTTAACTTTTGCAATTTCTTGTTCATATTTTGAGATTTGACATTTCAAAGACACGTTTTGATCATCCAGCTGCTCAATTTTAGGATCAAAAGATTTTGAGCGCAACTGAGTGATTTTGTTTTGCAGAGAAAGTTCACGATTTTGACAATCTTTTTGACACCATTGAAGACGACGTTTTGCATTTGACAAAGACTCGATCTGAAGCACATTATCAGTATTATCAACAATTTCAACAGAATCAACAGAATTAGCAGAGATATAATCAGATGCATGTGACAAAGAATGCAATAACACAACATTATGGATATCAGCACAGATAACATCTTCCAAGAGTCGATCAACATCTTTTCGTAACATTTTCTTTTTACGTTTTGTATTTGAATTGATGTTTCTGTTTGATCAAAAACTCTTTTCATAATTCCAAGCTCCTTGTGAAAATCCCTTTCCCAATATATAGCATAATTTTTCATATTTCGGACATGAGGTAAAATTCTTTTCTGAAGAATATCTCTTTGTGCACGTGCAAGAGGCGATTGAAAATGTTCAATTTTAATTTCAGAATGAAATTCAATTTCACGTTCCAAAAGTTTGATGTCCGAAGTGAATGTTTCAAAATATTTTATGACTTTACATTGTTCGGCTAATGGTTTTATTTCACTAAGTGAAGGTAAAGGACCATTAATTTGTGCATTATTGGAAAGGGGACCCTCAGAAGTAGGTGTGATAACCCATGGTGTGTTAGAAAAATCCTTTTATGCAATGAAAGTGACGGCTTTTGAATAGTTAAATGGTTTGTTATAAACAAAATTTTCTAGTTTTGATCGACTCTCGTCTTCTGCATCTAATTCCTCTTGACGGTTATATTCAACAACACTCATAATTGAAACATCAACTCAATGTTCTGCACTGTAAACTTCAGGATTTGGTTTGAATGCTCTGTTTGAAAACTTAGGCTTGTAATCAGCAAGATTCGGTCCATATCCATTTGGATTTGGTTTGAAAGTAAACTTTTGAATCGTTGTGATTGATTCACCATGTTTATAAACAACAGTTCGAAACTCTTTGATTTTGTTTTGTAAGTCAACAATTTCCTCAAGATAGTCATCTATTCGTTTTGTGGAATGCTTTTTGTACTCAGAGAACTGTTTTTGACAAGTTAACAACTCAGACTTGGATTTTTGAGTTTCCAAAGTGAGAGTGTTAAGTTGTTTTTTATGTTCATGTTTCAGTTGTTCTATTTGAGACAACAAAGCATTCTTCGATGCGGCTAGATCACAAATCTGTTGTTCTAAAGATTTTACGTTTTGGTGTGATTTAGCAAAAGCGACTTCAACACCTTTTTCACGTTTTTCTTGAGTTTTGAAAAAATTGAGTTGTCGTTTTAAGCATTCAATATCCCTGGTTAACAGTGCATTTTTACTATGTAATTGCTGATTTGATGAATGACATTTATCCATTTGGGATTGATAATCTTTAAGTAAGAGGTCAATATCTGGATTAGGCAAAACTTCAGCGTGTTCAATGTGAGTCACAACATGATCACTATTCAGATCCTCAAGTATAACCACGGAGTCAATTTGAGTATCAAAGGTAACCATAAGGTCATCTTGATCGTCAAATGTAACTACGGGGTCAAGTTGAGAATCGTCAGACTGAGATGTGGACGACTCATGTTGAACATTCTGAGCCTCGTCGGATTCAGATGTTGGCTGAGATATTAGATCAGTGATGAAAATGGTTTGTTCGGGTACCTGAGACAAGCCATCAGTGTCATACACTGGGCCTGTGTCACTCATGTGGAGAGCTTGCATTTGTGCCATCAACATCACTGTTGCATTAGCCTGCAAGTCCTCCATATCATCATCTGAGTCTGCATCTGCCATAAAGCTCTGTTCTTTGGTTGTGAGGGTTCCACCAGCTTCATCCTTAAGAGCCAAAAGTAAAGCTTCCTTGTGATAAGCACTGCCTCTAGTTCTCGGCTTAGGGCATGCATTAGCCAGGTGACCCTTCTCATTACAGTTGTAGCAGCGAAGACCATTCATCCCATTATGAGCATTTCCCTGTTCAACCACTTGAGCTCTCTGTTGTTGTGGAGCACCCATGTTATTCCTTCCCATAGCATTAAACCCTTGACCTCCTCCCATCTGACGACCATAACCACGATTCTAAACTTCAACACGTCCATTGTTCACAACAGCCTGATTCCTTGTGTTTGATGAGGAGCGAATGCGATTGTTGGATTTGTTTGTATACCGGCCGAAGGCTTTAGCAATCATAACAAATCCTTGTTGCAATGCATCGAAAGTTTCAGAGTCCTCATTAGCTTCACTGTAAAGTGCTTGATCATTGTTGTTGTTGTATGGAACCAATTGAGTTTATTGAGATTGTTGCTGTGACGGATCATATGGTGTAATTGTTGCAGTTGGTTGAGGAGCGGGTTGAGGAGGATAACTAGTTTGAGCCCACAAAGCAAGTTGTTGATTATCCGGAAGTGATGGTGAAACAGTTTGTCCACGGATAACCCTTTCTTTGTCAACTTATTTTTGACGTGGTTTCAAATAGTCGTACAACAATCCGTAAGTAGCATGATGAAGATTCTTCGCATAACGGATGAAAATGACATATTTTTCCCACTAAGGACCAAGACTACTTAGGAACTTAGTGTTAACAGCAATTCTTGGCATGATGATGTTGTGTTTTTCCACGTAATTTATGATATCAGAGAATCGATGATGATATGACTCTAATGTCTCTCCGGTTTCAATCATGAAGTGTTTATAAGCCAAGTAAATTTTGGATTCCATATCCTCTTGATTGAGTTCAGTGCCTTCCATAAGAAGATGAATATGTTCCCACATCTTTTTTGCAGTCTTTTGAGCATCAACACTTCGAAGGATTGGATTGGGTAATCCTAAAAGGATATATTGCATTGCTAGCTCATCAGCTTCGTAGTGTAGAAGTTCATCACCAGAAAGGTCAGCGACAGTTGCAATGTTTGTGAGATCATATCTTGGTGGAATAGCATTTGGATCTCCGGGTGTAACGAGAATAGGCATCTAAAATGGACCTTCCAAGATGACCTTCTTTAAGAACTTTCCATGTGGCTTCTTTAGATCACAAAACCTAAAGAACCTAATCACCCATTGATCATAGTTTCCGGGAGTGAGCATTGGAGGTCTATCAAGTGATCCTGCCTCATGAATGGATTGTTGTCTACTTAAAGCTTCACACATCTTTGCAAACCAAGTCGGTTCCTTCATAGTATTCCTGGATGGATGTTGATTGTAAACGTTTGTGTAAGGTTGTACTTGAAGACTAGGTGGTGGTTGAACCATTTGAGGTGGAATTGCTCCTTGTTGTGGATAATGTTGTTGATTGAATTGTTGTTGATAAATTTGTTGTTGTCGATTGAATTGTTGATGTTGTGGACTTAGTTGTTGTTGTTGTTGTTGATTATACGTGTAAGGAAAGTAGTTAGAGTATGGTGGTTGAGACATGTTGAAAACTTGTGTTGTTAAATGGATCTTTGTAGTCGAATGAAATGTTGTTGATGAAGTATCCTTAGGCGTAGAAAAACCGAGTTTAGGCAAAGCAACACTTAGGCGTAAAAACACCAAACTTATGTGTAAAAGCAATAGTTACGCTTAGGATTAGCTTACGCGTAAGAGTTGAGAAACACTAAGATTAGGCGTAAATAGAAAGTTAGGCGCATAAAACTTATGCGTAGGATTAGCTTATGCGTAAGACAAGGCTTAGGCGTAAGAAAAATCTTAGGCGTAAAGAGTTCTACGCATAAGTTTGAGCGTATGCGTAAAAATAGGGTTTTGCCCAAAAAATCTTTTACACTATCACAGTGTAAAGGATATCCAAAGTCGAAGTGTTTTCAGGCTTATCCAAGCAAGAAAACACTGAGTAAACAACGAAAACTGAAGATCGATCCAAGGAAAAGTTATGCGTAAAAATAGGGTTTTGTTACGCGTAAAACTTAACCAAAAGTGATTTTTAGCCCAAAATGATTCTAAACCAGATTTTTGTGATGAAACAGTTTCAATATCACCAAAATAGCACAAAAGTGTGAAACTTGATGATCCAAAACTTAGAAACACCTTATGCGTAGAAATGCTCCCACGAATAAAACCAAGCTTAAAAACAAAGAATAACACGTAAAGTTTGAAACTTTTTGCTTAAAACAGAAATTTTAACACCTAAAAACGTTGAAAGAACAAGAATCTTGGATTGAAAAGTGTAAAAATTGAGTTTTTAAACGTGATAAAGTTTGTAACCCATGTGTTACGCGTAAGAGCAAAAACCAACTTCAAAAACAAAAACCTTTTCACCCAACTATTTGGCGAATGATACCACTGTTAGGTTCCCATTTTGGTAACACAAGCCTCAATATGTAAGAAAGAAAGATAAGATGATCGGTTGAACAAGATAAAACACACACGAATATATGAGAGAAATGTTATGCGTAAGTAATGTGATAAAATGAACAACAAACCCTCAAGTGAGGGTTATACAAGAGTATTTATAGGGCAAGGAGCTAAGGCAACACTTCTAGCAACCTTCCCTTCTTATGGGCTTGGGCCAAGGCTCATGGGCTTTCTACATAAGCCTTGGCATGATTACTAACATAAAAGCCATATTAAGCTAACTATTACATATTAATTACTAACACTTGAAATATAGTTTAGGAGTGATTCCAACACTTTCCTTACACGTATAATCAACAACAACTAAGTCCACAACATTAACAATTCAATCAACAACAACAAATTTATCAACAACAATTCAATCAACAACATTATCCACAACAAGGAGCAATTCCACCTCAAATGGTTCAACCACCACCTAGTCTTCAAGTACAACCTTACACAAACGTTTACAATCAACATCCATCCAGGAATACTATGAAGGAACCGACTTGGTTTGCAAAGATGTGTGAAGCTTTAAGTAGCCAACAATCCATTCATGAGGCAGGATCACTTGATAGACCTCCAATGCTCACTCCCGGAAACTATGATCAATGGGTGATTAGGTTCTTTAGGTTTTGTGATCTAAAGAAGCCACATGGAAAGTTCTTAAAGAAGGTCATCTTGGAAGGTCCATTTCAGATGCCTATTCTCGTTACACCCGAAGATCCAAATGCTATTCCACCAAGAGATAATCTCACAAACATTGCAACTGTCGCTGACCTTTCTGGTGATGAACTTCTACACTACGAAGCTGATGAGCTAGCAATGCAATATATCCTTTTAGGATTACCCAATACAATCCTTCGAAGTGTTGATGCTCAAAAGACTGGAAAAAAGATGTGGGAACATATTCATCTTCTTATGGAAGGCACTGAACTCAATCAAGAGGATATGGAATCCAAAATTTACTTGGCTTATAAACACTTCATGATTGAACCCGGAGAGACATTAGAGTCATATCATCATCGATTCTCAGACATAATCATAGACTTGGACAAACACAACATCATCATGCCAAGAATTGCTGTTAACACTAAGTTCCTAAGTAGTCTTGGTCCTGAGTGGGAAAAATATGTCATTTTCATCCGTCAAGCGAAGAATCTTCATCATGCTACTTACGGATTGTTGTACGACTATTTGAAGCCACACCAAAAAGAAGTTGAAAAAGAAAGGACTATCCGTGGACTCCCGGCCCCACTGTTACTTCCGGACAATCAACAACTTGCTTTGTGGGCTCAAACTAGTTATCCTCCTCAACCCGCTCCTCAACCCGCTCCTCAACCAACTGCAACAATTACACCATATGATCCGTCACAGCAACAATCTTAACAAACTCAATTGGTTCCATACAACAACAACAATGATCAAGCACTTTACAGTGAAGCTAATGAGGACTCCGAAGCTTTTGATACATTGCAACAAGGATTTGTTATGATTGCTAAAGCCTTCGGCCGGTATACAAACAAATCCAACAATCGCATTCGCTCCTCATCAAACACAAGGAATCGGGTTGTTGTGAACAATGGACGTGTTGAAGTTCAGAATCGTGGTTATGGTTTTCAGATGGGAGGTGGTCAAGGGTTTAATGCTATGGGAAGGAATAACATGGGTGCTCCACAACAACAGAGAGCTCAAGTGGTTGAACAGGGGAATGCTCAGAATGGGATGAATGGTTTTCGCTGCTACAACTGTAATGAGAAGGGTCACCTGGCTAATGCATGCCCAAAGCCGAGAACAAGAGGCAGTGCTTATCACAAGGAGGCTTTACTTTTGGCTCTTAAGGATGAAGCTGGTGGAACCCTCAAAACAAAAGAACAGAGCTTTATGGCAGATGCAGACTCATATGATGATATGGAGGACTTGGAGGCTAATGCAGCAGTGATGTTGATGGCACAAATGCAAGCTCTTCACATGAGTGACACAGGCCCAGTGTATGACACTGATGGCTTGTCTCAGGTACCCGAACAAACCATATTCATCACTAATCTTATATCTCAGCCAACATCTGAATTCGATGAGGCTCAGAATGTTCAACATGAGCCGTCCACATCTCATTCTGACGAGTCTCAACTAGACCCCGTAGTTACATTTGACGATCAAGATGACCTTATGGTTACCTTTGATACTCAAATTGACTCCATGGTTATACTTAAGGATCTGAATAATGATCATGTTGTGACTCACGTTGAACACGCTGAACCTTTGCCTAATGCAGATGTTGATCTCTAACTTAAAGACCAACAATCCCGAATGGATGAATGTTGTTCATTAAATCTGCAATTACACGGTAAAAATGCACTGTTAACCAGGGATGTTGAATGCTTAAAATGACAACTCAATTTTTTCAAAACTAAAAAAAAACGTGAAAAAGGTTTTGAAGTCGCTTTTGCTAAATCACACCAAAACGAAAAATCTTTAGAACGACAGATACGTGATCTAGCCGCATCGAAGAATGCTTTGTTGTCTCAAATAGAACAACTGAAACATGAACATACAAAACAACTTAACTCTCTTACTTTGGAAAATCAAAAATCCAAGTCTGAGTTGTTAACTTGTCAAAAACAGTTCTCTGAGTACAAAAAGCGTTCCACGAAACGAATAGATGACTATCTTGAGGAAATAGTCGACTTACAAAACAAAATCAAAGAGTTTCGAACTGTTGTTTATAAACATGGTGAATCAATCACAACGATTCAAAAGTTTACTTTCAAACCAAATCCAAATGGATATGGACCGAATCTTGCTGATTACAAACCAAAGTTTTCAAACAAAGCATTCAAACCAAATCCTGAAGTTTACATTGCAGAACATAGAGTTGATGATTCAATTATGAGTGTTGTTGAATATAACCGTCAAGAGGAATTAGATGCAGAAGACGATATTCGATCAAAATTAGAAAATGTTGTTTATAACAAACCATTTAACTATTCAAAAGCCGTCACTTTCGTTGCACAAAAGGATTTTTCTAACACACCTTGGGTTATCACACCTACTTCTGAGGGTCCCCTTTCCAATAATGTACAAATTAATTGTCCTTTACCTTCACTTAGTGAAATAAAACCATTAGCCGAACAATGTAAAGTCATAAAATATTTTGAAACATTCACTTCGGACATCAAACTTTTGGAACGTGAAATTGAATTTCATTCTGAAATTAAAATTGAACATTTTCAATCGCCTCTTGCACGTGCACAAAGAGATATTCTTCAGAAAAGATCTTTACCTCATGTCCGAAATATGAAAATTTGTGCTATATATTGGGAAAGGGATTTTCACAAGGAGCTTGGACTTATGAAAAGAGTTTTCGAACAAACAGAAACATCAATTAAAAATACAAAACGTAAAAAGAAGATGTTACGAAAAGATGTTGATTGACTCTTGGAAGATGTTATCTGTGTTGATATCCATAATGTTGTGTTGTTGCATTCTTTGTCATATGCATTTGATTATATCTCTGCTGATACTGTTGATTCTGTTGAAATTGTTGAGAATACTGATAATGTGCATCAGATCGAGTCTTTAAAAGTTAAAAGTGCACGACTGTTAAACGAGCTTTCAAATGCAAAAAGTCGTCTTCAATGGTGTCTAAAAGATTGTCACAATCGTAAACTTTCTTTGCAAAACAAAATCAACCAGTTGCATTCCACAACTTTTAATCCAAAATTTGAGCAATTGGATGATCACAACGCGTCTTTGAAATGTCAAATCTCAAAATATGAACAAGAACTTGCAAAAGTTAAAAAGGAATATGGTGTCATATTTGATTTACTCAAACAGACTCATGATGAAGCATCAAACGAACTTGATCATTATCTTGCACACACTAAAGAAGTCATGAATTTTTCTGGAAATCTTCGTTCTGAAAATCAAGATTTGGTGCACACTATCATTAAGTTAAGAGAGATGTTAGGAAAGTATGAAGAAGTTCAGCCTATCATCATTAAGAGACTTGCACCTGTAACACTTAGAAAAAGTGACCCTCGAATGCCAACTGACAAACCACAAGATACTAATGTGTTTCCCTCTACTGAAACAGGAATAGTTGCCTCTTTTCCCAACGTCCGCACTTCACAGCCTAGAAGCAATACAAGGAAGAATAGGAAGTTGCGACCTAAGAAAAGAACAATCAAGAATGTTGCAGTAGAAGAACACCCTAGGACTTTGAATAAGACCCATGTTGCACCCACTTTAGATATTGCGTCTGACAAATGTAATGGAAAAAGTGTTGTAACAAATGCTGAACCTTTAAGTACTTTTGATATTCAGTCTGAAGCTTTTGTGTTACTTGTCGTAAAAGTATGCTTTCTGATTGTCATGATAAATGTGTTGCTAAAGCTATCTTGTCTCGTTTAAGGAATCCTAAGAAACGGAATACCTCTAGGCCCACTAATGCTTCTAAGTCTGTGCTTGGTAAACCGCCTTCCTTAGATTCTAAGAACCGCATTGATGTCCCTGTAGCTCCATTATCACCTACAAAGAACGTAGTACCACCTAGTGCATTCACTAAGACTAAAGCAAAGACTAGTTGGAGATGGCAGAAATGGATACATAATACACTAGGATTTAAATGGATGCCTAAAATCATTGATGTGTGTATTTCTACTATAACTGCTTCGGAACCCTCTAACACTTTGGGTTCCACATCTACTTCTATTCCATCTGTGTCGTCTGTGTGTAATGCAGGTGATACAGATCATCCTTTGGGTTGTTGATAGCGGATGTTCCCGACACATGACAGGCAATCTTAAATTGTTATCAAACTTTATTGCAAAGTTCATTGGCACTGTCAGATTCGAGAATGATCACTTCGCAGCTATTATGGGCTACGGAGATTACATCAATGGCAACATCGAAATTAGCAGGGTTTATTATGGGGAAGGCCTCAGTCACAATCTCTTCTCAGTCGGTCAATTTTGTGATGGAGATTTGGAAGTTGCTTTTAGGGAGAAAACTTGTTTCATTCGTGATCTACAAGGAAACGATCTTATGTTTGGTCAACGCACATCAAGTCTTTACACAATCTCAATATGATTGCTTCATCTCCCATCTGTCTACTCTCTAAGGCTACATCTACAAAATCCTGGCTATGGCACCGTCTTCTCTCACATCTAAACTTTCAAACCATAACCAACCTTGCTCGATATAAACTAGTTGAAGGTCTCCCAAGATTTCGGTATTCTAAAGATCACCTGTGCTCAGTTTGTAAACAAGGGAAAAGCACTCGTGCTCATTTTCCCTCGAAGGTGGAACACAACTCACAGCATGTGCTTCATCTTTTTCACATGGATTTGTGTGGCCCGATGCGCGTGCAGACGATTAATGGTAAACGCTACATCTTGGTAATTGTAGATGACTACTCAAGATGGACTTGGGTCTACTTTCTTCGAAGGAAAGATCAAGCTCCACAGATGATCATCACCTTTCTCACAAAAATACAAGTTCAGCTCCGGAACACAGTCCGACAAATCAGAACAGACAAAGGAACTGAATTTGTGAATCAAACTCTTCGGGAATTTTATGAGAAAGTGGGAATTGAGCATCAAACATCTATTGCACGTACACCAGAACAAAAAGGAGTTGTTGAAAGATGAAACCGCACGTTAGTGGAAGCTGCAAGAATGATGTTACTTAATGCTAAACTTCCGGATTACTTATGGGCTGAAGCCGTATCAACTGCATGCTACACTCAGAATCGATCAATGATTAACAAGCACCACAACAAAACACCTTATGAGCTTATTCATAACCATAAACAGAACCTCAAACACTTTCAAGTATTTGGATCCCTTTGTTATCCGAATAATGATCGTGATGACTTTGGTAAGCTCAAAGCCAAAGCTGACATTGGAGTCTTTATAGGATATTGTGAAAATTCTAAGGGTTTCCAGACCTGGAATCGTCGTACAAAGCAAGTTATGGAAACGATTCATGCAAATTTCGATGAGCTTACTAATATGGCTTCTGAGCATAACAGCTTGGAACCCGGTCACAACCGTTTAAACTTCCCTCAAACCCCATCATCAGCTGAAACAAGCCCCCAGCTTACTCGTCAACAAATGGAAAAGCTATTTGCTCCGCTGTTTAGTGAGGACATTGATGAACGTGCTTCAGGTGTATCCAATGTTTCCGCTGCTCAACCTGATCATATTCCAATACCTGATACACCTGCCACAACAACTACTGTTGAAGAAGCACCACCAGTTGACTCTACAACAACAGTTAAACAAACTGCTTCCAACGACACTGAACCAGCTGATGATGTTCTGAACAATGTAGTACCCCCACCTGCAGATTTTGATCCAAATGCGTTCTTCAACCCGTTTGCTAATGAAACTGCTGCACCTGATGTTGCGGAATCATCTACAAGCCATTTGAATCCTCAAAATCTGCACAATGTATACCAACATCAACCCTCGACACATCGTTGGACAAAAGACCATCCTCTTGAGAATTTTGTTGGTAACCCGACTCAACCAGTCGTAACGAGACAACGTCTTCACACAGATGGTGAACATTGCATTTATGCACTCACTGTCTGCCAATCTGAACCTAAAAACATTAAAGATGCAATGACAAAAGACAACTGGATTGAATCCATGCAAGAAGAACTCAATCAATTCAAACGTCTTGAAGTATGGGAACTGGTTGAAAGACCAACAGGGGTCTACGTCATTGGTCTCAAATGGATTTGGAAAAACAAATTGGATGCTGAAGGGAACGTAATTAGAAATAAGTCACGTCTGGTGGCTAAGGGTTATAGACAGGAAGAGGGTATTGATTTTGAAGAATCATTTGCTCCGGTTGCTCGTCTTGAGGTTGTTCGGATATTTCTGGCGTTCGCGGCTCATATGAATATAACGGTCTTTCAGATGGACGTCAAAACTGCTTTTCTGAATGGTCAACTAAAAGAAACAGTCTATGTCAGCCAGCCAGAAGGATTCGTTGATCCAGAGTTCCGGAACCACGTCTACAAACTGAACAAAGCTCTGTACGGTCTCAAACAAGCTCCAAGAGCGTGGTACGATAAGTTATCATCCTTCCTCATTGCCAATAATTTCACCAAAGGTTCGGTCGATCCTACACTTTTCATACAATATTACGGGGCTCACATCCTAATCGTTCAAATCTATGTGGATGACATCATTTTTGGGTCAACACATTTAAAATACTCAAATGCTTTTGCAAAACTAATGACAAAACATTTTGAAATGTCAATGATGGGTGAACTCGCATTCTTTCTCGGAATGCAAGTTCATCAATCACCCCATAGTATTTTCTTGAGTCAGTCCAAATATGCCCTTGAACTTCTTAACAAATTTGGAATGCAAAACTGTGACACCTATGCCACACCAATGGCTCATACCAAGAAGCTAGACGCTGATTTACATGGGGAATTGGTGGACCCTACCAAATACCGTAGTATCATTGGGTATCTCATGTATCTAACAGCTAGCAGGCCTGATATTGTGTTTGCCGTATATCTTTGCTCCCGTTATCAGTCGAGACCAACTGAAACTCACCTCTCAGAGGCTAAAAGAATCCTCCGATACATCAAGGGAACCATTAACTTGGGGATCTGGTATCCGAAGGATTCTGGTTTTGAACTAATAGCTTTTTCAAACGCTGATCACGCAGGATGCTTAGACTCACGGAAAAGTACTTCAGGAGCATTACAATTTCTTGGTGATAAATTGGTGTCATGGCAATCGAAGAAGCAGGATTGTACATTGCTGTCATCAACCGAAGCTGAATATGTAGCCATGTCGGCGTGTTGTGCTCAAGTCATTTGGATGAGAACACAACTCAAAGACTATGGTTACGTATTTGACAAAATCCCGATGTACTGCGACAATCGAAGTGCTATTGCAATCTCGTGCAACTCTGTTCAACACTCCAAATCAAAGCACATCGATCTTCGATATCATTTCATCAAGGAGCACGTGGAAAAGGGTACTGTTGAATTATACTTTGTGGGTACTGAATACCAATTGGCAGATCTCCTCACCAAAGCCTTAGCTCCTGCTAGGTTTAATGGGTTGGTCCACCGGATTGGTATGCGGTGTTTGACTCAAGAGGAACTGGATGAACGTTTAAAACATTCTTAAAACCAATCAAACACCAAAACCTCTTTTGTAAATATTTTTCAAAAACAAAATACAAAAATATAAAATCTGATAAAACAACAAAAATATTCTTCTATCTTTATTTCTTTTAACATTGCAAGTACAAATCTTCCGTCAACACTTTAATCTTTCAAAATTCAGGATTTTCTCGATCAAGTGTTGAGGGGGAGAAAGAAATATTTTTTCGGTTTCATAAAACCCTGTACTTGCATGTTACCTCATCCCGGTTGTTTCTTTAATTATGGTGGTTACAATTCTGGTTTACTAACACTCCTCGGACTAAAATTTATAAAATTTCATTATTTCTTAAGTCGAGGGGGAGTGTCGTCAAATTTCTTTCCAAATATCTCTAGTTTGGTAACCAAAATGGAAGTTATGGACATTGGTTGTAAATGGTTAAGGTGGAGGGACTAATTGTGTCAAAAGTTCAAAGTTATTTTAACAAAACACTCCACCTAACCACATTAACTCTTCTCATTTATTACTCAACCACTCAATCCTACGCGTAAAAATCCATCCACAAATCTGTGTTTCTGATCATCATTTTGTAAGTGGTTTTTGATTCTTAGTGTTAATACAAACAATGGTTTTGAGTTATTTGCAAATCCAACGGTTAAAACTTGAGTTTGGATGATCTTCGTGTTCTACGCGTAAGCATATGAAAACAAGATCATCAGGTGTGAGTTTGTTATGATATAATGGTGTTAAAATGTTCAAAACTATGGGCCAAAACCATTTTTATCAAACTAATCCACTCAGAAACACGAATTGTCCATTTTTCAAAATTAGGGTTCATAAGTCGATTTGGGGGTTTTCATGGGTGAACGTTTTTGGATAAAAAGATAGTTGAGTGTTGTTGTTTACAAGTTGAATTGACCATATCCAAGCTTAGAATCTACTCAGAAACACTAATTGCATGAAAATTGAAAATTAGGGTTTATGTTCTTGATATTTGGGTATTCTTAATTCGTTTAGATTTTGATGTTAAAACTTGGATAGAACAACTCATTTGGCTTCTTTGACTTACCAGAACTAGTTTTGTGCAATTCCTATGGCTAGAACGCTTACTCGTAGAAATTAAGCTTTAGGGTTTTAAAGTCTAAGCGTAAACCATTTTCTACGCATAACTGTTTAATGAGCATTCATTGTTTGAACTGATAAAGATTGAATGTATGTGTTAATATTGGTGTTATGATAAACTTATTTCAGGATTTCTACGTGTGAAAATTCAGAATCAAGGTTACTTGAACATCTACGCATAAGGATCACCTTACGCGTAGAATGTTATGCGTAAGAGAAATCTTACGCGTAACCTTTACGCGTAAGGTTCTACAATGGGGACTACGCGTATCCTGTGAAGGATATGCGTAAACAGTAACCTCTACGCATAAGGTTCACTCTTACGAGTAAGCCTTACGCGTAAGGTTCCATATACGCTTACGCGTAAGCTTTAAGCATAAGGCCCTCTTTTCCTACGCGTAATATTTCTTACGTGTAAGTCAAGAACCTGCGCATAAGCTTACGTTTACGCGTATAATCACTCCTGTTTACGCATAAGCTTGCAAAATCTACGCCTAAGCCTAGTGTTAACCAAAATTATGAATTGTTACGCGTACAAACTTCTAAATAAATAAATCATAACGCCACGAAACCAAAATGTCACTAATAAGCTTAAACGTTTAATAAGTTGTGAAAAATAAGTGAAAACTTGGACTTTGAAACTCAAAGTTAACCAACTCACGAAACTTATCACGACGTCTTTGGACTATCTGACTAACAAGTGACATTGGACTCGTAACAATCATCGACATGTCACATTCAAATAATAGACAATAAAACCAACTGTTGACTAACGTAATGTCTTTCGATATGTTGGTTCTTTTGGCTAAATATCTTTCAGATCACGACATGGACGCTCAAATGCAAAACGTGGAAGCACCAAACGTTCTCACCATTGAAGATATCTTCCCTAATGGCTATCCAATGAAGATCGGAAAGAATAACCTTCGTGTTGATTTTGATAGTCTCACCTGCTCAGAGTCTTCTTGTTTAATAGCTGTGGACATTCTGAAGAATCATCCTTATCAGAACATGCTCACCAATTCTGCTATAGTGCCGAAGATCTACATTCACCAGTTCTGGCATACAATGCGAAAGATCAAAGGTCAAAATGCTGTGACGGTGACGCTCAACCACAAACAAGTCACCATCACACCAGCAGACTTAAGGGCTGTTCTTCTCATTCCTGTCATCGAGCCAACCGAATACAATGCCACACCAACTGAAGAGGCTGTTCTGCAATTCATGATCGACATTGGTTATGACGAAGCTTCAGGAGTAATCACAAAGCATTCATACGTGGATCTTAAGAATATTTCTCAGCCACGGAGAACCCTCTACATTATCATCACCAAATCCGCTTCTGGACGTGATAGTGGTTATGAGCATCCCAAGCTCATGGAACTACAGATCTTTTGGGCTTTGGTCAACATGAAACATATTGAAGTTGAAGCTCTGATATGGGACGACATGTTGTCTTTCCTCAAAAAGCTTGGCTCAGATATAGTAAATTGTTGATCCAAAGAGCTCTAGGGTATAATCCTGATATCCCCTTGAGACTCAATGACCCCAACAATCACTCCATGTTGTATGAGCCTACACTCACAGTCAGATTTAAGGAATCTACAACAAAGAAACAAGGTGCAATGTTGCCAGATCACCTTCTAATTGAAGCAGTCAAACAACTCCATTCATACAAAAGGTATCTGGTAGCGGTTGATGAAGGCAAAGTAGGTTTTCTTGATGAAACGTCCTCTGGTACTCCTACTAGGAAAACCAGGAGAGGCAGTATAGGGAGTGTGACAAGCACTGAGAGTCAGAGAAAGTTTCCTAAGAGGTCACATACTCTCAAAAGGAAAGTTCCCTCTAAGGAAGCCATTCCTATTCCTATTCCCAAGCCTGAACCGTAACAAATGTTACTAGATGAAAGGTCTGAGGAAACTGAATCAGATGAAGAGGTCACCTACTCTTAAACTGCAATTGATGACACTCAAACAGTAGCTAAACCTCCCAGTCCAAAAGCTGAAAAAGGTAAAGGGAAAACTCCTGTGCTTGAGCATGATAAGGAAAGTTCTGAAGAAGAACCATTTGATGAGGAAAGAGATTATCAAAAGAAGTTGAAGAACCTCAGACTCAAATATCTTGCCGATGAATTCGTACTGGATCAAACTCGTGGCCCCAGAGGGTCAAGTGGTGGAACTCATGCCACACCAGTTTCCGATGCGGTTAATCAACCCCGATAAGGGAACTGGTACCTCCACCCACGAACAACAACAAAGGCAGATAGAGGATTCCATCAACTACGAATTTGAGGAACCAGACATGGAAAAGACTGAGAAAACTCCTGGTGAAGATACTAAGGCTGATGAAACGGCTAAGTCTGGAAATGCTGAAGATCTTGATTATGATGATTTTCTTCTAGATAGCCCAGCACGCTCCAAGGAAGAAACATCTGAGCCGCCGAAAGACCCTGAGTCTCCTCATGTCTCATCATCATCAGACTCGTCTTCTCACTCTTCACTACCACCATCCAAAGGCACAACCAGATCCACATCTAAATCTGTGAAGAAACCAACTGACTCTTGGATATCCCGGGCTAAAACCAAGATTGTCAATGTTGTCAAGCAAGTCAGGAAGAAAGACGTAACCAACAAAAAGCTGAATCAACTCGCTGACAGTATCAATCTTCTACATGACGAGATAGACAAGATGTCAAGTGAAAGGGAGTATATCCAGAAGTTCATGCAACGTGATGTCCAAGGGGAACTGAACGAAATGATTAGGAGCTACACTCACAAGTTCCTACTCGACACTGTTCCTGGAGTTACAAGAGAGATGTTCACCAGACAGCTCTATCCAAATCTCATGAAATTGGTCAAGCAAACAATGCAATCCACTCCGGTAACAATGACGATCAATCCAATGGAGCCTGTAGTTCTCTCTGATGCAGAGTTGATTTCCAAGCTGGTGCTACAAATATCTCAACGATCTGCAAATTTCACCTCTGACGAAAGTAAACTATTTGACGCACTACTGGAATATCAACTCAAGACTTCATGCAAGGAGCAAGCTGAAAGGCCTAAGCATCCAAGAGACGATGAAGATAAGGATAAAGATAAAGATAAAGAGCCTAAACGCCCCAAAGAAAATTGGTGAATCATCCTCCATGCCACCTCCACCCCAAAGGACTCCAACTACAAGAAGATCTTCACCACGCTCTGCTGACAAACCTCAGGACTCTGAGTCACCACCCCAGACAGAGAAAACCGGTGATCATTTCGAATACACTGGTGGTGACGATGAGGAAGTCCCTGAGCCCCAACAACAACCCACCTCTCCCGCCTCAGAAATGAAACCTGCATCCTCATCTAGGCCAAAGAAGAAGAAGAAGACGCCTAAGGCTGATGTCGTCTCATGGCTAGACGAAGATGACACCGAGTATGAATGGTTCTCTACACTGGTTGATGCTACTCCCGCCCTAACTGATGATCAAAATATGGTAGAAGGTCGAACTTTGGAGCATGCTAAGTTACTTCAAGAGAAGTTTCGGGTGAAGAAGATGACCAAGTCAGAGTTAAAACGTATCAAGAATGAAGCTTTTCAGTTGCCCAAAGACAGCTCGGAATGTGCTATTGAAGTTGAATACCATCTTGAAAACATAGCACGAGCCATGTCTAACAACATCGATTGGCTCAACCCTGAAGCTAACATTGACTTCATACGAAAAAACAAGGCTCCATACTACACCGACTGGACCAGACCTCTACCAACGATTGGCCAACCAGATCAACCTAAGATTCCATTCCGCTACTTCTTCAACAATGACCTGGAATTTCTTCTACACGGTAGCGATGGTTCAAAGAAATAAGCTACATCACTTACACTTCCGTTCCCGGCAGCCATATACTCCAACTGTATAGCCATCGAGGAAAATGCTACCCACATGTTTGCCAACAGCGTGGAACAGTATGACATTGATGCAATGTATGGGATTCACCATTGGCCGGAACTCCGAAGAATCTACTACAAAAGCTGCCAGGTTCGAAGGTCTAAACATGAAGTGTACAGTGATAAAGGGATCATTGCTGTTAAGCATGTAGCTCTCTCGTCTAAATGGGATTACACTTTCCTCAAGAAAATCATGGTCAAAAGACAAGACGAAAGGGACTATGATTTCTGTAAAGCGGACTTTCAGAATTTGTCTCTCAACGACATTGAAGATCTATATCTTGCCAAGGTACAGGGAAGAATGAGACTGTGACAACTCGCAATTTCAGGTCATTTCTCAAGTTTCACTATTTCATCATTTATCGTAAACTAGGTTTACGAGTATCAAATTCGCGTAACCTTAATGGTTTAGCTGCGAATTCATGAACAATCATCAAGGACATTTCATATAGACTAGGTTTAGTCTACATTTCATTGGCATCATTATCATCATGTTAGTTCATTCATGATTTTGCATTTCACATTAAACGCGTAATTTTCATATTAAATAAACGTTATCGCGTAATTAATTATTTTGAACATTTGATCCGTTACTTCCAAAAATTATCCCGATATATTTTTATACTCATATTAAGTTTATAAAAATATTATTATTAGTTTACCCGGTGTTTTAAATTTATTTCGTATATAAATTGTTATATTTATATAATTACGACGGTTTTCTTAAACATTACACGGTAATTATTATTTCACTCAAATTTTGCAAGAAATGTATTTTTATAAATTTTATGACTTCAATATATTTTATCTTGATCCGTTAAAATTTTTTTTAGCCAACGCTACCCTAAATGCTTAAATAAATATACAATTTACAAATTATTATTGAATAATTACACTTTACTTATACATGTAAATACTTAACTAAAACAAAACACATCTAGTCTTTTTCTTTTTAATGTGTCGACCATAAGGAGGGTGACTCAACCCTTTTTAGTACAAATATCTAACAATATGATACTTATATTAACTTTTTACTTCACAACACATACACATTCAATAATATCAAGGTGTGAAAAGATTTTGCTCTCTCTTCTTCCTTATACTATCAACCGGCCATCAAGGGTTCTTGTAAGATCATATTTTTTTTCAAGTCAAGTAATTTCACAATCTAGACACACTTCTAAGTAAGGTTTTGAAATAAAAACCTTGGGTGTTTAGGATTAAACCATTGATCATAAACCTCATCAAGTTAACTTGTAAGCTTTTCATATTCATGATCATATTTCATATTCATTTTCATATTCATTACATCATATTTGAGAAAACATGCAAGTCATATGATGTTTGTACCACTTTTTTATTGTTTTTAAGAGTTATATATATTTATGTTATCCTATAATTATTCCTTGTAATATATCACTCTTGGTGATGTCTAGGAACCCATGACACCCTAAGAAGGTGTATGGTAGGATTAGAATAGCTTCGGAGTTGTTTTGAATTGGTTAGAATAGGTTTGGCGCGAGAAAAACTCATTTCGACAAGTTTTAAAAAGGGTCTGTCCTTATTTTCGAAATCTGGAATTTTCGACAGTGGATACAAATTTTTGGCCTAGATATTTAGAAAATATACTTTAAAACGAAACCGTGGCCGCTTGAATGGGTTAAAACGGAGTTATAACGAAGAAGTTATGCTATTTTCAAGTTTGACGACGAAAAATAATTGTTTCAGAAAATTTCAGCATATTACGTCCACTTTTTACGAGTCGAAAATGAGGCTTAGGCGTTATGAAATGTGTCGACTTATCAAAAATATATTAGTATACTTTGATACGAAGCTAAGGACATATAAAACGTAGGAAACGGACTTGTAACGATTAAATTACACGCGTTTACATAAAGTTGCCGTAACTATATTAAATAAGCAAAACTAGTATATTTCTATTAGACAAATATTACGGCCACGAAGGACCATGTTGAGGGTCATTTTTAACATGGATGTAGTACTTTTTATAACATGATGTCTTCTAGTAAAAGTGAGTTCGCCTAGCCTATTTTCCAAAATGTCCGACCGTTCGTCAAGCGGAGTTGTAATGAATAAAATACGGTCACTTAAACTTTGCCGAAAACCACCCTTAAACGATATTTTGGACACAAGTACCATACTTTACCTATATTTTTCTCCATGATCGAGACCTCTAGGATGAAAACTTAAATGCTAAAACTTTGAGATAATGATACAAGCTTCGCAAAACCGTTGAGTTCGTTTCCTAACACTCGACGTGCACCATTTTACGACTAGCTTTTCAAGGCTATTTAGTCACTTTCATGAAATTTTCAATGACATTACTTTACGACGAAAAGTTATAATTTCATAATAAATCACTAAATGATTATCGTAGGATATCATTTCAACGTAAATACATGTAGAGTAATTTAAAAATGGTTAAGATGTTATACGATTATTTTTCGACGATAAGTATTATTTTCAAAAATTCACAAGTGGTATAGATATCATACGAATTGCATGCATAACATTACATCATGACTTATTATATATCATATCATTCATAATAGGTCGCAGTTAGAGATTGCGCATCATTTCAGTGTATCCACTTTTGTCATCGTATCATTGTACCAAGTGAGTTCATAGCCCCACTTTCTATTACTTAATTGTTTTACAAACTCTTGGGGGAGATACATGCTGTATTTTTAATCAAACACAAATGCTTTGAACTGTATGCTATATCCAAATGTTTTATTGTCACTAAGTAATCAATTGCCATGTTTGAAGTCCCTACATCATGCACCATTAGTCACTTGCGAGTGAGCGCGAATATTGTGAATAGGCCTATTGGAATTAACACTCCCGTTCTTATTGACCCAGTTAGGGGAAATCGAACGCACTATA
>BPTQ01000006.1:159024182-159112952 GCA_019973895.1 Chrysanthemum seticuspe
AAAGACAGTATGATCAGGGAAGAGGTGGAGCTGGTAGAGGTTATGTTGGCAACCAGAATCGAGGAAGGAATGGTAACCAAGGTCAAGCTAAGCCGATCAAATGTTATAACTGTGGTGGTGAGGGACACATTGCAAGAAACTGCACATCTCCAAAGCGTCCACAGAATGCTGATTACTTCAGAGATAAGATGCTGCTTGTACAAGCTCAGGACAATGGTGCTGCTTTGGATGAAGATGAATTGCTATTTCTAGCTGAGGGCAATGCCAAGACCTATGATGCATATGTGGATGAGCAGCCTATTCAGGAGATAGGTCACAATCATCAGAATGCCTTTCAAGTCGCTGATTGTGATGCATACGACTCTGATGTGGATGATGGACCTACGGCACACACAATTTTTATGGCTAGCATTTCTCCAATGGTTTCTCCCAAGGTCTCTTCTTCACCACAAGCTGGCCCATCCAAAGACAAACTCATCTCAGAGGTATTAAAACTATACGATGATGCTGATGTGCAACAGATGCATGACAAAGTACAATCAACTGAAACTATTGAATCAAATGTTGAAAATATGGGTAATATCGATATTGTCCCATATGATCAATACGTGAAACAAAGTGAAAGTGAAGTTGTACCAAGTGATGCATCTTCTGCAGTCAACAATGACTATGTTTTTGATGAATACACTGCATGTGCCCCTGATGATTCTGTAATTTCTGAACTAAATGCCTATAAAGAACGTGTTGCTATTTATGAACAACGTGCAAAATTTGAGTTGACCACTCGTGAGCAGGAAATGGATGACCAAGTGCGTACAGTCATTAGAAAAAGTAATTTTAGAGAAGAAGTATTGAAACAAGAATTAAATTCCTTACAAGAAAAGCTTTCTAAAACTGCTAAGCAAAAACAAGAACTTCAAGAAAATGTGAAAATGCTTAAGCAAGAATTTAATGCAAAGGAATCAAAACTCTTGAAAGATTTTTCTAATCTGAAAACTTTGAAAAACAAACTTGAAAACAAGTTGTACATACAAGGGAACACCATTCAGACTGCTCACATGATCACTAAGCATAGGGTATTAAGCGATAAGCATAGCATTCCCCTTGTTAAGGAACCAAATCCAGAGGTCATTAAAAGGGCTAGAAATGCTCATAAGGTTCTTTATGATGGCAATGAAATCCTTAAACCTAGACAGAAACCTAGTTGCGTTGAGTGCACTGAGGAAGATAAGAAATCAGATGAAGTCACTAGGGAAAGGATGAACAAAAAATTTGATGATCCTAAATGCAAAGAAAAAAAAGTAATTATCACTCCCCATGACTACAAGAAGGAAAACTGGATTTCCTTGAACATGTTTAAGCCTCAGACATTGTTGACTCCCGAACAAGTTTTCTGGAAAAAGGATTTAGATAAGCAGAAAGCTGAAAATATTGTTGAAACAAACCCTCCCCTATGGAAAATGCCTAGAGCGACTGTGTATCCTCCTAATACACCAATGCATCTTGTTCCTAGAACAATTGCCACTAAAAGCAAGACCTTAATTAGCCAATATGTTATATTTCAACTATTTGTTGATTTTGAGAAAACTTGCAAGAAAAGGATCACACCCACTGGTATAACTGAAGGAGAAAGGGGTTTTGAGCAAATGAAAGAATGTTATTTAACTGAGGTCATGCCTTTCTTTAAACTTCTAAAAGATCACTTTGAGAGTCTTAAAAAGGGGATAGAAACTGATATCAATGGAATGGAAAAGGAATTTGATGCAATGATAGTTGAAGTTAGTGACTATGAGCGTGCACTAAAATATAATGAGATTGAGAGGAAGAACTTACATACATTGAATGAGACTCTTATTACTGAATGTGTTGCTCAAGATATGTTTTTTACTGCTTCAAATTGCTCTATTAATGCTTCCAAATTTCATGAACTATCTGTTGCCCTGAAAGTCTCCCATGATCGTGTCATTGAGCTTGAAAAAACTAATTCTAAACTAAACGAGAAAATTGAACTGGATGATCATGACAATTTGGTTAAACATTTTTCTAAACTAGAAGTTGAGCATTTTAATTTACAACTAAAATATCAACATCTTAAAGAAAATGTCAAAACTTCAAATATCAAGACATCATCAGATGCTCCAGAGTTTGATGCAGTGTTTCAAATTAACAAACGTGATGAACAGATTCAAGCTCAGTGCAACACGATCAGAAAGTTGAAAGCCCAAATCTCTCAATTAAAGGGTCAAACGAACAATATGACAGGCTCCCAAATGCCTCCTCCTTTAGATTCTCAGAATTCTCAAACGTTTCATCTTCAAAACCTAGTAAATGCTTTACAAAAGGAAAACGAAAGTTTTCTAGAAGAAAATGAAAAGGTTAAACGTCATTTCAATGAGTTATTTGAATCAATTAAGGTCACTCGTAACAAAAATAACGAACAAATAGCTTCATTGCAAAAGGAAATTGAGAATCTGAAGAGTCAGGTAAAAGGGAAAATGCCAATGACCAATGGGGAGAATGGTGTATCAAAGGTTCACTCTTGTAATAAATATGCTTTGTCTGTGACATATGTCCCTCCTCATCTAAGGAACAACAAACTTGCTGTTCAAACATACTTCTCATCCCTTAAGGATTGCTTAGAATGTCTGCGTGAGATTGTTGAAGAGGATAAGTTAGAGAAACCTCATGATAATGCAATTGGACATGCATGCTTATATTCCAAGCGATCTCAAGAAATCTTAGAATGCTTGATCACAATATGCCCAAAGTCATTAGGTGAGAGAGTTAATCCTTTGATTCCATGCTCGATGCCTAATGCCAAGTATGATATGCATTCGATTCCCAATGCCTTGAATGTGAACCGTAGTGCTTTGAATATGAACCGTAGTGTGCCTTTAAGTAGTTCAGATTCCAGATCTGGCAATGCTAAGAAAGAGAACTCAAGTGTGCCTTCTAGGAGTTCAAATATCAATACTTCTAGTCTCAAGAAAGTGAACCTTAGTGTGCCTGCATGTAGTTCAGATCCTAGCACATCTAAACAGGTGATGCAAAGAGTAGTAAAACAAACTAATGTTCCCATTCCCTCTACAGGAGTAATCAGTGACATTAAAGGGAGCAGGTCAAAGTCTCAAGACAATACAAGGAATGATAGGACCTCGCAAGCTATGAATGTGCACTGGAAAAGAGTAGAAGAACAATCTAGGAACTTTAAGTTTGAATCGAATAAAACGAATCGTGTTGATTCTAGTATTAGCCATAGGCGTACTGTAATTAATTCGAATTCTGATACTATTTGCAAACCTTGTACTGATGTCTGCTTGAATTCTGTTTCTAATCATGAATGTGGTGTTAATGTTCTGCCTAATGATGTTAATTGTCCAGTTAATATTGTTAATGCTAAAATTCATGCTAAGAAGGCTAAAAGGCAAAAACGAAAGAAAGTTAGAAAACAGTGGAAACCCACAGGAAGAACATTCAGTAAAATAGGCTTTTATTGGATACCTGTTGGTCATAAGACTAATCAGATAATGCCCACTAGAAAATGGATGCCTACTGGTAGAACTATTCCCTTAAGAAGTGATCACACTATGAACAGGGCTAATACAGACACTAGTACTGCATCTATTCACAATGATTCCATTGCCTCACTTTCTGATATGAATGCTTCTATTTCTGATGTGGGTGTTCCAACCATTGTAACTAACCAAATGGAACCCATTCTTGCATGGGGATCCCAATTATCCAGTTATCCATTCTTGTCTGTGTTCAACTGCAGATCGTTCAAATCGTTCTGTGGTACCTGGACTCAGGCTGTTCCAAGCATATGACTGGAGACCGGTCGCGGCTCATGAACTTTGTGAGCAAATTCATCGGGACTGTTAGATTCGGTAATGATCATTTCGGTGCTATTATGGGTTATGGAGATTACGTTGTTGGTGATAGTGTCATCTCTAGAGTTTACTATGTGGAAGGTTTGGGTCATAATCTGTTCTCTGTTGGTCAATTCTGTGATTCTGATCTAGAAGTAGCCTTCAGAAAACATACCTGCTTTGTTAGAGATCTTAATGGTAAGGAACTGTTAAAAGGAACTCGTGGCTCAAATCTTTACACCATCTCTATCGATGACATGATGAGGGCTTCTCCAATTTGCTTGCTGTCAAAGGCTTCTAAAACAAAGTCATGGTTATGGCATCGTCGTCTCAATCACCTGAACTTCGGTACCATCAATGACCTCACCAGAAAGGACTTAGTTGTTGGTTTACCTAGACTCAAGTACGAAAAGGATCATCTTTTTTCAGCATGTCAATTGGGAAAAAGCAAGGAGTATGCCCATAAACCCAAACCTACTAACTCTGTTACAGAAGTTCTTCATATGATTCATATGGATTTATGTGGACCAATGAGGGTGCAGAATATCTTTGGGAAGAAATATGTGTTAGTTGTGGTTGATGATTACTCTAGATTCACCTGGGTCAAGTTCTTAAGGACAAAGGATGAAACTCCTGATATCATCATCAAACTCATCAAACAGCTGCAGGTTCGACTTAACAAAACCGTCAGAATTATCAGAACAGACAATGGAACTGAGTTTGTCAACAAACAACTTAGTGAATTCTATGAAAGCGTTGGAATCAGCCATCAAAGAAGTGTTCCACGAACTCCTCAACAGAACGGTGTAGTTGAAAGACGAAATCGAACTCTTGTTGAAGCCACTAGAACAATGCTGATTTACTCAAAGGTTCCAATGTTTCTCTGGGCTGAAGCAATTGCCACTGCATGCTACACACAAAATCGTTCCCTGTTTCACACTGTTCATGGAAAAACTCCATATGAACTTGTCCACAACAGAAAACCTAATCTCTCGTTCCTTCGTGTGTTTGGTGCATTGTGTTATCCAACTAATGAGGGTCAAGACTTAGGCAAACTTAGGGCTAAAGCTGACATTGGAGTATTTGTAGGATATGCACCAAACAAAAAGGGATACCAAATCTACAACAAAAGAACCCGAAATATCATGGAAACAATTTACGTTTGATGAGCTGACCGGTCAAATGTCTCCTGGACACTCCAGCTCAGGACCCGCACTTCAAAACAGTCCCATTGGTTCATCCCTTGTTCCAATCTCCTCTCAAGAAACTCCATATGTACCTCCATCTGAAGATGATTTAAAGAAATTGTTTGATCCTATGTTTGATGAACTTTATGATTCAAGTACTAATGAGGTGTTGATCCCTACAACAGAGGATGCTCATATTCCTGTGAATGAAGTCAATCCCTCAGTCTCAATATCTTTAAGTCAAGAAGCGCCTACTGCTGATCCTTCAGTCTCATCAACAAATCATCATTCTTCAAATGTACATCATGGAACTGTTTCTGGCATCAATGATGAAGTTAATCCCTTTGCTACTCCTGAAGATGCTCCATTTGAAAACATATTTGCTCCTGAATCATCATCAGAACCATTGATGAGTGTCTAAATACTCATCATTTTTGTATAATCTAAACTGCAAAATCATCTGAAAACACTCAGAAACACATCAAAATGATCAAAATATCACAAATCAGTGTTTTATGTGTTTTAAATGCAAAAATATCAAAATCAGATGAAAAATGTATCAAGTTTGCAAAACTGGCAGTTTTAGTCCCCCAAGTTTTAAAAGTTGTCAAATCTAGTCCCTGAAATATCAAAATGTGGAAATTTATCATTCAAGGTCCCTGAAGTATTCTAAGTTGTTTAAAATGATCCTTGAATGATTCTTTGGTCAATTGGCAAGAAAGGTCCCTAAACTTTGGAAAATTTGCAAAATTAGTCCTTGGACCTTTTAAAATGGAATTTATGCAAAAAGGGTCCTTGTATTATCAAAATTGTCAAGTTTGGTCCTTGTGAGAAGTTTGAAAAAGTTGCAAGATCAGTCCTTGAGGTTTGGATGAATTACACTTTTGGTCCTTGTTGTTATAGCTAAACCAAACGGACACTTATATCAATCCAAGCCCAATCTAGGCCCAAAACCATCTAAGCCCAAACCATGACCCGGCCTTTTGATATCACCACTCGGTCAAATAAAGTCAAACCAGACCCACGCGCGCTCAAATACCAGGTACTGTAGCTCTATCTCTCCCATAGCTGATATCTCAAAACCAGTCCTGGTTTTCACCACATTTTCAACACCCCTCCCATACTATGTCCCCTCCACATCCTC
This sequence comes from Chrysanthemum seticuspe, assembly GCA_019973895.1. NCBI lineage: Eukaryota > Viridiplantae > Streptophyta > Magnoliopsida > Asterales > Asteraceae > Chrysanthemum > Chrysanthemum seticuspe. The sequence continues at coordinate 159,030,383 of BPTQ01000006.1, forward strand.
TAAACAACAAAAGCTTTAATTGATTGAACCAAACCTCATTAATTCTTAAACCTGCTTTGAAGAAAATTGGCGCCAAAAATCCATGTGGACGGTTCTGATGAGTTAGAGTGATCCAAGGGCTCAGATGTGGTGGGAAACATTCAGAGGACATCAGGGATGCTAAAAAGTCTATAAAGATGAGAAGTGATGAAATGTATCAAAGGAAGTAGTGTATTTTTAATTTCTTAATGTCGTTTTAAGTGTTTTTCAAGTTAAAGTGTAATTTAAAGCTTCCAAGCACTCTGTTGAAGTATTTTAATGTATTGTAAAGCTTTTTCAATTAGCAATTTCAAGTTTTAACCATTTCTCAAGTTTATGCAAAATTTCATGTTTAAGCAAAATCTCATGTTGGATCAAATGTTGTTTTCAGTTGTTTGAATGGACTAGAATAGATCACTTAAGCTCCTAGAAAGCTTAATCAAGCTTTTAGATATCCTAAAATTCAGTTTAGCATCAAAAATCAAAAATCACCAAAAATCCAAATTAAATACTTGAAAAATAAAAAATCACATGGAGAAGGTGTACACAGCTGGAGCAGGGTAAATCATGGATGGCCTTGGGTTAGTAGCTTAGTGGTAAGCTTATAGGGGTGTTCATTGGTCCTTGATCTCAGTTTGCAGTTGGAAATCCATTTGTAAGCTTTTTGGCCAATTTGGCATTTTACTGTTACAGTTGTTAATTAGCTTACATTTCTGTTTCTTTGTGTTCATTAGGCATAGTTAAGTTGAATTAATCATTAAAATCAGTAGGGTGTTCTTTTAAATTTGTGTTTTGTGAAAATCTCATTTGGACAGTTAAAGTAGCATAATCTTAATTCTTGTGTTTTATAGTGTTAAAACTGTTTGTTCATGTTTATTTAATCTCACTTAATGATAATATAGAGTCTGCAATCAAGTTTATGGTCTAAAATTGTGAGTTTCTTTGTAAAACTTCAAAACAGCCATCTAGAGGGGTGTTTGGTTTTTTGTGTTTAAAGGTACTCTGGTCATTGGACTTGTTGGAAATCTGTCTAACTTGGTTCAAACAACTCATATCAGCCAAGAAATCCAGTCCTAGTTCATCAAAAGTCAAAATTTCAGTTAATCATGTCTTAGATGCTTACTGTTGGATTTTTAGGATATAAGATCTTGATTTTGTGTTTAAAAGTTGTTAATCTTGCTTAAATCAGTTTTAGTTAACCTCAAAACAACATAATCAGTGCTTAATATCAGATTAAAGTTGATCTAAGTCAAACTTTTAGTGCAAACCAAAAAGTCAAATTTCACTTGGGTCGTTTTTGATTAAAACAAATAATTTCACTGTGTGTTTATTAGTAGGATTCAGCTTAAAAGCTCTTAGGGTATTATAGTCTAGTTGCTAAACAAAATTACAAAAATGCTAGTTCTTTGTTTCTCAGCTTCTTAAGTGCTTTTTAGCTAGCTTCTTGTTGATTCCTGTTCTGAAAAGTGCCCTGTGCACAGTTAATGGTTCCATTTTGATAAGCTTGCACTGAGCTTATTAGTGGTTCAAATCTTGTGTTCTCTGGTTCTTTGGAAAGCCAACCTGGTCATCTTGGATTGTTAAGCTTAAGTTTTCACTTTGGAACTTGTTTGCTAGGGCTGCAACAAGCCTCAAGCTTGTCCCATTTCTGTGTAATAGCCAAGTGCTTATTGTCTTTGATCTAGCTTTTCATTGTGCTTATCTGTTCCTTTGAGCTTCATTCCAGTTCATCTAGCTTGTTAGTAGCTTCTTTGAGCTTTTGTTTCAGCTGGTTACCTTGTTTGAGCTTATTTCACCAAATAAGCTCATTCTAGCCACTGTTGGACAATAAGCTCCTCAAACAGCTTATTTGTGTCTTATAAAAATTTTGTCTTTGTTAAAGTTTCATAATATCAGTATTAAAATAGTTTTCAAAAAGAAAATCCAGAAAAAGTCCAATTAAAAATCAGTGATAGTGTTTATTTAATATTTCTTAGCTTTTTGATTTTTCTTTTCATCTTATTAATAAGCAAATCTTGTTTTTCTATTTTTCTTTGTTTTCTGTCATCATATAGTATTTTTAGAAAAAGTTTCATATTTTTCTCTAGCTTTTTAGTATTTATTATAATTTTAAATAGTTAAAAATAGTAATTAATTAGTAATAAATAATTAAAAAGCATAAAAAATATCTTTTCTATTTTAAAATTAGTTTTATCATATTTTAGATTTTTCAAAGTTAAAATTTTATTTTTCCAAGTTTATTTTATATTTTCTAGTAATTAAGTGTATTTTAAATAGTTATTAATTAGTAATAATTAAATAAAAAGTGTGAAAAATATATTTTTAGTTTTAAAATTAGTTTTATAGTATTTTAGATTTTTCTGAATCATAAGTTTATTTTTCTAGCCTTATTTTGTATTTTCTTCTATTTTAGAGTATTTATTAAATAGTTAAAATAGTTTTTAATTAATAATAATTAATTAAATAGTGTTAAAAATAATTTTCTTTTTCTAATAATTTTCTTTTATTCTTAGGATTCCAAAAATGTCATTTTTATATTTTTAGGTCTTTTATTTCTCAGATTCACTTTTTATTTTGTGCGTATACGTAGTTTTTAAACTTACGTTTACGTTTCTTTCATCTGATTGTTGTGCTTTCCTAATCTGTACTCCATTCCATTCCAATCAATCAGTAGTGTAATTTCTAATCATAACCTTTACAGATCACTATCCTTAGTGATCATTCTATCCTCTGAGTTTGTTTGACACACCATTGAGTCTCCGTGGGACTTAACGACCCGGGAATTCACTGTATTCTCTGATCTTCATTGTATTTGTGTCTGAGCAGTTTTAAGCTTCTTACGGTCGGTCATTCACAAGTGGCTGGCTTGTGTGAGGTAGCTTAACTGTAGTTCAGCACAGATCAACCATCTTCTTCAGGAGACATCGACTCTGCTACCTCAGTCCCTCAACAACTGCCACATGAACACCTTAGAAAATGGACTCACGATCATCCACTAGATAACATAATTGAAAATCCCTCTCGTCCTGTATCAACACGGAAACAACTTGCAACCGATGCCTTATGGTGCTTCTTCAACTCCGTACTCTCTAAGATCGAACCAAAAGATGTTAAAGCCGCCATGAATGAAGATAGTTGGTTCAATGCCATGCAAGATGAAATTCATGAGTTTGATCGACTTGATGTATGGGAGTTAGTACCTGCTCCAGACTGTGCTATGATTATTGCTCTTAAATGAATCTTCAAAGTGAAACTTGATGAGCATGGTGATGTGTTGAAGAACAAGGCTCGATTAGTTGCTAAAGGATACCGTCAAGAGGAGGGTATTGACTTTGAAGAATCTTTTGCTCCAGTTGCTCGAATCGAGGCAATCAGAATCTTCTTGGCTAATGCTGCTAGTAAGAACATGATAGTATATCAGATGGATGTGAAGACGGCATTTCTGAACGGAGACCTTAAAGAAGTCGTCTACGTCAGCCAACCTGAAGGATTTATAAATCAAGAGCATCCTACTCACGTTTATCGTTTGAAGAAGGCCCTTTACGGTTTAAAGCAAGCTCCAAGGGCATGGTATGATACACTGTCAAAGTTTCTTCTATCTACCGGATTTAGCAAAGGAGCAGTTGATCCTACATTGTTCACCAGGAAGTCAGGCAAACATTTAACTCATGTTCAAATTTATGTTGATGATATTATTTTTGCCTCGACTGACCCAATGGAATGTGATCGTTTTTCTAATGAAATGAGTTCAAATTTTCAAATGTCAATGATGGGACAAATGTCATTTTTCTTGGGATTACAAATTTCACAAAGTCCCGGAGGCATTTTCATAAATCAATCTAAATATGCAACTGAGATCTTAAAGAAATTTGGGTTTGATTCAAGTGACCCTGTTGACATCCCCATGATTGATCGAACCAAACTAGATGAGGACCACTCAGGGATCATGATTGACCAAACGAAATATCGTAGTATGATTGGATCCCTGATGTACCTCACTGCTAGTAGACCAGACATCTTGTTCGTTGTTTGCATGTGTGCTAGATACCAGGCTAAGCCTACTAAAAAGCACCTTGAAGCAGTTAAACGGGTCTTTCGGTATCTCCAAGGAACCATCAATATGGGTCTTTGGTACCCGAAGGACACCGGTATGTCACTAACGGCCTATGCAGATGCTGATCATGCAGGTTGTCAAGATACACGTCGAAGTACGTCTGGAGGTGCTCAGTTTTTGGGTGATAAGCTTGTGAGCTGGTCTTCAAAGAAGCAAATGAGTACTTCTATTTCCTCTACAGAGGCTGAATACATAGCCATGTCATCCTGTTGTGCTCAAATCTTATGGATGAGATCTCAATTATCTGACTATGGCTTTGTATTCAACAAAATCCCTCTGTACTGTGATAATAAAAGTGCTATTGCTCTCTCATGCAACAATGTTCAACACTCAAGAGCAAAGCATATCGACATTCGACATCATTTCATCAGGGAACAAGTAGAAAAAGGTGTGGTGGAACTCTATTTTGTGAGGTCTGAATACCAGTTAGCTGACATCTTCACCAAAGCTCTTCCAAGAGAACGTTTTGAGTTTATTCTTCCACGTCTTGGCTTGAAAAGCCTTCAACCAGAAACACTCAAACGTCTTCAGGAGGAAGACGAAGAGTAAAGGTCTATCTTCATCTATCTCTTGTATATATCTATTCGAAAAATCAAAATACAAAATTATAAAACCCTCAAAAATCAAATAGAAAAATATAAAACTTTCAAAATCCATAAAAATTTGAAAAATTCGAAAAATCTTCAAAAAAAAATTTCATTTTGTCATGTTTCTCTCGATTCGATAATATCTACGGTCTTGATGTTGTCATTCAAAGAATGACACGGGACTTTAGATGTTGTTCGAATTTTTTTATATAAAAAAATATATATATATATATATATATATATATATATATATATATATATATATATATATATATATATATATATATATATATATTTTTGGGAGAAAGAGAAACAATGGTTTATTGTCATTTTCAGGCAATAACCCGGTTTTAAAAGAAAGAACAGAGCCATGTTTTATCATACTTTCAAAATTCCATGCTCTGATTCTATTAACATTCATCTGCTGAAAACTAAATGCTTTGAAAAATAACTCGGTCTCTATTTTTTGATAATCATCATGACTTATTTGTCAAAATCTCTATCTCTCAATCAACAACCTATGTCATTGATTGAGGGGGAGAATGATTTCAATTAAATTAAAAAGTTGTTTGGCATTAAATAATTGTTTTCAAAAGATGTACTTGCATGTTTTATCAATGGAGTTTAAAGTCTTAAAATCCGATCCTTATCAGTTAAAACGCTTTCATAATCAAGTCGCAATTCTCCTTAAAAACCTTCAAAATAAATTTAAATCTATAAGAGATCACAAATTTCAAATGATTTGATAATTGTGATCGGGGGAGAATGTGTGATTTAAATTGGATTTAAACTGATAATTCGGTAAATGGTTTTATAAGGATGTTCACGATGTCCTTCCCACATGTGACAAACGATTTCAATTTTTCAAATTGCACATGTTGAGGGGGAGCATCTATCTTAAACCTATGATTTGAAACGTGATCATTTATCTCAATGTGCAGGTTCCCTCTAGTATGTGCAAAACTCTTTTCAAATCTCGAGGCACATATTGAGGGGGAGCAAACTTGTGGAAACCTCATCCTTCCCGGAAATGCTTTATCTACTTGATTTGATCATGGAAGTGATGTTGATATCTTTTAGAAAATGGTAATCAAAGAAGTTAATTCTTTCTCTTGCCTCCGTGTGCAAAACATTTTCTAATACTTGATGCACATGTTGAGGGGGAGTTCTCGTTCTAAAAATATCAAAAACAATGTCAGGTACAAAATGCTTTGATAATATATCATAAGTATCTGAATTGATTTTCAAATGGTTTTCAATTGGTTCCAACGGCAGATGAACAATGCCAAATAGAACGACCAACTTTACTTTATGTACGGTGATATAAGGATGATAAGGTTAGGGTTTTGTTCCCATGATCCGCCAGAACCAGAGGGATCTACCCAGGGACTATCCACTAGTTAGTGTAGAGTTCTTAGGTATGATGATAAAAGGAGAAAAATGAGGAATGGGAAGAGTGCAGACTGAGACTGAGCTAGTACTGGAATAAACCCAACAAGGTTCTAGTTATGAAGTCTCGGTAAGCACTGAAGGGGTTGAAGAATTAAAAAGAATTGAATAAGAAAAGGGTGAAAACAAATAGCCCTTCATTTATTCAACCTTAGGGCAGAAACCGGGTTCAATTCATATGCTACTGATGGTAACATCGGTATTGAAGACAAGACGTCATGGACCCAGTGACGCACTGAACTTCAACTTTCCAAACCACTCAAGTTCCTCTTAAAAGGACTTGTTTCATTCTCACGGGGAACCGACATTATCTATCGACTTTATCTTAGAGATTGTTGATATTGAAGAAGGAGACCCTCTCCCTAGTCTCCGGCACAGGATCCAAATATGCACAAATTGAGTCTAGAGCCACGAGATCATCAATAAATCTCATTAGGACACTTTCAATGAAGACTCTCTGTTTCACACAATGTGGAAAGAGAGATTATATCTTGAGTCCTACGCATTATCCTTGTGGTATTGCCAGAACATCTGAGTGATGTGTTATCATATTCACAATGAAGATGGAAAGCCTTCTGGAGCCAACATCAAACAAGCTCCTGGTAGGTGGCATGTGAGATCTATTATATAGATCAACCATGTGACAACTGAACAGAAACAATGGGGCGATTCAATCTCTTGAATCAATCCTGGTTCAGGTTATGGATTGACGGATACCTTTGAAAAACCGGTCTTTGTACTTAACAACTCTTTTCTTTAGCACATCGACCGTGTACTCATTTTTCAAATCAAAAGGTGTTTTTATGATTGATAATTGATTTTCAATAAAACCCTCGTTGTATTGCAAAAACAATTTCTATTGAGCAATACACGATTATTTTCAAATCTTTTTTCATCAATCAGTGGACTTAAAATTCGCTGGTTCACTCACTCCGTGTTGCTTCTTTGAGATGCTCCGGTTTGAGAACAGCTAGAGCAGCTGCGAAACCCTGTCAAGGAAATTCTTCGGAATGATACCTGATCACAGGCAGTACTTGTACTGATCAACGGGGAACCGTGGGTCGTGTACCTCAATTCAACGAAAGTGATCAAAGATACTTTCGTGCGATTTATTGCTAACTGTTGTATGCAGGTACGCCCGACGTTTGCAGCTGATCGGAATGAAGTGGTCAATCCATAGCCGCATGCTCACTTAACACATTCAACTCAAAAGAAATCATGATTAGTGCATCAATGACTCTGATATTTTCACTCCATGCTTCTGCTACGCTGCTGCCAATATCATGATTCAACAAATGCTTCCGCTACTCTGATGAGAAGATATCATGATCCAGAATGTGAGCATGTCGGTCCTAAAGTCACAACATCACATAATACCAACACCACAAAGGATGTGTCAGAGATTTTTGATAGTTGGTGATCTCAAAAGATGGCTCAAAATTATTATCACGTGGATCAGTAAAAGACCTCCACTTGGAGTAACCAAACATGCAATGTGAAGAATCAATGACTACGAGCTTAGAAGCAAAGGACTACATCAAGAATGCAAGAACAATTTTTAATGTAATATCTATTTGTATTCAATGTAATTTTGGTACATGATTGAGGTGACCTCCCTTAGGGGGAGATTGTTAGGAATTAGAAATTCCAGGTATTAAAGAGTCGGTCACCTCAAGTATATGTAATCGTTAGAAAGCTCGTAGTCGTAGTTCTTTTATGTTAAGTAGTATTTAGTTAAGTAACACCGTGGAGGACGGACGGGTCTTTACCCACTGTATGCCTGATCCACAGCCCGATGTGTGGCGATTTATGTAAGACTATAAATACTCTCTACCTCCCAAGGTAGAGAGTTGGAGCTCATAATAAGAATTTTCTTTCTCTCACTAAAGTTCCCTAAACCTCTAACTTTCTCTCTCTAGAATTCCACTTATTCGCCACCTTGTTGTTATGGTTTGATGTGTATGTGAAAACTAATATCTTACAGAAGCTGCCAGGCTTGCTAATGCCGCCGCGACTGCGGCAACTGCTGAAGCTACTAGAATTGCGAGGGAAGCTGAAGCCGCTAGACTTGCTGCTGCTGCAGGAATTGCAGGAGGGTCCGGGGTTAGAAGTTGTTCGTATAAGGATTTTAAAAGCGGAGATCCAACTAAGTTCAAGGGCACTGAAGGGGCCACTGCCATGGTTCGATGGTTCGAGAAAATGGAGTATGTGTTTTTGTTATGTAATTGCCCGGAGGATAGCAAGGTTAAGTTTGCTACGAGTACACTACTTGATGGGGCAATGTCTTGGTGGAACTCGTATGCCCAGCCTATGGGAATGGAAAATGCTTTCAAGCTCACTTGGGAGCAATTCAAAGGTTTGTTAACAAAGAAGTATTGTCCGCGTACGGAGGTGAAAAAGTTGGAGACTGAATTTTATGAACTAGTAACTGTTGGGTATGACATTGATACTTACATTCGAAGGTTTCAAGAATTGGCCGCGTTATGCCCATCTATGGTTTCGGATAACGAGAAGCTACTGGAGGCTTTCATTGGGGGACTTCCTGAGATTATTCAAGGTGATGTGATTTCCTTTGATCCGCAAACGATTGAGGAATCTATTCGAGTGTCTCAAAAGCTCATGGCACAAGTAGTAAAGAGAGGCAACATCACCAACACCAACCGTAACAACAATACCGACAACCGCACCAACTACAACAACAACAACGACGATAACCAAATCAACAACAACAAAAGGAAATGGGAAAATGACCCAAGAGGTTATAATAACAACAACCAAAACCGGAACACTAACCATCATCAACAACAGAATAGAAGGCAAGAAGCTGAAATGGTTTATGTTGCTGCACCAATAGAAGGCAGAGGTTATGCTGGAACACACCCATTATGTAATCGATGTAAGTTTCATCACTCGGGTCCTTGCCCTGCCAAGTGCCAGAAATGCCAAAAATCGGGACACCTAGCCAGGGATTGTAGAGGTAAAGCCGTAGTCACATGCTTCGGATGTGGGGAGCAAGGACACTATCGGAACCAATGTCCCCAAAACCAAGGTCAACAAGTTGAAGGTGCTCTTGGGAAAGCATACATGTTAGAAGGAGGAGAAGCTCAACAGGATTTCAACAACGCGGAAGACTGAAGAAGTTTGGAAACTAACAGTCTTATTTTTCCTTATGTATTATGTCGTACTAATTTTATGTCTTCCATCGTATCCGGATCTTTATAACTTAAGACGTATTACTGTTTGATAAACCACTTGTTGTAAAATATTCTCATCTATCGTACTTTATTTTCTTTCGATTCGATGTCACTTACGAGAATTTTAATTCCTTTTACTTTAACTACCATTTTAACGACACGGTTTAAATCTTTGTAAACATTGAGAGTTATAACAACTAAACCGAACGTCACATTATCGTTCCTTAATTATACATAGCTTAGCTAACTATGTCTAATTCTGGAGGGATCATGTTATGTTGGGAGCAGTTATTTATAAATCTTAGTGCAAGCAAAATTTTCACATATTCCAAGTCAAAGTGTTACTCATGGGAGATTCATCCAATATTTTATTTACTACGATGTTTTGTACGCTCTCAATCATCGATAACCATAACGACACCTCTTCATGTCTTCTTTCCTCGATATTCATCACAAACTCAAAAATTCGATAGACCAACACGAACTGAATTCAGGGACTGAATTCCTTTTTGGATGGGCGAATGTGACAACTCGCAATTTCAGGTCATTTCTCAAGTTTTACTATTTCATCATTTATCGTAAACTAGGTTTACGAGTATCAAATTCGCGTAACCTTAATGGTTTAGCTGCGAATTCATGAACAATCATCAAGGACATTTCATATAGACTAGGTTTAGTCTACATTTCATTGGCATCATTATCATCATGTTAGTTCATTCATGATTTTGCATTTCACATTAAACGCGTAATTTTCATATTAAATAAACGTTATCGCGTAATTAATTATTTTGAACATTTGATCCGTTACTTCCAAAAATTATCCCGATATATTTTTATACTCATATTAAGTTTATAAAAATATTATTATTAGTTTACCCGGTGTTTTAAATTTATTTCATATATAAATTGTTATATTTATATAATTACGACGGTTTTCTTAAACATTACACGGTAATTATTATTTCACTCAAATTTTGCAAGAAATGTATTTTTATAAATTTTATGACTTCAATATATTTTATCTTGATCCGTTAAAATTTATTTTTAGCCAACGCTACCCAAAATGCTTAAATAAATATACAATTTACAAATTATTATTGAATAATTACACTTTACTTATACATGTAAATACTTAACTAAAAAAAAACACATCTAGTCTTTTTTTTTAATGTGTCGACCATAAGGAGGGTGACTCAACCCTTTTTAGTACAAATATCTAACAATATTATACTTATATTAACTTTTTACTTCACAACACATACACATTCAATAATATCAAGGTGTGAAAAGATTTTGCTCTCTCTTCTTCCTTATACTATCAACCGGCCATCAAGGGTTCTTGTAAGATCATTTTTTTTTCAAGTCAAGTAATTTCACAATCTAGACACACTTCTAAGTAAGGTTTTGAAATAAAAACCTTGGGTGTTTAGGATTAAACCATTGATCATAAACCTCATCAAGTTAACTTGTAAGCTTTTCATATTCATGATCATATTTCATATTCATTTTCATATTCATTACATCATATTTGAGAAAACATGCAAGTCATATGATGTTTGTACCACTTTTTCATTGTTTTTAAGAATTATATATATTTATGTTATCCTATAATTATTCCTTGTAATATATCACTCTTGGTGATGTCTAGGAACCCATGACACCCTAAGAAGGTGTATGGTAGGATTAGAATAGCTTCGGAGTTGAATTGGTTAGAATAGGTTTGGCGCGAGAAAAACTCATTTCGACAAGTTTTAAAAAGGGTCTGTCCTTATTTTCGAAATCTGGAATTTTCGACAGTGGATACAAATTTTTGGCCTAGATATTTAGAAAATATACTTTAAAACGAAACCGTGGCCGCTTGAATGGGTTAAAACGGAGTTATAACGAAGAAGTTATGCTATTTTCAAGTTTGACGACGAAAAATAATTGTTTCAGAAAATTTCAGCATATTACGTCCACTTTTTACGAGTCAAAAATGAGGCTTAGGCGTTATGAAATGTGTCGACTTATCAAAAATATATTAGTATACTTTGATACGAAGCTAAGGACATATAAAACGTAGGAAACGGACTTGTAACGATTAAATTACACGCATTTACATAAAGTTGCCGTAACTATATTAAATAAGCAAAACTAGTATATTTCTATTAGACAAATATTACGGCCACGAAGGACCATGTTGAGGGTCATTTTTAACATGGATGTAGTACTTTTTATAACATGATGTCTTCTAGTAAAAGTGAGTTCGCCTAGCCTATTTTCCAAAATGTCCGACCGTTCGTCAAGCGGAGTTGTAATGAATAAAATACGGTCACTTAAACTTTGCCGAAAACCACCCTTAAACGATATTTTGGACACAAGTACCATACTTTACCTATATTTTTCTCCATGATCGAGACCTCTAGGATGAAAACTTAAATGCTAAAACTTTGAGATAATGATACAAGCTTCGCAAAACCGTTGAGTTCGTTTCCTAACACTCGACGTGCACCATTTTACGACTAGCTTTTCAAGGCTATTTAGTCACTTTCATGAAATTTTCAATGACATTACTTTACGACGAAAAGTTATAATTTCATAATAAATCACTAAATGATTATCGTAGGATATCATTTCAACGTAAATACATGTAGAGTAATTTAAAAATGGTCAAGACGTTATACGATTATTTTTCGACGATAAGTATTATTTTCAAAAATTCACAAGTGGTATAGATATCATACGAATTGCATGCATAACATTACATCATGACTTATTATATATCATATCATTCATAATAGGTCGCAGTTAGAGATTGCGCATCATTTCAGTGTATCCACTTTTGTCATCGTATCATTGTACCAAGTGAGTTCATAGCCCCACTTTCTATTACTTAATTGTTTTACAAACTCTTGGGGGAGATACATGCTGTATTTTTAATCAAACACAAATGCTTTGAACTGTATGCTATATCCAAATGTTTTATTGTCACTAAGTAATCAATTGCCATGTTTGAAGTCCCTACATCATGCACCATTAGTCACTTGCGAGTGAGCGCGAATATTGTGAATAGGCCTATTGGAATTAACACTCCCGTTCTTATTGACCCAGTTAGGGGAAATCGAACGCACTATATTTGAATCATTAAGGTAAATTGGCAAGTTTACCATATTAGGGCTGCGATGAAACGATTTTACCAATTTCTATTGGTACGAGGTTTACGCTTTGGTTGTCATGAACTTAGTGAAATAAATGCTGTTTTGTTTTCAACGATGAGTGTGAAACAACGTAACTCACACTACGAATATTGTGTTCAAACGAATTAATTAAACCTATGAATTTCACTCAACCTTTGTGTTGACAGTTTTAAGCATGTTTTATCTCAGGTATCTAAGGCATATACTTCATGGCATGCATGTGGACTTATCATAGAGTCGTGGTGACGACGCGTCTCTCATGGGATTTATACACTTTAAAACATCGTTTGAATTGTAACAAACTTATTTCCGCACAAGTTAATTTTCATTTGGGACCTATACTTTGTAAACTCTGATTATTTTATTAAATCAAGCGATGTATTTTCCAAACGACACTTTAGGTCGTTCAATATAACTGTGATTGTGATGCTATGACAGTCAATCCCCAGGAATTCCATTCCGCTGCAAAACAGGTAATTTGGGGGTGTGACAAAGACAATTCTCGACTGAAATCCAACGTGAATACATCAAGCCCGTGCTCATCTTCATCAGAAGCATAGTGATCCAGGAACGTGTAGAAGACTTGCAACTTGCCGTTGAATCGTATCAAACACGTGTCAACTTCACCAGACCTTAGCTAGAACTTCCTGACATCAACCATCTTCCACAATACACTCTCATCAGCAAACTGTTTGGGATAGTTTATCGTAGTGAACTACATCGCAACTGCTTGATGGCGTGTAGAGATCTTCATAAGTTTGGAGATCATACACTGAAGAAAGTCAGGGATGGGTTAGCTTATCGGTTAAAGGAGATACATGAAGGCATCGGGTCGAAGAAGAGATGAAATTCTAAGGAGAAAAGGGATGTTAAGTGGATCATCACTAGGATCGATGAAAGGTTGTACAGAAGGGACCAGTTCAGAACATTGGAGAGCTTCGTAGGTGGTCGTCCCAGGATTTCTCTCACATGCTATCAACGCCCAGTTCGCATTCCTGGCGTTATTGCTGGACTACCTGAATCTCCTGGTACCCCTTAAACTGTTTCATTTTCAATATTGATTTGGATGTGTGATTATTTTAATGACTATGGCTTGTGCACACATAATAGTGTACAACCTGTTCTTGTAATGAAAGGACCCTGTGGTACGTTTCAGTGCCACAATCCTTATAAAAGGAGCGAAAGCTTCTTACTTTTGAGTAAAACTTATCAAAACTTTCATTTTTTAAAGTTCTGCTCAAAAGAACAAGTACTTCCCCTTACGTTTTCAAAACCTCAAAAGTTAGTATTACTTGTTGAGGGGGAGTATTTTCTAAAATCTTTGTTCAAAAAAATGTTCTTCGTGGAAATCTTCCCACAAAACTCAAAATGGTCATATTTAATATCAAAACGTTATAAAAAATAACATTTATATGCCATTTTTGAGGGGAGAAAATTAATGTGATAAGAAATATGTTGATTAGGTATTGAATATTCGTGTGATAAGACTTAACCCATGAATTGACGAGCTCTGAACTGTCATAAATCAAAAAGATTTGTCTTCCTAGACTTATCCGAGTAGATTGCACCTATTCGAGAGACTCTTGATAGACATGAACTTTGACGGGTTTGACAACCTTTCGAGGTTTGTCCACACCTTCAAGGTAGTTACTAGAGTTAGTTGTCACCTAAAAGCTGTCAATATACCTCTTTAACTATGCAACGTAACCGTGTCTCGCGGGGGATTGTCTATTTTGAGTCGATCAATTGAAAAGTGCGCGCTCTTCTCTCACCGTGCAAATTTCTGTCTAAACACTTAAGCACGTGTGGAGGGGGAGTATTTCTGCAAAAAGATAAAACTCTCACAGTGGTACAAAATGTTTTTCATTCACAAACACTTTGAGAGATTTTCAAGAAAATGGTTTTATGGCAACATAGGTTAGTCATGGAGTTATAAGGTGACTAAGATTAGGAATAACCATCCTATGATCCGCCAGAGCCGGAGGGATCTACCCAAGAACATCACAAATAGTTAGTACTTAGAAGTCCTTAGGTATGATTATAAAAAGGAGAATATGAGAATAGGAGAAAGAAAGAGTTGAAGAATTAAAAAGAAATGCAAAGAAAAGGGTGAAAAGAAATAGCCCTCCAGATTATTCAACTTAGGCAGACACCGGGTTCAATTCATATGCTACTGGTTGTCACTTGATGATCCCGGTATTGAAGATTAAAGTCTTCATGGACCTAGTGACGCATGCACTAAACCTTCTTAGCCACTCAAGTTTCTCTCAACAGAAGCTTGTTTCATTCTCACAGGGAACCCTACGTAAACTATCGGCTTTCTCTTAGAGATTGCTGGTATTGAAGAAGGAGACCCTCTCCCTAGTTTCCGCTCAGGAAAATCAAAGTGCACTATTGAGTCTAGAGCCACGAGATTCATCAAAAGATCTCTTAGGTACACTTGACAATTCATCGCTTGTTGTTCAACAATAAGAACACAAGTGATACATTATCGTGTCCTTCACAGATCTTAGCAGTCTGTCGAGAACATTTATGAGAGGTTCACAATTGTGATCCTCAGTGATTGAATGGAAACTCCTGCCAGGGTCAACATCAAATAGCCCTGACAGCAGGTCACTTCGGTAACTCCCCGTGGATTACGCTTAGTGTGTCTCAAACGGTCTACAGTCGTGAGGTGATGCTTTGGTGTACCTCAACGACTCATCTGAACTGTAGGTGTACTTCGGTACATCGCGTTATCTCACTTGTGGGACTCCAGTTCAGGAACGGCCTTTGTGGGAATTAGAGATGTGTTTTCACACTATGCTGTTAACACCCTCGAAATTCAAACTTGTAAGTGCTGGAATCCGCTTATCACTAACCATTCTTATGTTTTCTTCTTATGGAAGCTCTGGAGCGGACTGATGGTGCTGATGCTTCACATGATCATACCAACAACATCACTAATTGAAGTTCTCTCAAAAGGGAACACAAAGTCAGAATGATTCTTCGTCTAAGTCAAAGAATCTACAAAGTTTAAAGACTAAGAGAACTACATCAGTACTGAAATCCAACGTTAAAGAGCGTGTGAGCATGTTGAAGAAAGACGTGGAGACACTGGAGCAA
The DNA here is from genome assembly GCA_019973895.1 of Chrysanthemum seticuspe. Taxonomy (NCBI): domain Eukaryota; kingdom Viridiplantae; phylum Streptophyta; class Magnoliopsida; order Asterales; family Asteraceae; genus Chrysanthemum; species Chrysanthemum seticuspe. Next base: position 159,046,026 of record BPTQ01000006.1, read on the forward strand.
CGAAGCAGACCAGATGCAGACAACAACAACATACTATCACTACCATCACAAAGAACAAAGATCAAAGAACAAAGAAAATGATGACGTCAAAGCAGAACTTTTCAAAGGAAACAATTTCTCTACACTGGGGAGATTGTTCGAATCAAGGCACTTCTTCTCACAAGAAAGAAGAATGTCAGAAGACGTCAAAGCTACTATTAGATCAGCACCTACAACGTTTATACCATCAATCACTAACACTTAGGGGATATTGTTGGAATCACTCCTAAACTTGATTTCAAGTGTTAGTAATTAATATGTAATAGTTAGCTTAATATGGCTTTTAAGTTAGTATTCATGCCAAGGCTTATGTAGAAAGCCCATGAGCCTTGGCCCAAGCCCATAAAGGAAAGGAAGGAAACTTGCATGTTGCCCTAGTTCCTTCCTATAAATAATGTTTGTAAACCCTCACTTGAGGGTTGGTTGTTCATTTTTATCAATACACTCTACGCATAACCTTTCTATCTTATTCATACGTGTGTGTTTGGTAGTGTTCATCCAATCACTTCTCTTCTATTTCTTATATTGATGCTTGTGTTACTAATATGGGAACCTAACATTATTAATTATAAATATAGACTTGATTCTGTGTGGTTTTTATAAGGCCGGTTTATTATGTTAGGGTGTGTTGTTTAGAGTGTTTCGTGTATTTTTTTTGTGCTTGTTTCTTGGTGGTTAATAGCGATTGAAGGAGGTTGGAAATTGCTTGACCGTGGTTTACAAATTGTTCGGTTATCAAAATTTATACCTGAATGATTCTTAATTACACTTGACCTACTTCCTATGAGACGCAAGCAATCTTGTCCCTGATCATTAATTGGTATAAGTTTTTTTCCCCTTTGTAACTGGGTCTAATTGATTTTCATCTGGTGGCTTATTGTATTATCAGCTAAGATAATCTGGTAAGTAGAAGACCGATACATAGTTGGTTTATTCAAGACCAACGTATGTCTCTAGACTCTAGTACCATGAGGCTATCTTCCATGTGATTATCTTGGTTCACAATATACACTTAGGTAAAAGACTCTAGTACTTTTTATGGGATCCGAACGTCGAGTATAGATATAACTTGTAAGCTCCCGGAAAATTTCAATGTACCTAACGCTTTAATCAGGAATTAAACACGATCTATTTCGTCATGAAATTTTTTAAGCACCACATTTGCATATCATTTGGCATATGCATGATCAACGCAGCTTGAGCGTTCATAAAAGATACCGTTGTGATCTAAATAAATTTCCCCACTATCCTGATAATCCTAAAATACGTAACGAATACGTAAAAATTTGTAAAAATTACGAATTTAATTATAATAAAAATATATAAAATTCGTATAGGGCCTCGGAACTCATTGGACTTTTCACCACTCGAACCCGACACGTAAATGGGCCTCACGACCGGATCAAGCCCACCCCGTTATCCCTTTGGGCTTAGCCTTAGTTCACGAGCCCACGAGATAAGCCCAACACACTTAAAAACCATTTCGGGCCTAACATGAGTACACGAATAAACATAGGAGCCCAAACTCATCCATATTTTCTTGGCCTTGGGCCTCGTTCACAACCCCTAGCCCATGATCATATATTAGAAATCTTGTAGTTACCATTTTTGTGCTTTCTTTCTTTGTAACCGAGCATGAAACGAAATCCAAGCTAACCAAAGATTCAACCAAACTAAACTTGAAACATGTTGTCTCATGCCTTGCGTATGGTGGTGAAAAGAGGAGACAAATCTTTTGCTTAGACTACCCTAACCCAATATAAAATTACCTAAACTAAACAAAACACCCTTTGACTAAACCTTGACTCTATAAACCAATGGATATAGTGTTTACTTGCAAAACTTGGATGGGACTAGGCTTGCATGCCCTTGAGACCGGCTGCCATCCTCCCACGCCTCAAACCAACTAAGACCAAATTGAAAGGGTCACATGTCTTGCCTAAGACCAAGTAACCTAGGATTAAAGAAATATTAAGAGCCATGCTTATTTTCCTTTAAAAACACACAACCAACATACACACCCTTCATCTTACCACTTACAACTCCATTCAAACACACACATATTTTATATAATTCGCCCACTGTGGTAACTAGATTCGAGAGAAATAGTAGGGAAAAACGAGAAGCATTGGGTCTTATAAGGGAAGATTGTTGCTTATACAAGGAAACTAGAAACGCTTTGGGGTAAACATAATCGAATAAGTGTTATAAGGAGAACACGGGTTCTCTTGGTTGTCTAAACTTGCTCGCACGTCGCCACCACTCTTTAAGAGTGTAGTAAGTTATCTTAACTCACTCTTCTTAGCTTATGCATGTATATTACACGTTAGAATAGTTGATTACCTCTAGTAACTAGTTAAACCTTATGATTATACGCGTGTAAAAATGGAAAATGTTACATTAGATCACACCAACACCTAAACACGACGTACATTCACTCAATAGTTACACACTAGAACGGTTAAACATGTCGAACAAGTCACAAATTGTGTAGCAAAACCTATAGGAACCATCGTACACCTTAAAATTCATACGCCAAGACGAATGGGCCTAAAGCCCAAACACCGAGCCCATTAAGCCCAATCCGAGTCCATTAATGATCTAACCCGGCCCAATATGATAAAAATAAGCTAATAAGCTAAAGAAATAAGCTAGGAATAAGTTTGTACTAGTTACACAAAGTTTTCGTTTATTTCAAAAGTATTTCGGACCAAATTTGCAAAACAAATGAAGTTCGGGTTAAAAGCGTAACATTTAAAAAGTTAAAGGTTCATATATTACGTATATAAACATGCATGAAAAGTTAAGGGACCAATATGCACTTTTTCGAAAGTAAAAGGGGTAAATATATACGTGCATGAACACGCATGGAAACCACAAGGACCGAATGTGTAATTAGCCTAAACTAGTTATAATTAAAGTTTAGGGTGAAAAGTGTCAAGTTTGGAAAACAAAGGTTTAAAGCATATAAAATGAACCTAGAGGGCTGATTTTGTAAATTCAGTTTTACCAAGGGTTAAAGTTGTCATTTCTGAAAGTTTTGGTATAAAATATAATTCGGGTGGAAAGTGTCATTTTCTAAAAGTCCAAGGACTAAACTCATACTTTTTGTAACTCGAGGATAAAAAGTGTAAATTCGGGAAAAGTTTAGAAAAACTTATAAACCCATCCTAATTACGTAAAAACAAGTATTTTCATCTTATGAGTATTTTATTTCGGATAACGTTAAAGGTATTACTTATATATATATATATATATATATATATATATATATATATATATATATATATATATATATATATATATATATATATATATATATATATATTATAAGATTATAATTATATATATATCAAATCCGATAAAACACACGGGGAATTCATTCAAATACGTTAAAATACTCAACAAATCTATTAAGATCACAACGGGGGAACATTTCACTTATGCGTAAGTGAGGATAATTAATTAAGGCAATGTAGCACATAAATTAACTTAAAACGTTAATCACGATCGCACACTATTGGATTGGACAATCCAATGACCTATTGAATAAGAATATTCAATGCTCTATTATTTTGGTCGCGAACCAAAATGCTCATTTACTGAGACTCGCCATCTCATCATTTTAGGTTTCGAGTTGGAACCTCCGCTACATTGTGCTTGATCTATTTTTGCGTGTGCATTATCATCAAGGTGAGTTCATAGCCTCGCTTTTACTTTATTTTTATAAACCCCGCGAGGGAGATACATGCTCTAAACTAGAACACAAGGTTTTTCATAAATGCTTGATCCTCTTGATTATTGGTACTGCCTAAGTTGTTAGCCACAAGTCCCCTGATCATGAACCATTAGTCACCGCGAGTGAACGTAGATATCGTGAATAGTACTATGGGGATTAACGAACCCCGTTTCGGTTATAGAGAAATAACCGGGGCGCACCATATCGAATTTCTTTAGGTAATTGGCTATTACCTCCTTTGGGGCATACTTACGTACACTGGTAATTCGGTGTATGCAGTTGAGTCTTGGTTTCATGAGCTTAGCGCATAATAATCTGTGATATTTTTCTTATGATATTGTTAGTTTACAATGATCATGATCTTATACTTGTGTTCAACTTATTTTAAACCTATGGACTTCACTCAACAATTTTTGTTGACCTTTTTAAGCATGATATCTCAGGTAATCAGTGAAGATTATGACCAAGGTGCGGAACGGGGCATGGCAAGGCTTATCTGGTGGTGTAAAACATAAAAGTTATCATTTCTTTCAAACTCATGATCTTTCTTTTGGGAAAAACACTTGATCTATTTACAATATTTTGTAACAAACTATGAGTTTTCGATGAATGATAACTATTTTAATAAAACGTCTCTTTCGAGTCGTTTTCTATAATTTTTGACTATGATCTCCATTCAAGTAACACCCGAATTAGTATTCCGCTGACATTAAGATTTTCGGGGGTGTTACAGATTGGCATCAGAGCCAAGGTTATAGAGAACCAAAGAGTTTTTCAAAAACATTTGGACTATAACCACACTTTTAAAACGGGACTATTTTACACCACTGCCTTACGCCCTTCCGTGACCGCTCTATGCATTAGGATTGATGCATCACTAGATCATAAGTAAATTGCATTCATTTTAGTTAGGCATGGAGATTTGCTTGGAAAATATGTGTAGCTAACTAAAATAATTATATCATTTGGCATTTACTTACATTAATTTATGGGTTGTTACAGTACCATGTCTGCATCCCACCCAGTTGTTCTGTCCTCAGACACCGAGATGGAAGATACCATGTCCTCTACGACTGTCACTATGCCACTTCATCCCAGTCATGTCATACCAGCTACTGTTTCGGACGAAACTGAACCTTTTGAGGAAGGTGAAGTTGCCTGAACTCCTACTGCTCCAGCTATGACTGCTCATCCTCAAGAGTACAATGCTTTTGCTTCCATGACCCTAGATCAGTACTATGAGTCGCAGCAATGGCTACCTGCTTCAGATGTTGCTGTGGATGATGGATCATCCAAGTCATCAGAGAACACTGACTCTGCTTCATCAGATTCTTCTGGATCATCTTCCCGAGCTATCCGTCGTCGTCGACGTAGGATCTGTGTTCTTAAGCCAAATGAACCTGAGCCGTTTGGAGTACCTTATAGACTGCATCCTAAAGGTAAGACCTTCAAACGCACCGCTAGGAAGCGTGTGCGACCCACCACTATGACTCATGTGATGCCACCAGCTCAGTCACCATCAGCTCAGTCACCACCCGCTCAGTCATCACCAGTTTCACCTGCTGTTCCACCTACTGCTACTTCACCACCACTGCCACTTACTGTGTTCTACCATCAGACCACTACTGTTCCTGTTTCATCACCACCTACAGCATCACCTCCTTTGGACACTTTTAGTGAGCCACTTTTACCGCTTTGCATCAAGTGCTATTCACCATCACCATCTGATCCTGACATGCCTACTCAAGTGGATAATGAGACCGGACCAAGGAAGAAATCCGGTGCTACGCGATGGACATTCTTGATACCTTTACTTCGACGTTGGAGAGAAGAGGAGGGAGCACCTAGTTCGTTCGAGCTTGGAGAAAGCTCAACTACTGCACCAGCTCCAGTTCTACCTGTTACCGGTGAACCGGTACACCACACTATCCCTCTGTTGGCTACGAGACTTATCAGGCACGAAGACCAGTTGAATGAGCTCATGGCACATTATGATGAGATTCCACTGGTTAGGATAGAGAGCTTGGAGGAAGAAGTCGAAAACCTCGTGATGGGCCGCTACTCCATTGAGATTGTGTTTGATATGATGAGTACCCAGATTGTGGAGGCGAGAGAGGCCGTTAACCGATTGACTCAGAGATTGGAGACTACTATCCGAGATGCTAGTACTTTGAGAGAGACTGCCTTAGGTCGAGAGAGAGTCCTGCATCACGAACTTGCATCCGCTCATGCTCACACTGCTATCCTAGAGGAGAGGATTGATGACCTCGAGGCGAGAGATCGAGCCCGTGAGCAACAGATCCGAGACTTGACAGCCATGGTTGAGGAGATTCGTCGTCGTCAGGATGACGCATCGGGAGATGCGTAAATCCTAGTCATCTTTATCTTAGTATGTATCATAAAGCCGCCATATGAGGCATTAAGGCTTGTATCTTTTTGGTTTGTAACCTTGGAACAAGAATTATGATGATGTAACCTTTGGTTGTGAACAATACTATGTAAGGATGTATTCCATGTATCCTATGGTTGTAATTCTTATATTCTGATGTTATGATATTATTCCTCGGTAATGTATGCCGAACCGATCCTTATGTCCTTATACATAGATTATGATTTGTTGAGAAAAATCATATTCATATCATATCATTAATTTAAAGTGGTAATCTGGACTATTATGATATGTATAATATGAAATCAGTTTTATCATCGACCGATAATTTCTTAATCTTGGTATTTATTCTTGGAAATTTTAGAAAAATGGTCAAGAAGAAAGCTACCTCATCCACCATCACTCCCGCAGCTATTCAGAAAATGGTCGCTGAAAGTGTTAGCGCAGCTATAGCACAACATGCCGCTGATACTGCTAGAGCCGAAGCTGAACGCGTTGAAGCTGAACGAATTGCCCAAGAGGCACGTGAAGCTGAGATCGCAAGAGAAGCCGAAATTGCAAGAGAAGCTGAGAACGCCCGAATTGCTCGAGAGGCTGAAGCTGAGCGTGTCGCTCAAGCAGCACGTGAGGCTGAAGCTGCTCGCATTGCTGAAGAGAATCGTGCCGCAGAAGCTGCACGTCTTCTTGAAATGGCAAACTCAAATGCAACTAACACTCCAACAAATCAAAGTGAGTCCACTGTAACTCGCAAGTGTAATTACAAAGAGTTCATGAACTGCAAGCCGACATTCTTCAAGGGCACTGAAGGTGCTATTGGTTTACTTCATTGGTTTGAGAGAACCGAGACTGTATTTCTGCTAAGTGACTGCACAGATGATTGCAAAGTCAAGTTTGCGACTGGAACTTTGTTAGAAGATGCGTTATCTTTATGGAAAGGCCATGCTCAACCAATTGGAATGGAAGAAGCTTGTAAGATTTCATGGTCAGATCTGAAACAACTGTTAATGAAACAGTATTGCCCGAGAACTGAGATCAAGAAACTCGAAGATGAGTATTACCACTTGGCTGCTAAAGGTAATGATCTCAAGACATACTTCAAGAGATTCCATGAGCTGAGAGCTCTATGTCCTCATTTGTTTCCCACCAATGAAAAGCTTTTGGAAGCTTTGATCGGAGGTTTACCTCGAGGCATCGAAGGAGATGTCATCGCTTCGAATCCAAAAACTATTGAAGAAGTTGTCATTGTATCCCACCGCCTTATGGAACCAATACTAAAGCTTGCAAATGCACAAGGCTCAAGTGACAACAAAAGAAAGTTTGATGATCGGAAAACCTCAAATTCCAACCACCATCAGTCCAACAACAACAATCGGAACAACAACAACCAATATCACCGCAACAGAAACCACCATCACAATCGGCAAAACCGAAGGAAAGAAGCCGCAAGGGCTTATGCTGCACCCACTGCTGGAAAAGGGTATGTAGGACCACGTCCCCAGTGTAACAGATGTTTGATGCACCATTCTGGACCTTGTACTGTGAAGTGCGATAAGTGCAACAAGGTAGGTCATCAAGGTAAACATTGCCGAAACCCTGGAAGAGGCAACATTGTGACAAACATGAACTGCTATGGATGTGGAGAACCAGGTCATTTCAAGAGTCAATGCCCAAAGTTAAATGTCGTTCAAACAAACAATGCGCGTGCAAGAGTGTACATGCTAGGAGATGGAGATGCACCGTTGAACCCTGACATTGTGACGGGTACGTATTCTCTTAACAATCATTCTGCAAAAATCTTGTTTGATTCGGGAGCAGATAAGAGTTTTGTATCTACTACTTTTGCACCATTACTTGAAATATCCCCAATCGCCTTAGATACAACTTATGAGATAGAACTTGCCGATGGGAAAATAATAGGAATCAACACCGTAATCCGTAATTGTCCTATTCTATTACAAGATCACTCGTTCCTCATAGATCTTTTGCCAATCAAACTTGGAAGTTTCGATGTCGTAATTGGCATGGATTGGTTGTCCAAACACCGTGCTAGGATTGTTTGTGACGAGAAAACCGTTCATATCCCGATCAATGGTGAAACCTTAGTCATCCAAGGAGATCAAAGTAGAAAGTACTTAAGTATCATATCCTGTGCGAAGTCAATAAAGTACATGGAAAAAGGATGTTATGCCTTCTTAGCTCAAGTAACGGAAAAGAAATCGGAAGAGAAACGACTAGAGGATGTACCTGTAGTCAAGGAATTTCCTGAGGCGTTTCCAGAAGATTTGCCTGGACTCCCACCTGCTCGACAAGTCGAATTTCAAATCGATCTTATTCCAGGAGCTACTCCTGTAGCACGAGCACCGTACCGTTTAGCGCCCTCAGAAATGCAAGAATTATCCAAACAACTAGAAGAGCTATCTGAGAAAGGATTCATTAGACCAAGTTCCTCACCCTGGGGAGCACCGGTATTATTCGTTAAGAAGAAAGATGGATCATTCCGGATGTGTATCGATTATAGAGAATTGAACAAGCTCACAATCAAAAACCGCTATCCCTTACCAAGAATCGATGATCTGTTTGATCAGTTACAAGGCTCGAGTGTATACTCGAAGATTGATTTAAGATCTGGATATCATCAGTTACGGGTAAGAGAAGAAGATATACCCAAGACCGCATTTAGAACTCGATATGGCCATTATGAATTCCAAGTAATGCCATTCGGTTTAACTAATGCACCTGTTGTATTTATGGACCTCATGAATAGAGTCTGCAAACCATATCTGGATAAATTCGTCATTGTGTTCATCGACGATATTCTTATCTACTCTCGTAATAAAGAAGAACATGCGGAACATTTGAAGACTGTCCTGAAGTTACTCAAGGATGAAAAATTGTACGCAAAGTTTTCCAAGTGTGACTTTTGGATTGAGACAGTCCAATTTCTTGGTCATGTGATCGACAGTGAAGGAATCCATGTGGATCCCGCAAAGATTGAATCTGTTAAGAATTGGCCAGTACCCACTAACCCCACTGAAATTCGTCAATTCTTAGGACTTGCTGGTTATTATCGAAGATTCATCGAAGGTTTCTCGAAAATAGCTAAACCATTGACCGAGTTAACCCAGAAAACGAAGAAATTCGAATGGGGAGACGATCAAGAATCAGCTTTTCAACTCCTAAAGAACAAACTTTGCGAAGCACCTATCTTGGCACTACCGGAAGGAGCCGAAGATTTTTTGTAGTATATTGTGATGCTTCACACATGGGTTTAGGCGCTGTTCTCATGCAAAGGAACAAGGTGATTGCTTATGCGTCACGACAACTCAAAACTCATGAGAAGAATTATACTACTCACGATCTAGAACTTGGCGCCGTGGTATTTGCACTCAAATTATGGAGACATTATTTGTACGGAACCAAATGTATAGTGTACACTGATCACAAAAGTCTTCAACACATCTTAGATCAAAAGGAACTGAATATGCGTCAACGTCGCTGGCTCGAATTGCTTAGTGATTATGACTGCGAGATCCGTTATCATCCTGGAAAGGCAAACGTTGTTGCCGATGCCTTGAGCAGAAAAGATCGCCCTAAGCCACTTAGAGTGAGATCATTGGGAATGGTAATCAATTCACCCCTACCATCGAAAATTCTTGAAGCTCAGATCGAAGCCCTTAAGGAAGAAAATAGGCCGAATGAGAAGATTTATGGCATGCCGGAGAATGAGAATGGATTTGTGAAGAGATCGGACGGAACGCTATGTTTCAAAAATCGAAGTTGGATTCCACTCTTTGGAGGTATCCGAGAACTCATCATGCATGAATCACATAAATCGAAGTATTCCATACATCCTGGTCCCAACAAGATGTATCAAGATCTAAAGCTTTTGTACTGGTGGCCAAATATGAAGGCTGATATCGCTGTATACGCCAGTAAATGTTTGACATGCTCGAAAGTTAAAGCTGAACATCAAAAGCCATCTGGATTGCTAACTCAACCAGAACTTCCTATGTGGAAATGGGAAAGAATCACAATGGACTTCATCACAAAGTTGCCAAAAACTTCTAATGGTTTTGACACCATTTGGGTTATTGTAGACCGTCTTACAAAGTCCGCTCATTTCTTGCCAATCAAGGAGAACGACGAGATGATTACACTCGCTAGACTGTACATCAAAGAGATTGTTTCTCGTCACGGTGTACCAATCTCTATCATATCTGATCGTGATAGCCGATTCACCTCAAGATTTTGGCAAACGCTTCAAAGAGCCATGGGTACCAACTTAGATATGAGTACCGCGTACCATCCTCAAACAGATGGATAAAGTGAAAGAACGATCCAAACTCTGGAAGACATGCTAAGAGCATGTGTGATTGATTTCGGAAAAGGATGGGATAAGCACTTACCTCTGGCTGAATTCTCTTACAATAACAGTTATCACGCCAGCATTAAAGCTGCTCCTTTTGAAGCACTCTATGGAAGAAAATGCCGATCGCCAGTTTGCTGGGCGGAAGTTGGAGAAGTACAACTTACAGGCCCCGAAATTGTCCAAGAGACAACAGAAAAGATAATGCAAATTCGGAAAGATTGCAAGCAGCTCGAGATAGACAAAAGAGCTACGCAGATGTTCGAAGAAAACCAATGGAATTCCAAGTCGGAGACCGTGTAATGCTCAAAGTATCACCCTGGAAAGGGATGGTCAGATTTGGAAAACGAGGAAAGCTCAAACCTCGATACGTCGGACCATTCAAAATTCTTCAAAGAATTGGTCCAGTGGCATATAAACTTGATCTTCCCGAAGAACTTAGCCGAGTACATGACGCGTTCCATGTCTCAAATCTTAAGAAGTGTCTTTCGGATGAAACTCTAGTCGTACCACTCAAGGACATCCAGCTCAATGACAAACTTAGCTTTGTCGAAGAACCAGTCGAGATCATGGACAGAGAAGTTAAGAGGCTTAAGCAAAGCCGCATTCCTATCGTTAAAGTTCGATGGAATCATAAGAAACGAGGTGCAGAGTTCACCTGGGAGCGCGAGGATGTAATGCGTTCCAAGTATCCCCACCTGTTCATCTAGATCACCCATGACAGCCTCTGCGAGTTTAACCGCGGGACGCGGTTCTCTTAAGGGGTAGGTACTGTAAGCTCCCGAAAAATTTCAATGTACTTAACGCTTTAATCAGGAATTAAACACGATCTATTTCGTCATGAAATTTTCTAAGCACCACATTTGCATATCATTTGGCATATGCATGATCAACGCAGCTTGAGCGTTCATAAAAGATACCGTTGTGATCTAAATAAATTTCCCCACTATCCTGATAATCCTAAAATACGTAACGAATACGTAAAAATTTGTAAAAATTACGAATTTAATTATAATAAAAATATATAAAATTCGTATAGGGCCTCGGAACTCATTGGACTTTTCACCACTCGAACCCGACACGTAAATGGGCCTCACGACCGGATCAAGCCCACCCCATTATCCCTTTGGGCTTAGCCTTAGTTCACGAGCCCACGAGATAAGCCCAACACACTTAAAAACCATTTCGGGCCTAACATGAGTACACGAATAAACATAGGAGCCCAAACTCATCCATATTTTCTTGGCCTTGGGCCTCGTTCACAACCCCTAGCCCATGATCATATATTAGAAATCTTGTAGTTACCATTTTTGTGCTTTCTTTCTTTGTAACCGAGCATGAAACGAAATCCAAGCTAACCAAAGATTCAACCAAACTAAACTTGAAACATGTTGTCTCATGCCTTGCGTATGGTGGTGAAAAGAGGAGACAAATCTTTTGCTTAGACTACCCTAACCCAATATAAAATTACCTAAACTAATCAAAACACCCTTTGACTAAACCTTGACTCTATAAACCAATGGATATAGTGTTTACTTGCAAAACTTGGATGGGACTAGGCTTGCATGCCCTTGAGACCGGCTGCCATCCTCCCACGCCTCAAACCAACTAAGACCAAATTCAAAGGGTCACATGTCTAATGTTGCCTAAGACCAAGTAACCTAGGATTAAAGAAATATTAAGAGCCATGCTTATTTTCCTTTAAAAACACACAACCAACATACACACCCTTCATCTTACCACTTACAACTCCATTCAAACACACACATATTTTATATAATTCGCCCACTGTGGTAACTAGATTCGAGAGAAATAGTAGGGAAAAACGAGAAGCATTGGGTCTTAAAAGGGAAGATTGTTGCTTATACAAGGAAACTAGAAACGCTTTGGGGTAAACATAATCGAATAAGTGTTATAAGGAGAACACGGGTTCTCTTGGTTGTCTAAACTTGCTCGCACGTCGCCACCACTCTTTAAGAGTGTAGTAAGTTATCTTAACTCACTCTTCTTAGCTTATGCATGTATATTACACGTTAGAATAGTTGATTACCTCTAGTAACTAGTTAAACCTTATGATTATACGCGTGTAAAAATGGAAAATGTTACATTAGATCACACCAACACCTAAACACGACGTACATTCACTCAATAGTTACACACTAGAACGGTTAAACATGTCGAACAAGTCACAAATTGTGTAGCAAAACCTATAGGAACCATCGTACACCTTAAAATTCATACGCCAAGACGAATGGGCCTAAAGCCCAAACACCGAGCCCATTAAGCCCAATCCGAGTCCATTAATGATCTAACCCGGCCCAATATGATAAAAATAAGCTAATAAGCTAAAGAAATAAGCTAGGAATAAGTTTGTACTAGTTACACAAAGTTTTCGTTTATTTCAAAAGTATTTCGGACCAAATTTGCAAAACAAATGAAGTTCGGGTTAAAATCGTAACATTTAAAAAGTTAAAGGTTCATATATTACATATATAAACATGCATGAAAAGTTAAGGGACCAATATGCACTTTTTCGAAAGTAAAAGGGGTAAATATATACGTGCATGAACACGCATGGAAACCACAAGGACCGAATGTGTAATTAGCCTAAACTAGTTATAATTAAAGTTTAGGGTGAAAAGTGTCAAGTTTGGAAAACAAAGGTTTAAAGCATATAAAATGAACCTAGAGGGCTGATTTTGTAAATTCAGTTTTACCAAGGGTTAAAGTTGTCATTTCTGAAAGTTTTGGTATAAAATATAATTCGGGTGGAAAGTGTCATTTTCTAAAAGTCCAAGGACTAAACTCGTACTTTTTGTAACTCGAGGATAAAAAGTGTAAATTCGGTAAAAGTTTAGAAAAACTTATAAACCCATCCTAATTACGTAAAAACAAGTATTTTCATCTTATGAGTATTTTATTTCGGATAACGTTAAAGGTATTACTTATATATATATATATATATATATATATATATATATATATATATATATATATATATATATATATATACATTATAAGATTATAATTATATATATATCAAATCCGATAAAACACACGGGGAATTCATTCAAATACGTTAAAATACTCAACAAATCTATTAAGATCACAACGGGGGAACATTTCACTTATGCGTAAGTGAGGATAATTAATTAAGGCAATGTAGCACATAAATTAACTTAAAACGTTAATCACGATCGCACACTATTGGATTGGACAATCCAATGACCTATTGAATAAGAATATTCAATGCTCTATTATTTTGGTCGCGAACCAAAATGCTCATTTACTGAGACTCGCCATCTCATCATTTTAGGTTTCGAGTTGGAACCTCCGCTACATTGTGCTTGATCTATTTTTGCGTGTGCATTATCATCAAGGTGAGTTCATAGCCTCGCTTTTACTTTATTTTTATAAACCCCGCGAGGGAGATACATGCTCTAAACTAGAACACAAGGTTTTTCATAAATGCTTGATCCTCTTGATTATTGGTACTGCCTAAGTTGTTAGCCACAAGTCCCCTGATCATGAACCATTAGTCACCGCGAGTGAACGTAGATATCGTGAATAGTACTATGGGGATTAACGAACCCCGTTTCGGTTATAGAGAAATAACCGGGGCGCACCATATCGAATTTCTTTAGGTAATTGGCTATTACCTCCTTTGGGGCATACTTACGTACACTGGTAATTCGGTGTATGCAGTTGAGTCTTGGTTTCATGAGCTTAGCGCATAATAATCTGTGATATTTTTCTTATGATATTGTTAGTTTACAATGATCATGATCTTATACTTGTGTTCAACTTATTTTAAACCTATGGACTTCACTCAACAATTTTTGTTGACCTTTTTAAGCATGATATCTCAGGTAATCAGTGAAGATTATGACCAAGGTGCGGAACGGGGCATGGCAAGGCTTATCTGGTGGTGTAAAACATAAAAGTTATCATTTCTTTCAAACTCATGATCTTTCTTTTGGGAAAAACACTTGATCTATTTACAATATTTTGTAACAAACTATGAGTTTTCGATGAATGATAACTATTTTAATAAAACGTCTCTTTCGAGTCGTTTTCTATAATTTTTGACTATGATCTCCATTCAAGTAACACCCGAATTAGTCTTCCGCTGACATTAAGATTTTCGGGGGTGTTACATAACTGAAAGGGTGTATTTGGAGGACAAAAGGGGATGATTGTACTTTGTTTGTCATTTTGTTTCCTGACCACTTGACCACATGTATGCTTGTGTTGTCTTATGCAACATCCAGATATGAGTGTTTTGGTTGTTTTCTGGACACCAAAGTGGCTATTAGCTAACCGGTCGACAATTGGACCATCAATTATCCAAGTAATTATCCAAAGTGAAAAACTGATTATACATTTAGTAGACTCTTACTGTCTAAAATTATGGTTGTTGATTCTGATTGAAGGAGGTTGATGATGTTTCAGTTGTTCATTCTTTATTATAGTTATAGACTTGATTTTGTGTGGTTTTTATAGGGCCGTTTTATTATGTTAGGGTGTGTTGTTTAGAGTGTTTAGTGTATTTTTTTGCTTGTTTCTTGGTGGTTAATAGCGATTGAAGGAGGTTGGAAATTTCCTGAACTTGCTTTACAAAATGTTTGGTTATCAAAATTTATACCCGAATAATTCTTGATTACACTTGACCTACTTCTTATGAGAAGCAAGGAATCCTGTATCTGATTCATTAATTGGTATAAGTTTTATACCACTTTGTAACTGGGTCTAATTGATTTCCTTCTGTTGGCTTATGTATTGTCAACTAAGATAATCTGGTAAATAGAGGACCGATACATAGTTGTTTTATACACGACCAAAGTATGTCTCCAAACTCTAATACATGAATTATGTTTTCTTGCTTTATAATTACTTTATGTGTTTACTTTCTTAGCCTTTCGTGGACACCCTTGTTTCGGTAGTATTTAAACTAGGTAGTACTTCGAATGCTAGTGCTGATTGATCATTGATAGCTAGCAGGATAAGTTGAGAGGGGTGGTAAGAATTGACCATGGGACTACCATTTCCTTGTGTGAGACTTGACCATAAGATTACCTACCTAGTCGCGATACTTAAGAAATGTGGGAACCTCAGAGCGGACCATGCCGGGTTTAGTGCTTATTGCACTAAGAATAGGTCTAGAAGGTAGCTGGTACGTAATGACTAAGAATAGATTACATGCGATTTTTATCGAGTTGACACGATAGAATATGAGTCTAGGATTATAGGCTAGGTGAATTGACCATTGTAGTCTAGTGACATTTACCCCCACATAAAGCGTTAGAAAGCACTTATAAAAAAACCGGAATATGAAATGAATTCTAGTAACTAGGCTAGCACATCTTTCTCCCACTGATCATTTCATATTTAATTTTCCTTTCATTTCAATCAGTTTAATACAATTCAAATCATAAACCCCCTTTTTAGTGACACTAGAAACTTTAGTTAGAATTCGCACACATAGCTCTTGGGACGACCTCGACTTTACCAAATACTACACTACACACGACTAGGTTCTCTGCCCGTTAGTGCATAGGTAGACGAGAAATAATAAATATTAAAACCTGGTCTAAAATTAGTATCATTGACTAAGGCGTGGCTAACTAAGGGTTTTAAATAATGAGTTTCTGATGAGGTATTTCTGATGAAGAGTTCTATATGAAGGGTTTCTGATAAAAGGTGTCTTATGAAATGTCTTTGATTGTTGTATGCTGATAAAAAAATATTTAATTGATGACAGTTTTTACATATTAGTAGAATGATAAAAGTAACAAAATCAAATGAAAAGATAATGTATTTAAAAAAAGTCAAGTTAAAGTATATAGTTTATAAGCAACGTAAATAAATTACCCAAAACTATTATTACAAAAATTAAACACAAAATAATGTGCGTGTCCGGGCATCTAAAAGTAGTTATTTTAAAATGGAGGGAGTATTTTTTAGTTTGGAGCAAATTAATCATAGAGATTTGACGGTAGATTTCAAATAAAGAATATAGAGTTGCTTTTTAGATAGTTAGATTATATTATGTCTAATCAAAAGTTTATACTTTTTACTTAACGTTGATTTTCGAGAGCACTACTTATGTTTTCCTCCCCGAGACCTCCAAGTTGTCGGGACACCCTGCTAATCATTAAGAGAACGACTTAAGGAATCCACTGCTTTTTTCCCCTTACATATGCGATTATGAAATTATTAAAAAGTTAGTCAAGATTTTCTTTTTCATGATAAAACCACAGTGTGTTTAAAAAAAAATAAATAAATAAATAAATACTTTTTTTAAGAAATGATTGGAGTGGGGCACGGTAAGTGGAGACATGGTCATGTGATAGAAGTATAGATAAGTTCGGCTTAAGACTTGTTTTTCCTAAATGTGCATGGCACTTGTCTCTTTTATTTCCCTCCTTTTTTTTTTTTCCAAATGTATATTTTGTCATTAAGTTAATAATAGTTATAGAGTTAAAACTGATAAGAATAACAATAATGACCTTAAAAGTGTTGGTTAGCACAAACAATTACTCGTGTTTCTGATCTCAGTTAAGATAATTAATTAGAACTTTTTTTCTTCTTTTAATGACAATTATTCTACAAACAATGCAAACATTAAATCTAATGGACTCAAACTTGCAATTAGTTTTGGGTCAACTATTTGTCATCTAAGACAACATATATATTGCAAATTTATCTAACATATGTCTAATGTAAGACATAAACACATTACCCTTTAATTTAGCAGATTCTTATGCAACATAAGATACTATTAAAACACGAGTCACTTTTTATACTAAGAGAACTTGAACTGTACGAATTTATATTAACAATAATCAATTTCATTTTATAAAATTGCTGTGAAACTTCTTAACTAAAATGATTTAATGTAACGGAAATGATAGTGCCCTACCACCCATAAACCACCACCAATTATCGGATGCATTACCATTTTCCACCAACCTTACAACTGGCTACATCAACACAAAGCTTTCCCAACCACCGTTGACCACCGTACAAATCATTACGAATTTACATAGTTGTCATTATTCCACTGTTAAAGCATAAGAACTAAACCAAACGAAATATATATATCATTTGAGAAATGATTTGAGAAATGATACATGAACTTAAATTTAGGCCTAAATTTAGACCTAAAATCACTTGGTATCATCTTGATGGGTTATAAAATAAATGGGTCCTGTCTGCAGCCATCAAAATGTTGACACTTGATTTTAGGTCTAAGTTTAGGCTTAAGTTTAGGTCCATGTACCATTTCTCATATCATTCTCTTACATACTTAAATTGGACCATAGTTTTTTAAATATTTCGTGGGTGAAAGCTAAATATACGCAACTTAGTTTTTCAAAACAGACGATGTGCGCAATGTACTTTGAAAATTACCATTGTCCGCAAAATACTTTCAAATTTGGAACGATGTACGTAATATGACCGGGAACTAGTAGGTTACCAGGTCACAAAGTTTGAAAATTGGCAGAAATGGTCCTTGTGACTTGCGTTGACTTTCACCGGTCATCCGTTGACTTTATTTTCAGTTAAAAAAGTTTCAGTAATGGTCCTTATGGTCATTGACTTTCAGATTTAGTCCGTTTTTATACTTTTCACCCGTTCTCTTACATTTTTATCCGTTTTTGTCCGTTTTTCTTACGTTTTTATCGGTTTTCATCCGTTTTTCTTACCGTTTTTTAGATTTTTGTCCGTTTTTATCCATTACATTTTGTCTAATTTTATTCGTTTTTGTCCTTTTTTTACATTTTTTTCCATTTTTCTTACATTTTATCTGTTTTTCTTACGTTTTTGTACTATTTTAACATATTGAAATTTTTCTCAAGAAGAAAAAAAATTTGAAAAAAAAATTTTCAAAAAAAAAATTGGAATTTTTTCGCAAATTCGAAAAAATTGGAAAAAAAGAAATTTCCAAAAAAAAATTTGAAAAAAAAATCCAAATTTTTTTTTTTCGTAAATTTTTTTTTTCAAAAAAAAATTAGAAATTTCTTTTCTAAATTGTTTTTTTCGAAATTCTTTTTACAAAAATAATTTTTTCAAAATTTGGACTCATTGAAAAAAATATATTTTATAAAAATAATTTTTGAAAAAAACAATGTTGCGTATCTTTAGCTTTCACCCATATTTGGTTGACTAAACTCGTACAAATGATTACATATTTACATACTTGTCGTGGCTTATTATTTTTTTTTGAACGGCGGATTTATTAAAACACTCTAGCAAGGAGCTAGAATAAAATTACAAAGGCTTCATAAGCCAAGAGTTCCAACAATTAACATTACGTCCTCTACTTTTAAGCCAAGAAAAATAAAAAGTACGAATGGAATCAAAAATGTCACTTTTCCTCAACGAGTGAGAGGAGAAAATAACACCGTTGCGATAACGCCAAATGCACCATAACAACACTACAGAAATGACGTACACTCGATCTTTATCACTCCTAGAAGCTCTCCAAACTTCGAACCATTGCAGGCAGTCGAACCAAGAAGAAAATGAGGGCATAGCAATATCAACCCATCTTCTTACAAGAAACCAAATGCTTGAATACAAGTCACAACCAAAGAAGACATGGTCCACGGATTCCACCACATTGTTACACATCGGGCAAACAATGGACGGTATATCAAGGCCCCTCAAAGATAAATTAACACGAGTAGGAAGCCTGTCCAAGAAAGAAGCCAAATGAAAATGTTTACCTTTCGAGGAAGAATATTGAACCATCGAGTGCATGGGGAACACGAAGGAAGCAAACAAGAGTCAAGGTGAACTCGCGTTACATGAACCGAAAAACTGCCATCGTTGTCAAGGTTCCAACTCCATGAATCAGGCTCATCAAGAAGCTTTACCTGACCCAACTCTGAAACTAGAGAATCTAAGGAACCTTCATTACGGGAGCCCTCGACTTGCCTCTTCCAATTCCAAACCCAAGAATCATTTATTCTTCGATCTGAGAGTAAGCAATCCGCGTTTGCATCAAGTAATACACATGAAAATCACATATAATAAAGTAATGAGATTATATATCCGGAGACCGCTAAACTATTAAACGTATTACTTTTAGGTCATTTATTTATTTAAATTAACTTATGAGTCATCAAAATATGTGTTTGTTTTCGTTTATACCAACCTCATCCAAATTTTAGCCAAATTTTTTTGCATTTTCAAAAATAAAGCTACATATTAAAACAACAAATTAAAAAATTTAACGTAAAAAATTAGTTAAAATATCGTAAATCAATTTTAACTATATAAAGTTGCATTTAAATAATGACTAAAATTGATATTTTACATTAGAATAGTTATTTATGTTGTTTTAATATGTTATATTGAGCTTTATTATCGTTGTTTCAAAGATTTTCAAGAAAAAATTATTTGAAATTGATATAAACAAAAACGAATAGATAAATAAGTAGATTATAAGTTAGTTTTAATAAATAAATAATTTAAAAATAAAAAGTTATAGTTAGGTGGCTTATCAATACATAATCCTTAAAGTAATAAACTCAGAATTAGTATATATACACACTAGCTTAGAGACCCGTTGACACCGGGTTATTTTTTAAAGAAATAGATAAATGAGATGATAATAAAAGTAATAACGTAAATTTGTTAAATTTAAAATATGTGTGAGTCACATTCGATTTACAACCATCGCATTGCCAATCTAAAATAGATTGACTCGAACATAAAATGATATGTGATTTTAATGATCAATTGAGTTGCTAACAAACCTTGTAACATTAAAAATAATGAACCATAGTATAATATAACGTGATTACACCAATGATACATACATGATACAACATGAACCTTGTTCAAAGACCTTCAAGTACTTCTTTATACACGACATTTGTTGTGGTTTTGAAGAGATTAACATCCTGATCACAAACGACAACCTTCAAACCCCGCTTGCTTTTTACTCTTGATACGGCAACGTACAATTGTCCATGTGTGAACACAGGACGGGGCAAGTACAAACCAACTTTAGAAAGCGATTGCCCTTGGCTTTTGTTGATTGTCATGGCAAAAGATATTGACATCGGATATTGTTTCCTGACAATCTTAAGAGGCAAACGCTTATCTGACGGAGTAATCCTTAACCTTGGAATAATCACTTTTTTCTGAAGTTGGTTCCGTTAATGATCTGCGCCTGAATAGAGGTTCTTGTTAATTTAAGTACTTGAAGTCTTGTACCATTACATAAACCATTTGATTGGTCTATGTTTCTTAACAACATAATCAGCACTCTGACTTTTAAAGCAAGCCTGTGGTTTGGAACACCTGAGAACTTCAATCCATTTATAAATTCAGGCGAGAAAATAGACTTATCTATGACAGCACCGCGTTCACTTTTATCCACGTTGTCAGAACTTAAGTAGACCATTTCTTCTCCTGGAAATTTGGCCAACAAATGTTCATTTATAGTGTCGACTAACTCATTTGTGGGTGCCAAAATCGCCTTTTCTTGGAAGTAGGCCGGATCATGTATGTTATCCAACATGTGGGTGCCAAAATCGCCTTTTTTTCAAAATTTGTTCCGTTAATGATTTGTGTACAAATAAAAAATTTATTCATTAAGGAATTTTTAGATAATTTTTCAAAGTTTGGACCGTTAATGATTTGTGTAAATTGATAAATAGGATTAAAATTTTCGCAAACAATGTTGTTTCAATTTGTGTGATATAGCATGCTCTAACAATATAGCGTACATGAAAGTGCAAAATACTACTCAGTCTTGGATTGGTTTGTTGTATGGGCCAGGCTGTCCAGAATGGGTTTGATTGTATGGGCCACACGTTCCTTTGATGTATTTATATAGTATGAACTACTATACGTGTAAGTGTGAAGAGAAAATTGTCTACACGATTATAATTATGTTGTATCCTTCAACTTTAAATAGTTGAAGACAAAATTGTTTAACATGATACATGCCCAAAAATATGTAGATGTGAATTGAAGCAGTTATGAAAATGATATGAAATGTTATATTCATCAAACTCGTATCCGAGAAGCAAGTTTCAACTTCAGATACTAATGTCTAAAATTTCAAAATTTGATCTACAAAATCTTATGCCTCTTATAATATTTGACTTCTGTGTCCAGGTATACCAAGTTCCTGCAAGTAATGAGTTGATAAAGCGAGAACTCGTTACATCGCATAAACAATGAAACATGATTAGTACAAATATAAAACACTTACACTTATCAACACAGTGATCCTTGAAATTGATGTCTTATTGTCTTCCGTGTCCTAACAAATGATGGATAGTTGCTACAACAATTATATTGTTCAAGATAAAAACAAAAACTAATGACAGATAATATAATTCCTTGAACGCAAACATCAATAAAAATAGTTTCAAAAACACAAACAAATTGTCTTAAACGCAACCAAATGCAAAGTGCCAAATGATTGGGACTCCCCAACCATAAACAACGAAATCCAAAATATTGTCTAAAAGCAATGTCAAAATGCCGAATCCAAAATTATTCGGACTACCCAAACACAAACAAAGAAACCATAATATTTTTTTAAAATAGTGTTTTAAAAATGTCTGTAATGCAAGCTCCTTGCATAGTTTTCATCCGACCATCGCATTGCAGGAAGTGCACATTCTTCAATCGTCTTTCTCCACCTTCATCTCCAAAATCTGTCTTTTAATGCTCGAACAATCACTGGTTGGTTCCGAATCTGATGCACGTTTAGCACTCTTATTTTTCTCCACGGGTGTAGTATCTTCATCAGTTTGAGATTTCAGTAAAGAGGCGTTTAAACTTACCAATGGAGTGATTTCAGGTAATGCTGAACTGGTAGCCACATTCTCCTATACAACGTGGAGGTAAATGTTGAAGCATGTACAAAACGTTCCACAATAAACAATGCATTATAAAACAAATGTTGTACAATAATTACCTTAACTGGTGTTACCGTGGAAATGAGAGAGTTGAGAATCTCAGAATCGTAAGTGAGACGTAGCACAGTGAAAACAGGCAGTAGTTTCTTTGCGTTTACCTCATCAAATTTCACTTTGAAGGCATACCTCTTGACAACCAAATTAGTGATTTCTGATGGGAAATTCTAATCTTCAGCATTCTACATGATAAAAATAATTTTGTGACAAACATTAACACTTATTAACCTTAAACTTTACAATTTCAGTTCCTCAAATATTCTACATACCTTGCATCCATACTTTTCACAAAGCTTAAACGCAGATGTACCAACCATTGCATTCACTTCTTCATTAAAGAGAGACAAAGATATTGTCCCTGATTCATCCTGAACCCCGAATTTGAAGTCGATATATAAACAGAACATAGAATTAAAATATTTATAAGATGCCTTGAAATCTAAACACACATCGAATTAAGAAATTTGTAAACTGCTTACTCAGTTTTTATGCTGTCAACAATCATCTCACACTTCGTGCATCTCCATTCATTAGCTGGTTGATATGCAAACTTAGTTTTTGTTTCGTTCTCAAGATCAACAAACTGACTTTCCTTTACAACTTTTTTTTTGCACTTCCTGCAACCGATGTACCACAAGCCCTCCTACTCATGAATCGCAATTACAGTTCCAACGATAAAGCTTGGTTTACCCTGAAAATTCAAAAATTCCCATATTTAGTTTATGACAACAGTTTATGATATCGTAAACTTGTGTAGAGATCAATTACTTAACCTAGTCAACATCAAGAAGCTCCACAATGTTTTTTTATCTTCCACTTGTTCATAAATTCATCTCTTGTGTAGTGTTCAGAAATGGCAACACTAAGAACTGCAAGAAAAGTGGTGTTATAAAATGAACATATATCTACATGTATCAAGAAGCATCCTGCCACCTTTTCCCCGCATATGTTTATGATTCTTCTCTCCATGGATCGTTCTGCTTTCAACATAATCAATTGCTGCATCACCCAAGGCTTTTAGACATATCGGTGCTAAAGATTTTGCGACTCCCTGTCTCAAGTACTCACCAGGTAGACTTCGTACCTGCAAAATAAATTCAAAGGAATTTGAATATGCTTTAAATTTTATATTCCCATCGTTCTTATCCTTTAAATATGTTTGTTAAGTGCACTCCAAGAAATTGATTCAGTGGGAACGTTGCATTGGCAGTACTAATATTTTAGTAAATTTAAGTCAGATTTACAATGGGCGGGTTGGGTTACTGGTGCTGGATTCACCAAATACATATATTATCCAAAATTTCAATTTTTTAAGATTATGTAGTGTCAAATTGGATTACAAAAATTATATTAATTTATTAATGTTTTTGTCTTTCTGAATAAACCGATCTAGGATGTTTTATGCATTAAAATACAATTTGGGGGAGGTCTCATGTCCGACTCCTGTCTTAAGTAAATTTTTTTGCTTTCCAAACCAAGTTTTAAAGAAACTTTGGTGAACTTTCAACCCATTCAATCCAGTCGACACGTTGCCTTTTTAGCTTATCTTATTATTTTACCCATTTGACCCGTTAGAGATAAAACATAACCCAAATCAGCCCATTCAAAAAACGAATGGGTTAAAGCTACCACCTATGCAACAAACAAATGTAAGAACAAAAAGATGTAATCTGACCGCAACATGTAGCCAATTATTCAAAGAATCCCAACAAAGAATAGACTTCCACGTTGTTTTCTCACTAAAACTGCATACTACTGCCAACTCCAGCACCTAAACCCACCCATTTCGTTGGCAAAATCTTTTACAGACCCTGCAGCACCCAAACACTCCTTAAACAATTATGTTTCCAAACAACCCTTAAACAAATTTCAAAATGTCACAACTTTATAGCTAATCTTAGCGCTTTTCTTCACCATTTGATTATTATCATCGTCATTTGTGAAACTATAGCAATTTGCATAGATTTTCACACACGGTTAATGAAAATCATCATGTGTTGTCATAAACACAGTTTGAAAATATGCAAAAGTAGCATATATATATAAAACAATTTTTGGCCCTAACATTAGATGATCCACGGGGCGCAGTCTAAAATGCGATTTTTTATATAAACAAAACTACAATTTTTACCTAAAATAAGGTTACCCAAACACCCTTTACTAACACGTATGTCTCAAAATAAGGTTACCCAAATACCCTTTTACTAACACATACCAATTCACCCATTACAGCCCCAAGCGCACCTATTTCAAACCCCACTTCAGCCCCTAAGTGCATCGATTTCGGTCCTATTTCAGCGTCCAAACGCACCCGTTGCAGGCCCCACTCCAGCACCTAAACACACCCATTTCAACCCTCATACCTAAGCATAATAAAGCCATATTTCAGCCCCTAAACCCTCATACCTAAGCATTTCAACCCACATGTCACAGAAGAGCATCTAACTATTACTGTGTGCATGAAGAGCAACTTATGGAAAGGGGGAAACAACATTAAGTTTATTGAATTGTAGTACCATGAAAAAAAAAGAAAAAAAGAAAAAAAAAGACTTAAAATTAACGTGGACCTCTTTTCTATTTTAGAACTTCAAATTCATATATGCCATTTCGCCGAACACTGTACAAACAAAGAAAGTTATGTATTAGCAAATGCATTTTCACTTGCACCTTTATTAGCTTTTCTTTGAGGCTTCTTATCGAACACTTGTGAAGAAATGTTATACTCTAACAAATGCCGATATTATTATGCTTTCTAAGTTTATACTCTACATACATTAGATATGTATGTAAGTATTAAATTTATTTAATCAACGCAAGAAGATATGCTTACCATCTAATGTAACCATTCAAGCTCTCGATTAACTGAGGCATATTTATGAAACGAACATTAGCAAACAGGATAGGGAAAACATTGCAAATCCAAGCACCCTTGTAAAGAAGCTCATATTCCCGTTAATTTGCACTACTACTGTTGCCATCAGATCAAGCATATCGAACACATGGCCATTCATGAGAATATCCAAGAATGGCAAGTTAGAAATCTGTCAAAACAAAACAAACCGAATCAATTCACCTCCAACTTGTTCCGTCAAGAATGATTAAAGAAATAATTTACAGATCATTATATGAAAGGTATAATACTATAATGAGATCACTATATAAAAAACTTGGTGCTCAAACTATCATGAAACGAAAATTTTAAATCATATGAAATCATGGTAGAAAATCACATGACATAAATCAAGACTCTACCTTTATCTCATCCATTAAACCCACTCATTATTCCAAACGAATCACTTACAACCTAAAATTCAAACAAAGTCGATAAATGATTAAAGCTTCAAATAAATTCGAAATTCACAACAAAACCAAATAAATGAACAAATTATATTAGTGATTACATAAATGATGCATATTGTGTATAGACTTAATCACGATCATTGTTACTTTTTACACAAATTGAATATTACACAGGTCAAATGACATACCTTCCATAACCCCACACATGGTAAGTATATTAAAGTTCAAAGTTACAACCATAACAAAAGGTTTTTTACCTGTTACATGTCGTGTTGTGTGAGCTTGTTTGGAGCCTCCTGTGATGCAACAATGGTCGAGATTAACAATCATATTCAATATTTTAGCAAGAATGTTAGTTAAGTTAAACATACATGGTAAACGCATATGCAAAAAAAGAGTAGACAATGATAAAGAAAGGTGCTATGAACACACATATGGTGATATTGCGTATTAACCACTTGGTGTCATATTGTCAAGTAAGCGTAAAATTTATCTCGTATGAATTAATGATACAAAATCATATAACAAAAATCAAGTATTTACCTTTATCTCATCCATCCATCAAACCCAATCATCATGTCCTTCATTTTTGCCCTACAAATGAAAATTACACAAACACAATCCATCAAACAGTTGGTGTGCTCAAAAAAATACACAGAACATAAACTACAATTAAATTGAATAATGAAAAGAGATAAAACTTGTCAAACATGGTTAATCTTCCTCAATCACATGCTACCTAAAAAAATAAATTATAACATTATCAATCGAAATATATCAAGGTGATTTCCCTAAAAATTATGCAGAACATGTGAGATATTGTGATTTCCCTAAAACAGAATATGTGATTTCCCTAAAAATTAAAGTGAGAATAAAAAAAGACATACAAATTATCCAGAATATGTGATTCAATCTCGGTTTTTCTTACTCGGCTGCATCTCAGTCCTGAATTATTGGGGTTCATGAATTAGGGTTGATGATTGTAAATAGGAAACGAGATGTTAACTATAAAAAGCTGTGTGTTCAATAATAGTTGAATTTATTATTCGGATAGCATATTTAAGACATGCATTTTCTCATAAATTAATTACTTCAACTTTTATGCGCCAGCTATTTGAAAGTTGTTACATCAATTTTATCACTAATATCATTAATGTCGGGGCAAATCGCATAAAATTATACTCATCTTATGTTCAATTTCAATTAAAGGTACTATTTTTTTTTTCTCAATTTAAGGTACCCGATTTTTTTTTGGCCGATTTAGGTTTTTTCTAACTTCCGTTAACCATTTCGTTAGTAAATTACATGTTTGGTCCTTGAGTTTGTATAGGCATTTCATGTTTGGTCTATTTTCGTCCGTTTTCATACGCTTGCATACATTTTCGTCCGTTTTATACGTTTTCGCTCGTTTTTACACGTTTTCGTCCGTTTTTGCACGTTTTCGTCCGTTTTTACACGTTTTCGTCCGTTTTTGCACGTTTCCGCCTGTTTCTGCACGTTCCTGTCTGGTTTTACACGTTTCCGTCTGTTTTACACGTTTTCATCCGTTTTTGCACGTTTTCTTCCGTTTTTACATGTTTTCGTCCAATTTTGCACGTTTCGGTCCGTTTTCATCCGTTTTTCCACGTTTCCGTCCATTTTACACGTTTTCGTCCGTTTTTGCACGTTTTCTTCCGTTTTACATGTTTCATCTGTTTTTACACGTTTTTGTCCGTTTTTGCACGTTTTCGTTTGTTTTTACACGTTTCCGCATGTTTTTGCACGTTTCTGTCTAGTTTTACACGTTTTTTGTCTGTTTTTACACTTTTTTTTTTTTTTCTGTTTTTATATGTTTCCGTCCGTTTTTGCACGTTTTCTTTCGTTTTTTCATGTTTGCGACCGTTTTTGCACGTTTCGGTTCGTTTTTGCACGTTTTCGTCCGTTTTTACACGTTTCTGTCCATTTTACATGTTTTTGCACGTTTTCGTCTGTTTTTACATGAAAAAAATGAATGGGAAAGTGTAAAAACGAAAGAAAACGTGTAAAAACGGACGAAAACGTATAAAAGCATACAAAAACGTGTAAAACCAGACAGAAACGTGCAAAAACAGACGGGAACGTGTAAAAACGAACGAAAACGTGCAAAAACGGACGATAACATTTAAAAACATATGATATCATGTAAAAACGGACAAATACATGCAAAAACAGATGAGAATGTGTAAAAACGGACGAAAACGAGCGAAAACGGACCGAAACGTGCAAAATCGGACGAAAACGTGTAAAAACGGAAGAAAACGTGAAAAAACGGACGAAAACGTGCAAAAACGGACGAAAACATGTAAAACAAACGGAAACGTGTAAAAACGGACGAAAACATGTAAAAACAGACAGAAACGTGCAAAAACAGACGAAAACGTGCAAAAACGGACGAAAACGTGCAAAAACGGACGAAAACGTGCAAAAACGGACGAAAACGTATGAAAACGGACGAAAATACACCAAACATGAAATACCTATACAAACCTAAGGACCAAACATGTAATTTACTAACGAAATAGTTAACGGAAGTTTGAAAAAAACCTAAATCGGCCCAAAAAAAAAGTCGGGTACCTTAAATTGAGAAAAAAAAATAGTACCTTTAATTGAAATTGAACATAAGATGAGTACCTTTTTATGCGATTTGGCTATGAGAAATAATTTAGCAACAATCTATGGCTACGAGCTTATGATAACCACCAAACATATAATTCTTTCAGGAATCAAAAGTATATTTAATTATAATAAGGGGGCGTTTGGTTGGGGTAATTTGAAATTCCGGAATTTTAAATTCTAGAAAATTTAAATTCTTGAGAATTTAAAATTCCGGAATTTAAAATACCTTCGCATGTTTGGTTGACAGAAATTTATAAATATTTTTTATTTTATTTTTTTCAATATAAATTTCATAAATATTCTACTTAAAAGTTTATATAAAAAAGTTTATAAAAAATTTATAAAAAAAATTTATAAAAATTTTATTAAAAAAAGTTTATAAATAATTTACGAAAAAGTTTATAAAAAAAGTTTATAAAAATTTTATAAGAAATTTATAAAAAAATTATAAAAAAAAAAACTATAAGAAATTTATAAAAAAATTATAAAAAAAAAAAGTTTATAAAAAATTTATAAAAAAAGTTTATAAAAATTTTATAAAAAAATTTTATAAAAAAAATCATAAATATTTTATTTAAAAGTTTATAAAAAAAACAATAAGAAAAAAAGTTTATAATTTTTTTTTTTCCAAGTAAATTAAAATTTCTCACTTTTTGGAGGCATTTTGATTCTCTTCATTTTGGCAATTCGGGGAATTGTAAAGTACTTCAAATGCCTACATTTAAGTTACCAAACGGGACATTTGAAGGAAATTAAAATGCAAATGCCCCCAATATCCTTCAAATTGCCCTAACCAAACGCCCCCTAAGAGGAAAAAAATATCCTAAAGCTATGACATATTTTTCTCGCATGAAACTATTAAATATATTTGGGAATTGAATATATGGATTAGGGGTGAGCGTGGTGCGGGTTGGTGCGGGTTTTGGTAAAAACCGAACCGCATCTGTACTTGCTGTTTTTAAAAAATGAGAATCCGCAACCGCACAGTTTTGCGGGTTTGCGGTTTTGCGGTTTTTGCGGGTTTTAAAGTTTTTTTTCTTTTCAAATTATATTTTTTCGTATATATTTATTATAGAATAAATAGATCATAAGGTTTACATGATGGGTTGAAACATATATACAAATTGTTGTGTATTAGTATGGAATTATAAATCAATACAATAGTAAAAGTCAAATGAGATGAAGAATTTTAAAAACTTTAATGGTAAATTGATAGAAAAATAAAATTATATGACCTAAAAACTCAGACAATAATTATCCTATAAAATGCATTTGAAATAACTAATTATGAAAGTATAAATAAAAGCATTTTATCATACAAAAATTATGAAATTTAGTTGGTTTATTTAGAAAAAATTAAAAAAATATTTGAATATGGCTTTGTGGTGCGGTGCGGTTATTGCGGTGTGGTTTTTCGGTGGAAACCAAAACCGCACCGCAAAATGCGCTTTTTTTATTTTCAGGAACCGCACCGCGGTTTTTGTTGCGGTTTCGATTTTTGCGGTGTGGGTTTTGCGGTTTGTAGTTTGCAGTGCGGTTCATGCTCACCCCTTGTTAGGTCACTAGTTTTACAACACAAGCTTACTAGAGAAAGAGATGAAGGCGGATGAACAAATACCAAAACACACACACACGTATCAAAGAGAAAGGTTAAGGCGTAGAGTGTATGTGAAAGAGTAACTTGAACAACCAACCCTCAAATGAGGGTTTACAAGAGTTTATATAGGCAAGGAGCTAGGGCAACACTCCCTCTCCTTCCCTATTCCTTATTGGGCTTGGATCAAGCTTATGGGCCTTCTACATAAGCTTGACCTTAAACAAACATAAAGGCCATAATAAAGCTACCTATTACATATGAAATATAAATACTTGAAATACTGTTTAGGAGTGATTCCAACAATCTCCCCCTCAAGTATATATGAATGTAAACGGTGAAGGCGTTGATGTAATAGTAGCTGTGACGTCTTCTGACATTCTTCTTTCTTGTGAGAGGAATTGCCTTGATTCGAACAATCTCCCCAATGTAGAGAGATAGTTATCTTTAATCAGTTATGCTTTGACGTCATCATTAACTTTGTTCTTTGATCATTGTTCTTTGTGGTGAAAGTGATAGTATGTTGTTGTCTGCATCAATCTGCCTCAGGTCTGCTTCGCTGCTCCAGTGTCTCCACGTCATTCTTCAACATGCTCACACGCTCTATGACGTTGGAATTCAATACTGATGAAGTTCTCTAAGTCTTTAACTTTGTAGATTCTTTGGTTTGACGAAGAATCATTCTGACGGTTGTGTTGCTTTTGAATAGAACTTCCATTAGTGATGATGTTGGCGTGAACATGAGAAGAATCAGCACGATCATCCCGCTCCGGAGCTTCCATAAGAAGAAAACATTTCAAATGGTTAGTAATAAGCGGTTTCCGGCACTTACAAGTTTGAACTTCGAGAGTGTTAACAGCATAGTGTGAAAACACAACTCTAATTCTTACAAAGGCCGTTCCTGAACTGGAGTCCCACAAGTGAGATAACGCGATGTACCGAAGTACATCTACAGTTCAGATGAGTCGCTGAGGTACACCGAAGCATCACCTCACGACTGTAGACCGTTTGAGACACACTCCGCGTAATCCACGGGGAGTTACCGAAGTGACCTGCTGTCAGGGCTGTTTGATGTTGACCCTGGCAGGAGTTTCCATTCAATCACTGAGGATCACAGATGTGAACCTCTCATAAATGTTCTCGACAGATTGCTAAGATCTGTGAAGGACTCGATATGAACCACTGATGATCTTATTTGTTGATCATCAAGTGATCAAATGTCAAGTGTTCCTAAGAGATCTTTTGATGAATCTCGTGGCTCTAGACTCAATAGTGCGTTTTGGTTTTCCTGAGCGGAGACTAGGGAGAGGGTCTCCTTTTTCAATACCAGCGATCTCTAAGAGAAAGCCAATAGTTTATGTAGGGTTCCCAGTGAGAATGAAACAAGCTTCTGTTGAGAGAAACTTGAGTGGCTAAGAAGGTTTAGTGCATGCGTCACTGGGTCCATGACGACTTTTATTCTTCAATACCAGTGTCACTAAGTGACAACCAGTAGCATATGAAATGAACCCGGTGTCTGCCCTAAGTTGAATAATCTGGAGGGCTATTTCTTTTCACCCTTTACTTTACATTTCTTTTTGATTCTTCAACTCCTTCTTTCTCCGATTCTCATTTTCTCCTTTTTACAATCATTCCTAAGGACTTCTAACACTAACTAATGGTAGTGTCCTTGGGTAGATCCCTCCGGCTCTGGCGGATCATAGGACGGTTATTCCTAACCTTAGTCACCTTATAACTCCATGACTAACCTATGTTTGCCATTAAAACCACTGTATGTGAAAAAATATCTCTCAAAGGGTTTGTAAATGAAAAACATGTTTGAACCACTGTGAGAGATAAGTTTTTGCATAAATACTCCCCCTCCACATGTGCTTAATAGTTTTAATGGTTAAATGCACAGTGAGGAAAGAGCGCGCACTTTTTGAATTGATCCACTAAAGATAGACAATCTCCCGCGAGACACGGTTACGTTGAATAGTTAGAGAGATATATTGTCAGCTTTTAGGTGACAACTAGCTCTAATAACTACCTTGAAGGTGTATACAAACCTTGGAAGGTTGTCAAACCCGTCAGAGTTCATGTCTATCAAGAGTTTCTCGAATGGTACTTTCTACTTGGAAAAGTCCTTTGCGAGACACGTTTACATCACTAGCGAACTAGCTTGAAATTATTACCCGTCCAGGACAAGTCTTTTCGAGTTACTAACAGTTTAGTACCGTCAATTCGTAGGTTAAGTCTGAGGTACACAGATTCATTTGCATTTTGCACAACATATTTCTTATCACACAATTTTCTCCCCCTCAAAAAATGGCATATGTAAATGTTATTTTTGAACGGTTGAGAATAAATATGACCATTTTGAGTTTTGCGGGAAGAGTGACCACTGTGAACAATTTGTGAACAAAGTTTTCATCAAATACTCCCCCTCAACTAGTGATAAAAACGGTTGAGGTTTTAAAATCATATGGGGAAGTACTTGTCTTTTTGAGAAAAACCTTGAAAAAATGAAAGGT
The DNA here is from genome assembly GCA_019973895.1 of Chrysanthemum seticuspe. Taxonomy (NCBI): domain Eukaryota; kingdom Viridiplantae; phylum Streptophyta; class Magnoliopsida; order Asterales; family Asteraceae; genus Chrysanthemum; species Chrysanthemum seticuspe. Next base: position 159,078,548 of record BPTQ01000006.1, read on the forward strand.
TTGATAGGTTTTACTCAAAAGTAAGAAGCTTTCGCTCCTTTTATAAGGATTGTGGCACTGAGGCGTACCACAGGGTCCTTTCTTGACAATTACGGGTTGTACACTGTTATGTGTGCACAAGCCATTCACATAGATTATCATACATCCAAAATTATATGAAGGAAACAATTCAAGGGGTACCAGGAAGTGCAGTGATGTTCCCAGGAGTGCGCACAGGGCGTTGAAAGCCGATTATGTTTCTCCTGAGTCGACCACCAACATAGCTTTCCAATCGTCTGAACTGATCCCTTCTGAACAACCGTTCATCAATCATGGTGATGATACGTCTCACATCCCTCCTTTCCTGAGAATTCCAGCGCTTAGGATTCCCAACTTTCAGGCGAATATCCTTCAATCTGTACGCCAATCCATCCCTAACCAGCTTCAAGGTATGATCCCCAAATTTGTGGAGTTCACTACACGCCATTAAGCAGTTTCTTTGAAGTTCACTGCGGTAAACAACTCCGAAAGGTTTGCTGATGAGCGTGAGCTGTGTAAGCTGGTTGATGTCGGGAAGATCAAGTTGTGGTGGAGTGAAGTTTACACGTTTCTGATATGATTCAACAGCCATCTGGATATCTTCGACACGTTCTTTGATCACGATGCGTCTAATGAAGATGAGAACTGACTTGATAAATTCACGTTGAACTTCAGTCGAGAATTGTCTCATACGACCCTGTACTTTGGCAAGATACATGTCTTCGATGTCGTTGAGGGACAAGTTCTCAAAGTCAGCTTCGGAGAATCCATAGTCCTGTTCATCTTGTCGTTTGACTATGATATTCTTTAAGAATGTGTAGTCCCACTTAGACTTGAGATCAATGTGTTTGATGGCCACGATGTCCTTCGAGCTATACACTGCATGTTGAGACTTCTGAACCAGGCAGCTTCTGTAGTAGATTCTTCGGCGTTCAGGGCAATGATGAATCCCATACAATGCATCTTGGTCGTATGCTTGCACGTTGTCAGAAAACAAGTGATTTGCACGTTCCTCGATAGCTATGCAGTTTGAGTAAATGGCCGCTGGGAATGGAAGAGTCAATGATGTAGTGTATTTTCTCGAACCATCGCCACCATGGAGAAGAAATTCCAGGTCTTTGTTGAAGAAATATCGGAAGGGAATCCTTGGTTCGTCTGCTTGGCCAATGGTCGGTAGAGGTTTGGTCCAGTCGGTGTAATATGGAGGGTTGTCCCTTTGTGTGAAGTCAATGTTTGCTTCCGGATTGAGCCAATCCATGTTGTTAGACATAGCTCGAGCGATGTTCTCAAGATGATATTCGACCTCGAGGGCGCTTTCAGAGCTGTCTTTCCATAGTTGAAAAGCTTCATTTTTGATTCGCTTCAACTCAGATTTTGTCATTTTCTTCACATGGAACTTTTCTTGCAAGAGTTTTGCATGCTCCAATGTTGAACCGTCTACCAATTCTTGGCCTTCATCAGGGTAGGGAGTTTGATTGACAAGTGTGGAGAACCATTCAAACTCTTCGGTTTTATCGTCATCTATCCATGATACGGCTCCGGGCTGAGTCGTCTGCTTCTTCTTTTTGGAAGGCTTTGATGATGATACTGGTTTCTGCACTTGTTTGGGTGAGGTGGGTTGTTGTCGGGGCTCAAGGACCTCTTCATCGTCACCACCCGTATACTCAAAGTAATCACCAGTTTTATGAGTCAGGGGTGGTAACTCGGAATCGTCCCGAGGTTTATCAGTAGAAGACCGAGGTAAAGGAGACTTTTGTTGAGAAGAAGTCCTTGGTGTAGGGGGTGGCATAGATGTAGATTGACCAGACTGCTTCTGACGTTTAGGTGCAGAGTCCTTATCCTTATCATCGTCATCTCTTGGCCGTTTGGGTTGATCGGCTGACTCCTTGCATGATGAACTGAGTTGAAAAGCAAGTAGACCTTCGAAAAATTTAGCTTCATCCGAAGTAAACGTTCCAGATCGCTTTGACATTTGCATCACTAGTTTAGTGATTAACTCAGATTCAGAAAGATCAGCTTCTTTGGCCATTGTATGTTTAACCAATGCGACGATGTTAGGGGTGAGTTGTCTGGAAAATACTTCTCTAGTCACACCGGGGACAGTGTCGAGAAGAAACTTGTGGGTTTGATCTCTTGCTGACTTCTCCAGTTCCTTTTGGACTTTAGGAACGATATCCTGAAGGTACTTTTGAGTGTAACCTTCAATCATATCATTCAGTTCCTCCTGACGATGACTTTTCATGAATTCCTGAATAGCTTTCCTATCTTTCCGCATCTTGTCATTCTCATCATGTAAGTACTGCATTTGTTCAGCATACCAATTAAGTTTTCTTTGGAGCATGTCCTTCTTTCTAACTTGTTTGACAGCTTTCACAATTCTTGCATGTGTTTGAGATATCCAAGATTTAGGTGGTTTCTTCACGGATTTGGATGATGATCTGGTTGTCTTTGTTGATGGTGGTTGTGATGAATGAGACGAAGAATCCGATGATGAGGAGACATGAGGAGACTTCATGTCCTTAGGAGTTTCTGAGGTTTTCTCCTTTGAGTGTGTTGGACTGTCGAGAAGAAACTTTGTATAATCATCCTCGTCATCCTTAGACTTTTCTTTCTCAGTTACCTGTTTCTCAAAATCATACACAATAGTGTCCTCCACAGGCTGTTGTTGTTGCAGAAGTGTGGTGGCACCAGATCCCTTATCGGGTCGATTAACCGCATCAGGATCTGGAGAGGAGTGGGCAGCTCCACTTGATCCTCCGGGGCCACCCATTTGATCTTTAGCAAATTCTTCGGCCTTTTGAAGGTGTCTGACATTGTGAAACTTCTTCCTGTATGATTTCTCCAGTTGTTCTTCTTCTTCTTCATCAGAGCTCTCATCATAGGGTACAATTGCTAGAGTTTTCCATTTTCCTTGGACAGCTGGAGGGCTTGGAGGTTTTGCTACTGAGGGATTAACATCCTTTGCAGTTTCAGAGTATGTGATCTCTTCATCTGTGTCAGTAGCATCAGAGTCCTCGTCCCTGAGCTGTCTTTGCGGTTCAGGTGAAATGATAGGAGTGGCTTCCAGAGACGGAACTTTCTTCTTAGGGGTAGGTTTCCTCTTTGGAATAGGTTTCTTCTTTGGAACATTCCTTTGACTATCTGTACTTGTGACACTTCCAGCACTTCCTTTTCTGGTTCTCCTTACAGGTGTACCAGAAGATTTTTCGTCGAGATGACCAACTTTGCCTTGTCTGACTGCTTCCAGATACCTTTGGTACGATTCGAGCTTTCTGACATCTTCAGTTAGAAGGAAATCTGGCAGCACAGCATCTTGTTTCTTTGTGGACGTTTCCTTGATTCTGACAGAGAGAATAGGTTCCGTCAACATGTCGTGATTGTCGGGGTCATTGAGCCTCTTGGGAATGTCAGGATGAAGTCCGAGTGCTCTCTGGATCAACAATTTGGTATATCTGATGTAGGGAATCTTTGAGCCAAGTTTGTTGAGAAATGACATCATGTCATCCCAAATCAGAGCTTCGATAGCGATGTGTTTCTTGTTGACCAATGCCCAGAATATTTGCAGTTCCATGAGCTTAGGGTGCTCATATCCGCTGTCACGACCAGAAACAGACTTGGTGATGATCATGTAGAGAGTTCTCCAGGGTTGAGGAATACTCTTAAGCTCTACGTGAGAATGCTTGTTGATTACTCCTGTAGCCTCGTCATAACCGATATCGATTAAGAATTGGAGAGTGAGCTCTTCAGCAGGTGAGGCATATAGTTTGGTTGGATCGACTTCAGGAATTACGAGAACAGCCCTTAAGTCTGCAGGTGTAATGATGACTTGTTTGTGATTCAGAGTCACCGTCACAGCAGTCCGTCCTTTGACCCTTTCCATAGTGTTCCAGAACTGTTGGATGTAGATCTCAGGAATAGTTGCAGAGTGAGTAAGCATGTTCTGATACGGATGAGTCCTCAGAATATCAATAGCAATAAGACACGAAGATTCAGAGCAAGTGAGGGTGTCAAAGTCAACACGGAGATTGTTCTTTCCTATCTTCATTGGATAGCCATGAGGATAGATATCAGCAATGGAGAGAACATCAGGTGCATCCACATTCATTAGTTCAGCCATGTCGTGATCTGAAATAACATTAGCCAAAAGAACCAACATATCGAAAGACATAATGTTAGTCAACAGAAGGTCTTATTGTCTAGTTATTGAATGTACAGTGTCAATGATTGTTACGAGTCCTAAGTCACTTGTATGTTCAATAGTTCAATGATGTCGTGAAATGTTTCGTGAGTTAGTTAACTTTAAGTTTTAAAGTTTATTTTATCACTTATTGTTCACAACATATCAGACGATTTAAGTTATTAGTGACATTTTTGGATTCGTGATGATATGATTAGTTTATTTACAAGTTTGTACAAGTAACAATTCATCATGAAGGTCAATCCAGGGTTAAGCGTAGTTTTGGCAAAGTTACGCGTAGACAGGAATGATATATGCTTAGGCGTAAACTTACGCGTAGAATCCTAACTTACGCGTAAGAGATGTTACGCGTAGGAAAAGGAGACCTTATGCGTAGAGCTTATGCGTAGGCATATATTAACCTTACGCATTACGAGTAGCCTTACGCGTAGAGGTCACTGTTTACGCATATCCTTCACAGGATACGCGTAGTCCATTGTAGACCCTTAGGCGTAGAAGCTACGCGTAAGACTAATCTTACGCATAACAAGCTACGCGTAAGGTGATCCTTAAGCGTAGATTAATAACAACCTTGATTCTGAATATTACGTGTAGCAAGCCTGAAATAAAGCATCATTTCAACAAAGTTAAACACATAGCATTCGTTTTATGACAAATCAAAACACATTTGCACAGTTTAACAGTTACGCGTAGAACTGCATACGCGTAGACTAAACCCTAGATCTACGCGTATGAGATCTAGCCACAGAATATGCATACAACTGATTCTGGGAGGACTAAGAGGCATATAGAGTTGTTTTGGTCAAGTTTTAACATCAAAAGTGTCAAGAATCAAAAGTACCCAAACCGTATGAACACAAAACCCTAATTTCCATTTAAGAGTAATTAGTGTTTCTGGATGTAATCTGGGCCTAGATATAATCAATTCAACTTGATAACAACCTTATACAACAATCTTTTTCACCAAATCACTTCACATTCGAAAACACCCAATTCGACTTATAAACCCTAATTTTCAAAAATCATCAATTAGTGTTTCTGGGTGGAATTTGATGGTTAAACTGATATTATTGAAGTATTTGAAACATTTTGACACAATCCCTTTAACCACAAACGTCCACACAATGATTGTGTGTTCATACGCTTATGCGTAGAACACATAATCACTTGTAACATGAATTTTAACCGTTGGATTTGAATGAGATTCAAGACCTTATCTTAAAAACATGTTTAGATCACAAGAACACTTACACAATGAAGATCAAAAGCACGGTTTTGTTGAGTGAATATTAAGCGTAGGATGGTTTTAGGGTTTTTGCAATAATGTGAAGAATAAACAAAGGTGGGAGGGTGTTTTATTAAGAGTGATTTTAACCTTTTGACAGTTTTGGTCCCTCCAGCTTTTCCTTTTTCAAACCAAGCCATTTAACTTCCATTTTGGTTACCAAACGAAGATTTTAGGAAAGTAACATGACGACACTCCCCCTCGACTTGAGAAAATAATGAAAGGTTATTAATTAAAGTCCGAGGAGTGTCTTTGAACCAGGAAATGTACCACCATTTGTAAAGGATTCAACCGAGATAATATAACATGCAAGTACACAGTTGTTTTGAAGCAGTTAATAGATTATTTTCTCCCCCTCAACACTTGATCGGAAAAAATACTGAATTTTGAAAGATTAAAGTGTTGACGGAAGAAATGTACTTGCCATGTTGAAAGAAAGATAGATTGGGAGAATATTTTTGTTGTTTTATCGGATTTTATATTTTTGTATTTTGTTTTTGAAAAAAATTTATTTACAAAAGATGTTTTGGTGTTTGACAGGTTTTTAAGACTGTTTTAAGAGGTCATCCAATTCCTCTTGAGTCAAACACCTCATACCAATTCGGTGGACCAACTCATTAAACCTAGCGGGAGGCAAGGCTTTGGTGAGCAGATCTGCTAATTGGTATTCAGTACCCACAAAGTATAGTTCAACGGTACCCTGTTCCACGTGGTCTTTGATGAAATGATAGCGTAGATCAATGTGCTTTGATTTCGAGTGTTGAACTGAATTGCACGAGATTGCAATGGCACTCCGATTGTCGCAGTACATCGGGATTCTTTCAAATACGTAACCATAGTCTTTGAGTTGTGTTCTCATCCAAATGACTTGAGCACAACACGCGGACATGGCTACATATTCTGCTTCAGTTGATGACAGCGATGTACAATCCTGCTTTTCCCTCCAAATTTGTTTTTCATCTCCATTGTACTTCACATAGTATCATAGCTCGGTCAATGGAGTTTTAACCATAGTTAAAAGTTTGTTACATCGTTACACAAGTGTGCTAGTCTATGTTTAGTGTGTTTGATTGCTTTGTTTTTCACATTGTCGTACAATTTTGTTAGTTTCTTGTGTTCTTGTTCACTTAACAATGGTGGCTGAACCACACCTCCTGTAAATTTTCAGAATCCACTCTACCTTTTGGATTGTGAACATATTTATTAATGAATGTCTAGTTTCGAACTCGAGACTATGAGATTGCACGCATTGCATATGAGATTCAATTAATAATAACTAACATATAATAGCTATGATTTAATTATTATTTCACGTAAAGTCACTTAACGATCGTTAATTATTTAACGGTATTAACTAACGGTCGTTAGACGTTAAGTTAGAGGACCCGATTGTAAATAGAAGGAGAGAAGGTTCTAGAAACCCTCTCCCCTTCCTTAAACCGGTTGATCACTCCTAAGAGGAGGTGATTGGGCTTGCTTGCTCACCTAGTTTTGATTATTATAAATATAAACTGTAGGATCGTTATTTTTATTGTGTTGATGATTCGGGTGGTCTTGGGAGATCAAAATACATGTTTTCCATTTTAGAGAGAGAAAGTAGAGAGAGAGGGTGTTCTTGCTAGAGAGTTACTCAAAGTATGGAATATTAGATTAATGAAGCACCACCCCTTCCATGGATGGAAGGGGTATTTATACTTACAAATACACGACCTCCTATCGGCCTGTGGATCAGGGATACAGTGGGTAAAGACCCGTCCTTCCTCCACGATGTTGCACTACGCTAAACTAAACTAATAACTAACTAATAAACTGATAAATAACGTAACTAACGACAAGTCTACGAGCTAAATTAAGCTAGATAACATTTGGGGTGACCGACTCTTCACTATGGAATTTTCTAATTCCTAACAATCTCCCCCTAAGGGAGGTCACCCCATGTTTTACATTTTGAATCCAAGCATTCTATTTTGTCTTTGTTCTTGAGCTCGTAGACTTCAATTCTTCATTTCAACAATCTTTGTGCTTTAGTAGTGATTCTTCAAAGTCCGCACTGATTTGTACTTTTAGTGGAGGCCTTTAACTGATCCACATCTTTGATGATCTTCGAGCTTTCTTTGAGATCATCAGCCACAGTAAATCTCTGGATCACCCTTTATTGTGTTGCCATCATGTGAAGTTGTGACTTTTGGACCGACATGCTCACACTTATGAATCATGACATCTTTCCATCAGAGTAGCGGAAGCCTTACTGGTTCATGATATTTGCAGCAGCGTAGCAGAAGCATAGTATAAAAATATCAGAACCAGGTTATGTAGATATGCACCAGTCATGATTTCTTCAAATTAAGTGTGGATGCTGTGAGCATGCGGCTTAGGATTGACGCCTCAATTCTGATCAGCTGCAACCGTCTAAATGTACCTGCAAACAACAGTTAGCAATAAAACACACGAAAGTGTCTTTGACCACTTTCGTTGAATTGAGGTACACGGCCCACGGTTCCCTGTTGATCAGTACAAGTACTGCCTGTGATCAGGTAGGATTCCTAAGAATCTCCTTGACAGGGTTTCGCAGCTGTTCTAGCTGTTCTCAAACCGGAACGTCTCAAAGAAGACAACACGGAGTGAGTGAACCAGCGAATTGAGATTCACTGATTGATGAAAAATGATTTGAAAAACAATCGCGTACTGCATGAAGAAAGAGTTTTGCAATACGACGAAGGTTTTATGTGAAAGATCAATTTTTCAATAAAAACACTTTTTGTATTTGAAAATAGTACACAATCGACGTGCTAGCGAAAAGAAGAGATTCGCACATCGACCGGTTTTTCTAAAAGTATTTTTCAATCAGAGATACTTTTTGAATTTTGAAAACATAAGTACACATTCGACGTGCTAGAGAAAAGAAGATTTGCACATCGAACGGTTTTTCCAAAAGTATTCGTCAATTCATTTCCTGGACCAAGGTTGATTCAAGATTGAATCTCCCCATCGTTTCTATCCAGTTGTCACAAGTTTGATCTTACGAGAAGATCTCACATGTCACCCACCAAGAGCTTGTTTGATGTTGGCTCTAGAAGGATTTCCATCTTCATTGTGAATATTTTTACATATCACTCAGATGTTCTGGCAATACCACAAGGATAATGCGTAGGACTCTTAATATATACTTACTTTCCACATTGTGTGAAAAAGCAAGTCTTCAAGAATTTAGTGTCCTAACGAGATATTGTGGATGATCTCTTGGCTCTAGACTCAATAGTGCATTTTTGGTTCCTGTGCCGGAGACTAGGGAGAGGGTCTCCTACTTCAATATCAACCATCTCTAAGAGAAAGTCGATAGATTATGTCGGTTCCCCGTGAGAATGAAACAAGCCCTTTTAAGAGGAACTTGAGTGGCTTGGGAAGTTTAGTGCAGTGCGTCACTGGGTCCATGACGTCTTGTCTTCAATACCAGTGTTACCTTAGTAACAACCAGTAGCATATGTATTGAACCCGGTTTCTGCCCTAAGGTTGAATTGATGGAGGGCTATTTCTTTTCACCCTTTTTCAAATTCAGTTCTTTTTCATTCTTCAACCCCTTCAGTGCTTACCGAGACTTCATAACTAGAACCTTGTTGGGTTTATTCCAGTACTAGCTCTGTCTCAGTCTGCACTCTTCCCATTCCTCACTTTTCTCCTTTTTTTTTTCAATATACCTAAGGACTCTACACTACCTAGTGGATTGTCCCTGGGTAGATCCCTCCGGTTCTGGCGGATCATGGGAACAAATACCTAACCTAACCATCCTTATAACATCATGCATAAAGTAAATTTGGTCGGTCTTTTGGTATTGTTCATTCCTTCATGAAACCAATTGAAAAATCATTTGGAAAAACAATCAAGGTACTTGTGATACGAGATCAAAGCATTTTGTACCTTAATAGTTTTGATCATTTAGAAAACCTCCCCCTCAACATGTGCGTATGATTTAGAAATTGTTTAGCACAAGGAGGCAAGAGGACTTTGAAATATTTTCTTTGATCACAATTTTCATACGAAAAAGCCATTTGATTTTCTTGGTAAAATTCTCCCCCTCAATATGTGCATAGGATTTTTGAAATCATTTTTATCACATAGAGGCAAGAGTTCTTTTGAAGCACATCCACAATCACAAAATCCATTAAGAAACCATTTGAAAACACAATCAAGGTACTTTATAATATCTTTTTAAAAAAACTTTTGTACCTCGATGGTTTTGCTCCCCCTCAATATGTGCTTCGAGATTCGAAAGCGTTTAGCACATATGAGAGAGCAGCCTGCACAACTGAATCAAAATGATCAACTTTATCAAATTTCATTATTAAATCACAAATTCTCCCCCGATCAAAAATATCAAATCCTTTGAGATTTTGGATCCCAAGTGATTTAATTAGGTTTAGAAAACATGGGAGAAAATGTGGCCTTGTTTAAATACTCATCTGGTTTTTGGATAAATCCTCCTCCTCAACATGTGCATTGTGTATGAAATTGTTTGGCACATGGAGGCAGGAGTGCCTTTAAAGGACTAAATCCAATTCCATTTAAAACAGATTTGAGATTTAAAACACGATCTCTACCCCGATCAGAAATATCAAACCATTTGAGATTTGTGATCCCAACTGATTTAAATCATTTATAAAATTTTGGGGAAAGACGTGGCAAGATTCAATTTTGAAAGATGACAGATAAGGACCATTTTAAGACATTAAAGATTGTTAGTGTCAGGTATGATAGTTTTTAAGAGATCTTTTAAGTAAAACAAAACAATTTCACAATCAAACAAGAACAGAAAAAATTTCATTTTGAAAGACCTTGATTCTAAAGAAAAAAATCATACCATGACATAACATTAAATCTTTAGATCACCAATTATTATCGTACAAGACGGAACTTTTGTGAAGAAACATCGTTTGAAAATATTTTTATTTTAAATCACTCTCCCCCTCAATCCATGACAGAAGTCAATAATTGAGTGACTTAGGTTTTGATAACATGAAGTCCGGTGATATTCAAAATTTAGTCCAATATATTTTCAAAACAACATTTTTTATTTTCAAAAACAATATTTTTCAAAGTTTTTAGAAAAAATGGTATCATCACGATTATCCTGCACAAAGATATGTTAGGTGGTTGAGAAGCTTCTGTTGTTGTTGCTGTAGGGTTTGGAAGAAAAACCGTCTGCTGATGCAGTGAGACTTCTTCTTACGTTGCATTTTGAATGCCAACTGAGGTCAAATTAAGCTCTGTTTCTTCAATCACTTAGAAGAAAATCATCTGCTGATGCAGTGAGACCTCTTACGTTGCATTTATGCCAACTCTCCATAGAAGTCCAGTTAAGCTCTGTTTCTTCATTTGTCAACCCAAGATATAGTTACCCTTTCCTTTCGGCATCCAATCATCATCAATAGTGGGATCCGGATCGGGAACATTCTTATAACCAATATACCTGCATACGTTAGTGAACACACATACAAATATATGGTGGTCGACATCACCCATAACAGCAATCGACTAATTAAAGTCAATTCAACATAACAATCAGATCATATAAGGCATGTGGTTTATGTGTTAATCAAACTCTAATCATCTAAACCTAACAATCATATCCTAAATTCCTAGTCCTTCGACACAGGCAAATATCATTTTTAATTAATCACATAGGATAATTAAGAAAGCTCGTTAGATGATATAGATTTGAAAACATTATCCCCCTCAATCAATGACTCATTTTTCTGAAGAGTTTAAAAGCGCTGAAGTCATTGATTGAGTTTGCAAATTTAATAAAAACTCTGAAACTGATTGTTTTTAAAGCAACTCATTTACCACCATTTTTGAAAACAACAAATATTTTTCTGAAGAATTTTAGACGGAAAAACATTTGTGTAGGAACAGCAGTCCTTCGACATACTTTCCTCATTTAGTTTTAGGATAAGTGCACGAAATATTTGAAAATTGTTTAAGCGTAGCACTTTCCTTCTTTGAAAAACGGGTTGCTATCTGAAATAATAGCAAGCCATGGTTTAAGCGCGGGTTACAGTCAGAAGTAACTGCAAGCCATTTGTTGAAGCGCGGGTTACAGTCTGAAATAACTGTAAGCCATAGTTTGAGACATGTTTAGAAAAGAATATTTACACCTCCTGCTCGAACTTCATCTATGGTCCCGTGCCATTATTGAATGACATTTCTAAGACCGTAGATGTTATCGATACCAGAAGACATGTCTAGGGAAAACATATTTTTGGAATTTTTCAAATTTTATGATTTTTATGGGTTTTTGTTGGTTTTATATTTTTCTATTTTCTTTTTCTTGGTTTTATATTTTTCTATTTTGTTTTGCTGGTTTTATATTTTTGTATTTGGTTTTTCAGATAAATATATACAAAGATAGAGTAGATGATATAGTTAAAGAAGATGATGATACGAGTACCGAGATAAGGATATCGAGCAGCACGTCGTAGAAGATAGAATTCGTCATCTCTTAAACATCCACCACCAAAGCTTCCAAGGGCTCTTGCATTGAGAGAAATTGAACCATCTGAAAGTGAGACTCTGGCAGCTTCACCCCCAAACCGAAAATCCATAGGATGAGCAGATTCGAAGCTCTATTTCAAGCTTGCTTTAGCCAGGTGCACAAGTAAGCACACCATTATCATTTATCCAGCTGCTCCTTTTAAGACCGATAATCGAGAATCTCCGTTCGGGGTTATATCATCCATAAGAACAGTAACGTATCATCCCACACATAAATAATCTTCTCAAATTTCATAACCACTGAAGTCTGAAGCGATCCATTCCAAAAAGTGTCAAGAGAGCAATTCCCCCAAGTAGTTGAATTGTTGCAGTCAGCCTCTTTGTATAATGCTCTAGAACTCTCCCAAATACACTTCATGAGGGGAATGAAGAACACCTTCCCATGTTCACATTTTTCTTCCCTGATGAACGTGTATGAAGCTCAAGAACCCGAAGTACACCAATATCCAAGAACTCTCCCGAATACACATCAAGAGGGTAATGTAGAACACCTCCCCTATGTTCACATCTTTCGTCCCTGATGAATGTGTATGAAGCTCAAGTATCCGAAGTATACCAATACACAAGGAATGAATAACTGATAACATTGAAGAAGCAGGCCAAGTCACTGATTATCTCTGCGGGTGACAATCTCTGCGGATGTCAACACCGGAATAAGTGATTATATCTCTGAATCACTGATTAAGCACTCAAGTGAAACAGCTGAGCATCCCCAATGTACACATTCTCTCTCCCCTGATCATTGCGATACCATCGAAATCACCACATACTAGTGTACCTCTTTTATCTTCAGAAACTTTCTCTAACATCACTTCCCCCACGTAGATGAAATACAAACACAACAAGCCTTGATGAGTAAAACCTTGAGTTTCTCTGCGGTCATGACAATTGTTTTCCCGGGATATCTTCAATCACTTAGAAGTATTAAGCTCATCAAGTTTACTCGCCATGAGTCAAACCTTGAGTTTCTCTGCGGTACTAACATTTGTCTTCCCGGGATGTCTTCAGTTACTTAGAAGAATTAAGTTCATCAAGTTTACTCGCTTTGTGTTTATATGTGAGTCTCCTTCCCGGTTTCTGGTTGTGATGATTCAGAATCAGCAACTCTTTGAATGCCCAAATACTTGAAATTTGTTGAGAAGATCGCTTGAAGTCTTTGTGAGAATCAACTTGCTGAAGACTCTCTCTGACTATTTATATCAACCCTTCTGTCGACAATTTGAAGTGACCACTGAAGAAGAAAACCCGCTATACCATACTTGAAACTGAAGTCAACTTTCCCACATTTGTATCTTAAGCTTGCACCTAATGATGGAAGAACGGTGTAGAGAATTTATGCTTCAAGCAAATCTCTAAGTACTCACTACCCAAACAAAGTATGAGACATTAACACCTCTTGCGTTTATCCACACCGTCATATGCGTGTGACACTGAGTAAAACAAAGTAACTCCTAATAGTGATAGTTAACCAGGTCTTCAACCATCCATCTCGACTGCTGGTAACTAGATAAACCAAGTCTTCAACTCAAATTCTTAAGCCCGAGCAAGCTATCAAATAAGAACACGCCTTTGTGAAAATCAACTTCAATCTCAAATAAGTGATAAATGATTAACTCCGAAGTAATCAACTTGTGTCAAATGTCCAACAATAGTCAATATCAACGTCTCGAGAAGTCACTGCTAAAAAATATGAGCAAGTCTAATTGGGAATTGAATCTGACTTATAACTTTCTCCCAATTAGTGCTCTCCCCTAAACAGACAATCTGTTAGATAGAAGCCCAGATTAAGAAGAAGTCTTTAGATCGTTAAATGCAACTCGTCTTTAGTCTTCTAACATGTAGCAGAAAATGTAGAACAGACTGTAGACTCGACCTTCTTCAAGATTGTGCAGTTGGGGAATAGATAGTTAACATCTTCAACTCACCAAAAACAAGAATATCACCAAAAAGCATCCCAATCAACTTACATCTTGAAAATCCCCTTAACTAAAATCCCTCCCAATCAAACAAGAACAGAAAGATGTTCATCAAGGAAATCAACAATCAGGCCGCAACGAACACACAAGATGGTATACCAAACTACCAATCACATCAAACAAGAACAGAGAGATTGTTCGGAATCATCATGTTGATGTATACGTGAAGCATTAACCGGAAGCACTTTGTCGATAAACTCATCAATCCGAGTGAAGATGTCAACCAACGGCTCTTAGAAGAGAAAAACTACATGTGAAGATGACCCGATAAGAAGAAGCTCGGTTCTTACATGAGTTTAGAGCCGTATGACCATTTATATTCTCTAATAACAATCAACAATGCAAAAAATTCACACTTCTTCTCCCCCTCAAGAATTGCATACGGAGATGCCATTCTTGACTAAATAAGTGAACATCATCCAAATGTAGTCTATTCACACTTCTCCCCCGCAAAATTAGCACAGGATGTCGCCATCGTCATTATAGTTGAGAAAGTGGAATCAGAAAACAATCAACAGTAGCCCGGTTCACTTAATGACTGAAGCGCATGGAAAAAGTATGAAGCATGTTGATGAGAATGGTCATAATAGAGAAGATTTCTCTTCTTCAGAAGATAAAGCGCACTGACACGTACACTTTTCTTTTCTTTAGGGAACGAGGCATGAACTGATGTGTTCATACGTCATAAGAAGATTTCTCTTCTTCAGAAGATAATGCGCACTGAAACGTACACATTTCTTTTCTTTAGAGTACGAGGCATGAACTGATGTGTTCATACGTCATAATCTCTCTCATTTATGTTCTCTTAGCAAAACATGTAATCATCCCCATTATCATTCTGTAGGCTATTTGTCGTGACAGCTGATGGAGAAAACCCAATATGATGAATTTGACCCTGAAGTAAACTACCCCGAACTCGTAACTTAAACTTGCACATATGTAACGAAGAGCGGTGTCGAGAATTCATGCCCATTTGAATCTCTAAGTACTCTATACTCTTCACCCAACCAACCATCAAGTAATAGACGTACAACACCTCTTGAAAATCCACAATTGAATGTGACACTGAGCACTACAACGTAACTCCTTAAAGTGATAGTTATTTTGAGATGATAAGAGCCCAATTCCCCCAAGTGGTAAAAGAAAAGGTAAAAGTCACTCAACAATAACTAGATTTCCAAGTCTTCGTTTTTGATAATAAGCTCGAACAAGGATCATGAAGAATCTTCATCCATCCATCCCCGATACCTTCAGATACTAAGTACACTTGCCCGTGACATTTCACTTCAACCTCAAATAAATAATACTGAATTAACGCCGTTGTGACATCTTCTGATTAAAAGCTCAAATCTAGCCTTCTTTGACGTTTTAAGTGAACTCTGATAATGGTTTCATCCCTACCATGGTTTAATGAGCATAACCCCGTAAAACTATGAAGTAACCAAACCGCCATGACGAATATCCAAACACACATCCAATTCATGAAGTACACCCTTTTATCCCTTCTTTGAAGCAGAAACCGTAGCACCAGCATCAGATAAGATCCAGAATTACACTTTCCTTTCTCCAGGATGGTTCTATCATTACGGGATTTTACAATTCCATGGTTTAAACCGAGAAATAGATTCTTTCGCGGGATTTTACAAAACCAAGAATAAACCGTAAGATAGATCCGGAAATACACTTTACTATTACCAGGATGTTTCCATTGTCACGGGATTTTACAAGTCTATGATTTAAACCGAAAAATAGGTTCTTTCGCGGGATTTTACAAAATCAAGACAAAACCGTAAACAATGTCAGCTTGAATGTGTTATGACAACTTTGGTTTTAGTGAATATCTGTTTTAGGGGAACATGCAGCGGTTCATCAATTGTTCATAATCCAACATCAACAAAATCATCAATCATCCAATCAACACCTTGGAAAACACATCATTCACGCATTATGTCGGCCACTGCAGTGACAACATGGTGAAGTAAACCCGATATGCCAAACTTGATCATGAAGTAAAATTCCCCAGATTTGTTACTTAAACTTGTACTAATCTTTGTGAAGAAGAAACGGTGTACCCAATGTACAAAACCTCTTGACGTATCCTCAGCTGCATGAGACACCGAAGTTATAGTTACGTTGTGGGTTAAAAGAGAAAGAATCACAACCGTAACTAAATAGTCAATTCTTTATCACACTCTGTAAATGCCCAAACAAGTCATCTTCGCGGAAGGGTAGAAAGAAAGAAGATGAAATAAGTAAACGCGCCCGGAAAATCTCACTTCAAATCCAAATAAGAAATATCGTGTAAACAATCCCGTAGTCAACCCATATCAATTCAAGCAGTGATAAAATATATTCCGTGAAAATGCATAATCCAAAGTATCAACCCGTGTAGCCCAACAACTTACATCATCAACATGCATCAATTCATTTGAATAATCAAAGCTCATCATTAAGTCTCATTAACACAAGTCTCATCATCAAAGCTCTTTAACGAATCTCATAAAACCCAAATCACATAAACCTCTTATCATCAAGTCTCATATTAGTCAAATTACATAAGAGCAATCCAGTATATAGAAGCCCATCTGTTCAACATCATATGGTCCAAACAAAAATTCCGCCCGAGAAATATCAATTCAAGCCCATATCCGAACAGAATTGCTAAGAATATGACACGACCCCAAGTCCAATTAAAACATTTGAATTGTCACTTAAATACAAAATCAATAATGTCGGATAAGGACCTTGAGCCTATTAAAGATCATTTACTACTTGAAGCCGTGAATAATTATCTCCCGTGAAAATATACCATATCAAAAAAATACCACTCATTGAATTATATCATGAGATCTCTCAGCCATTACAATTACACGCAGCCCATTCAATGAATAGATAATCTCATTACAGCCCAACACAAAAATTCGTCCATGCCAACCCACGAGAGTTAGACAGCAAATGAGGCCCAAATGAGAATGATACAAGACAGCCAATGCTCGGTCCATAAAGATATCACAAGATCTGGGCCCATTTAGAAGGTAATACCACCGAACCTGTTAACTCTCAATCCCTAAAGTCTCGGGATATAAAACACTCACAACACTCTCATTTTAACCCTAATCCTCTCACAAAATAACGCCCCCTTCTCTCCAAATCAAATCTCCACCAGTCAGTCAACAAACCCTAAAACACATATCATCGCCTCTTTGAGTAACAAACCCTAATCATTCACTAAAAAAAAATCCGCCCCCATTCACAGCAGTCACAAAACTAACAACACTTCAATCTTCTTCAATACGAATCTCAATCATGAGAGCCACAATCCAATACAACCCAAACTTAGTAGCTTTGTCAATCAAAATGAACTCGCCACAGGGATGGCTATGAGTACTTCGTTAATGCCACAGGGATGGTAAGAAGGTCTCGGACAAGGGACGGCATCAATATAAAGAATATGATTTCAGGTAGGTTCACTCAAATTCATTATCTTTGAAAAAAATCCATGATTCAAAGTAAAAAGGGGTAACATAATTGTTATAACCTTTTTCTTTAAGATCATAAATTATCACAAGTAAAGATCAATGATGTTGTAACCTTCATAAAGATGACAATTCAATGTTTCATAAGATGAAGGTACAATGAGATCCATTAAAATAACCGTGACAAACAATAAGTATTGGATCAATGAAGATGAATATCGTGGGTCGTTCTTTGACTAGTCTTGAATTAGACATGAATGCTCACGGTGAAAACAGAGATCCCACTTTTATATATTGAAACCGAATCCAAGAAAAATGAAGTGACATGATTGCTAGGTTCATTCCATGATTCGCATATTTAAGTGAGTTGCTTTAAAATAATGATCTATGAGGTACACGTTCCTTTGTGAATAGATCAAATGATATCTATGTGTTTCAACAACCACTCACAAAAGGAACAAAGCTGAGATCATTTATATGTTAGTTTGGGTCGATCTTTGATGATTATTGTTCTCCTCATGTAGTAGGCCCTTGTGGCTTAGTGAAACCTTGAAAGACATTGAGAAACAAATCTGAGATCTTGCATGAGTTTCAATTAGATTGAGTCATTGATTTCGTTTCATAAAACTGGACTGATGATGGTTGTTAAAAACTGAAGTCGAGTGTTATTTGGTTAATGGTATTTTAGTGATGTGGTTGAGGTCTTGTGGTCATGTCTTCTCATTCTTCTACCTTTCTGTCAAGTCGCCAGCCTAAGTCGCTACCTTTTATCCATAACAAGTCGCTAGCTTTTTATGTTGCTATTGACTTGAGTTGACTAAATAGTCAACTCGCTACACAAGTCGCTAGCTTTGTTTACAAACCAAGTCGCTAGCTTGGGTCAAGTAGCCACATCTTTTAAACACAACTCGCTACTTGATAAATATCAAGTAGCTAGGCAAGTCGCTAGGCATTGTAGCAATTCGCTACCTTTTATAAAAACCAACTCGCTATGACTTATTGAATAATAAGTCGCTAGGTCAAAATTATCACACAACTCGCTACCAAAACTCCTTTTAACAAGTCGCCATTGACTGGTCCAAGTCGCTATTGACTGTCCAACTCGCTATTGACCTTCAAAAAAGTCAGCGAATATCCAAGTAGCTACAGAAATAATAGACAAGTAGCCATTGACTTTTTGACCATACAATGAATCTGGACATAAGTGAGGACAAGTCTCTACCAAGAACATGACCAAGTCTCTACCAAGAACATCAAAAAAATCAGAAGCAGATTAAGAAACCACAACAGAACCAGTACATGTAAAACTGCAAATGATCTCATTGCGAGTATAAAACTATTCATGACAAGAAAGCATTTTAATAAAACAGTTTTATCAACCCATAAAAACCCATATTCAAATCTGCTTAACCACAAAATAAAATCGTATCCATATCAAATCAGCTTAATCGACCCTTAGAAACCATATCAAATCACATAAAAATACCATACGAGATAAACAACACCAAAACCGTAGCCAAACATCACAAACCACACATATGACGAGTACAACATGCATCAAAAACCACTCAAACACCGTATGAATCATCAAGAACAACATAACCTTGGCTCTGGTACCAATTGTAGGATCGTTATTTTTATTGTGTTGATGATTCGGGTGGTCTTGGGAGATCAAAATACATGTTTTCCATTTTAGAGAGAGAAAGTAGAGAGAGAGGGTGTTCTTGCTAAAGAGTTACTCAAAGTATGGAATATTAGATTAATGAAGCACCACCCCTTCCATGGATGGAAGGGGTATTTATACTTACAAATACACGACCTCCTATCGGCCTGTGGATCAGGGATACAGTGGGTAAAGACCCGTCCTTCCTCCACGATGTTGCACTACGCTAAACTAAACTAATAACTAACTAATAAACTGATAAATAACGTAACTAACGACAAGTCTACGAGCTAAATTAAGCTAGATAACATTTGGGGTGACCGACTCTTCACTATGGAATTTTCTAATTCCTAACATAAACCCTTGTTTTCATTATTTTCTAATCATTCTTGTGAAACCTAGCAAGTCAATCTTCTTCTTCTTTTCCCTCTTTGTTTGACCGATCGATCTCTTCGATTGTGGAGAGGAATTCGATGTTTGTCCTTGAATAAAAGTGACTAATTTGTTACGTGATCAAGAAACTAGCATTCTAATTAAATCGCTAACAATACGCGTGTACATGACCTTTGTAAAAATCCCAATTATATTTTTGGTGTGCCCGAATCGAATTACCCTTAATTCGATTTTCATTAACCCTAATTTTAGGGTTTGTGATTTTGATCTTGTTTGATTCGCGTGGAAGCTAACAATGTACGTTATCGTTTAAATTAAGGTTAATTAATTATGCATATTTGAATCTCATTATTCCGCAGCACTCTTTTGATGATTATATGCTATTATATGATAAGTAGATTATACAAATTCCTACTAGGTTTTCTAGGTTTTAATTTTTTTTGAAACCCTAATTTTTATCTAATGATCGATCGATCTTAATTAAAAATAAATAAATAAATAAATAAATAAAATAAGGTTTTGAAAATTGTTGAAACCCTAGGTTGCATGCAATTTTTTATGTGATTTGTTAACGTATAATTGGGATTTATGGCATTAATATCGATCTTGTTACCATGTTTATTAATTGTTAATACGTGAATATGTGATTATATGCCATCTATGAAAAAAAACATGCATGTTTTGTCATGGTTATACGAATCTTGATATTTTGTGTGTTAATTGTTAAGTGCTTATACATGCTTAATTTGACGATATATGCTAATTATTTAGGGGTTATTAGTAATTAATTGTATGGCATGTTAATTGTCTAATATTTAATTAATTATAAAATTGGGAAAGACCCCATTTGTATCGTAGTATTTTATCAACTTATGTGAATTATTGTATATAGTTAACGTGGGGTTTACGCAATCGATTCGTCGATGTATGTGGTTCACTTGTACCTAGATTGAAAACAAGTGGGAGCCTTAGTTAAAAATATACATGTTAGGTGATTTAATTATGCACGTTGATTGTATTAGTTGGTTATTTTTCTTATATGCTTTATTGTTGTTTGACAAGTAACAATCAAAGGGTGTTTTTAGAAGAGAAAATAAACTGGACTAATCAATGATGAAATTTGATTTTTATAAATTGTTAAGCTTATGAAAATTTATGTGACACTAAGGGGTTGGCCTTACATGTTGTAATGCGTTAAATGTATCCTCGCGTCGAGATTTACAAGAGTTAATAATTTATAATGTGTTTGTTGGGATCACGTGTAACTACTATCAAGTTTCGGTCATTTGATATGTAATAGGTTGCTAATTAGGCTTATATGTTTGTAATTAGAAATAGGCTTATGTAGTAAGCCCATAGGCCTATGCAAGGCCCAAACGTGAATAAGGAAGGGACTAGATGTGTTGCCCTAGCTCCCTTGCCTAAAATTACTATGTAAACCCTCTTAGGAGGGTGTTGGTTCTTTCATTTATGCATTAAACCTTTGTTATTCTAGTGTGTGAAGAAACCGACCATCTCATCTCTTTCTCTTATCATTCTACACGTTATTATGCTTGTGTTATCATCATTATGGTGACTGTTAGGTCACCATGATATGATAACACAAATATGTTTAGATGTAAATAAGAAGAGAGAAAGGAGAGAGTGGTCGGATTCTTTCACAGAAAAGTATAATGAAACAATATGTATAAAGTGAAAGGAACCAACACCCTCCTAAGAGGGTTTACAAGGTATTTATAGGCAAGGGAGCTAGGGCAACACTTCTAGTCCTTCCTTGTGTTCGTTTGGGCCTTGCATAGGCTCATGGGCTTACTACATAAGCCTAGCACTAATTACAAACATATAAGCCCAATTAGCAACCTATTACAATAATAATGACCGACACTTGAATAATAGTTACACGTGATCCCAACAATCTCCCCCTAAGGGTTGGTCATCTAGGTTGCTTGACGTCATTCCAGCATTCTTCTTTCTTGTGAGTAGAGATGCTTTAGAGTCGTTAACTTTATCAGCTTAACGTCTTGAGTGTCTTTGTTCTTTGTTCTTTTTGGATGTGGTGATCATATGTTGTTGTCTGCCATTCGTCAACTTCTTTAATTTAGGTGTCTCCACGTCTTTCTCCACCATGCTCACACTTCTTTAGAATTTGAATTCCAAATGTGATGTAGTTCTTGATTCTTTAAACTTTGTAGATTCTTTGACTTTGACGAATAATTATCTTTACTTTTGTGTTGCCTTTGAATTTGAGAGAACTTTCATGTGTGATGATGTTGGTATGAGCATGGGGAGATGGTGCGGTCTTTCCTCCAAGGAACAATCATCAGTACCTGCATGAATATGTTAGTGAAAAATACCAATCGATAACGGTGGACTTTTCTTAAAGAATTGACCACCACGATTGTTTTACTGATGAATGTCTTGATTCTATTCACCTTGGTCAGGCAAATCAGCCGTCCGAATCCCGTTGAGGGACAATATCATTACATAGAATAAATTCAAGTAATGAACCACGTCATCAGGACTCGATTCATGAAAGGAATCTCCTTGGTGGGATTTCCAGCACTTACAAGTTTGAATGTCGAAGGTGTTAACAGCATAGTGTCAAAACACATCTCTAATTCTTACAAAGGCCGTTCATGAACTGGAGGCCCTCAAGAAGGCTAACACGATATACCGAAGTATATCTACAATTCAGGTGAGTTGTTGAGGTACACCGAAGCATCACCTCACGACTGTAGACCATTTGAGACACACTAAGCGTAACCCACAAGGGATTACCGAAGTGACCTTCTGTCAGGGCTGTTTGATGTTGACTCTGGCAGGAGTTTCCATTCAATCACTAAGGATCACAATTGTGAACCCTCTCATAAATGTTCTCGGCAGATTACTAAGATCTGCGTAGGACACTAGAATATATCACTTGTGTCCTTATTGTTGAACAACAAGTGATGAAATAATAAGTGTTCTTAAGAGATCTTTTTATGAATCTCGTGGATCTAGACTCGATTAGTACGCTTTGGTTTTCTTATGTGAAGACTAGGGAGAGGGTCTCCTTTTTCAATATCAACCATCTCTAAGAGAAAGTCGTTAGATTATGCAGGGTTCCCGTTAGAATGAAACAAGCTCTTTTGAGAGAACTTGAGTGGCTTAGAAGGTTTAGTGCAGTGCGTCACTGGGTCCATGACGACTTTCTCTTCAATACCGGTATCATCTTTGTGACAACCAGTAGCATATGAGTTGAACCCGGTTTCTGCCCTAAGTTGAATCATATGGAAGGCTATTTCTTTTCACCCTTTTCTTTAACTTTTCTTTTTAATTCTTCAACTCCTTCTTTATCCATTTCTCATGTTCTCCTTTTTTCAATCATACCTAGGGACTTCTAATTCTAACTATTGGTGATGTCAACGGGTAGATCCCTCCGGCTCTAGCGGATCATAGAACGTTTATTCCTAAACTTAGTCACCTTATAACTCCGTGACTGTTCCTGTGTTTTCCATAAAACCACTCACTTGAAAATCTCTCATAGCGTTTATGAATATAAACATGTTTTCTAACACTTTGAGAGTTTTGTATTTTCAGAAATACTCCCCCTCCACATGTGCTTATGAGTTTTGACTTAAATCTGCATAGTGAGGGTAGAGCGCCCACTTTTTGAATTGATAGACTCCTGTAGACAATTCCCCGCGAGACACGGTTACGTTGTATAGTTAAAGAGTTCCATTGTCAGTTTTTAGGTGACAACTAGCTCTAATAACTACCTTGAAGATGTGAACATACCTTGAAAAGGATGTTAAACCCGTCAAAGTTCATGTCTATCAAGAGTTTCTCGAATTGGTACATTCTACTAAGACAAGTCTTTTCGATTACTGACATTTCAAATCTCTTCAATTCATGGGCTAAGTCTTAGTTGAGTACTTTCGAGTTTCCATTTAATTTTCAACATATTTTTGATCACATATATTTTTCTCCCCTAAAAAATGGCATATTGATGTCGCTTTTGATGAAATATTGATTTAAAATATGAACATTCTGAGTTTTGCGGGAAGATTTCCGAAAGAACTTTTCATTTATACAAAGTTGTTTAGCAAATACCCCCCCCCCTCAACAAGTAATATTAACTTTTGAGGTTTTGAAAAACGAGAGGAAATACTTGTTCTTTTGAGCAGAATTATAAAAAATATAGAAAGTTTGATTAATTCTACTCAAAAGTAAGAAGCTTCGCTCCTTTTATGAGTATTGTGGCACTAAAGCATACCACATGGTCCTTCTTTACAAGTACGGGTTGTACACTGACATATGTGCACATACCATATATATATATATATATATATAACAAAATATCAGTTAAGAATATTCAAGTAATCCAAATATATACACAACACTAAACAACTATGTTGGACGTTGAAATGTCAGAATTGGAAAGCCAGGTCTTCCTCCCACATAGCTTTCAAGCCTCCTCATTTTATCTCTGTGCTTCAACCTTTCCTCGATCCTCTTAACAAACCTTCGAACATCCCGTTGTTCATGAGAATTCCATCTTTTACCTTTGCCCAATTGAATATCCTTCAAACGAGAATCCAAGCCATCACGAACCATCTTTAGAGTATCGTCACAGAACTTGTGGATCTCATCAAACGCCATGAAGCAATTGTGGTGATTTTCACTTTTGTAGACGAACTTGAACTTTGGTTTGGTGAAGAGTTTGTATTGTGGCTCTCTGTTGACTTCGTTGAAGTGGATAAGCGGTTTCGTAAGATTGAGCTGTTTCTGGTAACTTTCAACACCAAGTTGTAGATCTTCAACACGTTCTTGTATGATCTTGCTTCTGATGAAGATAAGGAGAGCGGTGATGTACTTCAATTGGATATCCATCGGAAACTGATGCATCCTTCCTTGTACCTTGAGTAGATATATGTCTTCAATGTCATTGAGAGACAAGTCTCGAAAGTCAGCTTCTGAGAACTCGTACTCCTTTTCATCTTGTCCTTTCACCACGATCTTGGTCAAGAAGGAATAATCCCACTCGGTAGCTGTTGATACAAAAGTTGGGCGTTCCTTGTTTGGACTCCGGTTCCCGTATCAATTGGATCTTAATGCTTGAGACCTGCGCACTAAGAAAACAGAAAACACCGTTAGGCTTACCGTGGGATTGTTTCCCACGATTATCCTCCGGCGTGAGAGTAAGTAATCGGTTTTAGAGTTTAGTGGAGAGTTAGGGTTTGAGATCGTACCTTTTAATGAGGCTTGGATGCCCTTTATATACACATGAAATCCTTATTGGTTTCATATTCCCCAACCTTCTGCGTATCCCGCCTAAGTCGGTCATTGAATACATATCTCCAAAAATAAGAGATATCCGATATCCAAAGCCATAAACAACTAACGGTTTGGGCCTTCGTGAGCCCAAACCGTTACCGGGTTAGCCCAGTCGTATTGGGCCTGCTAGTAGCGGTCGTTGGTCGGGTTCGTGACCCGAATACGAACTATACGTCATCATGTCCTCCCAGTCTAGTATGCGCAGGGTGAAACCCGCGGATGCTAGACTTATAACTGTAGCAAATATAGCCCCGAAGCGTAACGAAGAGGCGTCAAAGGATTCCTTCCTAAGAGAAGAGACGGTGTATCCAGTCCACTTAAATCAAATATATACCTCGTAAAATGTGGGAAAGTAACTGTAAAATGTGTCACGTCAACATATCCTATCCACACATTTAGAGATAGTGGGATCCACGTGTCGATCATCCCATGGATGTGAAACCCTATATAAACCATCGCCTCCCATTTACTGTGTTTATCACAGTAAAAAGACATTTCCACCATTGTTGAAAACGCAAATTGCAACCAAGAAACCCTTAATCTTCCAAAGGTAATAGCGCGTGCGCATTTAAAAATCCAGTTATGGTTCTGGGATTACCTGATTTTGCGTCCAATATGACCGAGGATGAACTTCGTGAGTTCACCTCGGATTATTATATCCCACTTGCGTTGCATCCAGTAGTTCCGGATGCGCAGGTGTCGATAGCGGATTTCCCCAAAGGTAAAGTAGGGGTATACACACGTTTTTTCGAATTTGCGAATCAACGTGTGCCCATATCCTTATTCTTGTGCGATGTATTAAATTACTATCGTCTGCACATATCTCAACTGCACTGTATAGGTGCAGCAAAAATAACAAACTTCGAGGTTAATTGCCGGTTGTTGGCGATTAACCCTACTATATATCTCTTCCGCGCGTTTTACCATACAACGTGATCAAACGGGTGGGTGTCCTTTGCTAAGTGCGCAGGGCGGCTGCAATGTTATACGGAAAAACTAGACGCGCTTAGGAACGGGAGAGAGAAATTTTTCTGGGTGGATAAGGCATTGTTCCCCTGGGACTTCAGCTTCTATACTCAGGGTTCGCTACCGAAGGATGAGCGCCCCCTCCCTGGAACATACAGTGCAGATGATGCGGAAACGATAAACGCCAATCGTATTCCCATCAGTTCCTATCCCGAGGAATTTTTGGTGCACATGGGCATTAGTCGCAACTATTTTGATAGTACTGATGAGGTGCCCACCTTTTTAGACGCGGATGACCAGGGTGGGTGCTCGTCCTTCGTACTCCTTAGCTTTATTAATGTGAGCCTTTCTTTTCACTTTTGTACTTTATATAACTTGTTTTTGTTTTCTTTTGCTGTGCAGAGATGGATTTGTTCAGCGTGGTGCAATTAGCGAAACCTCGACAGGTTACCGTGGGGGTGCGCCCTTTGAAAGAGGGAGAAGTCCCCATTTTGGAAGCTACTGTGGGGCGCACCCTGGAAATGAATCTGGAGGAATCTGGGGGTGGTTCACCCGTTGCGATGGAGGTAACCCCTCTGCAAAGCGTGCCCAGCCCCAGAGTACCCTCCACTGGAGTGGAGCTGCCACACATAGACGTAGCAGAGAATGTAGGGATCCTCGGGGTAGAGCCGGAAGAGACGGACCAAGGAGTAAAGCGCAAAAGAGCGCCTGGTGGTGATGGCGCAGGCTCATCCCGGAAAAAACGACATGTCATTCTTGATGTGGAGTCATCCTCAGATGATGCATCGCCCCCCTTCACCTGATACTGCTTTTCCCCAGTAAGTATTATTTTCAAAGCCCTTATCTCATTCCCTGTTTATGTTATGAGACAATCGCTAATTCTCTTTTCTGCGTGCAGTATTGATCACTCTGGGGAGTCGCCCCCCAAGGCTAGTCCCGTTTGCGCTGAATCTTCTGAACCAAAGAGCCAAAGCGCTGAGCCATTGGCTTCTAGGGACGTGCCAATGGATCAGCTTGTTGAGGAGCTGGTGTTGGCTGCTGCGCACCAAGCTACGTTGGTTGCGCAACTAAAGGCAAGGTATTCTGGAGAAAGTAGCTAGAGCGCGCAGAAGGACCAACATATTGTGTTGTTGGAGGCACGTTTGGCCAGTGCCCAGGCTGAAGCAGAGGCAGTGAGCTCGTATACCCAAAAACTTGCTGAAGAAAAGATCCAGTTGCTTAGCCAAGTGAGCCAGGGGCGCGCTGATTTAGAGGTTTATAAGGCTAATTGCTCCTGGGCTCTTAAGTATTTGGAGAATGGGAAGAACGAGTTTTTCACTCGGTTGGGTGAGTTGGGTGCAAACGTGGGAAGCTCGTTGGAGGAGCAGGAGACAAAGCTTCGCAAGCTCACTATTGAATATGATGAAGAGCTGTATCCTCAACTGGTTTCCACTATCGCTGAGTGCAGGTGGCTTATCAGCCATGGTTTGCGCCTTGCTGCCCTTAGTACCTTGGAATCTCAAGAGGTGGTAGATGCATTTGGGGGGGTTGTGCAGTGCGCGCTGGCGCGTGGCAAGGCAGAAGCTATAGAAGAGCTTCATGAGGGTGGCCTCTTGAAAGTGCCTGTCGCACAGGTGCCTGGATATAACGAACATGCCTATGATGAGCTGGTTGCTGCAATGGAGAAGATGAAGTTGTTGGAGCTGCCTCTGATTGCGGAGTTGGAGCGCGACCAGGATTATCCCATAGGTGTGATTATGGAGGGATTGACCTTAGCCCGCCACCCTGCTGATAATGCAGAGACGCTGCCTGACTACTTTTTAAAGTCTGATGAGTCACAGCTGCAGGTGACTATTTTTTGCACACCCCCGCGACATCTTGAACCCTTTCGCTCTTAAGAAGGAAATTCCTTTGAAGGAATCCTTAGAAGCTCATGCTACGAGGCTTGCAAAGAAGAAGGGTGTTTAGGGGAAAGGCCATTCTGTGTGGTCTAGGCGCAGCGCATCTTCCTAGATCTGACGGGGTACCTATTAGTGTTGCCACGATATCACGCCAAGATTCTGATTTGTTGAAGAAGCTAAAAGAAGCTGGGGTCGCTGCGAACCGTGTTGAGAGCTCCCATCTTAGGCGTAGTAATAGTATATAGGCTGTAGCTTTTTTTTTTTTTTTTTTTTTTTTTTTTTTTTTTTTTTTTTTTTTGTAAATATCCTTTTGTAAGAACCCCGTGGTTCATAATAAGATTTTCCTTTTTTTTTAAGGTATGTTGATCTGAATGTTGTTGCGACTTATAATTTTGGTACTTAGTTATCCGTCTTTGCATGAAAAAACGTTCTTGTTGTCTAATAATCAAACAGTTGTATAAGCGCGAATAATATATGAAGTCCATAATCTTGTATGAAAATCATAATCTAATATACTTGAAACATAATTTCTAAGTACTTGTATAATAATCGTGTATTGTGTGATATGCAGCATACTGTAAATATCATATTAAGGAGTCAAGAGTCTTGATTCCGAGTTTGTTAAACGCGCACAGTATGCATTGTTGCGCATCCATCATGGAATGCACATTAAACTTATTCCAACGTCTTGACAATAAGGTGTTTAACAAGGATGCATGATCCAATGTTGATGGGTTTGCAACCCTCTTACTCAGCGATTTATTTAGTAGGTTTACTCATCCTGTTACCATCGTGGGTTTATTAAGTGCATGCACGCCATGTAGGCAAAAGATAAGATAACAACAATGTTAAGACATAAATAAGATGCGAATAACAAATTGAAATGTGTCGCGGAGTTAGCTAGAAACCGCGACGTTTTATTAATACTTGCAAGTGTTTGTAAAAAAGAAAAAAGACATTTGCCTAACTAAAACAGAATGTAAATACACGGGTATTTATTAAGCATTGTACTAAGGTGCGGGAGTATCCATGCGCTGGGCCGTAGCTGTTCCTAGAGATAACATCGTTTGAGATTGCAGATGTTCCATGTGCGTGGTAGTTCTCGACCCTCCATGTCACGCAGCTTGTACGCGCCTTTTACTAATGCTTCAATGACCTCATAAGGTCCTTCCCACTTCGGTCCAAGTTTTCCTGTATCTTCTGCATGGCTTGCATCATTGGCGCGATATACGAAGTCGCCTGGTCTGAATGAGACGCTTCGAACTTTAGCATCGTAGTATCCCTTCATTTTTGACTTTTCTTGTGCCTCACATATAGCTGCGCGTTCGCGCCTTTCTTCCAACAGGTCCAAGTCAATACGCTGTTGATCGTCATTGGTTGTAACATTAACTTCGGCAGTGCGAATAGTTGGCATTCCAATTTCGGCTGGTATGACGGCTTCTGTCCCATAGACAAGAGAAAAGGGAGTGTCTCCCGTGCTAATTTTGATTAAAGTGCGGCGCGCCCACAAAACATGCGATAATTCCTCTACCCACCTTTCTTTGTGTTTGTCTAAGCGTGCCTTAATTTCTTCACCTAGACTACGATTTGCACGCTCGACCAAGCCATTGGTTTGTGGGTAAGTGTTGTGTAATATTCAGTTTCGCACACCATTCCTTGAAAGGGTTGTCACAGAATTGTTTTCCATTATCCGAGATGATTTCCCCAGGTAATCCGAAGCGGTATACGATATTCTCCTAAACAAATCGTTTTACCTGGTTACCTGTGATTGTCGCGACCGCCTTTGCCTCCATCCATTTAGTGAAATAGTCTATAGCCACTATAAGGAATTTCAACCCCCTGCTGCAACAGGGAAGGGGCCTGCAATGTCAATACCCTATTTATAGAATGGCCACGGCGACGTAATAGGTGTTAGCTCCTGTTGTGGTTGGCGTGGAATAGGTCTATGAACTTGGCAGTCGCCACACTTTCTTATTAAGTCCTGCGCGTCATGGTGCATCGTAGGCCAATAGTATCCTGACCGTAAAGCGCGCGCCACAACGGACCGTGGTCCTGAGTGCATACTACATGAACCAGCGTGGATCTCTCGGAGTACGTAATCTGCTTGAAGGGGTCCGACACATCGAAGCCATGGTTGTAGAAATGAACGCCGATATAGTATATCGTCCCGAAGTTCGAACCTCTGTGATGTGCGCCGTACTCGTCGGGCTTCATTCTGCTCTTGGGGCAATACACCCTTGCTTATAAACTCAACGATTGGGGTCATCCATGTAGGACCTTGTTCCTCTATCACCGTGGATATCTCCATCTCCGAGATGGACTTGCTCTTCAGAGTTTCCACCAATACTTGTTTTGATAGGTGCGCAAAGCTTGTGGATGCAATCTTGCTTAGTGCATCCGCCTTTCTGTTTTCCCTCCTGGGAACTTGCTTGATTGTAAACCTGTCAAAGCCCTGGATTAGGGACTTGGTCTTGTCGAGGTATTGAATCATGTTTTCCTCTTTAGCCACATACTCGCCCAACACATGGTTGGCTACTAGGCGGGAATCCACATTTGCTTCTAGGTTGCGTATGCCCATGCGAGCTGCGATGCGTAATCCAGCAATCAGAGCTTCATACTCTGCCTCATTATTCGTGGCTGTGAATTCAAAACGCAGTGCGTAAGTGAATTCCATTCCTTCTGGACTTGTGAGGATAAGGCCTGCACCTGACCCGTACACACATGAAGATCCATCCGTAAATAGGATCCATGGTTCTTGCAGTTCCACCTTGCTTTGTGGAGGTGCCTCGTTAGTGTCCGGTTTTTTGATGATGAAGTCTGCTAGTATCTGCCCCTTAACCGCAGTACGTGGTCTGTAGGAGATGTTATGCTCACCTAGAAACACGCTCTACTTCTGTAGTCATCCCGATGCGTCGGGTTTGGAGATGATTTGCTTGATAGGTTGATTTGTGATCACCGCGATTGGATGCGCCTGAAAGTACCTGCGCAGCCGTTTGGCGGCGAATACTAATGCCAAAACCAATTTCTCCATTGCACTATAGTGAACCTCCGTTTTCTTGAGCGCTTTGCTTACAAAGTATACCGGTGTTTGTACTGAATCCCTGTCTGTCAGTAGCACCGCACTGACTGCTCCATTAGTCGCAGATAAGTACATAATTCATTCTTCCCCTGGGCGGGGCACGACTAGCGTGGGGAGCGCTGCTAAGTACTGTTTAAGCTATATGAAAGCTTCTTCTGCTTCCGTAGTCCAGCGAAAGTCTCCCTTTTTTGTACACTTCTTGAGCGTTTTGAAGAAAGGGAGTGACTTGTCTGCTGATTTGGACAAGAATCTATTCAAACCGGCCAATTTTCCGTTTAGAGATTGGACTTCTTTCAACGTGCGTGGTGAAGGGAGTTGGATAACAGCCTTCATTTTTTCTGGACACGGTTTGATGCCATCAGGCTCTATCAAATATCCGAGGAACATGCCTTCTGTAGTGCCAAAAGTGCATTTCTTGGGATTTAGCTTCATGTTGATCTTTTTTAGTGTCTTAAATGTTTCCTCAATGTCACGCACCAATTCATCTTCCGTATGGATTTTTATGACAAGGTCATCAACATAAACCTCTAGGTTGCGGCCCACCTGCTTTCCAAATGTGTTGTCCACCAATCGCTGGTAAGTGGCACCTGCATTCTTCAAGCCAAAGGGCATCTTAGTGTAACAATAGACGCCTTGGCTTGTATGGAAGGCCGTTTTTTCTTCATCTTCTTTAGCCATCTGGATTTGGTGGTATCCTTTATATGCGTCCAAGAAGCATTTAAGTGGGTATCCACACAAAGATTCTATCTTCCAGTCTATCTCTAGTAGTGGGTAGCAGTCTTGTGGACATGCTTTGTTGAGATCCGTGAAGTCCACACACATCTGCCAGCTACCGTCGCTCTTCTTGACCATTACTGGGTTGGAAAGCCAGTCATGGTAATAGACTTCTCGCATGATACCTGCATCCACAAGTTTATGTACTTCTGCCAGAATTGCTTGTGCGCGCTCTGGAGCCTGGCCGCGCTTCTTCTGTAGTACTGGGGAGTATCCTTGTCGGATTCTCAACTTATGCTCTGTAATCAAGCGTGGTACACCAGTCATGTGCTTTGGTTCCCATGCAAAGATATCCAGATTCTTTTGCAAGAGTGCGCACACGGCTGTCCTGCCGTTATCAAACAGTGATCCTCCGATCGATATTTCTTGCTTTGGGTAATCAGGATGAATTGCGACCCTCAGGTTTGACACTTTAGTTGCACGCTGTTCTGAAATATGTGCCGTCTCACATGTAATCGTGTTACATTCTCTAGGTGGTACGGTGGTATTGTAGAGAGTAACGATGCCTCCCTCCACTGGGAACTTGAGCATCCCATGTGTTGTAGACGGTACTGCGTGCAAGGCTGATATCCCCGGTCTTCCAATAATGCCATTGTATGGCGAAGGGGATTTGATCACCATGAAATTCATCCAGGCTGTCGTGGAGTGTTCCTTATCACCAACATTGACTAGTAGGTGTACTTGCCCCATGGGCCATATCTTTTCTCCTGTAAAACCAGTCAACGACATCATGACCGGGCTTAACTGACTTCGTATCTCAGGTCGCAGTCGCTTGAAACAATGTTCATACATTATATCTGCGGATGCTCCTCCATCAACATACATGCGGTGGATATCGTGACCCCCTGCATTGATTTCAATGGTGAGCGGTTCTACTACTGCGTTGTCTGCAGTCAAGGTAGGGAAGGAGATTTCGTTTCCGCGGGAAAACTTTTGGCTGATCTTCTGCCTAGTCATTCGCTGCCATGATTGTATCATGTAGATGGTATCAACCTTATCTTTGGGTACTTCTTTCTTGTTCCCAGTCTTTTGCTTATCTTTCCCCTCCTTAATGTTTTTAACCAAATGGTCCAATCTGCCTTCTTTTACTAGCTTGTCAATTAGTTGGCGCAATTGGACACACTCATTGGTGGTGTGGCCCTTCTGTCCATGATAGTCGCAGTATACATTCCCCACGCGCCGATCTTCTGGGGTGCGCATTGGTGGGGGTCTTGGGAAGTTTGCGCCGTCCGTCGCGAATATCTCTTTTGGAGTTTTTGTTAGCGGAATATATTTGTCATTATCCCGTCCGCTCCTCTGGCCGCAGTAGTTCTTGTTGCGGTTGCTACTCTGGTCGATGGATTGTCTCCTAGATTGTTCTTGTGACCTATAGTTTGAGTAGCCTTTCTTGTTGTCCGCGGTGACAGATTCTCCTTGGATAAAGGACCTTGTGCATTTCATAAGTTCATCAAAGGTTTGGGGGACCTTGTCGTTCAGCCTTTTGATGAGTTCTGGGTTATTGATCCCGTTCATGAACCCTGAGATCTTTAGTATTTCGGGACATGCCTTGACATGTATGTACTCATCTTTGTAGCGCTCCACATAAGCACTTGTAGATTCCCCCTGGCGCTGCTTTACCCTGGCAAGTTCGACAGGGTTTTTGGCGCACTTCTTCCTTTGAGTGAAGTTCAGGCGAAACGCCTTCCGAAACTCTTCAAAGCCATCGATGCTTCTGCGTGGAAGCTTACTGAACCAGTTTCGCGCATTGCCCACTAATGTGGAATTGAACATGTGGTACCACACAGGTTGTGGCCAATTTTCGATGGTAGCAGCTGATTCGAAAATTTTTAGGTGATCTGTAAGATATAACTTTTCACATACACATCAAACCATAACAACAAGGTGGCGAATAAGTGGGATTCTAGAGAGAGAAAGTTAGAGATTTAGGGAACTTAGTGAGAGAAAGTGAAAGATATTATTATGAGCTCCAACTCTCTACCTTGGAAAGTAGAGAGTATTTATAGTCTTACATAAATCGCCACACATCGGGCTGTGGATCAGGCATACAGTGGGTAAAGACCCGTCCGTCCTCCACGGTGATACTAAACTATATACTACTTAACATAAGATAACTACGACTACGAGCTTTCTAACGATTACATATACTTGAGGTGACCGACTCTTTAATACCGGGAATTTCTAATTCCTAACAATCTCCCTCTAAGGGAGGTCACCTCAATCATGTACCAAAATTACATTGAATACAACTAGATATTACAAAAAAAATTGTTCTTGCATTCTTGATGTAGTCCTTTGCTTCTAAGCTCGTAGTCATTGATTCTTCACATTGCATGTTTGGATACTCCAAGTGGAGGTCTTTTACTGATCCACGTGATAATAATTTTGAGCCATCTTTTGAGATCATCAGCTATCAAAAATCTCTAATACATCCTTTGTGGCGTTGTGACTTTAGGACCGACATGCTCACATTCTGGATCATGATGTCTTCTCATCAGAGTAGCGGAAGCATTTGTTGAATCATGATATTGGCAGCAGCGTAGCAGAAGCTTGGAGTGAAAATATCAGAGTCATTGATGCACTAATCATGATTTCTTTGAGTTGAATGTGTTAAGTGAGCATGCGGCTATGGATTGACCGCTTCATTCTGATCAGCTGCAAACGTCGGGTGTACCTGCATACAACAGTTAGCAATAAATCGCACGAAAGTGTCTTTGATCACTTTCATTGAATTGAGGTACACGGCCCACGGTTCCCCGTTGATCAGTACATGTACTGCCTGTGATCAGGTATAATTCCGAAGAATTTCCTTGACAGGGTTTCGCAGCTGCTTTA
>BPTQ01000006.1:159124432-159450857 GCA_019973895.1 Chrysanthemum seticuspe
ACGTTTCCGTCATACCCTATTACAGTTCTACGAAGAGAGTCCTAGTCTTAATTGATACCTTCTGTCTCTTAGTGTTGAGATACTGCTTAAACTTGTGAAGTTCTACTTTGGTCTACTCTCACAGATACTCATGATACACTCTAAGGTATTCAACCACTTACTGTACTCTTTGTAGTCTTACTGATACGGATTGTAAGTCGACTTGAGTTTTAAACACTTGTTGTACTTAGGGCTTACCGTGTTCAAACAGTGGAGACACTTCGAGTGATTCCCTAACTTCTTATGTTTGATACTCGTTGAGATATGGAAGGAGGAAGTCTTACTCTCTGTACGATACAAACTTTTTAACCAAGAGTTAGTCAAGTCTTGGTTGGTCCCTCTCTGTTCGAGCAGATTACTGAGTTGACGGAAGATGAGTTTGTAGTCTTAGTGTTGGTTTCGGAGTGTTCAGTATGGAAACCCATTACCATTAGTGTTTGAGTAAAGCCTAGGGTACAAGTTTGTTCGACTACGACTACGTGTGCACCCATTGAAGTAATTAGTTGATCGAGAAGACTAATCAGTTTTGTACTTAAGAGAGGGTGTTTGGTTGTTGTTGGAGTCTTGACGTAGATTGGGTGTGTTAGTTCGATGACAATTTCTACCTTCCTAGCACCACGTTGGTCAAGTCCTTTCTGTCATACTAGTCCCTTCTCCACCTCGACCATCTCCAATACAACCATTGGTCTTAGCTCCTTCCTTACCATTGGTTCATCAGCAACTTGAAAGGCATTCTGATGATTGTGACCTATCTCCTGAATAGGCTGCTCATCCACATCTGCATCATAAGTCTTGGCATTGCCCTCAGCAAGAAATAACAATTCCTCTTCATCCAAAGCAGCACCATTGTCCTGAGCTTGTACAAGCAGCATCTTATCTCTGAAGTAATCAGCATTCTGTGGACGCTTTGGAGATGTCCAGTTTCTAGCAATGTGTCCCTCACCACCACAATTATAACATTTGATCGGCTTAGCTTGACCTTGGTTACCATTCCTTCCTCGATTCTGGTTACCAACATAACCTCTACCAGCTCCACCTCTTCCCTGATCATACTGTCTTTCCTGAACTGGTTGCACCACGATCCTTCCATCTTTAACAGTAGCTTGATTGTGTGGGTTAGATGCAGTTCTGAGGTTGTTGTTGGTTTGTGGGAGAGAATTCATGTTTTGACTAATCAGAAGAGCTAGTTGATTAATGAAGTTACCCACGTGTGCATCAGCATCAGCTTGTTTGAACATGGGATCCGAAATGAGTTTGTGATTACCATTACCCAAAGGTATGACTTGTGAGGCTTTGGTTGTGATTCTGATGTTTGAGTAGAAGGCAGTTGAGTCATTAGACGAGCTTGTCTCTCCCTGGTTGGTTCTGAACTGATTGAGAACCAATTTTTCAAACATAGCATGTCTCTCATTCTGAAGGAGGAAGGTATAGAGTTGCTCATAGTTTGTATTCTTCAATCCCTTAGTGAGCTTCACAGAGGTGACAAACTTGTGCCATTCGGGATTCATGTTGTTCACAAATTTTGAGTTCAGCTGAATGTTAGGCATAGTCATTCTGATGTTTCTCATGTCATTCACCAACTTATGGAATCTCACATAGTACTCATAGACACTCTCATCTGGTTTCATCTTGAAGTGTTCAAATTCGTCATAGAGTTGTGATTCTCTGTCTTCCATAGTTAATTCTGATCCTGAGAGAAGCATCTTGACATTATCCCATACTGCCTTTGCATCGGTGTTGTGATTGATCAGCTTGTAGATGTCTTTAGGAAGACCTTGAAGAACAATGTTAGAAGCCCTGATATCTGCATCGAATCTCTTTTTCTCCTTATCATCAAGCTCATCATACATTTTAGGTCTGTCCATTCTGTAAATAGGAGTTCCATCATCATTAGTATCAAGTATATCTCTAGTCGTCTCAACTCGATACGGTCCTTCATCAATTGATTTGAGAATGTTGACACCATTTTCCTTTCTAAGGCAGTACAATCTGATTCGTTGAGCCCAAGAATCATAGTCTGTTCTGTCAAGCATGGGTGGACGAGTATCTGAGCCAGCTGCTTGAACATCTTCGGCAACAGTGGAGATGATAGTAGGAACGTTGGTAGACATGTTAACGGATTAAACGGGATTTTATAACTCTATGATTAAACCGGGAAATAGATTCTTTCACGGGATTTTACTAAATCAAGAGAAAACCGTAAACACTCACTCAAGTCGCTAGAAGATAATGCACTAAGTCGCTAGAAGATAATGCACTAAGTCGCTAGAAGATAATGCACTAAGTCGCTAACACTTAATTCGCTACACCACTAAGTCGCTAGAGTCCCAAGTCGCTAGACAAAAGCAAGTCGCTAAGTAGTAACTCGCTACAGACCAAGTCGCTAGCAAAATTTTGGCAGCAAT
This sequence comes from Chrysanthemum seticuspe, assembly GCA_019973895.1. Classification (NCBI taxonomy): domain Eukaryota; kingdom Viridiplantae; phylum Streptophyta; class Magnoliopsida; order Asterales; family Asteraceae; genus Chrysanthemum; species Chrysanthemum seticuspe. The sequence continues at coordinate 159,126,877 of BPTQ01000006.1, forward strand.
TCGCTACTCAAGTCGGTAGAGATACAAGTCGCTAAAGAGCAACTCGCTACAGACCAAGTCGCTACCACCAAGTCGCTACTCGTAGTGGAGAGTCCACTACTTGTACTTTAACTCGCTAGATCTAACTCGCTAGGTCTAAACCTGTAACTCGCTACAAATTTGTAAAGCAAGTCGCTATGAAGAAAATAATCCGTGAGCTAAGTCGCTAGCAAGAAAAACCATATAAACATCACTTTTCAATCCAAAAACAACCCAACCAAGATGATTCAAGCTTACCAAATGAAAACCTAAACACTTGTGATGATTCTAAACACAAAAGTACTAACAAAATTCAAACTTTAACACAAGAAATCAACCAAATGATACAAAAACCACTAAACTTTTTTTAAACTCAAAAACCACCTAAAAACCACTAGAAATCCAAAGATGTGCAAGATATGATCTAACCATGGCTCTTGATACCAATTGTAAGATATAACTTTTCACATACACATCAAACCATAACAACAAGGTGGCGAATAAGTGGGATTCTAGAGTGAGAAAGTTAGAGGTTTAGGGAACTTAGTGAGAGAAAGTGAAAGATATTATTATGAGCTCCAACTCTCTACCTTGGAAGGTAGAGAGTATTTATAGTCTTACATAAATCGCCACACATCGGGCTGTGGATCAGGCATACAGTGGGTAAAGACCCGTCCGTCCTCCACGGTGATACTAAACTATATACTACTTAACATAAGATAACTACGACTACGAGCTTTCTAACGATTACATATACTTGAGGTGACCGACTCTTTAATACCGGGAATTTCTAATTCCTAACATGATCGTCTGGATCACCTGTTCCGTCGTAGGTTTTCACATTGGCGGACATGCGCCTTCTCTTATTTTCTGAGAAATCGCTGATGCGCCGATTGAACGCATCCACTTTTTGGCAGCGCCAGGGAAGAGACATATCTTCCTCCTCCTAGTCGCGATATCTCTGCCTGGACTTTCAGTGTCCTGTTTTGCTGTCCTCGTTGTCCGAGGAATCACCAGAGGATGAGCTTCCCTTCTTTCGGCGCTTGCGCCGACTGTCCTCAGAATCCAAGCTTGAAGAGCTTTCAGTTGGGGAGTGCCATCGTCCAATTCTGTCATGGACCCTGCGGCTACCAAGCCTAGCGTGGACATTGGTGCGCCGTCCATCATCTTCGTGTTCTTCCAGACACTTCAGTTCAGCTGCTTCATCGTTCTCAACTCTCCTCCCGATCCTGGTAAACACTGGGGGGTGGCGGCTATCCTTTCAGCGCCTCTCCTTCTGATGACGCGATGGGGATGTCCCGTACTCCGTGTCGAAGTTTAGTCGGTGCTGGAGGCTCTGACTCGACCTCTTTTTCACCTCCTATTGCATGAGGGCAACCAAGGTGTCGTAGTTTTGAGACACGAAGTCACTTGGTGCTAGCTCAGGTGCGACTCCTTCTAGCGTGAGGATGTCTGTTTCCACCTCTAGACCCCTGCTTCGGAGAGGCGCGCCCGGCGTTTTTGTAAGGTCCTTTTCTAGCACCGATTGGTAGGGAGTGGTGAAAATGGTGCGCGGTGGATCTTCTGCGCTGGTGGTTGTTACATTGGCATGGGTTGTCCCCGCGAGTGGTTCCACTGTCGTGAAGACCAGGTTTGGGCCTGACCCTTGGTTTTTGGTCGCACTGGTTGTTCCAGAAGCCTGCTTAGAGGCTGATCCACTTTGCTGCTTTTTCCCTTGTAGGTCACCATGCGATCGCTGGCTTAGGTTTCCTTGCTTTGTCATTCTAGTTCTTAGTGATTGGTCCCACAGATGGCGCCACTTGTTGATACAAAAGTTGGGCGTTCCTTGTTTGGACTCCGGTTCTCGTATCAATTGGATCTTAATGCTTGAGACCTGCGCACTAAGAAAACAGAAAACACCGTTAGGCTTACCATGGGATTGTTTCCCACGATTATCCTCCGGCGTGAGAGTAAGTAATCGGTTTTAGGGTTTAGTGGAGAGTTAGGGTTTGAGATCGTACCTTTTAATGAGGCTTGGATGCCCTTTATATACACACAAAATCCTTATTGGTTTCGTATTCCCCAACCTTCGGCGTATCCCGCCTAAGTCGGTAATTGAATACATATCTCCAAAAATAAGAGATATCCGATATCCAAAGCCATAAATAACTAACGGTTTGGGCCTTCGTGAGCCCAAACCGTTACCGGGTTAGCCCAGTCGTATTGGGCCTGCTAGTAGCGGTCGTTGGTCAGGTTCGTGACCCGAATACGGACTATACGTCATCAGTAGCCGTAGAGACAGACATTATAGCAATGATCCGTTGGTCATGCTTGACACCCTTGTGAGACTTGCCAAGCTTGCTGCTTCTGTAGAAATTTCTATGCCTTTTTGGCCAATGGTGAATCCCTAACAAGGCATCTTTGTCATACTTCACCTCTTTATCGAGGAACAAGCTGGTGGCATCTTCTTCAATAACCTTGTTGGAGAATGATGTAGCAGGTATGTTGAAAGTCAAGGATGTAGCATACTTTTTACTTATTGAGCTTTCGTGTTGAAGAAGAACTTGAATGAAATCTTAGGTTGTTCAGGTTTTCGGATAAGAGGAGGTAACTTGGTCCAGTCAGTGTAATAGGGTCCATGTTTCTTTGTTGAATGATCAATATTGAACTCCGGATTGAGCTAGTCGATATTGTTTGACATTGCACGGGCAATGTTTTCAAGGTGATATTTTAGCTCAATCGCGCTTCCGGATCTTTCGTTTAGCAAAGTGAAGGCGTCATTCTTAACCCGTCGGAGTTCTTTCTTGGTCATATTCTTAATATTGAACTGACTTTTAAGCACTTAGACTTGTTCCATTGTTCGACCATCCACTGGCTCTTGATCTACTTCAAGGGGTGGTTGTGCCTCGACCAAGTTGTTGAACCAATCATATTCTTTAGTGTTGTCATTGTCTAGCCATAAGACAACGACAAACTTCTTTTTTTTTCTTGGTGGATGATGGTCCTGGTCTTATCCTTGGAGAAGGTTGAGGTGACGGTTGAGGCTCCGGTTGCTCATAGTCATCATCACCGGTGTAGGTAAAGTGATCATCGGCTTTATCATATGGTGGTGTGGTGTCAGAATCCTTGGGTTTATATGATGGTGGTGGATGAGCAGCTTGAGGTGTGGGGGTGGTAGAAGTTTTGGCTGGTGGTGGTGGCATGGATGATGATGATCCTCCGGTTTTCTTTTTTTTCTTTGCATTGGGGTTCAGATCTTGATCGTCATCTTTCCTTGGTCTTTTCTCTTTCCCGGCATCTTCTTTGCATGGTGTACAAAGTTGTCTTGCAACGAGAAGATCGCAGAGCTGTTCATCTTCCTTGCTCAGAGAATCAGCTCTTGTAGCCATTTTGGTGAAAAGTCCAGCAATTAAATCATCTTCTATAATGACTGAGGGCTTGACCGGTTTTGTTTCCATTATCACCGGTGTTGTGGTGACAATCTGCTTAATTGTGGTCTTTAACATTGGTTTCAGTTGTCGTTTGATGAGTTCTCTTGTAACCGCAGGAATGTTTTCAGAAATAAATGTTTGTACATAATTGATGATGAGTTCATTCATTTCACCCTGAACATCCCTGGAGAGAATCTTCTGAATGGCATCTTTGAATTCTTGGAATGTAGACATCTGTGCAGTTAGGTCAGTGACCAAGTCGGACAATGTGTTGACTTGAGCTTCTAAACGGTTTTGCTTTCTTGTCCGGGATTGATTCACTACCTTTTGGATTTTAGTCTTGGCACGAGGCATCCATGTATCAACTTTCTTCTTAACTGATTTTGTTGTAGACTTCGTTGTTGTATGTGTTGGTGGAAGGGATGAGTGTGATGATGATTCAGGTCTTGTTGAGGTGTCAATTGGTGTATCAGAAGACGGTTTTGGGTTTTGTGATGGATTGTCGAGGATATAGTTATCGGCTTCAATCTTTAGACGTTCCTATTCAGCCTTTGCCGCTTCTTCTCCAGCCTCTTTGCGCTTTAACTCCTCTGCAGCCTCTTGAAGGTCATCATCAGTAATCCTTTCCTCCTGATCATGATAATCACCTCCAGCATCATACATTTCTTCATCTTGTTGTTGTTGTTGTGGTTCCTCTTCTTGAGTGGTTACCTTGGTAGTGTCACCCGTGTCCTTACCGAGTTGATTAACCGGATTGGATTGTATTTGGGTGACATGAGGTGGTTCTTTGATATGTGGAGCACCACTACTTGAACCTCCTACCCCGCCGGGTTGATTAACCACAAAGGTAGAGGCTTGGTGTTCCATCCTCTTTTGCTTTAAGGTTTTCTGAAATTCTCTTTCTTCTTGTTCCTCAGGATCATGCTCTGAGTCTAAATCTTGTTCTTCCTCAGTAGTTAGAGGCCTCTTCCCTTTGTCTATTTTGTCACTTTCATCACCTGATTTGTAGGATTCGATATCCTTTTCAAGTTCCTCTAGTGTTGGACTTTCCTTCTGCTCCTTCTCTTTGAAGTGTCATCAGCATGAACTTTGTCATAGACAACGCCTTCATCTGATTCAGTCTCTGAGTCCTCATCAGGTTGTGATGTGGGCTCAAGAGAAGGTTTGGGCTTTGCAACTTGAGTTGGATTCTCCTCCTTATGACTCTTTTGGAGATCTTCGACTTGGACTTCTTTGTTGTACTACCTGAACTCCCAGTTTTCTTAGCTCTTGTTTTAACTGATGGAGCCTGAGTGACTTGATCTATGAACCCTACACGCTGTGCTTTGAGAGCTTGCTGATAATATCTGTATGAAGGAGCTTCTTTGACCTTTTCTGTGAGAAGGCATGCATAGAGTTCAGCACCTTGTTTGCGGTGCTGGACGCCTGAAACCCAACTGTCTTCAAAGTGGGCTCTTTCTTCACTGTGTGTTTAGTAGGATCATCAAGTCTTTTTGGGATGTCCTCGTACTTCATGAGAATGTTATGGATGATCAGCTTAGTGAATTAGACAAAAGGGATATTTGACCCTCCATTCTTGAGGTGCTGCATCATGTCTTCCCATATAAGGCTTGCATAGTCAATGTGTTGAACATTGACCATACCCCAGAATGTCTGCAAGTGAGGCAGCTTGGGATGCTCATGACCGCTGTCTCTTCCCGATACAGACTTGGAAATCATGAAGTAAGATTCCTCCATGGTTGTGGAATTTATTTCACATCAACTCTAGATTGAGTGGTGATTATGCAAGCAGACTCATCATACCCAATAGCAATCAGAAAATCCAGAATCTCCATTTTAGTAGGAATCTTGATGTAGTCATCCGGAGAGTTAATGGCAGGAAGTAGTAACACTGAACGAAGATCCTCAACAGTGACAGTGACTTCGCGATTGTGCAAAGTGCACTTGACAGTATCTTCCCCATCAATCTTTTCCATAGTGAGCCAGACCTGATGGATGTAGAAGTCGGGAATTGATGATGACTTTGTGAGCATGAATCTGTAGGGGTGTGATAACGCTCAAATTGTGCATGTTTTTAGTAGCGTTATCCGTGTTTTTATGTATTTTATTTGGTTATAATCATATGCTTTTGTTGCTTAATCGTATCAAAGTGCGTTTGCTAGTTCATTTGTAGCCAAGTACAGGAAAGTGGAGAAAAAGAAGGAAAAAGAAGTAAAATACGAAGATTTCTCCATATATGAAGAATTCCCGACCAAAGCAAGACTTGTGGAGTATATTCGAGAAGATAAAGTCATCAAGTTAGTGGTCCAAAGACTCAAGAATAAAGTTCAAGAAGGAAAACGAGAAAGAAATGAAAAAAAGAAGCTTAAACGAAGATATATTGGAAGACTCGTTGTTCCCGACACATCTTCACCATTTTGGCCATAACTTTTGCATACGGACTCCGTTTGACCCCCCGTTCATGGCCACGGAAAGCTAAGAGAAAGATCTACAACTTTGCCGTTTATGACTTTTTGTGATTTTGCTCCAACCGATCGGTCGAGACCCGCAACCGGATCCGGTTAGAGAATGGTCACGTAGACCAACCGAACGGTTGGAGCTCAACCGGATCCGGTTGGAGGTCCTGTTTCAGCCATTTTTCCATTACTAAGCTTCCAAACTTATTCCAAATGATTCTAGGTCATTCCTACATGTCTTCTAGTCCCTTCCAAGCTCCTTGGTGACCAAGAAATGCATTTATAACCCCTAGCCTTGGAAGTAGTATAAATAGAGGCCTTTGCAACCTCATTTCATACACCACAACTTGAGAGATCTTGTCTCACACCTATCTTACCACCACTACTACTCTCTCAAAGCCTAAATTCGTCCATTAAGTTCCAAGAAACTTTGGAGGTCCAAGAAGTCATCATTTGGAGGTCAAACCATCAAGAAGTCATCACCAATACTTGAGGCATCATTACTACATCATTTGTAATCTCATTTCAATCATTGTAGACCTTTAATCATGTTTTCTAATGTTCAAAGTTCTGAGTTTATGTTTATGTTTGCTATAAGTGGCTAGTTTCTTTATGCACTTGCTTAAATGATGTTGATTATCATATGATTAGTTACTGGTTGTGTTAACATGTTTTAATTCAATTTCAAGTTGATTCTAAGATCCAATTGTGCTAAAGTTTCATAGTGACATTTGTTAATCAAGTTTGGCTAATTGATAGTAATCATTGGGGTCGAAAGAACTTATTGTTATTCAACTAGTCATAATCATTTTGTCTATGGATGATTGTTTTTACCCATTATTCTTGATTATACAAAGGAACTAAGGTGTGGTTGTAATAAAAACGCTTTTTGATTATCAAATTGGATTGGTTGGAAACATCTAAATGGTCGTAAGATTAGTTGTTGAGAATCAATTGTAGCCTTTTGTCTATAATCGGTTACCTTTTGTATTTCCCATTTCTTAAGCAATTTGATGAACAAGTGGATGTTTTTGTGTTTAAGTTTATGTATGTAGACTTATGAAACTTGAATTGATCTTGAATTGATTGGCTAGACTTAATGCTTGTTTTTATGAACTAAACTCTTGATCAAAGTTTAACTTGTAAGAACAATAGATTAGTACACCAACTAATTATCATAACCAACATGTTAAGAGGTTAACACAATCAAATTAATCTATGATATGAAACTAGTTTAAGCAAGTGTAGTTTTTAATCATCTGAATTTCATTATATCTATTTGCTTTATTATATGTTTTGGATAGACTCCGTTAATTCAAACTTGTGTTTAGATTCACTCAAATCCCTGCGAACGATCCCGACTTACCTTCATAATCTTGCTATAACGGACGAGTATACTTGCTCGTATGTGTTATTGGTAATGTTGGTAATTCACCTTTTATAAATTTAAAACTTGTACACACCAAGCACATCAAGTTTTTGGCGCCGCTTCCGGGGACTTGATTGTGTTTCAACAAGTTTTTGAATTCCCCAAAGTCGATTCAACCAAAAAAAAATATATATTTTTCTCAGAAACCTTAACCGGATCCGGTTGCCCCTCAACCGAATCGGTTACGAGTTTGTCCATCAATCAACTGGTCTAACCGATCGGTCGCATCCCGCAACCGGTCCAGTTACCTATTCTGACCCATAAAAACTGTTTTCGTTTTTTGTCCGTGTGTTTAGATATTGCCTGGATTCTCTAGGACATTGTATGAACACTCGAGCAGCGGGAATAGAACCAATTTCACCTCTTACCAACCCCGAACGTTTGATTCGAAGAAAAAAGAGAACACGTTTCATACCATTGGAAAATCGTGTACCAAGAGTACCAAACCCACCATTTGATAACCTCATTGAAGCCAAAGTTGTTTACAACCCTTTCACCAATTTACCTTTTCCCATGGCGGACGATCAACCCATGTGGGGAACCAACCGAACCGTAGCACCAACCCCCGAAAGTGCTATTGTTGCTATTAACCTTGGTGACAACTTCACCGTGAAGGGACATCACCTTTCTATGATCAAAGACCGACAATTCGATGGCCGTGCGCGGGCCGATCCGCATAAGCACATTTATGAGTTTATCGAAATTTGCGGCATGTTTCGTTATGGCGACACCGATGTCAATGCCATCAAACTCAAAATTTTCCCATCATCACTCGCCGGAGATGCTAAAGTATGGTACAATGAATTAACCCCGGGAATCATCAATACTTGGGAGGAGATGAGGCAAGCTTTTGTAAGCCGATTCTTTCCACCTGCCATGTTTGATCGATTAATGGGAGAAATTCGTGCTTTCAACCAAAACCCAAACGAATCACTTGTTGAAGCTTGGCTTCGAATGAAAGATTTGCTTCGTATTTTTCATGGACATGGATTATCAAAAGGAACCATTATCCAAATCTTTTACCATGGACTAGATGAAATCTCTCAAGGCATCCTTGATGCTGGAGGAATTTTTCTCTATAAGACTCCAAACGATGCACATCAATTGCTCGAAGATCGAGTACTTCTCAAACTTGATTGGTCCAAAGATTCCAAAACTAAACCTCTCTGAAAAACCGTTGCTTTTGTCGAAAACACCGATACCTCAAAACTCATGGAGAAGATGGAAGCGTTAACCTCAAAAATCGACTCGCAGTACAAAGATATCAAAGATGAAATGAAGGAAATGCGAGACGGATGCAACAATTGTGGAGGAAATCATCCATCGTCCGAGTGCGACAATAAACCTATGGGTAGACCGAAGGAAGGAGAAGCGAGTTATGATCAAGGAGGATACCGTGGAGGAGGATATCGTAGTAATTATTACGGTCGAAATTCTAGAAATTGGCAAGATCGCCGACCAAGGGATGACAACCGTGATTCTCAACCACGAACTGACGATCCACCACCACAAAATCCCGACAAAAAGATGGAAGAAACTGAATTCGAGAAAACCATGAGAGAATTCGTGGCTACTCAAAAATCTGCAAATGATTTTATCAAAAATCAATTTTTCAATCTCAAAGCCAAAGTTGAGCAAGGACAGAAAAATCATCAAGCATCTATCCAAGATCTTGAAAACAAGTTTGGCAGATTTTCTGACCAACATTCCTCTAGACCATCTGGTTCATTGCCAAGTAATACCCAATCCAACCCAAAACCATCAAATGATAAGACGTACCGTCCACCACAAACAAGAAATGAATATGTCAATGCTATCTTCACAATAAGTGGTCTATCGAACGACTCCAATCTGAAAACCGTTGTTTCCGCTGGTAGAAGCAACATCAATACCGATCATGCCTCATTGATCGAGAAATTGGAAGCTCTCTCAACAAACATCGATACCCAATTCATAAGCATACGGAGGGAGATGATGGAACTGCGAAATAATCACCAAGCTTCAAACCACGATGCTGAGGATGACACGCCGATGTGTGATCCTATGGAAGCGAACCACGCCCAACATGAAGGATATCACCCAGGATATCACGGCAGATATTATGACCAGAATTCCAGAAATTCGTACTCCTTTCCATACCACAACCCAACCCAAACATATCCTCGATATCAGCCATGAAATACAATACCACATCCATCACAACATTTCAATACACCTAAAACCTCACCGGAGGACATGATGAGAGAATGGATGGCGAGTCAAACAAAAGCCAATGAGAATATGACGAACCTGTTGGTTGAATTGGAACATAAAGTCGATCAAGGAAGAAGGAACCAACAAGCGATAAGCCAAGACTTGGAGAGGAGGATAGAAAGATTAAGTAAGGAACAGAAAGTCCATCACGCTGAATCTCTTCCTTACACCACAGATTCCAACTCGAGACATGAATTTGTCTACAAACCAACCTCAATTCAATACGAGAACGATAAGGGTGAGGATGAATTTATCGAAGAGGACGAGACCGAGCATATTCCAACCACGCCAAATCTGAACCAAATCATGTCTAACTCACCAACCGTGTTACCTTTTCTTGAGGATTGCACCATGCGTATCCCAATGACGCAATTAAAAGGTCCTGAACACAATCATGTTGATGATGAGAAGTTCAACAAAATCAGTGACAACTGGAATGGAGAACTGGAAAGAAAGATAGACAAATGGTCTGAACAACAAAATCCAGTTTCTTTAAATCAAAAAGGTAGGACTAAGCCACCTCCTACATCTCACCTTGAGAATGTGGATGCCATATTCACTGGGAGTGGAAAATCCAATGACCATCTGAAAAATCAAAAAGATCCGCCACCTGTCCTCTTTTCTAATGAAATTGACCAAACGTTCGAAATAACGAAAAGAGACTGTACCATGGTCAAACCAAAAGAATCAAAAGTATTCCCATCCATTGTGGAGTACAAACCAAAGATTCCATACCCTCAACGTTTAAGAGCTGAAATTCCCCATTTGAACCGTATGGTCAAAGTATCCTAACCCGGGGAAGATTCGAGTCAGGCTGATGACTCGGTAATAAATCAAGCGCTTCTCGGGAGGCAACCCGTGTGTTTTGATTTTCTATGGTCACTCCCCAAAGTTTAAACCTTCGGTTGAACTTAAGTGTGGGGGGGGTGCCATCCTTTTAATAAAACCTTTTGTTTGTTTATAAGATTGTTTGCAGGTGATGATTTCTCTAGTGGACACCAGGAATGAAGATAGAATTTTAAGCTGATAAACTCGTTGACATATCTGGTTTCATCTCTATTTTCCCTATTTCTATACTTTGAAGTTCGTTTTTCATTGAGGACAATGTCTAACTTAAGTGTGGGGGGGGGGGGTGAATAGGAAAAATTAGAGTTTTCATGCTTAAATTTAAATTTTTGTTTGCCCTTGTGATCTAGTTGTTTTCACACTTTTAGGATTATCTATTAGAATAAGTGGATCATTCCACTGGTAAAACTGGTAATATTTGAAACTTCGAGATGTGTTCCGATTACTATTGCAATCCATTTTGGGACCGATGACATTTGCTAGCACATATTATAGCCCTTTCCACAAAATTGTGAGGATTTGAGCCTGTTTTATATAGCATACATTTTTTATGCTTGGATCTTTTGCTATGAGTGTGCCGGTGATTTTATTTATTCTAGAACTTGTGCTTGTAAATCATTACCAGACCGCAGTGAGATTGCATTCGTGCGATATAAGTGAATTCGTGTGATAAAGAGGCACCTTAGGATTTAACCCAAATGGCCTTCCATTTTACATCTAATGATATATTAGCTAGCCTCATTGGTTAGTTAACCACCCACATGGACCCATTTGTAGTGCTCATTTTTAGCACTAGATACCCCTAGTTACACCTTCTGAGCCATCCCTTTCATTTTTGCTTCACCCAGAAAATACAAAAAGATTTTACACTTTAAACCTTAGCCTATCCCATATCAATGTCTAAACGGTTGGTTACTAGTCGCCTGGAAAGTGAAGATTGTTCAAATGATTATGAGTACCACATCCTATGTGATTGATTGAGCCATGCGTTATGTTATGTTAAATATATATATATATATATATATATATATATATATATATATATATATAAATATATATATATATATATATATATATATATATATATATATATATATATATATATATATATATATATATATAAATTTGTGTTAAAAGTATGGAAATAATAGCCAATGTGCTATGATCGAAGAACAATTGTCATGGCAAAGCAAAAAGCTGTGGAAAACGGAAAAGAAGAAATTGAAGCTATAATCATTTATTTGGTTCGTGGAATGTTTGGTAGCTAGCAACATGGGTATTAGACTTGACTTCATTTTTATTTTAACACCAATTTCATAAACATTCTCATGCCTTATCCATACCCTTAACCCTTAGCCATATCATTATAACCCGAATAAAAGCCCTCTTTAGATGTTTTTACTTGGTGCTCACGCCAAGTCGGTGGAGTTATGTTTCTTGTACAAGCTTATGGTAATAATCTAATCATGACTGAGCAATGAGTGTGATTTATCTTGTTACTCCCCTAAAAATGAGTGATTGAGTGAATTATATTTCGTTCCTTTTTCGTGAGGTGTTCTGAAATGTTAATCATGCAAGAAAATCATTGGATATTGTCAAACATCTTGATGTTTCACCTTTATAAAGCATAATTGATGAATCCTCTCTCGTATTTATACTTGGTTGATTTGCATCACATTTTTCATAATCACGATCTTGTACCAGTGGATGTTTTTCCTAGATTTGCTTGAGGGCAAGCAAAGTTTAAGTGTGGGGGAATTTGATAACACTCAAATTGTGCATGTTTTTAGTAGCGTTATCCGTGTTTTTATGTATGTTATTTGGTTATAATCATATGCTTTTGTTGCTTAATCGTATCAAAGTGCGTTTGCTAGTTCATTTGTAGCCAAGTACAGGAAAGTGGAGAAAAAGACGGAAAAAGAAGTAAAATACGAAGATTTCTCCATATATGAAGAATTCTCGACCAAAGCAAGACTTGTGGAGTATATTCGAGAAGATAAAGTCATCAAGTTAGTGGTCCAAAGACTCAAGAATAAAGTTCAAGAAGGAAAACGAGAAAGAAATGAAGAAAAGAAGCTTAAATGAAGATATATTGGAAGACTCGTTGTTCCCGACACACCTTCACCATTTTGGCCATAACTTTTGCATACGGACTCCGTTTGACCCCCCGTTCGCGGCCACGGAAAGCTAAGAGAAAGATCTACAATTTTGCCGTTTATGAATTTTTGTGATTTTGCTCCAACCGATCGGTCGAGACCCGCAACCGGATCCGGTTGGAGAATGGTCACGTAGACCAACCGAACAGTTGGAGCTCAACCGGATCCGGTTGGAGGTCCTGTTTCAGCCATTTTTCCATTACTAAGGTTCCAAACTTATTCCAAATGATTCTAGGTCATTTCTACATGTCTTCTAGTCCCTTCCAAGCTCCTTGGTGACCAAGAAATGCATTTATAACCCCTAGCCTTGGAAGTAGTATAAATAAAGTCCTTTGCAACCTCATTTCATACACCACAACTTGAGAGATCTTCTCTCACACCTATATTACCACCACTATTACTCTCTCAAAGCCTAAATTCATCCATTAAGTTCCAGGAAACTTTGGAGGTCCAAGAAGTCATCATTTGGAGGTCAAACCATCAAGAAGTCATCACCAATACTTGAGGCATCATTACTACATCATTTGTAATCTCATTTCAATCATTGTAAGACCTTTAATCATGTTTTCTAATGTTCAAAGTTCTGAGTTTATGTTTATGTTTGCTATGAGTGGCTAGTTTCTTTATGCACTTGCTTAAATGATGTTGATTATCATATGATTAGTTAGTGGTTGTGTTAACATGTTTTATTTCAATTTCAAGTTGATTCTAAGATCCAATTGTGCTAAAGTTTCATAGTGACATTTGTTAATCAAGTTTGGCTAATTGATAGTAATCATTGGGGTCGAAAGAACTTATTGTTAATCAACTAGTCATAATCATTTTGTCTATGGATGATTGTTTTTACCCATTATTCTTGATTATACAAAGGAACTAAGGTGTGGTTGTAATAGAAACGCTTTTTGATTATCAAATTGGATTGGTTGGAAACATCTAAATGGTCGTAAGATTAGTTGTTGAGAATCAATTGTAGCCTTTTGTCTATGATCGGTTACCTTTTGTATTGACCATTTCTTAAGCAATTTGATGAACAAGTGGATGTTTTTGTGTTTAAGTTTATGTATGTAGACTTATGAAACTTGAATTGATCTTGAATTGATTGGCTAGACTTAATGCTTGTTTTTATTAACTAAACTCTTGATCAAAGTTTAACTTGTAAGAACAATAGATTAGTACACCAACTAATTATCATAACCAACATGTTAAGAGGTTAACACAATCAAATTAATCTATGATATGAAACTAGTTTAAGCAAGTGTAGTTTTTAATCATCTGAATTTCATTATATCTATTTGCTTTATTATATGTTTTGGATAGACTCCGTTAATTCAAACTTGTGTTTAGATTCACTCAAATCCCTGCGAACGATCCCGACTTACCTTCATAATCTTGCTATAACGGACGAGTATACTTGCTCGTATGTGTTATTGGTAATATTGGTAATTCACCTTTTATAAATTTAAAACTTGTACACACCAAGCACATCAGGGTGGTTGAGGAGGATGTCCACAGCAATTCGACATGATGACATGTAAATTTGTTGAAGTCCACTCGGAGGTTGTTCTTGCCAATCACTCTGTTGTAACCTTGTGGGAATGTATTGGCCATTGTGAGTTCCACGGGAGCATTGACATCAGATTGTTGTTGTTAGGATTTAGTAAATCCATTTATTAAAGTGTAGGTCACCTCAAGTATATGTAATCGTTAGAAAGCTCGTAGTCGTAGTTATTTAAAGTTAAGTTGTATTTAGTTAAGTAACACCGTGGAGGACGGACGGCTCTTTACCCACTGTATGCCTGATCCACATCCCGTAGGTGGCGATTTGTGTAAGACTATAAATACTCTCTACCTTTCAAGGTAGAGAGTTGGAGCTCATAATAATACTTTCATTTTCTCTCACTAAGTTCCCAAACCTCTAACTATTTCTCTCTCTAAAACCTTGAATTATACGCCTACTTGTGATCATGTATTGATGTGTTTATGAAATCCAATATGTTACAAATGGTATCAAGAGCCATGGTTTGATCATCTCTCTTACTTATCCTTGGATTTCTAGTGGTTTTGTACGGTTTTTTAGTTTGAAAAAGTTTAGTGGTTTTTGGATCATTTGGATCAATTCTTGTGTAAAAGTTTGAATTTTGAGTGTACTTTTGTGTTTAAAATCATTGTAAGTGCTTGGGTTTCGATTTGGAAAGCTTGAATCAATGTGGTTGAGCTTGTTTTGGATTGAAAAGTGTGTTTTTGAAGTTTTTCAAGGTAGCGACTTGAGTCTCGTTGTGATTTTCTTCGTAGTGACTTGCTTCAGTAATTTCTAGCTAGTTGTAGTGTTAGTCGTAGCGACTTGAGCTTAGCGACTTGTCTATTGAGACAAGCCGACAAATAGTACAAGTTAGTGGATTCTCCACTACGGCTAGCGACTTGGTGGGGTTAGCGACTTGTTTTAATTATTTCTAGCGACTTGTACTTATTGTTCTCAGCGACTTGATCTTAGCGACTTGGATACTTAGCGAGTTGCTCTTCAGCGACTTGTATGCTTAGCGATTTGGTTCGTTAGCGACTTGTGTTCAGTGACCTGGGTTTTAGCGACTTGTGCTTAGCGACTTGATTCACAGCGACTTGAGGTTTAGCGAGTTGCTACTTAGCGACTTGGTGCTTAGCGACTTGGTTTAAGGATTATAGCGACTTGGTTAATACTTGTTTCTAATACGGTTTTCTCTTGATTTAGTAAAATCCCGTGAAAGAATCTATTTCTCGGTTTAATCATAGAGTTATAAAATCCCGTGAAATCTGTAAACATGTCTACCAACGTGCCTACAATCATCTCTACTATAGCTGAGGACGTTCAAGCAGCTGGTTCAGACACTTGTCCACCAATGCTTGACAGAACTGACTATGACTCATGGGGTCAACGAATTAGGTTGCATTGTCTGGGTAAGGAAAATGGAGTTAACATTCTCAAGTCAATTGATGAAGGACCGTATCAGGTTGAGACAACCAGAGACATACTTGATACTGCTGCTGATGGCTCAATGATATTAGGACTAGACAGACCTAAAATGTATGATGAACTGACTGATACGGAGAAGAAGAGATACGATGCAGACATCAGGGCTTCTAACATCATACTTCAGGGTTTACCTAAGGACATTTACAAGCTGATCAATCACAACATTGAAGCTAAGGCTGTTTGGGATAATGTCAAGATGCTTCTCTCGGGTTCTGAATTAACTAAGGAAGATAGAGAATCACAGCTGTATGATGAATTTGAGCACTTCAAGATGAAACCAGAAGAGAGTATCTATGAATATTACGTGAGATTTCACAAACTTGTGAATGATATGAGGAATATCAAAATGACTATGCCAAATATTCAGCTGAACTCAAAGTTTGTGAACAACATGAATCCCGAATGGCACAAGTTTGTCACTTCTATGAAGCTAACCAAAGGATTGAAGAACACCAACTATGAACAATTGTATGCCTTTCTTCTTCAGAATGAGAGACATGCTATGTTTGAACGAAGGATTCTTGAACAGTTCAAATCTAAGCAGGGAGAAACTAGTTCGTCAAATGACTCTACAGCCTTTTACACCAATGTTGGAATTACCACCAAAGCTTCTCAAGTCATACCCATGGGTAATGGTAATTACAAGCTCATCCCTGATCCAGCATATAAGCCTCCAGACCCAAATACATTCATGGAAAACTTCATCAATCAACTGTCTCTCATGGTTAGTCAAAACATGAACTCTCTCCCACACACCAACAATAACCTCAGAACAGCATCCAATCCTCACAATCAAGCTACTGTCAGAGATGGGAAGGTTATGGTGCAACTAGTTCAAGAAAGACAGTATGAACAGGGAAGAGGTGGAGTTGGTAGAGGATATGTGGCAAATCAGAATCGTGGAAGGAATCCAAATCAAGGACAAGCAAAGCCAGTCAAATGCTACAACTGTGGTGGTGAGGGACATATTGCTAGGAACTGCACATCTCCAAAACGTCCACATAATGCAAAATACTTCAGAGACAAGATGTTGCTTGTGCAAGCTCAGGATAATGGAGCAGCTTTGGATGAAGAGGAGTTGTTGTTTCTTGCTGAGGGAAATGCCAAAACCTATGATGCTGATGTTGATGAACAGCCAATTCAGGAAATAGGTCACAATCATCAAAATGCCTTTCAAGTAGCTGACTGTGATGCATACGACTCTGACGTCGATGATGAACCTACTGCATAGACAATTTTCATGGCTAGCATTTCTCCAATGGTCTCTCCAAAGGTCTCATCATCACAGCAAGCTGGTCCATCCAAAGAATCAATCATCTCAGAGGTATTAAAACTATATGATGATGTTGATCAGCAAAAGATGCATGATAAAGTGCAATCACAGGAAACTTGCGACTCAGATATTGCTAATATGGGTAATAATAATATTGTCCCATATGATCAATATGTGATCCAAAGTGAGAGTGTGATTGAACCAAGTGATGCATCTTCTGCAGTCAATGATGACTATGTTTTTTATGAATACACTACATGTGCCTCTGATGATTCTGTTACCTCTGAACTGAATGCCTATAAAGAACAAGTTGCTATTTATGAACAACGTGCTAAGTTTGAGTTAACTACCCGTGAGCAGGAAATGGATGACCAATTGCGTACAATTATTAGAAAAAGTAATTTTAGAGAAGAAGTGTTAAAACAAGAGTTAAACTCCTTACAAGAAAAGCTTTCTAAAACTGTTAAGCAAAAGCAAGAGCTGCAACATAATGTTAAAGTGCTTAAACAAGAATTCAGTGCTAAGGAATCAAAATTTTTGAATGATTTTTCTAATCTAAAAACTTTGAAAAACAAGCTTGAAAATAAGTTGTACGTACAAGGGAATACCATTCAGACTGATCACATGATCACTAAGCATAGAGTTCTCAGCGATAAGCATAGTATTCCCATTGTAGAGAAACCTAATCCTGAGTATGGTAAGATAGCAAAAGCTGCTCAAAATGTGATCTATGATGGTAATGAAATCCTTAAGCCTAGGCAGAAACCTAGTCGCGCTGAGTGCAAGGAAGAGGATAGAAAACTAGATGATGCATCTAGGGAGAAAATGGATAAGAAGCTTAACGATTCTGCGTGTAAAAAGAATAACATAACGATCAAACCCCATGATTACACTAAGGAAAATTGGATCTCCCTGAACATGTTTAAGCCTCAAACGCAATTAACCCCAGAACAGATTTTTTGGAAGAAAGATATGGATAAGCAAAAAGTTAATGTTCTTGTTGAAACAAACACTCCATTTAGGAAAATGCCTGCAGCTACTGTGTATCCTCCAAATACACCAATGCACTTACTTCCTAGATCGATTGCTACTAATAGCAAAACCTTAATCAGCCTGTATGTTGTTTATCAACTATTCGTTGATTTTGAGAAGACATGTAAGAAGAGAATCACACCTACATGGATAACTGAGGGGAAAGGGGTTTTGAGCAAACTAAATAATGTTATTTAACTGAAGTCATGTCTTTCTTTAAACAATTAAAATGTCAATTTGAGAGTCTTCAAAAGGGAATAAATTCAGATATTAAAGAAATGGAAAAGGAATTTGATGCAATGATAGTTGAGGTCAATGATTATGAACAGGAACTCAAATATTATGAAGTTGAAAGGATGAACTTGCAAATCTTAAATGAGAATTTGATTTCGAGTTGTGTTGCTCAAGATGTGTTTTATACTGTTACTAAGCACTCTATTACTGCTTCTCGATTTCATGAATTATCTATTGCATTGAAAGTTTCCCATGATCTTGTCATTGAGCTTGAAAACGAAAACTCAGAACTAAATGAGAAAATTGATCAGGATTATCACGATAATTTGGTAAAATATCTTTCTAAACTAGAAGTTGAACATTTTGGTTTACAATTAAAATATCAACATCTTAAAGAAAATGTCAAAACCTCAAACATCAAGACATCCTCAAATGTTCCAGAGTTTGATGCAGTTTTTCAGATAAACAAACGTGACGAACAGATTCAAGCTCATTGTAACACGATCAGAAAGTTGAAAGCCCAAATTTCACAATTAAAGGCTGAAAAGAACAATGTGACTGACCCCCAAATGCCTCCTCCTTTAGATTCTCAGTGTTCTCAAATTTTTCATCTTCAAAACTTGGTTAATGTTTTACAAAAGAAAAACGAGAGTTTTCTAGAAGAAAATGAAAAGGTTAAACGACACTTTAAAGAGTTATATGATTCAATGAAAGTCACTCGTGACAAGAACAATGAAAAAATAACGTCTTTACAAAAAGAAATTGAGAATCTGAGGAGACTGGAAAAAGGGAAACTGCCACTTGTCTTTAATGAGAATGTTGCATCAAAGTCATCCTCAAACTGCAAATATATTGTGACTGTTAAATACATTCCTCCTCATCTTCGGAATAACGAACTTGTGTTTCATAACTATTTCGCTCACCTTAAGGATAGTCTAGAATGTCTCCGTGAGATTGTAGAAGAGGATTTCATAAATAAGCCACTTGATAGAGAAATTAGATTTGCTTGCATTCAGGGCAAACGATCTCAGGAACTTTTAGAATGCTTAAGAGCAACTTGCCCTAAATCCTTTGGTAAGAAGGATAAAATAGTTGTGCCTTGTTCTATGACTGACTTTAAGACTGCCAATCTTGATATGCCTCATTCAGTGCCTAATGTTAAGCATGTAAGCTTCAATGTGCCTTCAAGTAGTTCAGATCTCAGCACTTCTAAACCTGAAAAGCAAAAAGTAGCAATACCAACTAATGTTCCCATTCCCTCTACAGGAGTAATCAGTCACATTAAAGCAAGCGGTTCAAAGCCTCCTGGAAATACAAAGCAAGATAGGACCTCGCAAGCTAAGAATGTGCAATGGAAGAAAGTAGAATACCACCCTAGGAACATTAAGTTTGAGTTGAATAAAACGAATCGTGTTGATTCTAGTATTAGCTATAAGCGTACTGTAATTAATTCAAATTCGGCTACTTTTGGCAAAACATGTAAGGATGATTGTTTGGTTTCTGTTACTAATCATGAATGTGGTGTGAATGAGTTGATTAATGATGTTAAATGCCCTGTTAAGTTTGTTAATGAAAAAAATCAAACCAAGAAGGGTAGAAAGCAAAGGCGAAAGAAAGTTAGAAAACAGTGGAAACCCACAGGAAGGAAATTTAGTAATATAGGTTATCAATGGATACCTACTGGCCATAAGATTAATGAGTTGTGCCCTAAATTTTCTAAGTCAATGCCCACTAGAAAATGGATGCCTACTGGTAGAACTATTCCCTTAAGAAGTGAACACACTTTGAATAGGTCAAATACGGACACTAGCACTGCATCTATTTCTGATGATTCTATTGTTTCTACTTATGGTGTGGGTGTTCCAATCACTGTTACTAACCAAATAGAACCCATTCTTGCATGGGGATCCTAATTATCCAGTTATCCATTCTTGTATGTGTTCAACTGCAGATCGTTCAAATCGTTATGTGGTACCTGGACTCAGGCTGTTCCAAGCATATGACTGGAGATCGCTCGCGGCTCATGAACTTCGTGAGTAAATTCATCGGGACTGTTAGATTCGGGAATGACCATTTTGGTGCAATTATGGGTTATGGAGATTATGTTGTTGGTAAAAGTGTAATCTCCAGGGTATATTATGTGGAAGGTCTTGGTCATAACTTGTTCTCTGTTGGTCAATTCTATGATTCCGATCTAGAAGTGGCTTTTAGAAAACATACTTTTTTCGTTAGAGAACTCGATGGTGTGGAATTGCTAAGAGGAACTCGTGGTTCAAATCTATACACCATCTCTATCGAAGACATGATGAAGTCCTCTCCAATCTGCTTGTTGTCAAAGGCTTCAAAAACAAAGTCATGGTTATGGCATCGTCGGCTCAATCACTTGAACTTCGGCACCATTAATAACCTTTCCAGAAAGGATCTTGTCAGAGGATTACCTAGATTAAAATATGAAAAATATCATCTTTGTTCAGCTTGCCAATTGGGAAAAAGCACGAAATATGCCCACAAACCAAAACCCACAAACTCAGTAATGGAAGTTCTTCATACCCTTCATATGGATCTGTGCGGACCAATGAGAGTGCAAAAGATAAATGGGAAGAAATACATTCTAGTAGTTGTTGATGACTACTCTCGATTTACTTGGGTAAAGTTTTTGAGGACAAAGGATGAAACTCCATATGTCATCATCAAACTTATCAAACAGCTTCAGGTTCGACTCAACAATACTGTTAGAATTGTTCGAACAGACAATGGCACAGAGTTTGTTAACAAAGACTTAATTCAGTTTTATGAAAGTGTTGGAATCAGTCATCAAAGAAGTGTTCCACGAACTCCTCAACAGAACGGTGTAGTTGAAAGACGAAATCGAACACTTGTGGAAGCCGCAAGAACAATGCTAATTAATTCAATGGTTCCAATGTTTCTATGGGCTGAAGCCATTGCCACTGCTTGCTACACCCAAAATCGTTCCCTTATTCACACCTCTCATGGAAAAACTCCATATGAACTTGTTCATAAACGAAAACCTGATCTATCCTATCTTCGTGTGTTTGGTGCTTTGTGCTATCCAACAAATGACGGTCAAGATTTAGGAAAATTAAGAGCTAAGGCGTACATTGGAGTTTTCATAGGTTATGCATCAAACAAGAAGGGTTATCGAATTTACAACAAAAGAACTCGAGATATCATGGAAACTATTCACGTCACGTTCGATGAGCTGTCCGGGCAAATGGCTCCAGGACAATCCAGTTCTGGACCCGCATTTCAACCTTCATCAAGTAGTCCTATCAGTTCTACCCTTGTTTCTAATCCCTCACCAGCAACTCCTTATGTACCTCCTTCAGAAGAGGATTTGAAGAAATTATTTGACCCAATGTTTGATGAACACTATGAGCCAAGTGCTAATGATCTGTCAATTCCATCAACAGAGGCTGCTCCTATCCCTGTCAATGAAGTTAACCCTTCAGTTTCAATGTCATTAAGTCAAGAAGCGCCTGCTGCTGATCAATCTGTCTCATCAACTAATCATCAATCAGCAAGTGTACAGAATGGAAATGTTGTTGCTGTTACAGATGATGAAAACCCTTTTGCTCCTCCAGAAGATGAACCCTTTGAAAACATATTTGCTCCTGAATCATCATCTGAACCATCATCATCAGGAGAAACCGACTCTAGTACTTTTGTTCCTCAACAACAACCACATGAACACCTTAGAAAATGGACACACGATCACCCATTGGACAACATCATTGGAAACCCTTCTCACCCAGTATCCACTCGTCGACAACTTGCAACCGATGCCTTATGGTGCTTCTTCAACTCTGTACTCTTTAAGGTCGAACCAAAAGATGTTAAAACCGCCATGAATGAAGACAGCTGGTTCAATGCCATGCAAGAAGAAATTCATGAGCTTGATCGACTAGATGTATGGGAATTAGTACCTGCTCCAGATTGTGCTATGATCATTGCTCTTAAGTGGATCTTCAAAGTAAAACTTGATGAGCATGGTGATGTTTTAAAGAACAAGGCTCGATTGGTTGCAAAAGGATACCGTCAAGAGGAGGGTATTGACTTTGAAGAATCATTTGCTCCAGTTGCTCGTATCGAGGCAATCAGAATCTTCTTGGCTAATGCTGCAAGTAAGAACATGGTAGTCTATCAGATGGATGTAAATACGGCTTTTCTAAACGGAGATCTTAAAGAAGTCGTATACGTCAGCCAACCTGAAGGCTTTGTGAATCCATAGCATCCTACTCATGTCTATCGTTTGAAGAAGGCTCTTTACGGTTTGAAGCAAGCTCCAAGGGCATGGTATGATACGTTATCAAAGTTTCTTCTATCTACTGGATTCAGCAAAGGATCTGTTGATCCGACATTTTTCACCAGAAAGTCAGGCAAACATTTAATTCACGTTCAAATATATGTTGATGATATTATTTTTTCCTCGACTGACCCCAATGAATGTGACCGTTTTTCCAATGAAATGGGTTCCAAATTTCAAATGTCAATGATGGGAAAAATGTCATTTTTCTTGGGATTACAAATTTCACAAAGTCCCGAAGGCATTTTTATTAATCAATCTAAATATGCAAATGAGATTTTAAAGAAATTTGGATTTGATTCTTGTGACCCTGTTGACACTCCCATGATAGAGCGTACTAAACTGGATGAGGACCACTCAGGGATCATGGTAGACCAAACAAAATATCATAGTATGATTGGATCCCTGATGTACCTCACATCCAGTAGACCAGGCATTCTGTTCGCTGTTTGCATGTGTGCTAGATATCAGGCTAAGCCTACCAAAAAGCACCTTGAAGCAGTTAAACGGTTCTTTCGGTATCTCCAAGGAACCATCAATATGGGACTTTGGTACCCGAAGGACACCGGTATGTCACTAACAGCCTATGCAGATGTTGATCATGCAGGATGTCAAGATACACGTCGAAGTACGTCTGGAGGTGCTCAGTTTTTGGGTGATAAGCTTGTGAGCTGGTCTTCAAAGAAACAAATGAGTACTTCTATTTCCTCTACAGAGGCTGAATACATAGCCATGTCATCTTGTTGTGCTCAAATCCTATGGATGAGATCCCAATTATCTGACTATGGCTTTGAATTCAACAAAATTCCTCTGTACAGTGATAATAAAAGTGTTATTGCTCTCTCATGCAACAACGTTCAACACTCAAGAGCAAAGCACATCAACATTCGACATCATTTCATCAGGGAGCAAGTAGAAAACGGTGTGGTGGAACTCTATTTTGTGTGGACTGAATACCAATTAGCAGACATCTTCACCAAAGCTCTTCCTAGAGAACGTTTTGAGTTTATCCTCCCACGACTTGGTCTAAAGAGTCTTCAACCGGAAACACTCAAACGTCTTCAAGAGGAAGACGAGGAGTAAAGGTCTTTCTTCATCCATCTCTTGTAAATATTTATTCGAAAAGCAAAATACAAAATTTCAAAATCTAAAAAAAGCAAATAGAAAAATATAAAACTTTCAAAAATCCATAAAAATTAAAAAATTTTGAAAAATCCCAAAAATATTGTTAGTTTGTCATGTTTTTTTTCTTTTTTCCTTGTTCGATATCATCTACGGATTTTGTGTTGTCATTCAAAGAATGACACGGGTCTTTAGATGTTGTTCGAATGTTTTAAAAAAAAATAAAAAAATCAAAAAATATTTTTGGGAGAAAGTGAAACAAAGGTTTATAGTCATTTTAGTCTATAACCCGTTTTTAATGAAAGAACAGAGCCATGCTTTAACGTATGTTTCAAATCTCATGCTCTGATTCTAAAAACAAATGTTTGTAACCAAAAGGACAAATGTTTCTTTCACAAATATTTTTCCTTCTATAAATTATTCTGAAAAATATTTGCTATCTAATGAAAACAATGTTAAACAAAATAACTCGGACTAAATTTTTGAAATTCACTTGGACTTGACATCGGTCAAAATCTTGATCTCTCAATCAACAACTTATGTCATTGATTGAGGGGAGAATAATTTCAATTAAATCAAAAGGTTATTTGTCATGTTTTCAAAAGATATTCATGCATGTTATTGGAGTTTAAAGTCGCATAAGTGATCCTTATCGGTTAAATGTTTTCATAAGCAAGTCATAATTCTCCTTAAAAGCTTTCAAAAACAATTTAAATCTATAGAGATCACAAATCTCAAATGATTTGAAAATTGTGATCGGGGGAGAATTTGTGATTTAAATTGGATTTAAACTGATGATTCGATAAATGGTTTCACAAGTGTTTAGCAAGCTTTCCTCCCCACATGTGCCAAATGATTTCAAATTTTCCATGCACATGTTGAGGGGGATCATCCTTTTAAAACCACAAAGAATTGAAACGTGATTGATTTGTCTCTAAGTGCAGGTTCCTTCTAATATGTGCAAAACTCTTTCAAACCTCGAGACACATATTGAGGGGGAGCAAACTTATGAAAACCTCATCCTTCCCCAATATGCTTTATCTACTTGATTTGATCAGGGAAGTGATGTTGAAATCTTTTAGAAAATGGTAATCAAAGAAGTTAATTCTTCCTCTTGCCTCCGTGTGCCAAAATGATTTCAAATACACGATGCACATGTTGAGGGGGAGATCTCTTTTCTAAAAATATCAAAAACAATTCAGGTACAAAATGCTTTGATAATATATCACAAGTATCTAGATTGATTTTTCAAATGGTTTTTAATTGGTTCCAATGGCAGATGAACAATACCAAATAGACCAACCAAATTTACTTTATGTATGGTGATATAAGGATGATAAGGTTAGGTATTTGTTCCCACGATCCGCCAGAACCGGAGGGATCTACCCAGGTACAATCCACTAGATGGTGTAGAAGTCCTTAGGTATGATGAAAAAAGGAGAAAAGTGAGGTATGGGAAGAGTGCGGACTGAGACAGAGCTAGTTCTGGAATATACCCAACAAGGTTCTAGTTATGAAGTCTCGGTAAGCACTGAAGGGGTTGAAGAATGAAAAAGAATTGAATGAGAAAAGGGTGAAAATAAATAGCCCTCCATTTGTTCAACCTTAGGGCAGAAACCGGGTTCAATCCATATGCTACTGGTGGTTACCAAGGTAACATCGGTTTTGAAGACAAGACGTCATGGACCCAGTGACGCACTGCACTAAACTTCCCAAACTACTCAAGTTACTCTTAAAAGGGCTTGTTTCATTCTTACAGGGAACCCACATAATCTATCGACTTTCTCTTAGAGATTGTTGATATTGAAGAAGGAGAACCTCTCCCTAGTCTCCGATATAGGAAACCAAATGTGCACTATTGAGTCTAGAGCCACGAGATCATCAAATAAATCTCATTAGGACACTGTCAATGAAGACTCTCTGTTTCACACAATGTGGAAAGAGAGATTATATCTCATGAGTCCTACGCATTATCCTTGTGGTATTGCCAGAACATCTGAGTGATATGCAAACATATTCACAATGAAGATGGAAAGCCTTCTGGAGCCAACATCAAACAAGCTCCTGGTGGGTGGCATGTGAGATCTATCCAATAGATCAACCATGTGACAACTGAACAGAAACAATAGGGCAATTCATAATTATGAATCAATCCTGGTTCAGGTTATGGATTGACGGATACCTTTGAAAAACAAATCGTTGTGCTTAAAACACTCTTTTCTCTAGCACATCGACTGTGTATTAATGTTTCAAAATTTAAAAGGTGTTTATGATTGATAATTGATTTCCCTTAAAACCTTCGTTGTATTGCAAAAACACTTTATTGAGCAGTACACGATTTTTTTTCAAATCATTTTCATCAATCAGCGAATCTTAATTCGCTGGTTCACTCAATCTGTGTTGTCTTCTTTGAGACGTTCTGGTTTGAGAACAGCTAGAGCAGCTGCGAAACCCTGTCAAGGAAATTCTTCGGAATTATACCTGATCACAGGCAGTACTTGTACTGATCAACGAGGAACCGTGGGCCGTGTACCTCAATTCAACGAAAGTGATCGAAGACACTTTCGTGAGTTTTATTGCTAACTGTTGTATGCAGGTACGCCCGACGTTTGCAGCTGATCAGAATGAAGCGGTAAATCCATAAGCCGCATGCTCACACAACACATTCACTTCTAAAGAAACCATGTTTAGTGCATCAACGACTCTGATATTTTCACTCCATGCTTCTGCTACGCTGCTGTCAATATCATGAATCAGCGAAAACTTCCGCTACTCTGATGAGAAGAAATCATGATCCATAATGTGAGCATGTCGGTCCAAAATGTCACAACATCACATAATACCAACACCACAATGGAAGAGTCAGAGATTTATGTTAGCTGATGATCTCAATGCTGGCTCAAAACTCATCATCACGTGGATCAGTTAAAGACCTCCACTTAGATTATCCAAACATGCAATAATGAAGAATCAATGACTACGAGCTATTGAGCAAAGAATAGGAACAAGAATCCAAGAACAATCTTAATGTAATATCTGTTTATATTCAATGTAATTTGAGGTGACCTCCCTTAGGGGGAGATTGTTAGGATTTAGTAAATCCAGTTATTAAAGTGTAGGTCACCTCAAGTATATGTAATCGTTAGAAAGCTCGTAGTCGTAGTTATTTAAAGTTAAGTTGTATTTAGTTAAGTAACACCGTGGAGGATGGACGGGTCTTTACCCACTGTATGCCTGATCCACAGCCCGTAGGTGGCGATTTGTGTAAGACTATAAATACTCTCTACCTTCCAAGGTAGAGAGTTGGAGCTCATAATAATACTTTCATTTTCTCTCACTAAGTTCCCAAACCTCTAACTATTTCTCTCTCTAAAACCTTGAATTATACGCCTACTTGTGATCATGTATTGATGTGTTTGTGAAATCCAATATGTTACAGTTGTGCAGCCATTTCGATCTGAAGGACATTAGACACAGAAACAGACTTTGAAAGACACAATATGTTAGCATTAGTCAGATTCATTCTCTAAGTCCTTGTTTGATGTTATCGGATTGATATTTGTTACATGTTCTAAGTCAAATGTGTCCTTTTTTCATGTAGTTGAGATGATAAGTTAAATGAACGTGTAAATTTTGAAGTTTAAAATCCCATTTATCACTTAAACACAACATATGAAGTTTTGTATGCTTATTCATAAACTTTAGACAACATGTGTTTGTCACTTATTCGTAACAGTTAACATTTTAGTAAACAGAAACTTATTCATAACTTGAATCCTTATTCGTAAAAATGGATGCTTATTCGTAAGAATAAGTTTAATGCGTAAGAACAATTCTTATTCGTAAAGAGTAAGACTTGTTCGTAAGCATCAAGCTTATTCTTAAGAATAGGCTAATGTTTACAAATAGTGCTAATTCGTAAGAATGAATCTTATTCGTAAAGCAGTCCCCTTATTCGTAAGAATAAGGTTATACGTAAGAATAAGGTTATGCGTAAGAATAAGCCTTATTCGTAATAATTAGGCCTTATTCGTAAGCCTTTCGAAGTTTACGATTTTCTTTCCAAGAAATTCGTAAGTCACTATAGTCGTTTCTTATCCGTAAACTTTGAGTTCTTATTCGTAAGATTTTTTCTTATTCGTAAACTTCAAAAACCTTTTCAATCTTTACGAACAATCCTTCCTATTAACATAACACCAATACCAATTGTTATAATTCAGTTTAAACATCCTTAGGAACACAATAAAGGCATTATTACAGTTATATATCCACAAAAATTCCTTATTCGTAAAAAGTATTAAACCCTTAAACCCTTTTGTTACGAATAATAGATTTATCCAACTGATTCAGGTTCTGTTTGTTACTGAGTGTTCTTAAGGTGTATTTGAGTGATTACAAACAAGTTTTAACACAATTTGTCCAGAGAATCAGGAAGTTCATCCTGAACGTGACTATAAACCCTAAACATTTGATTTTCAATTTTGATATCTTTCTGGTCTAATTAAATGGATAAAACATGTTCATTATCATATAATAATACTTTCTTGTTCATAAACTTTCACCAGAACACAACAGAAGTGAAACCCCCAATTTTCACGTATGAACCCTAATTCTCGAATCATTTCAATTGATATTTCTGGGCATGATTAAGTGATGAAAAAGTTTTTATAACTCAATTTTAATTTTTTCTCAACAAAAGTTTTCATCAAAAACACACTTATTCAAGAAACCAAATTCATTCATATAAACGAATCTTAAACATCATTTGTGGAAAATTGATCCGTTGGATCATGATAAAATCAAAAACCATTATTTGAAATAATCATCATAACATTATACCACTTATAGATTTTTGAAAACTTTCACGGATTTGAAGATGAAATATGGGGCGTTGATTTGGGTTGGTATGGTAATAAATGTGTTTGCTAAAATGCATTGAATGTAATTCAATGTGTTTTTGATAAAAATTACTTTTCAAAGTTAACACATTTAGTCCCTTAACCTCAAATCACACATAAGTTTGGTACTTTAACTCACAATGTGGTTAAACAAAGATCATTTTGGCAAAAACTTAATAATACTCCCTCTCGACTTTTGAATTAATGACTTTTATAAACTTTTTGAGTTCAAGGAGGGTATATATCCATGATACTTATCCAACACCTTTGATAAACAACAATATCTTTTTGGAAACATGCAAGTACAATGATTTATGAAACTTGCAAAATATTTACATTCTCCCCCTCGACACTTGTTCGGGAAAAATTGTGAAACGTTTAAGAGAACAAAGTGTTGATGGAAATATTGTACTTGAGTTGTTTGTTTTCATAAAAGAAAAATGAAAAATATTTTTGCTTTTTATATGATTTTCTATTTTTGTATTTTGATTTGTGATAAATATTTACAAAAAATGTTTTGGTGTTTGACTTTTCAAGATAGTTTTAAAAATTCATCCAGCTCTTCTGAAGTCAAACACCGCATACCAATTCGATGAATCAAGTCAGTAAATTTTGCGGGTGGAAAGGATTTGGTGAAAAGGTCCGCTAATTGATGTTCAGTACCTACAAAGTATAGTTTCCACCGTTCCATTCTCCACATGCTTTTTGATGAAATGGTAGCGAAGAGCAATGTGCTTTAACTTTGAATGTTGAACCATGTTGCACGAGATCACAATAGCACTCTTTGAGTCACAATACAGCGGAATCTTGTCGAATACATAACCATAATCCATGAGTTGAGTTCTCATTCAGATGACTTGAGAACAACATGCAGACATGGCTACATATTTTTCTTCAGTTGATGATAATGATGTACAGTCCTGCTTCTTCGATTGCCATGACACCAGTTTATCACCAAGGAATTGTAAACCGCCAGAAGTACTCTTACATGTATCTAAACACCCTGCATGATCAGCATCTAAAAATGCTATTAGTTCAAAACTAGAATCCTTCGGATACTAGATCCCCAAGTTAATGGTTCCCTTGATGTATTGGAGGATTCTTTTAGCCTCTGAGATGTATTTTTCAGTGGGTCTTGACTAATAACGGGAGCACAGGTATACAACAAATACAATGTCGGGTCCATTTGTTGTTAGATACATGAGAGACCCAATAATACTATGGTATTTTGTAGGGTCAACAAGTTTCCTATGTAAATCCGCATCCATTTTACTTGTTGGAGCCATTGGTGTATTATAGGTGTCACAAGTTTGCATACCATGTTTTTTCAAAATATCAAGAGCATATTTGGACTGACTTAGGATAATACCACGGGGTGATTGATGAACTTGAAATCCTAAGAAGAACGTAAGTTCACCCATCATTGACATTTCAAAATTTGTTTTCATTAGTTTTGAAAAAGTATTTGAGTACTTTTGTGGGTTGAACCACAAATGATGTCATCCATATAAATCTGAATAATTAAAATATCTTCCCCGTGATATTGAATAAACAGTGTGGGGTAAACCAATCCTTAGATAAAATTATGAGCAAGCAGGAAGGATGACAACTTATCATACCACGCCTGAGGGGCTTGTTTGAGACCGTAAAGAGCCTTGTTCAATTTGTAGACATGATTAGGGAACTCTGGATCAACGAATCCTTCTGGTTGGCTAACATACACCGTCTCCTGAAGTTTTCGATTTAGAAATGCAGTTTTGACATCCATTTGGTAGACGGTGATGTTTATGTGAGCCACGAATGCCAGAAAAATCCGTACAGCCTCAAGTCTAGCAACCGGTGCGAATGATTCTTCAAAGTCGATACCTTCTTCCTATCTATAACCCTTAGCCACCAAACATAACTTGTTTTGAATGATCGTTCCTTCAACATCTACATTATTCTTCCAAATCCACTTTAGACCAATGACGTAGACCCCTGTTGGTTGTTCAACCATTTCCCATACTTCTAGACATTTGAATTGGTTTAGCTCTTCTTGCATGGATTCAATCCAGTTGTCATGAGTTATTGCTTCCTTAATGTTTTTGGGTTCGGTATTACTGACGGTGAGTGCATAAATGCAGTTTTCACCGTCAGTGTGAAGGCGTTGTCTTGTTACGACTGGTTGTTTAGGGTTGCCAATAATATTAACAAGAGGATGATCTTTGGTCTATCTGTGTGTTGAAGGTTGGTACTGATATACGTTGTGCAGATTAGGTAGATCTAGATGGCTGGCAGAAGATTCAGCAACATCTGGATTGGTTGTTTCTGATGCAAAAGGGTTGAAGAACGCATTTCCATCATAATCTGTAGGTGCAGGTACATTTTGGTTTAAAGGATCATCAGCTGGGTCATTGTCATTTGAAGTGGTTTGTTCAGCTGTTGTTGGAGATTCGACCGGAGGTGCATCAGTAAAATTTGTTGTTTCAAGTGTATCAGGGATTGGAATTGATCAGGTTGAGCAGCGGAAACATTTGATACATCTGGAGCACGTTGATCGAAGACTTCATTAAACAGAGGAGCAAACAACGTTTCCATTTGACGATGAGTGAGTTGAAAGGTTTGGTCAGCTAATGATTCTGGGAAGTTAAGACGGTTATGTTCGGGTTCTAAGCTGTTTTGCTCAGAAGCCATCTTTGTAAGCTCATCAAAATTAGCATGAATTGTCTCCATAATTTCCTTTGTACGACGATTCCAGATTCTGTATCCTTTAGAGTGTTCATAGTATACGACAAAGACTCCAATATGAGCTTTAGCTTTAAGCTTTCCAAAGTCATCACGATCATTATTTGGATAACAGAGAGCACCAAATACATGAAAGTGTTTTAGGTTCGGTTTTCTGTTATGGATAAGCTCAAAAGGTGTTTTGTTGTGGCGTTTTGTGATCATTGAATGGTTTTGAGTATAGCATGCGGTTGAAACAGCTTTTGCCCACAAGTAATCTGGAAGTTTAGCATTTATTAACATCGTTCTTACAGCTTCCACTAATGTCCGGTTTCATCTTTTGACAACTCCATTATGTTCTGCTGTTCTTGCAATGGATGTTTGATGCTCAATTCCTACTTTCTCATAATATTCCTGAAGAGTTTGATTCAAGAATTCAGTTCCTCTGTCTGTTCTGACTTGTTTGACCATGTTACGAAGCTAAACTTGAACTTTCGTGAGAAAGGTGATGATCATTGGTGGAGCTTGATTTTTACTTCGAAGAAAATAAACCCAAGTCCATCTTGAGTAGTCATCAACGATTACAAGAATGTAGCGTTTTCCTTTAATCGTCTGCACACGCATCGGGCCACAAAAATCCATGTGAAGAAGGTGAAGAACATGTTGAGTAATGTTTTCAACCTTCGGAGGAAGATGTACACGATTGCTTTTCCCTTGTTCACAAGCTGAGCATAAGTGGTCTTTTGTATACCGAAATCTTGGAAGACCTTCAACAAGTTTGTGTCGTGCAAGATCAGTTATGGTTTTGAAGTTCAAATGTGAAAGTCTCTTATGCCACAACCATGATTTTATTGATGTTGCTTTAGAGAGTAGACAAATGGGAGATGAAGCGACCATGTCTTGTATTGAAATTGTATAAAGGCTTGATGAACGGGTTCCTGACATGAGATTGTTTCTTTGTAGATCACGAATGAAACAGGTTTTCTCCCGAAAAGCAACTTCCAAATCACCATCACAAAATTGACCGACTGAGAAAAGGTTATGTCCAAGTCCTTCAACATAGTAAACGCTGCTAAGTTCGATGTTCCCATTGATGTAATCCCCGTAGCCCATTATAGCAGCGAAGTGATCATTCCCGAACCTGACAGTGCCAATGAACTATGCAACAAAGTTTGATAAAAGTTTGATGTTACCTGTCATGTGCCGGGAACAACCGCTATCAACAATCCAGAGAATGATTTGTATCACCTGCAATACACACAGATGATGAAGGTGGAATAGAGGTATAGGTGGAACCCGTAGAGTTAGTGGGTTCTGTTACAGTTACAGTTGTAGCACACATGTTATAATTTTAGGTATTCATTTAAAAGCATGTGTACTTTGTAACCATCTCAGCCAAGTCCAGATAGTTCGTGCTTTTGTCTTAGTGAACTCACTAGGTGATGGTATCTTCCTAGCAGGTGATAATGAAGCTATGGGTGCATCAATGATATTCTCAGAAACTACAATAGGTGGTTTTCCTAGCACAGACTTAGAAGCAATAGTGGGCCTAGAGGTAATGCCATTTGTTGGTTTCCGATTACGAGACAAGATATATTTAGCAACACAATTATCATGACAGCCAGAAAACATACTTTTGCGACAAAATACACAAGAAGCTTCAAACATAACATCCAAAGTACTTAAAGATTTAACATTCGTTACATCGCCTTTACTATTACATTTTTCTAACACAATATTTAAAGCAGGTGCAACATGTGTTTTATTCAAAGTCCTAGCATGATCTTCTACTTCATGGGCTTTTAGTGTTCTACTTTTACATTGCAAATTCTTATTCTTCTTTTGAGTGATCTTAGGCTATGATTTCTAACACTAGAAGTGGAGGCAACTACTCCTGTAGAAGTGGAAGAAATCACATTCGTATCTTGTGTTTTGTCAATGGGCTTCCTAGTATCAACTTTAAACATTCCAGGTGCAATTACATTTGCGTTACTAGATTTTTCTTTCTCAAGTTTCACCAATTTCTGTTTCAACTCAATGATAGTGTGTTATAATTCTTGATTTTCTGAACGTAAGTGCCCATTTATACTTAATATTTCACGGGTGTCAGCAAGGTGATGGTCAAGATCTTTTGAGGCTTTAGCACATGTCTTTTTGAGCAAATCAAATATGGTTCCGTATTCCTTTTTAACCTTTTCAATCTCTTGTTCATATTTGAAAAGTTGACATTTCAAAGCCGCGTTTTCATTATCCAGTCGTTCAAGTTTTGGTTCAAAATAATTTTCACCCGACTGTTTGACTTTTGTTTGTAAAGCAATTTCACGATCAATACTATCATTTTGACACTAATGAAGATGACGTTTTACTTCTGAAAGTTCCTTTAACATACACTCATTTTGAGCTTTTAAATTTTCCATTTGTGACACATTATCATTTTCCTCATCACATGAATTAACAACAATAACATTATCACTAGCAGATGCAGCAGTATAATACAACACAATCGATATAGTATCAACACATATAACATCTTCCAAGAGCCGATCAACATGATTCCGAATTTTTTATTTTATTTTTTGTTTTCAAAATCGATGTTTCAGTTTCACTGAAAATTGTTTTCATTTTTCCATCTTCATTCTAAAGTTCCCGTTTCCAATGTGTTGCACACAGACGCAAATTATGAACATGTGGTAAAAGCTGAGTTTGAAAGATTTGTCTTTGTTCTGTGGCATAAGCCGATTGAAAATTCGCAGCTTTTATTTTAGAATTACGTTCGATTGCCTCTTCCAAAATTTTAATGTCTGACATGAATGTATTAAAATATTTGAGAATGAGACATCTTTCGGGTAATGGTGTGATTTCACTTAAAGAAGGTAAAGGACCATTAATTTGTGCAACGGGTTTAATGGGAACAACGTTAGAAGACGACTCATTAATATATATGATAACCCAAGGTGTATTTGTTTTATCCCACTGGAGAATAAAATATTCTGAAATATGAGGCACTTTTGAGTAGTCAAACGGTTGATTATATTTTATAGTGCTCATTTTTAATCGACTCTCGTCTTCCGCATCTTGTTCCTCTTTACAATTATATTCAACAACACGCACAATAGATTCATCAAGAAGATATTTTACACTATACAACTTTGGATTTACCTTGAATGCTCTATGTAAAAAATGTGGTTTAGTAGCAGCAAGATCTGCCCATATCCATCTGGATTTAGCTTAAAAGTGAACTTTTCAATTGTTGTTATTGACTCACCATGTTTATACACAATATTTTGAAATTCTTTGATTTGTTTTCCAAGTCGACGATTTCATCAAGATACAGATCAACCCGCTTCCTTGAGGCTTGTTAAAACTCAGAAAAACTATTTTGACACGAAGACAAGTCAAGCTTGGTTTTTGAATTTCCGAAGTAAGAGTGTCAACTTGTTGTTTGTGTTAAAATATTTCTTGTTCCATTTAAGAAATCAAATTTTTTTGGAAGCGATTAGATCTCATATCTATTGTTCTAATTCTTGTTCTTTTAAATAAGACTTTTGAAATGCGACTTCAAAACTTTGTTAGCGTTTTTCTTTTGTTTCAAAATTTTCAAGTTGTGTCTTATAGCATTCAAGATCCGCAGCCAATAATGCAACTTTTTCGTTTAGATTAACATTTATTTCATTGCATTTTTCAACTTGAGATTGGGTGGTCAGAAGTAAGGTCATGAGCTCTGGATCTGGATTAGACGAAGGTTCAATTTTTTCAACGTGAGTATCAACATATTCATCAGTGGGATCATCAAATGTAACCACAGGGTCAACTTGATCATCGTCTTGATGAGATGTTGATGGCTCATTTTGAACAATTTGCTCCTTGTCAGATGCAGATGCAGGCGGAGATATCAGATCATGTATGAGACACATATTAGGATCCGGTACCAGAGACAAGTCATCGGTATCATAGACTGGGCCTGTATCAATCATGTGGAGTTCTTGCATGTTTGCCATTAACATCACAGCTGCATTTTCCATGAAGCTTTATTCCTTGTCTGTAATAGTTCTACCAGCTTCATCTTTAAGAGCTAAGAGTAGAGCTTCCTTGTGATAAGCACTTCCTCTGGTTCTTGGTTTTGGACATGCATTAGCCAAATGACCCTTTTCATTGCAGTTGTAGCATCGAAGGACCGTATTCCCATTCTGAACATTCCCTTGATCAACAATTTGAACCCTTTGCTGAGGAGCAGCCATATTATTCCTACCCGAAGCATTATACCCTTGTTCACTACCCATATAGCTACCATTTCCCATCGGACGTCCATTGTTACGATTCTGAACTTCAACCCTTCCATTCTGAACAACAGGTTTATTCCTTGTATTGGATGAGGTACAAAGATGATTGTTGGATTTATTTGCAAATCTCCTGAAGGCACGATAAATTAGTTCAAATCCTTGATTCAACATTTTGAATGCTTCTTCATCATCATTTTGGGTTTCACTGTAAATTGCCGAATTTGAGTTGTTGTTGTAAGGAATAAGTTGAGTATCATTTGATTGCTGTGAGGGATCATATGGAGATATTTGGTCGAATGGTGTCTGTTGAGGGTAAGTAAAGCCTTTTTGATGCTGTGGAAATTGAGGAAATTGTGGGACAAAAGATTGAGCAATCAAAGCAAGTGAATTAGCATTTGGTAAAGGTGCATAGATTCTACAGAGAGCTCGATATTTGTCCACTTCCTTCTGATGGTGCTTCAGATAATCATACAATAATCCATACTTAGCATTGTGAAGGTTCTTAACTTGACGGATGAATGTGACATACTTCTCCCAATCCGAACCAAGACAACTTAGAAACTTTGTGTTTATTGCAATTTTGGGAAAAATTATGTTGTGACTGTCTAAATCATTGATGATGTTTGTGAATCGATGATAGTATGACTCTAATGACTCCCCTGGATCAATCATGAACATTTCATAAGATAGGTGATGTTTTGAAACCATGTCCTTTTGATTGAGTTCAGTGCCTTCCATTAAGAGATGAACGTGTTCCCACATGTCTTTAGCAATTTTCTGAGCATCAACACTACAAATAATTAGATTGGGTAATCCCAGAAGAATATATTCCATTGCGAGCTCATTGGCTTCTTGGTGAAGTAGCTGTTCTGCAGTTAGTTGAGTCTCAAGGACAGTAGAAGTAGTGTCAAGTCTTGGTGGATTAGCCGTTGGATCGCCGGGAATCGTCACAGTTGGCATTTGAAAAGGACCTTCAAGGATGACCTTTTTCAAATATTTTCCATGAAGTTTCTTAAGGTCACAGAACCTAAAGAACCGACTGACCCATTGAACATAATTTCTGGGAATGAGCATTGGAGGTCTATCAAGAGATCCAGCTTCATGAATTTATTGTTGACTGCTGATAGCCTCACACATCTTTGCAAACAAATGAGGTTCCTTATGTGTCATAGTAGATGATTGCATAACATATTGAGGTGGATATTGAAAATGGTGCATATTGAGGTTATTGTTGAGGGAATTATTGTAGTTGTGGTTGTGCAAATTATTGTTGTTGTTGTGGGAATTGTTGTTGAGGATATTGTTGTTGTTGCTGAGGATATTGGTGAGGAAAGTAGTTGGAATATGGTAGTTGAGACATCTTTAAACTTTTGTTGATGATGGATCTTTGTAGATGACTGAAACGTGATTTGTTGGTAAAACTTGGTCTTATTCGTAAACTCCTTAGTCGTAAGGTAGATGGTGCTTACTTGTAAACTGCCTCTTAGTCGTAAACTGATACTTACTCGTAAGCTAATCTTACTCATAAACTGTTATGGCTTAAACGTAATCTTATTCGTAAACCCAGGACTTATTTGTAAAGTCCTTACTCGTAAGATAATTTTTTATTCATAAAGGTTTACTCGTAAGTATTGACCTTATTCGTAAGAATAGGTTAAATACCAAAACTCTTTCAAACTTGTCCAAGTAAGAAAGATATCCACAAGTCGAAGTATTTCACAAGCTTATCCAAGCAAGGGAAATACTGAGTCGCAAATAACCTTGAAAATTCTGAAGAAAATTCCTTGTTCGTAAGATTCCTTATTCGTAAACTCAGGCTTGTTCGTAAAGCTTATTCGTAAGATTAGGGTGTTGTTATTCGTAATATCAGGGTTTCTGTTACGCGTAAAAAAAGGGTTTTTTTTTATTCATAAAAAGAGGGTTTTGTTATTCGTAAACATGAAAGTCTTTCCATCCCGTCTCCGTTTTGAAATAATTGTGGCCCTGGCGAGTCGCCCGGCTACGCAATTTAACAATCCACAACTATACAATCAGAAATCACCAAAACGACTTTTTAAGCTTTAAAACGCGTTGTACACTTGATTCTTTTAATGAAACAGCTTCAATAACACTTAAATAAAAAGAAAGTTTTAAACTTTAACACCTAAAGTGAAATTTGAGCTTATTCCTAAACTTGATAAATACTAAAGAAACGAGTGAAAAAATGATTTAAAACACTTCAAGTTCCAAGCTTTTTACCAAAACTATGATTATAAACACTATATCAACCTTAAAACTTTCCAAGCTTCAAGATTTGAGTGCCAAAACCAAAGTTTACGCGTAAGAAAGGTAGAAAACGTGAAGAACTTATTACGTATAACCAAAAATGAAACCAAAACACGTTCCAAACAACTATTTGGCGATTGATACCACTGTTAGGTCACCATGATATGATAATACAAGTATGTTTAGATGTAAATAAGAAGAGAGAAAGGAGAGAGTGGTCGGATTCTTTCACACACAAGTATAATGAAACGATATGTACAAAATGAAAGGAACCAACACCCTCCTAAGAGGATTTACAAGGTATTTATAGGCAAGGGAGCTAGGGCAACACTTCTAATTCATTCCTTGTGTTTGTTTGGGCCTTGCATAGGCTCATGGGCTTACTACATAAGCCTAGCACTAATTACAAACATATAACCCTAATTAGCAACATATTACAATACTAATGACCGACACTTGAATAATAGTTACACGTGATCCCAACAGTGACCTAACAGTGTTTTAACAATAAAGTTTTCAACTTTTATTCTGTTGGTATTATTTGTTTTATTAGTCTAAATTGGTTCACCCATTATGAAAAACTATAAGAGAGGTATAAGGAGGGTCAATCCTTAAAGAAGAAGGTTTTTAATAAGCTTCGCGCTGACCCACTTCTCCGCTTCTTTGTGCGTCAAATAGAGCTACCGATGATTTTTGATAGAATAATATCAAGATTAAAAGCTCTTTACTTTATTCTTAAAATCACGTTGAATCGTCGATTTTAAAGGTGTGATGGTCATACATTTATGTTCACAGGATTGAGACATAAATAAGACATACACCATAATAAAATAACTAAGTGAGTGAAGTTGTTTATTAAAATTCTATGATATGAAGATGTATGCATGCTTCTTCGTACATATTTGTTTACACATCAAATAAAAAGTACCCTTGAATAATTTAAGTTTATGCCATCCAAGATTAAAGAAACACTTGCAGTTACCATTTACGTTACGTGAGACGTAACTAGATTGTCATCCCAAGGTAATCTCCACGTTGCGTGAGACGTAGCTGGAATAAATTTACAGTTTCTTAAATTGGACAACTTAATTGACTTACATGGTGAGATCCCATAACCCCAAGGCATTAGATGGGATAAAACATGCTTGCATGACACTATGCGATTGTCCCTAGTGCTATTAGTAAGTCCCATAATGATCTAGGAATTGCAAATGGTTTGGCAATTGCTGTTCGACACTTACTATATTGAGTACTATCATTACTAGCAGATCAACTGATGTAATGGTACTATATCAATTTGGATCCTACCTTTAAGAAAATTCTACGGTTAATATGAATTTTAACCAATTGGTATTTAATTTTCTTTAAAGATTTAATTATCGAAAATACTAAAATTAAATTTTGTAAATTCTTTTAGATGTATTAATGAAACAGTAAACCGTAAACGTGGTTTGGTCTTTTATTGGTTAGTTGATCTAGTTCTGCTTTCAAACTAATGTTTGATCGATAACTGAAAAGATAAACCGAGTCTACTTTCCATATAAGAAACAGAGAGACTCATTCCTATTCTTTTTCATATTCGAGAAATTTATAATAGGAATATTATAATTTTCCTAATTCTAATATAACTCATAGCAAACATTAAAATAGTTAAGTGGGTTTCACATCTTATTTTTCATAGGGATTTCCTCACCCTTATTAGGTGTTGTATTCTTTTGGAACGAATAAGACATTTGGTTAACTGGGGAATATGTTCAGATAGTTAAACCATATCTTAATGTATGACATCTGATGAGTTATTAAATTAGAAGCTAGACTAATTACTGCAAAATTGGTAATGGCAAACTAGCATGATTTGTTTTGCTTTAATCCTTTAGATGTGAATGGTAGGCTTATTAAGGAAGAAATTGCATGCCCAATTTTTTTAAGTTAATGGAACTGATGGATAGTCCCTTATCTACATAGTAGAATACACTCTTTTAGTACCTAAGTAATTGTTACGTGTGGGCTTTCAAAAGTGTAGGAAAATAAACAACACGTTATTTGTTTTCACTAGTTATGAAACACTTACAATATTGTCAAATTCAGTGGGAGCATTGTGTTGTATTATTGAATAAGGCATTATTGTAACGTTTTCTAATTCAGTGGGAGCTACAAGCTTTATCACCTTGGTAGTAACCCAGATTATTTCTTGATTGTCTCGAGATAATACATTACTTTAAAACTTATAGACACTCGTATTTTCAAGGATAGTCATGAGTGTTTTCTTGTTTATTAAGTGGCTCTACATCTACTTGTAATTCTAATATATATGACACTATCATACTGTTCACATAAACAAATGCATGTCATATTTTTTGTCTGCTACATGATGTTGTTCCATGCACAAGTGGGAGAAATCTTTATTGTGTGCAAGGTACAACACATAGCAATATGATTAAAGGGTTATATACACTTAAAGTGTAAGATTGTATTATTTAGAATATGTGTCAAGATGATAACAAAGACTACTTTCATTTAAATATTTATGTATTCTTGGAATGACATGAATAAATGAAGTAATCTTATACTACTTCAGTTTGAATATTATGTATTTTTTTGGAAAGACATAAATAAAGGAAGTAATCAATTAACTTGAAATTACTATTGAAACCAAGAGGTGATATTCATGATTACTTTAGTTATACATGTTTATATCTTATTGTTAAGATAAACATGGAGTCTTTTAATTGTTACAAGACTTGTAATAATATAAAGTAAGATGTTAACTTGTTATAGCTTCATATTAAGACATATACATGAAGTCGTTGAGTTGATCAACGATTTATAACGTATAGTGGGATTATAAAATTTTGTGTCTTTTTGTTGAGACATGTACATGAAGTCGGTGACTTGGTCAAAGAGTACTCGTGTTATAAACCATGCAATTGGCTTAGAATTTCTATTATACCATTCAGTTTGACTTGGCTGATAAATAGAAAAGCCAAAGAGTATATCATTATCTTACATATTGTTAGAATGTCTCACAATATTAATTCTAATGAAATACCATTGTTTTATGGTATGTTCACTTAGGAGAATCAAACTCTATTGGCATCGTTTGATTTCAAGATAACTATAACTTCTTTTCTTTCAAAAGTTATCAAGGTTAGAAAATTGAGTATGGCTTTTATATACTCAATAAGACTCCAACCTAGAAGATTAATAAGACACCATTATATTATGGAATGTGATGAATCACATTTAAGTATTGAAATGGAGTTCTGAATTTGTTAAACTTCTTATAAATTAGGTTATTAACAAACTAGAGTCAGGAACTGTCAATGTGTTTCGTAATGTCCTAAAAAGAGAACAATGTATTATTGCTCAGAAAATGATTGGGAGGCCTAAAATATGTGACTAATTGTGTGCCTAATAGATGTGGCAATAAATTATTGGTTTGTGAAGAAGCGGGTCCCCCTGCTGTCCCCAATAGGATGCTGACACATATGTTTAGGCATATTATTAGGCATACGAGTTAGGCATCCCAATCAATGCTCTTATTGCTCTACTTACTAAGTATTTATAGATAGTCTCTAAATAAAAAAAGACAAGTGGGAGTTTTTTTTAGATCTTAAAGAGATAAAATTACTAAATACATAATCTTCTAAAACACACTAGTGAATATCATGATGAGGCTAAACATGTAAATGATAGACCTCAAGATGATATAATTCTCATTCATAAATCCGCAAGGATATCTCATACATATGATTGATATACTTTAATATCAATGCTGAGGAATATGAGATACAGGATCATGGTAAACCTATTAATCATTATGATGCATTACCAAATATTGAATTTGGTAAATTACTCATACTATGAATGTTAAAGATGTTGTCCATAAAGATAATCAATTTTTGGAAACTTGGTTTATCTTAATTCTAAATAGTTAGACTATAGAATGAAGATGTGTTTCTTCAAAGAGAAGGAAAACCGTAGTAGTTAATTCTTTGTGTAGAAATCATATGGACAATAATGTACACATATTTAATGCATGTTATGTGACAATATTATTAATCATATTAAGCAATTAACTGTGAGTGAATATTCTTTCCTAGGTACATTAAATAGATAAAGATGATAATTGTCATACCTATTTTCATTAATATGAAATTTGACAATAGAATATCAAAACTCCTTCTTGTGTGATTACTTAAGCGAGGACGGTAAGTAATCAAGAGTTTTATGAATTCATATAATCTTAGAATGTGTATAAAATGCAAGAACCCAAGTATGGATCAATGCATGCATCTAGGAGATGGGTCTTATGTTTAAATATGAAATCCATGTATTGATTTATAATTAAAATAAGATAACTCTTAAGTATTCCTGAAAGCTAGTGGGAGTATTATGTTTATTTTCTTAAATTATATATGTTGTATAACATATGGGCAGTAACATTCTAAGATAAATGTTAAGCTTGGAATGAAACTTCACTTGAAAGATTTAGGAAGTAAAACATACAACCTTAGAATAATTGTTTATTGTTATAAACATGTGCGGTAAATGAGTCTAATAGAACATGACATATCATTTAGAAAGTCTCAATGGATACATATCTTTTGATAAGATAAAACATGAATTAGATCTTAAGTCTAACTCAAAGATTCATTATGTACATAATGTTGTGTATTAAAATTGTTGTATCATGCTTTAATGCAAGATGATTTGACAACATTGAAAGTTATTAGATAAATAGTGTAATAAATATTCTAATGGAATATGTTTGGATTTAGAATTACATTCCATAGCCAAGAGGTGTTCCCAGATTCTATGGATGTACATACGACAATTGTTGCGTAATTGTCATAGCCAACAAACTTGAAGTTATTGAAGGCACCAAACATTACACAATAACTGGAGTTTAAAGATGTTTATAAAAGGAGCATATTGTTGGTGTACACAATGATGATGGTTTAATTGAGATGACACTCAATACTAGTCATGGTAAAATTTCATCCTTGATAATGACCATGTAAACTAGTTGTGCTCAATTAAGAGCATAGTTGCATTATACATAAAAGAATAAGAATACTTTTAGAAGTTTGTAAGATGCTTATTATAAATAGGTGGCACACCTTATGAAATATTATATGGCAATATCAAGATATTTAAATGCACACATACAAGAACTTCATTAATTGAATTCTAGAAATAAGTATTCTCAAAATTCCGATAGATCAAAGTTAGTTGGATGTATGTCATGTCAACAAGTATGATTGTCATGACTTGAAGCGTAATTCATTAACTAGAATTATCATTCATTGATCTATTTAGTATGTGGATAAGGGATGTGTTAATACAAATAAGCCATAAAAACGTTTATTTATATTTTACGATTCTAATAATTTGTTGATAACAAACGTAAAATCATTTTACGAAACAAATAAAATACGTAAAAGGTTTGAGCCAATAGTTTACTAACACAGTTTTACTAAACGTATTAAAACTATATCAAAACATGTTTAGTAAATAAGTTATATAAAACCATAGACATTTTTATATAAACAATAACAAGTAATATTGTTTACATCTTATAGAAACGTATATGTATAACAACTAGTGTTTACATAATATAGAAATGTATATATACTTTTTATATATTGTAATGGGTAAAAACCAAAGTCCATGACCCATGATCCATTGACTACGTACAATGAATGTTGTTGGGTAAAAACCAAAGTCCATAACCCATACTCATGGAGCATGATCTATAACCTATGACCCATTGCATGACATCATGTATGAAGTCATGTTGGATATTATCCATGGTCCATGACCCAAAGTCCATGACCCATGACCCAAGATCCATAACCCAATGACTAGGTACATTGCATCTTGTTGGGTATCCATAATTCATTACCCATAACCCAAGGTTCATAACCCATAACCCAGTTTTCAACCCGAAATCCGGACTAAACTGGCGCAGTAGCCGGATCCCTGGTTTTGCACTAGTCGGATCCCTCTAGGGAGGGATCCGTGGGAATAGTGGGACAGTAGACAAGTTTTTTGTCTATAAATAGTGAGTCATGTCTCTCTTGCTCACCACTACTTCACATATACTTTCTCCCAGTATTCTAACATCTCTAACCTCTGATCCAAAGGATCATTCTATGTAGTTTTATGTTTGTGTGATTCTCTAGGTTCCTCTTAAAGGCGAGATCACCGCCTCTTGAAGACATGCAAGCTCAAGTCATGAGTTGCTAAGCTTCGTCATCATCAAGACCACTCAAGTGCATCTTGTTGATAGTTCTTTCTTACCTCCATAGAAGTGTTGTGTTGAAGAGATTAGTGAAAGGTGCCGAAGGGTCGTGTTGAAGGCATTAGTGAAAGGTTCCAAAGGTGTACAATCGATATGGTACATCGATGTACAAGTTAGATAGTTAGAGTTAAAGGATGTTGATGTCCTTCTAGTGTTGTAACAAGGAGTGTGTCTCCTTTGGGTAGATGTGTAGTGGTGTAGTGTTGGGTAGTGGTTCCTCCTTTGTAATGGAACTCGGTATCTAGCCTTGTACCGGATAAAGTGTAGGCGACGTTGTGATAGGTTTGGTTCTACCTCGTGGAAGAACTCGATGTCTAGCCTTGTACTGGATAAAGAGTAGGCGACGTTGTGAAGGCTTCTCCGCCACATTAAGGAGCTTATGTTGTGTAGTGCTTATGAACTCTCGAGTGGGGTACTCGAGGAGTGGAGTAGGGCAAGGAAGGTGTCCTTGTAACCGTACCACTATAAATACTCTTGTCATGATTTTGTGTTCCTTACTCTTTATCTTTTGCATTACTTACTTATATGCTTATCTATCATTATCCAACACACATACCAAATAGATTGACATAAGTCAATCTAAATAGTTTAAAACGGAGTTTTAATCAGT
The DNA here is from genome assembly GCA_019973895.1 of Chrysanthemum seticuspe. NCBI lineage: Eukaryota > Viridiplantae > Streptophyta > Magnoliopsida > Asterales > Asteraceae > Chrysanthemum > Chrysanthemum seticuspe. Next base: position 159,171,500 of record BPTQ01000006.1, read on the forward strand.
AAAACTATTCAACCCCCCATTCTAGTTTTCTACAGGATGTATTAAAAAAATATTATTTAATTGAATTAAAGTACTTGGTACATTTATTTTCATTTATAATAGATTGTATCATGTATTTGCATGTTTAAATCCATGAATAACTTATGTTATTGTAAATGTCCATTGTCAATCAATAATATGGGAATATGGTTAAATTAAGACAAATCTGAGGTATTGGATGAAAATATACTTTGTATATTGAGGAAGGTCCTGCCAAACTCACATGATATTCAAAGGATGTATATCGGACTTATCCTAACCGACATGATTATACTCTATGGATCTTTGTCATCAAGTAAATCATGTGACTGATAAACTTTATTTATCCTTAGACTTGAGATGCAAGGCTGAACGGTCATGGGTGGAGCCCATTTCTGTGAAACAATTTAACATTGTTCATAACTGGTAGTAATAAGGGTTGTTTTTAGAAGTGTCGTGAAATTCATGAGTTGCGCTTATAGTCAAGATAGAATTTGTTCCATCGAATTTATTTTTTAGTATAATACTATTGGGCCCTCTTGTAGGCTTGATCAGATGTATGTGTGGCCACACCTAAAAGAGATCTGGAATACGTCTCGATGATTTTGGGAATCTAGATTAATCAGATATAACGAGAATCAGAATAGTTAAATTATGGAATGACTTAGATCCATATCCATATTTAACATGGTATTTGAAACAAAAGGATATTATAATGATGAATCAGTAAATTGTGCTTTATGAACCCACACTCGAGTTGTTCTGCGGGCATTTGTGTGTTGCTAGATGCTAACCAATATCATTACATTTATTAAACATGTCCAAGTGGGAGCTGTTGTATTGGGAACATATTTATAAACGTATGTCCAGTTTCGAACTTGAGACTATGGGATTACACGCATTGCGTATGAGATTCAATTAATAATAATTAATATATAATAGTTATGATTTAATTATTATTTCACGTAAAGTCACTTAACGGTCATTAATTATTTAACGGTATTAACTAACGGTTGTTAGACGTTAAGTTAGAGGACTCGATTGTAAATAAAAGGAGAGAAGGTTCTAGAAACCCACTCCTCTTCCTTAAACCGGTCGATCACTCCTAAGAGGAGGTGATTGGGCTTGCTTGCTCACCAAGTTTTGATTAGTATAAATATAAACCCTTGGTTTAATTATTTTTTAATCATTCTTGTGAAACCTAGCAAGTCAATTTTCTTCTTCTTTTCCCTCTTTCTTTGACTGGTCGATTCCTTCCATTGTGGAGAGGGATTCGATTTTTGTCCTTGAATAAAAGTGATTGATTTGTTACGTGATCATGAAACTAGCGTTCTAATCAAATCGCTAACAATATGCGTGTACAAGACCGTTTGTAAAATCCCAATTGGATTTTTGGTGTGCCATAATCGAATTACCCTTAAATCAATTTTCATAAACCCTAATTTTAGGGTTTGTGATTTTGATCTTGTTTCATTCGCATGGAAGCTAACAAGGTACATTATCATTTAAATTAAGGTTAATTAATTATGCATATTTGAATCTAAGTATTCCGCTGCGCTCTCATGATGATTATATGCTATTATATGATAAGTAGATTACATAAATTCCTACACTACCTTCATCCCTCTGATGGACTGGATCACTCACAGTGCAAGAAAAGCTTGTTGGTGCTCATAACTATCGAAAATGGAGGCGAGTAATTGAGATAGGGATTTCCACAAAGCAAAAGTAGTTTCATAAAGGTACTATTACTCACTCTAGTACATATGCTAATCTTGCTGAGTTATGGGATACTTGTAACAATATGGTGATTTGTTGGATTATGGGTACTGTAAGTGAGTCCATTGCTAGATCTATTATGTTTGATGGAACTGCAAGTGAGATTTGGCAGCAATTAGGAAAGAGATTATCTTTTAGTGATGGATATAGGAAATATAAGTTGGATAAGGACACTTTGTGAAATTACTCGGTCTGGTTGTTCAATTGGTGAATAATATACAAAAATGAAGTGTGTTTGGGAGGAATTGGATAATCTGAATGTATTGCATGTAATCAGTGCAATTACTCTAGAATGTTTGTGTTCTTGGTTGCATTAATAGGAACAAAGACTTTTTCAGTTTCTCAATGGTTTGGATGATCCATACAGCCATCAGAGAAGTCAAATTATTTAACCATAAACTCAATATTGTTTTACTTTTAGCACTTTAATTCTTATCCCTAAACCGTCAGGTTTAATCGCGTATAACAGAAAACAACTTTGAATGAATATCGGCAAGACTAAGATCATTCTATGTCAACTAAGTGCTTTAACACTCTCATTAGCATATTTCATAAGTATATACATTTGGTTTTAGAAGTTTTACTTAAATCACTTAAGACTTGCATTATGTCTCATGCATGCATACAATACTTAACCAATTCACCACCTTTATATTATATATACATATACACACTTATATTTATCAAAACCAAAATAATCCCCCCCCCCAAGTCCTAAAAACCGGCCATAAGGGAAAAGATACCAACATTCGCTTTTTGAAATTCATAAAATCCAAAAATGCCCTAACATTGATACACCTAAAAAGTCCAACTTTGAAAGTCAATCCCCCCCCCCCTTTCCTCTATTGCTTATGCACACACTTGTGATACAAGGTTGGGTCATTCAATATGACAAAAGTTTTACTGTAAAAGGGCACTTTTGTGAGCCATTTCTTTCACCATTCAAACTCACTCTCATTCCCCTTTTACTCTCATTAAAAACGGCAGCAAACACACTAGGAACAAGGGTTTCAATCTTGGGAAAATTTTTTTAAGTGTTGGTGATCATAAGCTAGGGTTTTGGAACTTCATTTTAGGGTTTTCTTGAGTTTTTTGTGCATTCTCTTGACCATTCACTACCAACACTTGTAAGAATTCAAATGACTCATTTCATACTCATTTAACATTCCATTCTTAATTTTGTATCATCTCTATATGTTTGTTGTGTCGAAAGTTGTTTAAAAGATAGTTTAACAAACCTAAATTCTATCCCAGATTTCAGTCAACTTTAGGACACCATTTAACCACGTTAAATTAATTATGGGCCAAATTCCTTTGAACCAAATTTATATATAGGTCTTGTAGTTCCTGGCCAAATTTTATAATATTTGGATTTTTTTACTATTTTTACCAGTTTACACCAAATCGGGTGTTAGAAAAGTTGCAAATCTTAGTACTCGACAAAAAATGCCTAAATAAAGGACCTAAACCCCACCCTAGAACCTCTACTTGAATTTTTGGAAATTTAAGACATAGATCTAACTCTATGAGTTTGAATTTTGAAAAGTGGATGAAAAACAAGTGAGTTATAGTACGTTGAAGTCAGGAAAAGTTTATGCTTTAACTGTCGTAACAACATATCAGGTTATGAAGTTATATAAATCAAGACCTAAAGCATGTTTTCACAAACCGAGGCCTTGATTTCTTAAAATTAGACATTTTTACCTACGTTTAGAGAGTTGAATTACTAAAATCGGGTTAGAAACGAAGGAGATACACCCATTTGAAGTTTCATTTAACCTAAAATCAGCAACTTTCTTTTTGAATGTTTAGAAGTAAAAACGCGTTATGTTTTTTTTCTTAAGCAATTTAACTTACGAAACTTTATAATAATTCAATACCAGTATATAAGGGTGATAAAATTTTATAAATTCATATGCATTTAGTAATTGTCGTATCATTATTAAGACGACTTATTTATCTAGGTTAGGATTTTGTTCATTGAACTATGTTATACTTTCCCGTATTCACCACTTGATTGAGGTGAGTTTCATAGCCCCACATTTACTTATTTAATACTCGTTTTGAATTACTTTGGGGTGAGATTACATGCTCGTTTACTTAAACACATTACTCGTTTTACTTATGGACACAAGTACGTTAAAATTTTTGGATTTACTAAATTACCACGTTTACCATGAAGTATCCACTATCATGAACCATTATTTATGTAGTAAGCAGGAATGTTTTGAATAGGTCTATTTGGGTTGGCATACCCGTCCGGGTAAGTCGCGCTTACTTGACTTGAATTATTGTGGTCCTGACTCGAATTACTAGGGGTCCTAACTCGAACTACTGGGGGTCAAACGAACGTATTTCATTTAAAGAGTTCGGGTTGTTTTTGGTATGAAATACCCACCGGGGCAACAAAAATATAGAATATGCTAAGGCTTAGGTTTCATGAGATTAGTGTAATAGTAATATTTTTCAATGATATTGTATTTCTTATAATAGTCACACATGAAAATCTTGTGGTCCATTCTACTTTTACCTAAACCTATGAACTCACCAACTTTATGTTGACGTTTTAGCATGTATTTCTCAGGTTCTTGATTTCACTAGTTGTACTACATGGAGCATAGCATAGAGTCGCATTTTGAGATTTCATAATGATGAATATTGTTGCATACTTATCATTTGATTGCAAAACAAAAACTTCATTATATTTGTGAAACTCTCGGTCTATGTTGTAACAACTCGAAAATTTCACGTTAATATTTATTCAAAATATAAACATTTTATCCAAAATCGCATACAATTTGAATTTTAAATATAACTATTTAGATTATCCCGCGCGTAACAAAAATCGACTCTGAACATTTTTATCACACTAGATTAATTTTTAGTCCATTTATAATCATTACATGGAAATTTAAAATTTAATTTCAAATGTTACCAAATAAACCTTGTGATTTACGAGTCTAAACTTACGTTTTAAAATTTTTTACTTATATGCAAACTTGACCTATACCTGCACCGTATTTTTTAAGATGTTTAAAAACTTTTACATTTTTTGAAAAGTCAATATATTTTCCCCCTCCTTTGACCATAAAATCAACACTTGATTATTAACACTAAATATCACAAAATATCTCGTAAACTTAACTAGCCATTTTTAGTCTTTATTGTCAAGCTAAGTTCCTAGATATTTCCAAGACTTAATACCTAAGTAACTAAGATATTCACTTAAACTTCCTAACTAAGTTTAACTAGATATTTAACATTTTTGGTTTTAGATTTAACGTACATTTAACACCAACCGACACTAGAATAGGCCCAGTCTATACATTTTATGTTTTTTGGGTTCATAATAATCATATTTGAAAACTTACATTTCACTTTTTCCATTTTCACGTAAACTTCGTACGTTTTATATGATTATATCAAAGATCAAATCAAAGATGGTAGGGCTTCAACATTTTTAGGTTTTAACAACGTTTACACGCTCCGTTAAACTTATCACTCATTTAATATACTTTTATAGAGTATATTGATAAGTTTTAACATTCCTTACAAATTTTATATTTTTAAGATACCCGGTTTTAAGTTTTGCGATTTAAATACTTAACAATAGAAATTACCAGGACCAAACGACACTTTGTAAACCCAAGATATTATCAAAAATACACATCTTTATTCTAATTTACCTAGGTGGCGTCAATGAGGAGTCACCAAGACACTTGGTGTCTTGGTGATAAACCTTGTCCAAGATCATTACATGTGTTATAACTTACTAGTTAATACTTGTAAAATATCCTAAGTTCTAACCTCCTCAACATATTATATAACAAACTCATTCATCTCATCTTTCTTTCATCATTCAAATGCCCCAACATTAAACCCCTACCATCTTCATCTTTGATCTTCAAGTTCCAAGTTCTACATCATTGTTGAAGCTCTTGTAAAGTTTCACATGATCCTAGTTATAAGTTTCTTCATCCATTGGCTAGATTGTGACATACACAAGTGATCCAACTCTTTCATAAGTCCTAACACAAGATCTTAAGTGCATAAGAGGGTTGAAGGATTCCAAGGGTGTAGTTGTTCTTAGTTCTTACTCTTTTGTTCTTATAATTCTCTTTTCTTTAAGGCCAAAAGTTGTAAGATAAAATCATGATCATCATCCTCATTCTTATGATTTTATGCTTGTTATGTTATGTTATATATGTTAGTTATATTAATCATATTGTACAAAAGCTTTAAAACAAGTAAACATATGTATAAACTTGCTTATGATTTCATATGAAAGTTTATATTAGTAAACTAGTAAATCAAGTATGTTATGCTAGTTATTGTCACCAAAAATATAAATAGAAGACCTTGAATAATATTATGTAGTTGTAGAGAAACTAAAAACAAAAACCTAGCCTTTAGAATTATGTAAAAAGAGCTTGTAGATTAAAAGTTGTGATTAGTTAAACATTTCTAAAAAAAACTTGACATTGATAAAAAGCTTTCTAGTCCGAATTAGCAAAAGTATAAAACACGAAAGTTGTTTGGAATGATGTTTTACATAAAAAAAAGTTAGAATTTTAGACTAAAAACGCAAAACAAGGACAGTTTAACTAAAAAAACAAAATGGGTTGTATTGACTTAAAATGGTTGTTTCAAAAGATTAATTGTGAAACTATATTTCTTTCCAAGACTAGTGACTTACAAAACTTAATATTTCTTATAGAAATATAACATACAAATATTCTAATAAACTTTCCTAAGTTTATTTTACAATCTGAAAAGTGGATTTTTCAATTGGCGAGAAATATGACGAAAACCGGTTTCTAATTCATTAATATGACTTGTAAATTTTATAACTTGTGTAAAACATGAAACTTGTTTAAAATAAAATAAACAAGATCTAAAAAAACTGATTTTACAAACCATGTAACTATTTTAACACTTATGTCATATAATCAAATAAGCAAAATATACGTGTTACATACTAAGTACTACGTTACTAGGAGTTTAAAGTGAGGGGCCTCTTTGGGGTGAGCGTATTGACGAGTTGTTGCATTTGCGATTTTAGTTGTTGGATTTACGATTTTAAGTGTCTTAGCTCATCATCTGTTTACTACATGATCTCTGAATTATGATAGCCCAAACAGTGATACGATATTTAACTAAACACGTTTCATAAACTAAACCATTTCTATAGACAACATACACAATCACTATAAATTATCATGTCCACCGATAGGAACTGCCCACCTATCCAGGTAACCTCACCCGTGAACCACGAATAACATCATGATCAATATAATGACTTATATAGACTCTTTTATATTTTCACATCATTATTCCAAAACCTAAGACGCTACATCATATTCTAGGTTTCACGTAGAGGTTTTTCCGGCTTATCCATCGATTTTGTTATACATTTGATATCATCCACTCACGGTGAGTTCATAGCCCCATTTTTATTCATTTTAATTGTTTTATAGACTCTTGGGGGAGATACATGCTACTACTTTTATTATGATCACAATTGCTTGAAAACAGTATTTTATACTATATCAATTGTTATTGATACCTTATGTGCTATATCAATTGTTATTGATACGTCAAGTTATGTGCTTTATCAATTGTTATTGACATGTCGAGTCAAGTGCTATATCATTTGTTATTGATATGTCGAATTATGTACTATTATCATTGTTTTGATATCCCCAAATAACGATTTCTATTGATACACTGTTAACATTTTGAGATTCATGAGTACAATAAAACTATATTTACCGATAATTGTATTCATTACAATTATTACTAAAACTCTGAAATCTTGTTGTCTGTACTTTAAACTATAAACTCTATGAATTCACCAACCTTTGTGTTGAGCGTTTTTAGCATGTTTTTCTCAGGTCCATAATGTACGAGGCTGGCACAGAGGGGCATGAATGCATCAAGAAGGCTATAAATTATTCTATCATTCGAAAAACTTATTTGATGTAATATGTAACCGTGAAACTACTGGGACCTCATTTTTGTAAACTCTTATATTTGAATAAATCGAATGATAATCCTTTTAAAACGACTCAATTTGAGTTCATTTTCTATTGTTATAACTGTCATACCGTCGAGTAACACCCAGTTTGAATTCCGCTGCATTCACGAAATTGGAGGTGTTACATATATATTGTGATATATTATTTCTTTGATCAAACGTGTACTTTTTCAAATGACTCATCTAAATGTCGTTCTTTATATCTTGTGTCTTTGTGCTATGAAGTCACACCACGGTTACCTTCCGCTGTGATATTTTGGGGGTGTGACAGTCATCAGACAATGCATGATATCTCCGGTTTATAGTTCATTGTGTAGTATATCGACTTTGGTAATCCTTACTTGCCACTTTCATTTCAAAATAAGTTTCTAAAATTTCGGATGAAAATATTAGTTTACCAAGTTTATTCATTGTGTCTTTTAGTATGATAAACAATACCATACCAAATTCAACCCGAGAATTCTCTTAAACTAGATGAGTTTGTATGTTTGTTTAAAAATCTATTCTTTTATTTTCTACTCCAAATACATAGCATGCAATTTTCAGTTAAAATGAACAAGTAGACATAGATACTAAATCTTCAATACAAGTGTGAGTTGTGATCTGACATGTTGTCGAGTCTAGGCAAGTTGACACAAATAACTTTCAAGCCTAATGAGTGTGATAGAACTTGCAACTATTGTGTTGGCAATGCAAGTGTCAAATTTCTTTTTCATAGCACATAGTATAGACATGTAGATTCCATGATAATATCAAGCATAGTTGGAATAATGCTTTGATAATTATCCTTCATCTCGAAAAACAATTATTTGTATTTCCTTCCATGCTTTCAGATATGTTAGGATTTAGAAAATCCATAGTGAAGAGTCGGTCACCCCAACTCTAGTCTAGCATATGTTAGCTCGTAGACATTACGTTATTTACTAGTTATTTAGTTAGTTATTTAGTTTAGAGCAACACTGTGGAGGACGGACGGGTCTTTACCCACTGTATGCCTAATCCACAGTCCTAAGGAGGACGTGTAGTATGTAACTATAAATACCCTCTACCTCCAAAGTTAGAGGGTTGGGCCTTTCACTTAATCTAACCTTCTTTCTTTTGTTTACTTTCTCTCTCTAGAAAAGCTCCCATTCTACTTTCTCTCTCTAAAACCTCATTCTATACGCCCCTTATTGTGATTGTGTATGTGTTTATGAAATCCAATATGCTACAAATGGTTTCAAGAACCATGGTTTGATCATTCATATTTCATGTTCTTGGATTTCTAGTGGTTTTCATAAGGTTTTTGGGGTTGAATGAGTTTAGAGTAGTTTGCATCATTTGGATCATTTCTAGTGTAAAGTTTGGATTTTGATAGTACTTTTGTGTTTAAAATCATTATAAGTGTTTAGGTTTTGATTTGGAAGGCTTGAATCAGCGTTGTTGGGTAGTTTTTGGATTGAAAAGTGGTGTTTTTAGAAAGTTTCCTGGAAGCGATTTGTGTCTCGGACTAGTTTTCTTGGAAGCGATTTGTCTGTTTTTGTGAAGCGATTTGTGTACTAAGCGATTTGTCTGTCTAGCGATTTTTCTGTCTAGCAATTTGTCTGTCTAGCAATTTGTCTGTTTAGCAATTTGTCTATTTAGCAATTTGTCTGTTTAAGCAATTTGTCTGTTTAAGAGATTTGTCTGTTTAGCGATTTGTCTGCTTAAGGATTTGTCGTTTGAGCGAGTTGGGAATTAGGGTGCGATTTTTCAAGTGTGCGATTTGTGGTATGCGTTTTGAGAACTCTGCGGTTTGACAAAAGTGCGGTTTGACCATTTCATCAGTGCGTTTTGTTGACTTTTCCCGACAAAACTTCAAACGGCCATAACTTTTGAACCGTAACTCCGTTTTCAGCGTTCTACCCATCAAAATGACCGTGAGAACGAAGAGAATGGCACGCCGAATGAACTAGGTCAACCTTCGAGGCCTAAATCTGTTCCGAACAGAAGTTATTGAGGTTTTTAAGTTTTTAGACCTAAATTTCTCAGGAAAATCGTGCAACAACCAATCCAAATCTCAACTAAACAACACCTCAACTAATCCTACAAACAATCATAAGTCCTAACACATAATTGTCTATCATTGTATCGATCCATCAGTTATCTTAATAAGTTCTATTGGTCATTGCTTAACGGTTTCTTCTTGATTTTGTAAAATCCCGCGAAAGATTCTATTTCTCGGTTTAAATCATAGATTTGTAAAATCCCGTGTACACAACAACATCATGTCTTACACTCCTGATTCTGTGATTTCAGAAGTACTTAAATTGTATGAGGCTGTGGACAACAATGATAATGTATGCTACACTGAACAGTTAAAGATGATTGAATCAATCAATGAGGATGTGAGATCTTCGTGTTCAGAGTCAGAAGAGAGAGAATTGCACCTGTTTAGACTACAGAATGCCATGCAAAAGGAAAGTAGCATTGAACCTTATCAACAACTTCACTCATACCTTATGTTACTCACATCGATAGGTATGGAACGAACATGCAATGCCCTTTTTCGTCAAGACTTATCCACATTAACGGGAACATTACTATTGAACTTAGAACAATTGGAACAACAACTTGATAAAGAAAAGGTTCAAAGTTCCAGTGCTGCACTTCAAGTGATCTACAACCAATTTCAGTCATTCATCAGTGGGGAATTTACATCAGATTATGATCAAGACATGACTGAAATGTCTTTCAAGAGACACACTGGAATGGAAATTAGCGTGTTCATAGAGACACTTATCCATCTCATGGATAATGTGGAAAAGTATATTGAGGAAGTTACTCAGAAAGATGAAAAAGTGGATGAGAGTCTGATGCAGTTGAGAGAAAGTTGTGATGAGTTGGGTAATGTATCAGTTGAAGAATCGGGTGTTGCTGAATGCAGAATGTCAGAGACAGCAAATAATGATGTAACTAGTTGTTCAGTTACTCCTAACACACAAGAAGTAGATGCAGTAATCAGAAAGGGGAATGAATGTCGGGCATAATCAAAAGATTGTAGTGTTGAGTCGGGTAAAGCACCAGATGATGGATCAGTTGACACTGAATACACAGGCTCAGAGATAGATAAGCTTGACACAGCCAGCGGTCTAGTGACTCTTGTTACACATGATGTGGATGCAGATATCAGCCCGAAAATTAAACAGGTGTCATGTAATGAGGTACCCTTAACTGTTCAACATAGTGCATCTGCTAAAGTACTTAAACAAACTGATCATGATGCTGAACATGACTTTGATAAATGTTCTGTAACTGAGGCTGAGTCTGAGATTAAGTGTTTCAAAACAAAAGATATGGTTGATAAAAAGGCTTTTGATGAACTTTCAAACAAATTTTCAAATCTTGAAAAACATTGCATTTCACTTGAAATTGCGATACAGAGTAAAGAAGAAAGTTTTCAACTTAACAAACCATGTAAAAATCCAGAACTTCCTGAATTCCGTGAACTTTTTGAAAGTAACACTTTGAAAGCTCAGCTTCAAGACAAAGAGTCAACCATTTACAATCTGAAGAAACATATTTATGTCCTGAATTTGAAAAGTAATTTAGTCATGACTAAACAAGACATCGATGCTATTGAAACAAGAAATAATGAATTGGAAATTTATGTGGCTAAATTACTTAAGGAAAATGAGACTTTGAAAAAGCATCAAAAGGACCTAAGCGACTCTATCGATGAAACTAGAACTAAGTCCGTGGAACAAACAAAATCTTTGATAGCAAAAATTGATGAACTCAAAGCTCAAATTCAGGATAAGAATTTTGCGATAGTTGCCTTAAAGAATGAGCTTATAAAAACTGTAGGGAAAAGTGTGGACACTAAGTTTACAAAACCAACAACCTTGGGGAAGCCAGCTTCTCATTCCATTAGAGACCGGTCTGTTGTTAGGCAGCCTACTGCATTTATATCTGAAAGAACAAAATTTTCAAAAACACGGTTTGCCTCCCAAGTTGATGTGAAACAAGTTGATGTGAAACACGTTTTGTCAAAACTAGTCACTTCACCTTATTTGCCTAAGAATTCACATGATATGAATGACTTGTTCAAGAACTATGATCTAGAAGAAGCTAAGAAAAAGGCATAGATTCAAAATGATGGAATTTTAGGTGTCAGACCTAGGGTGATGAATTCTACGAGATTTCAAGGCACTGCTAGTAGTTTTAAACCATTACCTAGAAACACTCAACTAAACACTAGGGATTGGCTTGGATCTAAGAGTAGTTGCGTTTCGAATAAATCTATTCCCATAGCAGATTACTCTAAGAACTCTAGATCATTTTCTGAATCCAAACAAGCTGTTTGCTCAAATTGTCTGAAATGCGTCTTTAAGGCACATCATGATAATTGTTTTTCAAAATCCCTAAAGAAAGTAAATGCTCATGCAAAGGTTCAACCTGTTAAGTCTAGGATTTTCACTAAGTCATCAACTGTGTATATGAAGCAAAACAAACCAAAAACTTCGCCTAGATGGATACCAACTGCTAAATCTGTGGAAACTACGAATAAGGATTGGTCTTCCACTATGCATAAGAAGCCTAACAATCCTAGACCTTGCAATAAGTGGATACCGTCTGGTAGAATGTTTAAGGATGCTGGACTTAGGTGGATACCTATCGAAAAGCTGTTTACCAATGGCAAAATCAAGGTTGACCGTGAAACCCCAAAGAGTTTGGATACTAATGTCACTAACCCATATATATGCAATCAAGCTTGTAATGTTAGTGCAGGTACTCCTTTCTTAGTTGCAGATACTTCGATCCTTCAATACATGGACTGGCTTAAAGTATGGATAACAAAAGGATTGATATCTCATAACTCACGGGTTCTAGTAACTCAACCTTGATATTTATTCGGCTATGACGTCTGTTCACATTAGTTCAGGCCTCGTACTTCATCATTATGGTGTCTGTAGATAACACTTCAGGCCCCGTTCCTCAAAGAAAAGAAGAGTGTACGCCTCAGTGCGCTTTATCTTCATAAGAAGAGAAATCTTCATTTTATGACCATTCTCATCGACATTCTTCATCAACAAGCTTCATGTTTTTCCATGCTCATTCAATCCTCAAGTGGATCTACGTTCATTGGTGTATATTCTTATTCACTTGCTCAATGAAAAATGGCAAACTTCATTTGCAATTTTTTAGGGGAAGAAGAGTGAAGAAACTAAATGTCAGTCATCAAGGGATCTGCTTACCATTGATCGTATTTTTATTCCTTTGCCAAATCAAAAAATGGCAACTTCGGATGCAACTTTTGAGGGGAAGAAGAGTGAATATACTACATGTTGATGGATGCTTGAGTTATGGTCATACGACTCTCCAACGCCTAATGTCTTCACTCACTAAGGAAAACTGGGATTTACTATTTGGGATTCATTGTTTTCAAGATATGTTTGATGAGTACTTCCAACCTCCAACGAATGTTGATTATCCAATTTCTGAAGCTCATGCTCCGGTTCCTACTGACTCAACTAGTTCACCATCTAAGAAGTACTTCTCAGAATTCTCAAGAAACCTTATCTCCAGTTATTTCACGAGGTGTTGATAATGACTATCATGATATTGTAGTTGCACTATTGAACAATGATCCGCTCTTTGGTATTCCTTTGCCAAATCTTCACGGATTATTGTTCCTCTCATTGTGCACGCTATAAATCAACCTCATGAACATTAAGGAAAATGACTACCTCATCCGCTTGAAGACATTATTGGTGAATCTTCCAGATCAGTCTCTACATGTATACCTTTAGGAAGAATGCATTGATGTTGAGAAATCATTTGTTCCGGTTCATTCAATGGATCGATGTACATCCGATTGTATGTTTATTCACGTGTTGGGCATTTGACACAAGTTGATTACTTTGGAGTTAATCATTTATCACTTATTTGAGATTGAAGTTGACTTTCACAAAGGTGTGTTCTTATTTTATAACTTGCTCGGGCTTAAGAATTTGAGTTGAAGACTTGGTTTATCTAGTTACCAGTTGTCGGGGTAGATGGTTGAAGACCTGGTTAACTATCACTATTAGGAGTTACGTTGTTTTCCTAATGTGTCACACGTAGATTACGTTGTGGATAATCGCAAGAGGTGTTAATGTCTCATACTTTGTTTGAGTATTGAGTACTTAGAGATTTGCTTGGAGCGTAAATTCTCGACACCGTTCTTCCAACATTAGTGCAAGATTAAGATACAAACGCGAGGAACTCTTCTTCAGTTTCATGTTTGGTATATCGGGTTTGCTTCATCAGTGGTCACTTCAAATTGTCTACATCTAGGTTGGTTAAGATAGTTAGTGAGAGTTTCTGTAGCAGTTGATTCTCACAGGATTCAGTTGAGCTAATCGTTTGTTCTTCTCTATTTCAAGAGTATTTTGCATGTATAATGTGTTGCTGATTCTGAGGTATCAAAACCAGCAAGGGGGAAGGAGATATACATCTAAACACACAACGAGTACACGTGATGAACTTAATACTTCTTCTCTATTGAAGTAATCACGGGAAAGACAAATGTCATAACCACAGAGAAACTCAGTGTTTAACTCGTAGCCTTTGGTGTGTTATTCCAACTATTTGGGGGAATGATGTATTATTCCAACTATTTGGGGGAATGATGCATTATTCCAACCATTTGGGGGGAAGTGGTCTCTGGATACTTTTGGTATGTGTTAACTCAGCTTTCAGTAGGAAGAAATATGAGAAGAATATGTGGAGCGTGAGATGATATTGCTTATCGACATCTTCTATATGATTTATGGTAGTGCTTCCGGTTATCGCTTCATGTACACAATGCAATGATGATTCCAATGAGATCGCAACCATCAGGGGAGAGATATGTGTACATCAGGGATGCACAACATGTTCACTTGATCGAGCTAATTCAGTTATTCTAGAGTTGTCATCCGCAGAGATGATTAGTGACTCAACATGTTACATAAATGTCATCGTCTCTACTCTTGTTGGGTACATGTGTACATTATGGGCTGATTGGTTATATGTTAGATAACTGGAATGCATTTGGTGAAATGAAGATGTTGATAAATTGTTCTCCCGAATAGACAATTGCTCAAACTCGAAGAGTAATGTGTACATCGAGGACGCACAACAGGATCATGTGATCAGGCTTAATCATTTATTTCGGTTTTGGTAACTGCAGAAATGATCCGTGTTAACTTGTTACTTCGTTGTTATCGTCTTCTTCGGGTTCTTGAGCTTCATACAATTAGACTGTTTGCTTTACTTCTTCTTCTTGGGGGGAATGGTCTTTTTACGAGGATTGTCGGTTTGGGGGGAAGCTGCCAAAGATTCACTTTTGAAGGCTCAAGTTCTTGCGATGATTCAAGTGCCTCGAATGCTTTGGTGGTGAAAGTTTAAGAGATGATGACTTCTATCTTCTACAAAGTGCTGAACGATTTCCTTATCTCGGTACTTGTATCATCATCTTCTTAAACTATTTCTCTATCTATGTAAATAATTTTCAAAAACCATAATAGAAAAATATAAAACCTTCAAAAATCCATAAAAATCAGAAATTTTGAAAAAAAAATCAAAGACATGTCTTCTAGTATCGATAACATCTACGGTCTTATAAATGTCATTCAACAATGGCACGGGACCATAGATGAAGTTCGAGCAGAAGGTTTAAATATTTCTTTTCAAAACATGTCTCAAAATGTGGTTTGCAGTTATTTCAGACTGTAACTCGTGCTTAAACCATGGCTTGCTATTATTTCCGATAGCAACCCGCTCTTCAAAGAAGGAAAGTGTTGCGCTAAACCAATTTTCAAAATTTTCGTGCACTAATCCTAAAACAAAATGAGGAAAGTATGTCGAAGGACTGCTGTTCCTACTCAAATATTTTTCCTTCTAAAATTCTTCAGAAAAATATTTGTTTTAACAAAATGATGGAAATCAAGTTGCTTGAAATTCAATCAGAATCATGTTTTCATAAATTTGCAAAAACCAAATCAATGATTTCAGCTTATTTAAAACTTTTCATAGAAAGAGTCATTGATTGAGGGGGAGAATGTTTTTCAAATTTACATCATCTAACGGGCTTTCTTAATCATCCTACGAGCTTATCAGAAAAAAAGATATTTGCCTATGTTGAAGGACTAGGAATCTAGGATGTGATTATTAGGATTAGATGATTAGAGTTTAATAAACATATAATTCTCATGCCTTTGTATGATCTGATTGACATGTTGGATTGACTTTTATTAGTCGATTGCTGTTTGGGTGTTGTCGACCACCATATATCTGTTTGTGTTGACTAACGTATGCAGATAAGATGGATTATAAGAATTTTCCCGATCCGGATCCCACAAATGCAGATGATTGGATGCCAAAAGGAAAGGGTAACTATTTCTTGGGTCGACAAAAGAAGAAAAGGAGCTTTATTAGATCTCTCTATGTAAAGTTGGCACGTTAGATGCAACTTAAGAGGTCTCACTGCATCAGCAGATGGTTTTCTTTCATCCTCTCAGCAACAACAGAAGCAACTTATTATTCTCTAGCACCTAACGTATCTTGTGCAGGAAAAGTAGTGAATGATACCATTTTTAAACAATTCTGAAAATATTGTTTTGAAAATGGAAAATATTGTTTTCAAAATAAATTGGACTTAAATTTTGGAAATCACCGAACTTCATTTTATCAAATCTTAAATCACTCAATCATCTACAACGATCATCGATTGAGGGGGAGAGTGATTTAAAATAAAATATTTTCAAACGATATTTCTTCATAAAAGTTCCGGTGTGTACGTAATAAAGTGGTGATCTAAAGATTTAATGTTATGTCATGGTATGATTTTCTTTAAAACTCAAAGATCTTTTTAAATAAATTTTTTTTCTGTTCTTGTTTGATTGTGAAATTATTTTATTTTACTTAAAGATCTCTTAAAACTATCATACCTGACACTAACAATCTTTAATGTCTAAAATTGATCCTTATCAGTCATTTTTCAAAATTAAAATTTGCCACATCTTTCCCCAAAATTTTCTAAATGATTTAAATCAATTGGGATCACAAATCTCAAATGGTTTGATATTTTTGATCGGGGGAGAGATCGTGATTTAAATCTCAAATCTGTTTTAGTCCTTTAAAGGCACTTCTGCCTCCATGTGCCAAACGATTTCAATATATAATACACATGATTGAGAAGGAGCATTTATCCAAAAACAAGATGAGTATTTAAACCAGGCCACATTTTCTCCCATGTTTTCTAAACCTAATTAAATCTCTTGAGATCCAAAATCTCAAAAGGTTTGATATTTTTGATCGGAGGAGAATTTGTGATTTAATTATGAAATCTGATAAATGATGATCGATTTGATTCAAAAGTGCAGGCTGCTCTCTCATACGTGTTAAACGCTTTCGAATCTCGAAGCACATATTGAGGGGGAGCATTTCAAAAGAAAATAAACTTTCAAGGTACAAAGATTTCTATGTTTCAACATAAAGTACCTTGATTGATTTTCTAATGGTTTTCTTAATGGCAAATGTGATCGTGGAAGTTCTTCGAAAACCTCTTTCTTCTATGTGTTAAATGATTTCAAAGAACCAACGCACATTTTGAGGGGGAGAATTTACCAAGAAGATCAAATGGCTTTTTCCACGGAAATTGAGATCAAAGAAATTTTTCAAAGACCTCTTGCCTCCATGTGCTAAACAATTTCAAAATCATAAGAGCACATGTTGAGGGGGAGCATTTCTAAATAATCAAAACAATTAAGGTACAAAATGCTTTGATATTATATCACAAGTACCTTGATTGATTTTCCAAATGATTTTTCAATTGGTTTCAAGAAGGAATGAACAATACCAAAAGACCGACCAATTTACTTTATGCATGGTGTTATAAGGATGGTTAGGTTAGGTATTCGTTCCCACGATCCCACCAGAGCCGGAGGGATCTACACAGGGACAATCCACTAGATAGTGTAGAGTCCTTAGGTATGATGAAAAAAGGAGAAAAGTGAGAAATAGGAAGAGTGCGGACTGAGATAGAGCTAGAACTGGAATAAACCCAACAAGGTTCTCGTAATGAAATCTCGGTAAGCACTGAAGGGGTTGAAGAATGAAAAAGAAATGAATGAGAAAAGGGTGAAAAGAAATAGCCCTCCAATAATTCAACCTTTAGGCAGAAACCGGGTTCAATACATATGCTACTGGTGGTTACCAAGGTAACACTAGTATTGAAGACAAGACGTCATGGACCCAGTGACGCACTGCACCTAACTTCCCAAGCTACTCAAGTTCCTCTTAAAAGGACTTGTTTCATTCTCATGGGGAACCTGCATAATCTATCGACTTTTTCTTAGAGATTGTTGATATTGAAGAAGGAGACCCTCTCCCTAGTCTCTGGCATAGGAAACCAAATATGCACGATTGAGTCTAGAGCCAAGAGATCATCCACAATATCTCATTAGGACACAAAATTAATGAAGACTTGCTGTTTCACACAATGTGGAAAGTAAGTATATATTAAGAGTCCTACGCATTATCCTTGTGATATTGCTAGAACATCCGAGTGATATGTTAAATATTCACGATGAAGATGGAAATCCTTCTAGAGCCAACATCAAACAAGCTCTTGGTGGGTGACATGTGAGATCTTTCCAAAAGATCAAGCTTGTGACAACTGGATAGAAACGATGGGGCGATTCATTCTTGAATCAACCTTGGTCCAGGAAATGAATTGACGAATACTTTTGGAAAAACCGTTCGATGTGCAAATCTTCTTTTCTCTAGCACATCGAATGTGTATTCATGTTTTCAAACACAAAAAATATCTCTGATTGAAAAAAATACTTTTTGAAAAACCGTTCGATGTGCAAATCTTCTTTTCTCTAGCACATCGAATGTGTATTCATTTTACAAATACAAAAAGTATTTCTATTTGAAAATTGATCTTTCTCATAAAACCTTCGTCGTATTGCAAAACTCTTTCTTCTAAGCAATACACGATTGTTTTTCAAATCAATTTTTCATCAATCAGTGAATCTCAATTCGCTGGTTCACTCACTCCGTGTTGTCTTCTTTGAGACGTTTCGGTTTGAGAACGGCTAGAGCAGCTGTGAAACCCTGTCAAGGAGATTCTTCGGAATTTTACCTGATCACAGGCAGTACTTGTACTGATCAATGGGGAACCGTGGGCCATGCACCTCAATTCAACGCAAAGTGATCAAAGACACTTTCGTGCGCTTTTATTGCTAATTGTTGTCTGCAAGAACACCCGATGGTTGCAGCTGATCATAATTGAGGAGTCAATCCATAGCCGCATGCTCACACAACACTTTCATATCAAAGAAATCATGTTATGTGCATATCTTCATCAAGTGACTCTGGTATTTTCACTCCATGCTTCTGCTACGCTGCTGTAAATGTCATGAATCAACAAAAGCTTCCGCAACTCTAATGAGAAGATATCATGATCCAGAATGTGAGCATGTCGGTCCATAAGTCACAACTTCACATAATGGCGATACAACAAAGGATGAGTCAGAGATTTGCTGTGGCTGATGATCTTAAAGCTGGCTCAAAGAATCATCTACTCGTGGATCAGCTCAAAGACCTCCACTAAAAGTACAAAGTATTTGGACTTTGAAGAATTCACTGCTAAAGCACAAAGAATGCAAATTTTGAATAATTGAAGTCTACGAGCTCAAGAACGAAGTCAAGAATAGAATGCTAGGACACAAAATGTAATTCATGGGGTGACCTCTTTTAGGGGGAGATTGTTAGGATTTATAAAATCCATAGTGAAGAGTCGGTCACCCCAACTCTAGTCTAGCATATGTTAGCTCGTAGACATTACGTTATTTACTAGTTATTTACTTAGTTATTTAGTTTAGAGCAACACCGTGGAGGACGGACGGGTCTTTACCCACTGTATACCTGATCCATAGTCCGAAGGAGGACGTTTAGTATGTAACTATAAATACCCTCTACCTCCCAAGGTAGAGGGTTGGACCTTTCACTTAATCTAACCTTCTTTCTTTTGTTTACTTTCTCTCTCTAGAAAGGCACCCATTCTACTTTCTCTCTCTAAAACCTCATTCTATACGCCCCTTATTGTGATTGTGTATGTTTTTATGAAATCCAATATGCTACAACATAAGTCCTAAGCACATAAGTTAACCAAACTTTAGGAGTTTGATAAAGATCAAGCAAGCATTGTCTTACTAAAGACTTTATGTGATTTTGAATCCTATGGTGCATGTAAACCATGAACAACCTTTTCTAACACATGAATTGTGCAATTGGGATTTTGGGAAATGTCATGCAAAATCCTAAGTGTTCCCAACTTGTGACCTAAGGGTTCGTTGATTCAATTCCTCTACCACTTGTTTTATTGTATGACCCCTAACCTCTTTAATTGTCTTGGAATTTCCTTCTTCCGAGACTTTTATCCCTAATGACTCGTCATGGTTTTAAACAACTTTTTCAACCACGGGGTCACTATCCTCTACTGTTAGGATTTAGTAAATCCGTATAGAAGAGTCGGTCACCCCAACTATAGTTTAGCATAAGTTAGCTCGTAGACTTAACGTTATTTAGTAGTTATAGATTAGCATAAGTAACACTGTGGAAGAATGACGGGTCTTTACCCACTGTATGCCTGATCCACAGCCCGAAGGAGGGCATAAGAATGATGTATAAATATCCCTCTCCCCACAAGGGAGAGGGTTGGATGTTCACTTGAATCTAATCTTACAATTTTGTTTCTCTCTCTAAACATCCCATTCTCTCATCTCCCTCTCTCTCTAAACCCACGAATCACATAGCTATTTCATTGTGTGTTATGATATCAATTATCTTACAATTAGTGTCAAAGCCCATGGTTTGATTAGCTAGGTTGTTTGTGCGTTTTCTTAGTTGTTTTAGATAGAAAATTTGGTTTTGGAAGGTTTTTGGTCTTATACTTGGCTTTCTTTGATTCTCACATTTGTGGTGTTAAAGTAAGTGTTTTAGAGTAGTAATAACCTTCTAGGATCAATTTGTGTAAAAGAAACCAAGCAAAAATGTTCAAAAGGGTGAATTTTAGGAGGTTTTAGGTGAAAAAGTAACTTTGCTCTTCCCTGCGATTTGTCTCTCGGATACTGTTCATCGTTGCAATTTGTCTGTTTTTGGTTGCGAGTTGTCTGATCTTTGCTGTGATTTGTCTAGTTTGGTGCTGCGATATTATTATTATATTATTATCGTGTTGCGATTTGTTAGCAGAGGACAAGGATTATGTTTTGACAACTAGCTAAAGGACAAAAAGGATGATAGTGACACTTGTACCTGATTGATAGTGACTTGCGGTTTGTCTGGTTCTGCTGCAATTTGTCCCTGCATTTTATCAAGTGTTGCGGTTTGTGTCCTTGCATTTTGATATCTTGCGAGTTGACAGGTTGCGATTTGTGATGACTGCGTTTTGTTAGTTGCGTTTTGAGTACTCTACGATTTGTCTCCTGAGACTTTATAAGTTGTGGTTTGTGTCTGCGGTTTGAAGGTTGCGTTTTGGATTCTCTGCGGTTTGATTGTTGCGGTTTGACTACAACTGCGATTTGAGAGTCTGTGATTTGAAGGGTTGCGATTTGAGTTATTTGAAGACAAATCTTGAGTTTTGTCTAGGAGACACCCTGCCCAAAACTTTATCTGGACTGTAATTTGATTCAAACTTTACCAAATCACAATTAAACTACAATTCACCTAATCCAAACACTCCAATATCCCTTTTAACATACAATCACTAATCATTGAATCGATCCAACGGTTATCATAACACGTTCAACTTAACAACATTTCACGGTCTCTTACTAATTTTTTTAAAATTCATTAACCACAACATCATGCCTCATACTCCTGATTCAGTGATATCTGAAGTACATAAATTGTACGATGTTTTTGATAACCATAAGGGTCCTAACTATATAGAACGGTTAAACATGATTGAATCGGCCAATGATAATGTGAGATCTTCATGCTCGGATTCAGAAGAGAGAGAAGTGCACCAATCACAGCAACTGCATGTTCATGCAAAGGAGAGTTGTATTGAACCTTTTCGAAAACTTTATTCACACCTCTCAGCACTTCTAACTGAAAACAAATTCACAATGGGATTCGAATGAGCATTTAATGCACTTTTCCGTCAAGATGTATCAACATTCACGGGTGTTAATACAAATAAGCGGTAAAAACATTTATTTATATTTTACGATCTTCTAATGTTTTATCGATAACAAACGTAAAATCATTTTAACGAAACAAATAAAATACGTAAATGGTTTGAGCCAATAGTTTTCTAACACACTTACGTTTTCACATAAAACACTAAAACAAGTATAAGTGATTTTATGATTTAGTAATACATATGTACAACAACTAGTGTTTACATATTGGGAAAATATATACATAACTAGTATGTATTATAAATGGGTAAAAACTTCAACCCATGGTATTGACCCATACCCATTTGACTAGATGCATTGCATCTATTTGGTACATTGTATCTAATAAAATAACCATGGATCAACCCATAACCCATGACCCATAACCAAAATACCCATGGGCAAAGAGGAGCGTCCCACGGATCCCTAACATTACATTAGATGGATCCCTTGAGGGTGGGATCCGTGGAACAGTAGTTGTTTCTCCTCTATAAATAGTGAGCAATTTCTTCCTTTTGGGTTGCCACTCTCACACATACTTTCCTCAAGTATTGTAACTCTCTAACCACTGATCCTAGGGATCTTTCTATGTAGTTTGTCCTTTGTTTTTGTGTGATTCTCTAGGTTCCTCTTAAAGGCGAGATCACCACTTCTTGAAGCCGAGCAAGCTCAAGTCCATGAGTTGCCATGCTTCGTCATCATCAAGACTACTGAGGTTCTCTTGTTGATAGTTCTTTCCTCTTCCATAGAAGTGCTGTGTCGAAGGCATTAGTGAAGGATGCCGAAAGAGTCAAGACGAAAGCATTAGTGAAAGGTGCTTAACGTCCGTGTCAAAAGCATTAGTGAAGAATGCTAAAGGTGTCAAGACGAAGGCATTAGTGAAGAATGCCAAGGTCGTATAATCGATGAGGTGCATCGTTATACAAATAGTGATAGTTTGATTCCAAGGATGTTGATATCCTTGATGGTATTGTAATAAGGAGTGGGTCTCCTTTGGGATTAAGTGTCGTGTAGTGTTGGGTAGTAGTACCAGAAAAAGAGTAGGCGATGTTGTAAAGGCTTCTCCGCCATAAGGAGTTGGTGTCGTGTAGTGATTATGAACTCTCGAGTAGGTGACTCGGGGAGTGGAGTAGGGCAAGGAAGGTGTCCTTGTAGCCGAACCACTATAAATACTCGTGTCGTGGTTATGTGCTTTTTACTCTTTATCTTTCATTACACTTTTATATATCTATCTATCAACGTCCAACATACACATCTAAATAGATTGACATAAGTTGATCTAAATGTTTTAAAACAAAGTTTTAATTGGTAAAACTATTCAACCCCCCTTCTAGTTTTTCACAATTGGCATCAGAGCTTCGTTAACAAGTTTCTTAGAGTATGTTGTACTTTAAAAACTTGATACGATCCGTGTATGTTTGAAAACTACAAAGAAGGATTTTTTTTAAGTCATGTTTAAAAAAATCATTATAGTGTTACTGTTGGACAATGATAGAATGGTCTAATGTTTTCCTTGTTAAGAATTCTCCATACTTGGATTTGGGCATACCAAGAAGATCATGAAGAAACTATCTAAATATTTCTTTTCGTAAAAAGAATGTTTAGCATTGTTTTCCTCATACATGGATCTGGAGATTCTGAGAAGATCACAAAGCATTTCCTCTAAATATTTCTTTTCTTAAAAAGAATATTTAGCAAAGGTATAATCGTTAATAAATTACATTAATTTTTTTATCTTAGTTGTATGATTAATCTTTATTAGTAATTACTTAAGTAGTTATCTATATTGATATCATCATCAAGAATGGTATTCTTCGATTGATTTATATATAGACTACACTACTGATCTGTAATAATGATATCTCGGTTATACGATAACCTCAATCATTATTCATCACAAAAGGATTATTGACACTTCATCTATGTCAATGAATATCCATGTGAAATTTCTTATATTATGATAAAATGGGATTTTATCATAATCTTTAAAAAACCTCCCAGGAATTGTGACTAATTCATAAAAAGGGAATGTCATCAAATAGGATTAGTATTAAACCGTCAAAACCCCAAATCATAAGTTATAGAGCTTAAACATCAAACTCTAGGCGTTTTAGAACTCCCAAACCAAAGTTATCAAGGAATGCTTAAACTGATTTTTGCTGTCATGCCGGATCCCTGAGCTTGAACTAGCCGGATCCCTAATGAGAGGGATCCGTGGGATCCGTGCAACAGAAAACAGCATAAGTTAGTAATGATCACTGTGGAAGTTCCACAACCACTTTTCCTTCAAAGACTCACGAACAAAAACCCAATTACTGTTCACAGGAGCAATTTGATCATTTCCTTCAAGCATAACAATCTCTTGTGTAAGTATAATATTCACTACATTATTAATTTAATTCCTTGATTTCTAGAATTACAATTTCTTCATTTTTAGAAGTTGGGTTCAAATGAGTTTATCATAATTTGTAACCACATTGTTTTCTAAGATAATCCAAATCAAAGAATTAACATTGTTAATACAAATTAAACTCATTTCTTGAATTCAATAAAAATGATTTGAGCAAAATTGTGATCAAACCCTTTAGGCTACTATTCATAATTAACACCACATTGTGGTTGTGTTGTTTAGGAACAAACATGCCAAGTAACCGACAACAAGACTATCAAGATACCGCCCATTACATACCAATGTACCACAGAAAAGATGGGCTTAGCCCGGAAGATAGGAAAGCTTTTAAAATGCTCGAAAAGAGACTTTTTCATGAAGGTCGTGTAGTAGAACCATCGTTTCTTGCTAACACCGACATAAGACAAGTTTTTGGGACCATTGGCTTTGATTGTTTATTGGATATAAACGAACAAATTTGCCCGGTTTTCGTACTCGAGTTCTACAAGAAAATGAGGATAGTTAGAAATGATGATGGGTCCATCTCAATTGTCTTCATTATAAATGAGCATGAGTACACCCTTTCGCTTGTGGAGTTTGGAAGAATACTACGGGTTCCATATCAAGGAGTTTGCATGTTTTCCAATGAATGGTCTTTGGAGGAGATACACGATATGGTTGATCATCATGAAATCTACCACATAACAATCCCGGAAGCAACCACGGTAAGGGATACCATGTTCATGCCAAGGGCATCCCCATCGAGGGTCACTAGAAAATCAAAAGTGATCTATAGGGATCCTTTCCAAATGAAGCTCTCCGAGATGTACGCATTGTATAGGAAATGGGAAGTTGTGGTGAGAGGGAGAATGTGTTGTGCTTAGTAGGATACAAGGATCACCCCAACGCATGCCTAAGTTTCATGATCTATTGCCTAGTGACCGAGACTCGCTTCAACCTTGCATACTACATGATTAAGAGAATGGCAAGTGTAAAAAGCATGGACAAAATGGTGCTCCCTGATTCGTGCTAAACCGTCAAGTTTTATCACACAAGCTAGCCACTTGTGAATGGCTAACCGTAATAAACTTCAGACAACTCAGACACAAATGCAATGAAGTCCAGGAGAGTATAGTGTTTCCCCAGGTCGCTATGTCCCAACGAGCTGTGCGAGAATAGTCAAACGAATAGTGATCGAGAGGATTTGAACGGAAAAGAGATATGATTGATTATAATTATACCTAAAGAGAAAGTTTACAAATTACAGGGGCTTAAATGCAAATTAAAGAAAATTAAAAAGATAAATTATATTAAATAAACGCTATCACTATATTTAAACTGATGTTTTTGATTTTTCTTTTATAAAACTTAAATTAAAAAAAACTACGTGACGTACAAAAGAAAATGTGAAACTGAAGCAATATTAATCCTAAAAATATGAAAATGACATTTTTACAAACCTAATGATAAGAGAAAATTTTTAGAAAAATAAAATTATTTTTATTACTATTTATCTAATTATTATTAATTAAAAACTATTTTTAACTATTTAATAATACCCTAAAATATAATAAAATATGAAATAAAGCTAGAAAAATGAAATTATGACTTAGAAAAATCTAGAATAACTAAAGAGAATTTTCAAAACTAATTTTGTATTTTTCTGATTATTTTTCTATTTTCTATGAATTAAAAACTATTTAAAATTAATTAAATTACTAAAAATTACAAATTAAACTATAAAAAATCTGGAAAAATAATTTTTTGACTTTTTATATTTATCTTAACCTAGGAAAAATGAAAACTTATTTTTTTGAAGTTTTTCTGATTTAATTGTATTAAAAGCTAATTAAAATTGCCTAAAAATTATTTTAAATGAAGAAAAATAGCAAACAGTGCTAGAAAAATATGAAAAGTTCAAGAAAAGTCTAAAATAATATACTGAATCTAAGAAAAATATGAAAACAGTAGTTTGTGTGTGAGAAAATGAAGCTGCAGTGAAACTGCTTAAGTAATAAGCACTTGGAATAAGCCAAAGGGACCAACTGAGCACCAAATGAACACAGAAGCTATAATAAGCTAAAACTACTAGAAAGCAACTTATTACAACTAGCTTAGACCACTGAAATGCAAACTTAAACAGATTTGATGATTTGTCTTAAAAGCCAAAAACAGATTTTAGCTATCACTTTGCAGCCTAAGAATAAGCTACTCAAACAAGCTAAACTCAAAACCAGATGTTGGGG
The DNA here is from genome assembly GCA_019973895.1 of Chrysanthemum seticuspe. NCBI lineage: Eukaryota > Viridiplantae > Streptophyta > Magnoliopsida > Asterales > Asteraceae > Chrysanthemum > Chrysanthemum seticuspe. Next base: position 159,198,146 of record BPTQ01000006.1, read on the forward strand.
CCTAAAATAGACCTGGTTAGCTACTTGTAAACCAAAGACCAGACCTGGACAAGCTCTTATGAGCTTGTGACAAGCTCTGCAAGAAGCTGAGAAAACTCGGTATTCACTGAGTCAGTGAACAGGGCAGATAAGCCCTTTTTGACAAGCCATTTTGAGGCTTGTACAAAATTTCTAAAAATCTATAAAAATCATAATAAGAGACTTGACCAACTGAAGTTTTAAAACCCAAAGTTTCACTTGAATTGACCCAGAATTGACTCAATTAAAAATCACCCAAGGTTGGGTGAAAACTGGCTTTTACACTTTTGACTTTTTGAGCAGTTTTGAAAAGTTGACTATAATGAACTTTGAGCTTAATTTATGGACTGAGATTGATGTTATATGGTTAAATGAAACTAGTGCAAGCTATCTCTATGTATTTTAAACACAAAACAAGATTTTGAATTTACAAAATTCCAACAGTTAAGAAAATATAACAGATTATGGTGGATTTTGACTTTGGATGTTTGCAGATACCAAGTAATGACTAGAATGGTTCCAGTTGACCTAATTGAGACTAAGTAGACAAGTTTTAAACACAAACCAAAGCTTAAGATCAGATAAGCCACTGATCCAAACACCAATTTTCACAACTGTTTTACTAATTTAACTCACTTGATTTCTTACTACCTTATACTAGCAATAAAACTACAACACTATGATCTAATTACAGCTAAATAAACAGGTTTAAGCTTGTTAATAACCACAGGTTCAAACACAACAGATTTTGCAGCTAAATGAGAAATGGAAATAAGATCAAACTCACAAATGTCCAGCTTATTTTGCAGCATAAACCAGAACCCAATACCACTATTCTATTCCAAAACCAATCCAAAATAGCACTGCATCAACCCCATTCCATTTCCAAAACTGCTTGAACCAATATCTCTTCATAGTTGACTTTTGTTGACCAATCACCAAACTTGCTTGAAACTGTGTTCCAAGCTTACCAAAAGCTATAATAAGCTTAAGTAAGCTTGTTTGAATTAAAATGAAGCTTATTGAAGCTTGGTTTTTAGCACATTTATACTGATCTTATAACAGGGGATACAAAACATGAAACTATATTAAAACCTTTGAATTGATACTTGAAAACAGTTTATATTGATAAAACAGATTGAGTTTAATACATAGAAACAAAAGATTACAAAATTAGAGACTAGCTAAGACAATTTTTATAAAAACGACATACATGAATTTAAAAAACTAAGTACTGCCTTATTCTCTTGCTTCTCTTCTTCTTTTTATACACCATATGTCTTCTCTCACCTCTCTGAGCAAATCCCACTTGATATCTTGGCCATTGGATTACTTGAGTGCATTTTGGCCATTGGATCAAAATTGGCGGGAAAGATGGTTTTGACCTTGGGCTTCTGAATTTGCAACTAGGGGGGGTGGCATTAATTGTGGTGTGTAAAGTTGGTAGATATGATGATGAGGGGGGAGGGATAAGGTGAGAGGTGATGGGAGAGGGCTTAGTTTTTGCAAGCAAGTGGTGGGAGGAAGGAGATAAGGTTGGGAGGGAAAGGGGAGTTTGACTGGGGTGTTTGACCAAGTATATTGGACGGGGGGTCAAAATGTTTTGACAGGGGGCTCAAATGACATATGGCAGGGGTCCAAAATTCACAAAGGGTCAAGGGATTAGTTTAATATCATAAGGACCATTTTGCAATTTCTGATTTTTGAAGGACCATTTCTGCCAATTTCCCAAAGTTGTTTCAAGGGTCACTTTTGACAAGTTTCAATAGTACAGGGACCATTGTTGACATTTTCAAACTTCTAAGGACCAAACTTGACATTTTTGAAAGTTTAGGGGCCTAAGTTGCAATTTTGCAAATTTAAATCTCAAGGACCAATTTTGACAACTCATGAATCCCTAGGGACTTGAAATGATATTTTTCTTTATTTTGTTTTACCAGGGACTGTTTTTGACAACTTTTGAAACTTGGGGGACTAAAACTGCCAATTATGCAAACTTGATACGTTTTTCACCAGATTTTGATATTTTTGCATTTAAAACACATAAAACACTTATTTGTGATATTTTTATCATTTTGATGCATTTCTGAGTGTTTTCAGATGTTTTTGCAGTTTAATTGGTACAAAAATGATGAGTATTTAGACACTCATCAATCCCCCACACTAAGATATTGCTAGTCCCTAGCAATGTTTTGAGAAAAATTAATGGATTTCATCTCTTTACCAAATGCCATTACTTCTGGAGTAGCCAAATGTTTCAGTTCAAGTAAGAACCTTGGTACACCGATAACCAAATGATTTTGAGCAAATCACCAGCTTCCAACGGATTTGATTTGTCTTTACCAGAAGCCGTTTGCTTCTGGACTAGCCAACTCTTAGATAATATATATACTATCTTTGGTGAGCTGATTACCAATTATGGTTTTCCAACTGCCTTTACCACAAGCCATAAACTTGCGGGCTAGCCAACTCTTCACTTTTAAGGATATGGTGAGCTGAACACCATACAATTTTGGGCAAATTGCAAGCCGTCAACGGATTTGAGATATCTTTACCAAGAGCCGTTTGCTCCTGGATTAGCCAATCCTTTTGTTTATTAGACATGGCGGACTGATAACCATAAGCTGAGTAAGTGCAAAACACTTACTCCAAAAAAAAATTTGGCCAAAAATGGGGGAATTGGGTGGTATAATTACATGATAAAATTCGTGAGAATTCCCCCCACACTAGAATTGAATATTGCCCTCAATATTCAAAGTACCGGCGGTTATGCCGAAACATAGAACGTAAAAGGGAAATACTACGGCCATTATTTAGCAAGATTTTTTTTTTTTTTTTTTTTTTATACTCTTATATACAACAGCGGGGGGCATCTCCCCCACACTAGGGTGGTAGAAAATAGAAAGAAGTCAGAAATATGGGTGAAAACCCATATGGTGTGCTACTGTTTTTTGATTCCCGAGTCGCTAGCTTGACTCGATCCCCGCATTCATTGGTTCCTGGGGAAGCAACGTGGAAAACCAATCTCAATCGGACTTTCGTTCACAGTGTTAATAAATATATGAACATCAGAAAGTTCCACACCGACGAGATACAACCGCGGTATTGTTAATATTAGAAACTATAAAGGATGATACCGGGGTCAAAGATGGTGTCCTCATTCCCGAAAGAGAAAAGGGAAAGAGCAACCACACCATCTGTGAAGAATGGAATGAAGATGTGCATGAGAATGCATGTCCATTCCTCATCAGTAAGAAGCAAATCACCATTTTTGACATTTTTAAGCTTAAACTTGAAGTTTATATGGTGATTGTCAATGAGATGTCTGGGAGGGAGGGTGGGAAACGGTTCTTCAATCAACAGATTTTCTAGAAAAAGGATGTCCCCCTCCGAATCAAAGTAAGTATTATCAATTCCTGTTGGAATTGACTCATCACTAAGAAAGGCATCGACTTCATTCCAAAAGTTGTCATCTTCCTCATCAGGAGTGAGAGAAGGGATGGAAGAGTCGGGAATAATAAGACTAGGAGATGATGGATCATTTTTTAGCAATTATTCAATGGGAAGAATGTCTCCCATTGGATCACACACATCATCATCCAATTCTGATGAAACTGAAGAGAGTTTGGTTTCATCCACAGAGTTAACAAACTCGATACGATAAACTGATTCCGGAGGTGGGACAAGTGGTGTGCTCTTAGAGCTAGCAATTTCCACCACTTCCGATGAAGTCTCCGATTCTAGATCATCATCATCAAGAACACTCTTGACTTCCCTGGTACAACTTTCAAACCATTTGTTTGAACCAGGGTTGATTTTCAAGGCTTTTAACTCAGCACGTTTTTGGTGACTCCTTTTAACCGTGAAATTTGAGAGTGTTGCATTGAATCTTTCAGATTTTTGATCAATTGTGGCAACACTCTGTTTGGATAGAGGCTTGGAGTTTTGGTTGATATTCAGTGTGAGTTCTTCGTTGTCAACCCGTATGGTCAACTCTTCAGCAAATACATCAATCAGAGCACGACTCGTTCTCAAGAAAGCTCTCCCTAAGATGAGGGGAACTCTAGGATCTGCATCAAAGTCTACTACAACAAAGTCAGCAGGAAAGTGAAACTTTCCTACTTTCATCACGACATCCTCGGCTATCCCAAGTGGACGAGTTATGGTACGGTCCGCTAGCTCGAGTGTCATACAAGTGGATGAAAGTTTAGGAAGAGACAGTTTCTTCCATACTGAGAGTGGCATGAGGTTAATGCTTGCGCCAAGATCGGCCAAGGCGGAGCATTGAACCATCCCCAAGAAATCACACGGGATTAAAAACCTGCCAGGGTCTTCAAGCTTTTTGGGAAGCTTCTTGAGAAGGACCGCTGAGCATTGCTCATTGAGAGGGGTTTTAGCCATTTCAGATAACTTATCTTTGTTGCTCAGTAAGCCTTTAAGCGTGGATGCAAATTTAGGCATTAGAACGAGAGCATCAACGAAGCTTATATCAAAGTGTAGTTCATTGAAGATTTGGAAAAAATTTTCCATTTGCTCTTTGTTTTTGTCTTTGAGCTTCTCATCATTCATTCTTGATGGGTAAGGAAGCTGACTAGACTTTTGAGCCGGGATGGAAGTGTTTTCTGGCTCAGAATTTGTCTTCGGAACTTCGGGTTCCGGACTTAAAGCTTGGACTACCGAAGGTGGGACGTGTGCGGTACATCGTGGGCTTGAGAAATGCACCTTGTCCGTTGTATCCTTGGTAACTTGACTCATTGCTCCTGGTGGAGGAGGCATTGGAGTCGAAGGTCCATTGTGCGTCTTACCACTACGAGTGGTGACGGCTTTCAACTCGGCATTTGGATTTGGAACTGTATTGCTTGGGAGTCCTCCAGAAGATGACGAAGCTTTGTTCATATTCATGTTCATGAAACTGCTCATCATATTCTTCAACTCATTTGTCTGCCGAGACATTGTGGTATCAATTTCCTTTTTTAGCTCAACCCTCATGTTATTGATCTGAGTTTGCATTGAACGTATGCTTGACTCAGTAATTTTCATGAAGTCATTTGGTAGGGGAGCTTGAGAAGGTTGTTGATAACTTTGCTGATTTGGAGCTTGATATGGTTGGTTGAAATTGTTCCGGTTTTGATTGAAATTTTGAGAGTTATTGAAGTTTTGTCCTTGATTCGGAACAAAGCGATTTTGATTGCCATGGTTTTGCACAGGAGGAAAACCAGGTGGTGTCATACCGCTAGGTGCACGGTAGTGAGGATCAGCTTGTGGTCGGTATTGATTGTGGTTTACAGAAGCTACGGGAGCTTGGTAAAAAGAAGCATCGGTTGCTTGACAATCATAATACGCGTGTGGACCACTACAAGTTTCACACACCTTGTTTATGGCTTTGATTGGTTCTGGCTTATGAATTTCGCTTTTGATTTCCTTTACATCTTTCATCATACAACGGATGACGTCCGTTAGAGCGGCTATCGGAGCTGCTAACTCAGAAGAGTTACTGGATGAAGAAGCAGGAGTGTTCGGAATATTGACTTTGTTGCGAGAAATAGGAACTTTTGATTTTTGCTCGCAAATCTCAATCACATCTTTAGGCTTACGATTCAAGATATTGCCACCGGCGGCTGCGTTCAAAGAATCTTGATCGTTACCGTTCAACCCATTATAAAAGATATTAACTTGTTGAAGCTCCGTGAATTCATGATGGGGGCATTTCCTGAGGAGATCTTTGAATCTCTCCCATGCCTCTCCAAAGTTTTCATCGAAATTTTGACGAAATCCAGAAATTTCATTTTTAAGGTTAGTCGTCTTTGATGGAGGAAAGAAATAATTGACAAAATTTTGAACAAGATCCTCCCAAGTTTCGATGGATCGAGGGGGTTCTTTTTCCAGCCAAATTCGGGCTGTCCCCTCAAGTGAGAATGGAAATAGCATCAACTTGATTACTTTTTGTGGCACATCCTTGAAATTGATAGTTGAAGTCAACTTGTTAAACCAACGGATGTGTGCATACGGGTCTTCTCGATCAAACCCGTGGAATTGATTTGTAGACACAAGTGTGATCAAATGTGTCTTCAATTCAAAGTGATCAGAATTGATTACCGATAAAACGATGGCATCTCCATAACCCTCGGTGGGTGCCTGGAGCATTTCTGCCATAGTTCGTTCGTCTGCCATATTGTTGCTTGGAATAGTACGAATCTCGGGTTCGACTATTTGGGCAGCACGTCTACGAGAACGTCTTCTAGGAATTTCTGCTAGATCACGAAAAGGACTCAATGATCTAGAAGAACGAGTGCGCATGCACTAGAGTTAACTCTAAGAGACCTCAGAGTTAAGGAAGGGAATTATGAAAATGAATTATGAAAATGGGGTAAGAAGAATCTTTTTCGGTTTTCTGGTTTTGAAAAGTATATATAACAACAAATCCAATTAAAACAATATCGAGGCAAAACAACAGTGAACTTAAACCAATAATCACAAGATGAATGGCTTCTTTGAAAAAGGTACACCACTCACAAGGACACAAAGGCAAGTTTTAATCTTTGGTTCGGGAACTTATTATGGTCGTACCCCCAGTTAGGTAGTACACTGCCTTGGTTTGCGGTGGTAATTTTTTATGTTGTTATTATTAAACAAAGAAAACGACAAATCTTTTTGTATTTTTATCTTTGATATGTATATAGAAACAAAAGGAAAATATTTTTGTGTTTTATACGTTTTTGGATGTTTTTGGGTTTTTGGATTTTTTTATAAGAAAATATATATATAGATATGGTATGAACAAGGAGTGAATATTCAAATCACTAATCTGCTAAACGTAAGATAATTAGCACAGCTCCCCGGCAGCGGCGCCAAAATTTGATTCGTGCTAAACCGTCAAGTTTTATCACGCAAGCTAGCCACTTGTGAATGGCTAACCGTAATAAACTTCAGACAGCTCAGACACCAATGCAATGAAGTCCAGGAGAGTATAGTGTTTCCCCAGGTCGTTATGTCCCAACGAGCTGTGCGAGAATAGTCAAACGAATAGTGATCGAGAGGATTTGAACGGAAAAGAGATATGATTGATTATAATTATACCTAAAGAGAAAGTTTACAAATTACAGGGGCTTAAATGCAAATTAAAGAAAATTAAAAAGATAAATTATATTAAATAAACGCTATCACTATATTTAAACTGATGTTTTTGATTTTTCTTTTATAAAACTTAAATTAAAAAAAACTACGTGACGTACAAAAGAAAATGTGAAACTGAAGCAATATTAATCCTAAAAATATGAAAATGACATTTTTACAAACCTAATGATAAGAGAAAATTTTTAGAAAAATAAAATTATTTTTATTACTATTTATCTAATTATTATTAATTAAAAACTATTTTTAACTATTTAATAATACCCTAAAATATAATAAAATATGAAATAAAGCTAGAAAAATGAAATTATGACTTAGAAAAATCTAGAATAACTAAAGAGAATTTTCAAAACTAATTTTGTATTTTTCTGATTATTTTTCTATTTTCTATGAATTAAAAACTATTTAAAACTAATTAAATTACTAAACATTACAAATTAAACTATAAAAAATCTGAAAAAATAATTTTTTGACTTTTTATATTTATCTTAACCTAGGAAAAATGAAAACTTATTTTTTTTGAAGTTTTTCTGATTTAATTGTATTAAAAGCTAATTAAAATTGCCTAAAAACTGTTTTAAATGAAGAAAAATAGCAAACAGTGCTAGAAAAATATGAAAAATTCAAGAAAAGTCTAAAATAATATACTGAATCTAAGAAAAAAATGAAAACAGTAGTTTGTGTGTGAGAAAATGAAGCTGCAGTGAAACTGCTTATGTAATAAGCACTTGGAATAAGCCAAAGGGACCAACTGAGCACCAAATGAACACAGAAGCTATAATAAGCTAAAACTACTAGAAAGCAACTTATTACAACTAGCTTAGACCACTGAAATGCAAACTTAAACAGATTTGATGATTTGTCTTAAAAGCCAAAAACAGATTTTAGCTATCACTTTGCAGCCTAAGAATAAGCTACTCAAACAAGCTAAACTCAAAACCAGATGTTGGGGCCTAAAATAGACCTGGTTAGCTACTTGTAAACCAAAGACCAGATCTGGACAAGCTCTTATGAGCTTGTGACAAGCTCTGCAAGAAGCTGAGAAAACTCAGTATTCACTGAGTCAGTGAACAGGGCAGATAAGCCCTTTTTGACAAGCCATTTTGAGGCTTGTACAAAATTTCTAAAAATCTATAAAAATCATAATAAGAGACTTGACCAATTGAAGTTTTAAAACCCAAAGTTTCACTTGAATTGACCCAGAATTGACTCAATTAAAAATCACCCAAGGTTGGGTGAAAACTGGCTTTTACACTTTTGACTTTTTGAGCAGTTTTGAAAAGTTGACTATAATGAACTTTGAGCTTAATTTATGGACTGAGATTGATGTTATATGGTGAAATGAAACTAGTGCAAGCTATCTCTATGTATTTTAAACACAAAACAAGATTTTGAATTTACAAAATTCCAACAGTTAAGAAAATATAACAGATTATGGTGGATTTTGACTTTGGATGTTTGCAGATACCAAGTAATGACTAGAATGGTTCCAGTTGACCTAATTGAGACTAAGTAGACAAGTTTTAAACACAAACCAAAGCTTAAGATCAGATAAGCCACTGATCCAAACACCAATTTTCACAACTGTTTTACTAATTTAACTCACTTGATTTCTTACTACCTTATACTAGCAATAAAACTACAACACTATGATCTAATTACAGCTAAATAAACAGGTTTAAGCTTGTTAATAACCTCAGGTTCAAACATAACAGATTTTGCAGCTAAATGAGAAATGGAAATAAGATCAAACTCACAAATGTCCAGCTTATTTTGCAGCATAAACCAGAACCCAATACCACTATTCTATTCCAAAACCAATCCAAAACAGCACTGCATCAACCCCATTCCATTTCCAAAACTGCTTGAACCAATATCTCTTCATAGTTGACTTTTGTTGACCAATCACCAAACTTGCTTGAAACTGTGTTCCAAGCTTACCAAAAGCAATAATAAGCTTAAGTAAGCTTGTTTGAATTAAAATGAAGCTTATTGAAGCTTGGTTTTTAGCACATTTATACTGATCTTATAACAGGGGATACAAAACATGAAACTATATTAAAACCTTTGAATTGATACTTGAAAACAGTTTATATTGATAAAACAGATTGAGTTTAATACATAGAAACAAAAGATTACAAAATTAGAGACTAGCTAAGACAATTTTTATAAAAACGACATACATGAATTTAAAAAACTAAGTACTGCCTTATTCTCTTGCTTCTCTTCTTCTTTTTATACACCATATGTCTTCTCTCACCTCTCTGAGCAAATCCCACTTGATATCTTGGCCATTGGATTACTTGAGTGCATTTTGGCCATTGGATCAAAATTGGCGGGAAAGATGGTTTTGACCTTGGGCTTCTGAATTTGCAACTAGGGGGTGGCATTAATTGTGGTGTGTAAAGTTGGTAGATATGATGATGAGGGGGGAGGGATAAGGTGAGAGGTGATGGGAGAGGGCTTAGTTTTTGCAGGCAAGTGGTGGGAGGAAGGAGATAAGGTTGGGAGGGAAAGGGGAGTTTGACTGGGGTGTTTGACCAAGTATATTGGACGGGGGGTCAAAATGTTTTGACAGGGGGCTCAAATGACATATGGCAGGGGTCCAAAATTCACAAAGGGTCAAGGGATTAGTTTAATATCATAAGGACCATTTTGCAATTTCTGATTTTTGAAGGACCATTTCTGCCAATTTCCCAAAGTTGTTTCAAGGGTCACTTTTGACAAGTTTCAATAGTACAGGGACCATTGTTGACATTTTCAAACTTCTAAGGACCAAACTTGACATTTTTGAAAGTTTAGGGGCCTAAGTTGCAATTTTGCAAATTTAAATCTCAAGGACCAATTTTGACAACTCATGAATCCCTAGGGACTTGAAATGATATTTTTCTTTATTTTGTTTTACCAGGGACTGTTTTTGACAACTTTTGAAACTTGGGGGACTAAAACTGCCAATTATGCAAACTTGATACGTTTTTCACCAGATTTTGATATTTTTGCATTTAAAACACATAAAACACTTATTTGTGATATTTTTATCATTTTGATGCATTTCTGAGTGTTTTCAGATGTTTTTGCAGTTTAATTGGTACAAAAATGATGAGTATTTAAACACTCATCACTCCCGTACGCAATGCTTCTAACCCGTCTTGCAACGTTCATCTTTGCATTAGATCCTTCTCCACAATCCTGTGATCATAGCTTTTGCAACAAAGTTATGGTGTCATTGGCCGAGGGTAGAACTACAAGGTTTATGGTGGAAGGAAAAAGGCCTCACCCACCTACGGATTCCTCGGATAAACGGGAGAGGCAAAGAGAAGGTAAAGGTAGTAGCAACCCACTCGGAAATACCGATCTCGACCCTTTGCATTACATCAATCAATTGCCGGACATTCCTAGCCCATCACAAGAATGGCAACAAACCAAGGGAATCTTCAAGTGCTTCGCCAACTTCTTGAAGAAAAAGAAGTAGAGATGGTGTGATAAAGAGTGGATGAGGGGTGAAGTCGGGAAGTGGTGGAGAAGTAAGGTAAGGTCATAGGACCTTAATTTGTGAAAACAATTTGAAACAATGGGTTGTAACATCTAAACAATACTTATGTAGAGTAGGATATAGTATGTAGGTATTGCCATAACTTGGCATTGAACAATCTTAACTTAGGAACGTGTAGGATGAGATTTTACGACTTCTTGAAACCATTCAAGTAGTCGTCGTCACTCATCTTTAGGTACTTTTAGTTCCCCCACATTTGCTATGCGTTATACTTAATGTGTTCTTGCATTTAGTCTTTGTAGAAATAACTAGGAGAAGCATTTGCTAAGAGTGCAAAATTGCATATTTTCTGAAAGCCTTATGATCTGCAGTAGGCGGATCCCAACGTTATAACTAGTCGGATCCCTCCCAAAAGGGAACCATGGGATCCGTGACTACAGATGAGGAATACAGACTCACTTACATCAAAAACAGCTCACTAGATCACCTCACACTAGTCAAACATAAGACCTTAGAACCAACTAAGTCTTCCTCAAGCATTTGAAAGCTTCACACTCACCCATAGCTTACCTAGGATCTATTTCAAAGTGTTTTTGATTTATCAACTCATCAAAACTCACCATATTTCCGTTCCAACGTTCACCCACTATTTCTCACTTCTCAAACACTTAGTTAGACTATCTAAAGTCCACTTTCCCATCCAAAACCATCATTAAGCATCCTCATCCCTTAGGCTTGAGCATTTAAGACATCCACCACTCAAGTCATCAAAGGAAAGTCAAAACCTCAAGATACATAGGTACTAGACCTTACAAAAAGTATAATCATTTCATCAAGTATCTGTCTGTCAGACGGATCCCTGGTTTATAACCAGACGGATCCCTGGTGAGAGGGATCCGTGGGATCCATATCTGCAGAAAGATTTTAATCAGCTTTCCTCTTCAAAATTAAGCCACCTTTTGGTTATCTAACCACTTTTAGTTACCGTTTAATGTTCTCCTAGAGCTGAATAATATCTTAGTGCATGCTTAATCCTCTTAATGGTCAATAATTTAATTCCCTAATTCAAAATTATCCTTTATAAACCAAACACTCTTAAGGTTAAGTCATCACTCTCACCTAGCTCTCAAAAATCAGTAGTTAGAAGCTTATATTGCATCCTTACCATCACCATGACCAAAGCACTTAGCAACAACTCTTCAACCAAAGGCTCATCCAAAAGAAAGGGTCATATGATTCATGAGATTTCATCCACCGAATCATCTCCCATAAGAGATAACAATGCTAGAATCCCACCTCAACAAACCCATTCAACAATTGCTAAGAGAACCGCAAGAATTAGCATAAAACCTTTTGGGCTAGAAAAAGGGTCATCTAGTTCAAAACCAAACATAGCTAGCTCTAGCAAACCATCTAAGCCCTCATTCCTAGAGCATGGATTACACTCATTCAACGAGCCTCTTTCTCACCCAAATCTCTATTCATTAGAGCATTCATCACCGAGAACATCCCACTCACCAACTTTCTCGTTAAATAGGGAACCACCTACAACACCGACTAGTCCATCATTGGAGACAAGGAACCACCAAGGACTTGATCATATGGAGGAATTTCCATTACCACCACCCTCACTTTTAGTAGAACCTCACCATACATCTCTAAATGAAACCCCACCATCATTCGTAGAACCTCCTCAAAACATTCATTTTCCTCCGATTCTCAATCAAGACAATAATTGCTCAAATTGTCTAAACACCCAAGGACTTGTTCAAGAAGTAAAAAAATGAGTTGCATTTCATGTTTAATCATCTTCTTGAAAGATTGGAACAAATCAACAAGTCTACTCATCGTTAGACTCAAGCACATTGTTGCTCCTTAAGTTTTAGTAACTTACTAGTATTAGTAGAATATGTATTACATGGCTAAATCATTCTCTTAGTTTTAGAGATTTGATGATTATCTCTTTGTTTTATTGAATGATACCTTAGTTGCCATATTGCTTTGAGTATATGTTTGTTGTTTGTATACATATCTCATTTTTATATTAACATTGTTTGGTATATCACCATTGCTGAACATCTGTCACCAGACAGACGGATCCCTAGAAATTGCCTAGACGGATCCCTCCAAGGAGGGAACCGTGGGATCCGTGCAACAGAAGAACAAAATTCTACTAACTTGAGTCTTATTTGCAGGAAATTATGCACTATATACTTGTTTTCTAACCTTTATTTTGTAGATTTTCAAAATACACATGAAGACTTTGACACCCTAAGCTAGGGGGAGCTTTGTGTCAAACCATACATTGCAAAACCATTTGCAATATAATCCTCGTATGGATTACATTTCGTTACACCCCATTGCAAAGTTGCAATCATCAAGGGGGAGCATTATCGTCACTACGACGCAATCATTTGCAACCATAGTTGCAATACATTAGCTTATTAGTTTTTATTTACTTGACGCCCTCACAAAGGGATGGACTCGTCAAGGGGTAGTTAAGACGAGAACCATTCCCGTCACTTGCTCTCTTTACATTTTTCTCTTTTACATGTTTTTCTTAAAACTATGTGTTAGTTTCCTTTCGACGCTCTTTTTGTTTCGACAAAAAGGGGGAGAAGATAGTAAAAACTTCAATTCAAACTTTTACGAATTTTAGTTTTTCCTTAAAATAATTTTATGTTTTGTCATCAACAAAAAGGGGGAGATTGTTAATACAAATAAGCCGTAAAAACATTTATTTATATTTTACGATCTTCTAATGTTTTGTCGATAACAAACGTAAAATCATTTTAATGAAACAAATAAAATACGTAAATGGTTTGAGCCAATAGTTTTCTAACACACTTACGTTTTCACATAAAACACTAAAACAAGTATAAGTGATTTTATGATTTAGTAATACATATGTACAACAACTAGTGTTTACATATTGGGCAAATATATACATAACTAGTATGTATTATAATTGGGTAAAAACTTCAACCCATGGTATTGACCCATACCCATTTGACTAGATGCATTGCATCTATTTGGTACATTGTATCTAATAAAATAACCATGGATCAACCCATAACCCATGACCCATAACCAAAATACCCATGGGTAAAGAGGAGCGTCCCATGGATCCCTCACATTACACTAGAAGGATCCCTTGAGGGTGGGATCCGTGGGATCCGTGGAACAATAGTTGTTTCTCCTCTATAAATAGTGAGCCAATTCTTCCTTTTGGGTTGCCACTCTCACACATACTTTCCCCAAGTATTGTAACTCTCTAACCATTGATCCTAAGGGATCTTTCTATGTAGTTTGTCTTTTGTTTTTGTGTGATTCTTTAGGTTCCTCTTAAAGGGGAGATCACCACTTCTTGAAGTCGAACAAGCTCAAGTACATGAGTTGCCATGCTTCGTCATCATCAAGACTACTAAGATTCTCTTGTTGATAGTTCTTTCCTCCTCCATAGAAGTGTTGTGTCGAAGGCATTAGTGAAGGATGCCGAAAGAGTCAAGACGAAAGCATTAGTGAAAGGTGCTTAACGTCCGTGTCAAAAGCATTAGTGAAGAATGCTAAAGGTGTCAAGACGAAGGCATTAGTGAAGAATGCCATGGTCGTATAATCGATGAGATGCATCGTTATACAAATAGTGATAGTTTGATTCCAAGGATGTTGATATCCTTGATGGTGTTGTAATAAGGAGTGGGTCTCATTTGGGATTAAGTGTCATGTAGTGTTGGGTAGTAGTTCCTCCGTTGTAATGGAACTCGGTACTTAGCCTAGTACCGGATAAAGGGTAGGCGACGTTGTGGTAGGTGTGGTTCACCTTGGTGAAAGAACCCGGTGGTTAGCCTAGTACCGGAAAAAGAGTAGGCGATGATGTGAAGGCTTCTCCGCCATAAGGAGTTGGTGTCGTGTAGTGATTACGAACTCTCGAGTAGGTGACTCGGGGAGTGGAGTAGGCCAAGGAAGGTGTCCTTGTAGCCGAACCACTATAAATACTCGTGTCGTGGTTATGTGCTTTTTACTCTTTATCTTTCATTACACTTTTATATATCTATCTATCAACGTCCAACATACACATCTAAATAGATTGACATAAGTTGATCTAAATGTTTTAAAACGAAGTTTTAATTGGTAAAACTATTCAACCCCCCCTTCTAGTTTTCCACAACGGGCACATTTTTCTTGAACTTAGGACAACTTGAACAACAACTTGACAGAGAAACATTTCAAGAAGTCGGATCTAAAGCTGCACTTCAGGTGATCAACAAAAAATTTCAGTCATTCTTCAATGGTGAATACACTTGGGATTACGACGATCATATGACTGAAAGGTGCTTTACGAGTCACACTGGGATGGAAGCTGATGTGTTTAGAGAAACATTAATCCAACTCATGGATGATGTTAAAGAGTACATTGGGGAAAGAGCACAATATGATGACAAAGTGAATGAGTGTTCTGCAATCAAGAGATAGTAGTGTTGAGTCGGGTATAGCATCAGTTGAAGGATCAGGTGTTGCTGAATGCAGAAGATCAAAGACAGCTAAGATTGATACGACCAACTGTTCAGTAACTCCTGTCACACAAGATGTGGATGCAGCTATCAGAACGGTAAATGAACAGGTGTCAAGTGCCGAGGTACTCTTAACTGTTCAACATAATGCATCTGCTAATATAATTGTACAAACTGGTCATGGTGCCGAACTTGTTACTGAATTACGTTCTTTGGCTGAAGTTGAGACTAATTATTTCAAAACAAATGACATGGTTGATAAAGAAACTTTTAATGAACTTTCAAACAAATTCTCAAAACTTGAAAAACATTGCATTTCTCTTGAAATTATAATACAAAGAAAGGAAGAAAGTTTACAAACTAAGAAACCATGTACTAATCCGGAATTACCTGAATTTCGTGAATTTTTTGAAATTAACGAGTTAAAAGCTCAGCTTCAAGCCAAAAACTCGACAATCAACAACCTGAAGAAACATATCTCTGATATGAATGAGAAAAATAATTTAGTCGGAACTAATCAAGACAGTAATGCAATTAAGACAAGAAACAATGAACTGTCAATTTATGTGGCTAAATTACTCAAGGAAAATGAGTCTTTGAAAAGGTAACAAAAGAATCTAGATGACTCAATCAAAGAAATTACGTCTAAAACTTTATAACAAACAACGTCTTTGATGGTCAAAATTGAAGAAATCAAAGCTCAACTTTAGGATAAGAGTTTCACAATAGTAGCCTTAAAGAACGAGCTTAGAAAAAATGTAAGGAAG
Source organism: Chrysanthemum seticuspe (assembly GCA_019973895.1). Lineage (NCBI taxonomy): Eukaryota > Viridiplantae > Streptophyta > Magnoliopsida > Asterales > Asteraceae > Chrysanthemum > Chrysanthemum seticuspe. The sequence goes on from BPTQ01000006.1 coordinate 159,214,066, forward strand.
TGAACACTAAGTTTGCAAAACCATCAATCTTGGGGAAGCCAGTTTTACATCCTAATAGGAACCGGTCTGTTGTTAGACAACCGACTGCGTTTATATCTGAACGACCAAAATTTTTAAAACAAGCGATGCTTCCCAAGTTGATGAGATAGAAGTTTTGCCAAAACCAGTCACTTCATAAGCTAATCTCAAGAAAGTGAAAGAAAATGCTCAGGCTAAGGCTCAACCTTCTAAGACTAGGATTAATAAAAAGTCTTCTAGTGCACGAAAGAAGTCTCATAAAACTAATCCCTCTCCTAGGAAAACACTTAATGATAAAGCCTCAGAAACTAGGAATAAGGATACATCTTCCACTGTACCTAAGAAGTCAAACACTCCTAGTTCTTGCCTTAAGTGGATACCAACTGGTAGAATTTTTAAGAATTTTGGACTCATATGGATTCCTACCAGCAAATTGACCACCGATGGAAACACCAAGATTGATTGTGAAATTCCCAAGAGTCTGGATACTGTTTTTGCTAAACCACATAAATGCAAACATACTTGTGATGTTAGTGCAGGTATTCCTCACTCAATTGTAGGTACATTGATCAATTCTATCAAGAAAAGACTCATGGTTTGGGTGCCTAAAGAACAGAAGTCTCCTGGTTCAGGAGCTCCGGAATATCAGAATTGATGTGCATGTACTATGATTCCTGAACACTTCAGTTTAGTACTCGTGATTAACAAACCTTATTTGAGAGTATATCCACCACTGGTATACTCTACACAGTTTTCCACGTTGTACATATCTTAATCATTAAAAATCCATAAAATTTTGAAAAACTGAAAAATACCAAAAATAGTTTTCAAGACATGTCTTCTGGTATCGATAACATCTACCGTCCTAGAAATGTCATTCAATAATGACACGGGTTTTTAGATGAAGTTCGAGCAGAAGTTCATATGTGTTTTTTTTAAACATGCCTATACAAATAGTTTTCCGTAATTGTTTTATCAGAAAAGTATTTGTTTTTCACGAGGTTGTAAAAGAGTATCATTCATTCAATTAGGCTCAAGTGTGCATAAATTTTTCATACTCAATCAATGACTACTCTTGTTTACTTGTAATCGGGTCATTAATTGAGGGGGAGAGTAATTTTCAAAATTTATGATCATTTGTCAAGTTGCTTCAACTCAATGTGCATTATCCTGGATACCAAATTTGATGGGGTGTGTATCTCATATGTGTTAATTCAGGGACTTGCTTGCTACCTGGTAAATATTTCCTTGTATTTCTTATATAGTTGAGGTCCATTCGTGTTTATTAGATATCTTGATCGGCTCCTTAGTGTCTCTCGTATCAGAGATATACTTGTTGTGATTTTATACATGTTAACAAAAGAAAAGAACTTATACAATGATGGAAGTGGTGGTATATAAATATCCTGTATTTTCTGGGTGTTGTAAAAAAAATTATTTTATCAAGTTTAGGGTATCATTCTACACTCTTAAAAGTTCAAGGTTCTAGATGATCCAGTTTGCCAAGTTCGGAGTGCTAATATATGTTTTGGCCTATTCCTTATCGTTGTAACAACTTAAGTGAAGGCAATGTCAATTTTGTAACAATATGATGCAGTAACATTATGAAATTACTACTAAATCAATTTTAAAAGTTCAAAGATAGCAGATTCTGAATTGTGAACATCAAGAATTAATCCATGAACTACAACATAAGAGCATGCGGTATGGTGACATTGCACTTGAGTTATGCCTTAACTTTGGTTGCGTTAAAGGAGAGTTACCACACCGTCCAAGTGAGTTAAGGGGTTGCGTTAAAGTGCAAGTTATGGTATTAACGTTGCCTTAGCAGCTATGAATAAAAAAAAATACATTTTCGCCCCCTAAAACGGCTACTTTACCGTTTGAAATTCAAAAACAAATATTTTACACTTTGCCCCCTGTAACGTTTAAAAACGGGCAGATTTAAAAAAAACAAAACAAAACCTTTTTTTACCACTATAAATAACCAATTAACACACAATTGTTTTTCACACTTCCACAACTCAAACTTAAATTTATATGCTTCCTCTCTAACAAAAAAACTTGTTCATTCACAATGGATCTGAATCAACGTGACGAAGAATCTAAGAACTGGTCTGATGTAGATGACGAAACTGACTTATACTTTTTGATGGCGGCGTACGAATATCAGCAACATAGAACAAAAAGCAACTCAACCTCGCTTGACCCGTAACCCGATCTATCGTGAACGTGAGGTTGCTGAAGAACGTTTGATGAACGACTATTTCAATCCAGGTTGTAAGTATCCGCACCGGAATTTTTGAAGAAGATATCGTATAAGCCGGAAACTATTTCTAGAAATAGTTAAAGGTGTTGAATCTTATACTTCCGATCCTCTTCCAAGTCATTTTGCATTCTTTAGCCAAGCAGCCGATTGTACGGGTCGAATGAGTATAAGTGTTATTATGAAGTGTACATCTATCAAACGTCAATTGGCATACGACACAACACCCGATGCTTTTGATGAATATTTGCAAATGGGTGAGCATACTTCACGTGATTGTGTTGATAATTTTAACAAGTGTGTTATTGAATTGTTTATGCCGGAGTATTTAAGAAAACCAACATATGCCGACATTTAAAATAATTATAAAAGACATGAGCAGTGGCATGATTTTCCAGGAATGCTTGGTAGCATTGACTGCATGCATTAAGAGTAGAAAAATTGTCTAGTAGGTTGGCAAGGCCAATATGATAGGGGTTATAAAAGATACCCAACAATTATGCTTGAAGCTATTGCTTCTCAAGATTTATGGATTTGGCAAGCATTTTTTGAGGTTGTAGGGGCGAATAACGATATTAATGTTTTAGATAACTCTCCATCATTCGACGACATTCTTGATGACGTCGCTCCTGTAGCACCATATATGGTAAATGGAACAATGTATAAAAATGGATATTACTTAGCTGACAGAATTTACCCACAGTGGGCAACTTTCGTCAAATCATTCACGGTTGCAACTAACGATAAACATGGTTATTTTATAAGGAAACAAGAAAGTGCACGAAAGGATTTCGAACGTGCTTTTGGTGTACTCCAAAGACGTTGGGGTATAATACAACAACCGACACGTCAAATGAAAGTTACCAGGATAAGTAGAATCATGTATTCTTTCATTATTTTGAATAACATAATTTTAAAAGATCAAAAGTTTGCACTACGTGAATATGGCAAAATGTGGGTGGATCTGAAACCACGTATGAGGCAAGAAAGGAGGGTCAACAGATGTGATGTCCAACGTCGAAAGGCAAAAGATATACGCAACAGAGAAACGCATACTAGTCTCCAACTAGACATTATGGAGCATCTTTGGCAAAAACATCTTCAACGACAACAAGAAGATTCCGAAGAAGATTAATAAGTATTTGTAATTCATATGTTTTTAAATTTTCGTATGTTTTTAAATTTCCATACGTTTTTAAATTTTTGTATGTTTTTTATTTTCGTATATTTTTATTTGTAATAGACTTTAATGTATAATGTATATTTATGAGATGATGCTATGAATGAAAAATTAGTTAAAGAGTTTAAATTGTAATTTATAAGTTTTAAAATAAAAGTGGGGCCCAAAATGTGGTGTTATGGTTGAGTTATGTTAACTGGTGTTTTTTTAGTCAAAGTTGAAAAGTTAAAGCTGATATGAGCTGACGTTGCACAGAGTTATAGCTTAACTCTATATCATTAGACCTTGTGCTCTAAGAACAATTAGAAGCAATTATAAGATTAAATAGCCTTTCTAGAAAATCCGTTTTATAAATTTCAACTTATTGGACACAATACCAAAAATGATTGACGTTAGGATCCATTATCCCACGAAATAAACACACTATGCGAAAAAATAATCAAAGACAATACAATTATATGATTGAAGAAATGCTATAATAGAGAATATAAACAACATATAAAAAATAAAATAAAAAACAATTGGTAAAAAAAACAACTGGCAATCAATTTCATGTTTCACAAGTACTTGACAGAAAAAACTATTTCCTCTGCAAAAAGTTGATCAAAATTTTGTGAAAGTTTCCAATTGAAACACAGTTTATTCAAAGCCATAAAGCATCGATTGGTCCCTTGCGTCCACTTTCACCTCATATCTAATTTATTATATACAGAAAAGGGAAGTCCTAAACAGTTATTTACGTAAAAAAGTAATATGTGCATGTTGCTAGCCATTTTGTTAACTCTAGCCACATTGTCAAGAAAAGTGTCACCTTAAACATATCCCTACGTCAACCGTAACACAGTATTTACACATGGTTAAGTAGGGATTACCTTGAATCGCAAAATTTGAGAGTTTGTTGGTTCTTATGATTGAAAACAAAGATGGTTGGTTGCCTGAAGTAAGAATTGAACCTGATTTGCTTACCTTTTTACGTAATAACCCCTAAATTTAGCAAAACTGGACACAAACTGAGATGCCCGATTTAAACCAGTTAATCCTACAAGACCAAGGCCATAATCGATCATGTGAAATAACTAGCAATAGTATATGCACAAGTATATTGTCTCTGTAAAGCATTTTATATGTATTATTGAAAAGTTTCTGGGAAACAACTTTCTAAACGTATTCAATTATTCATAATACATGTTAGGCAACCAGGACCAACATTTTGGCCTAAAAATAATTAGAACAAGGACAAGCTACCTTCGCACGAAGCCCTACAACCCCGTCCTCTTTGTACATTAGGAACTTGGTTATTATGTGCATTTCTAACTACACGTTCATTAGTCACTCTTGAATGTAGCCGGTCATAAAAACTTACGCATATAGACAAGTCAATTTCATGATGACCATGCATAGTCTTAGTGTGACTCATAAGATAAGAGATAGTACGATCCTGTAATTGAATTTGTCCAAATTACTGTTTTATTATTTCTAAGATTTATGTGATCCAAATATTGCCACCGCTTCCTATTTACATGTATATATTTGGTAAATGAGAGAGTTTAGAACTCAATAATTTTATTCATACTAAATAGGTAAATAATGCTGAAAGCAAACAACTATGCATTATTGAATTCACCTGTAGTACTGACAACTCATGCATGCAAAAACATAGTACTGACTACTGACCCGTCCTAAGCTTCTGCTTACTAACTGCCACTACTACTGTGGGTACCTAGAAATCATAGCAAAAGATGGTACAGTTTCCAATGCATATGGTGCAAGCCAATTGCGAAGAAGACTTACCTGTGTGAAAGACGCAAGAGGTTCCAATGGGCCGCTAAAGCCTGCACAAGAACTAGCAAATATTGAAATGGGTCCCTACTATACAGTGTACGATCCAAATATAGATTTGATAATGTATAAATGAGGAAAATGCAATAGAAACTACTATGCATTATACGACTGAGGGTCCTGCTACTGCCAACCAACTGAGTGATTCAATTTCACCACGAATGTTTAGATGTGAGTTGTATCAGTAAGAAACAGGGGAATCCCATCAAACATCACATGATTAGGGTTAAAGAATATGGACATAGTTACAGTGCACCAAATTATCAATTCTAGTCACTGGATCACATCTGATGGTCGTTTCACGAGCTGGTGCATCGAACTGATCTTGCGATCTTGGGTACAATTATTAACTGCCCGTATTATTGCCCATTGGGGACAATGGGGTAACAAATATCAAGTCTTATTTCCTGTACTAAAGTATATTCAGTCCCCATTTTATACCATATTGGAATGCCAATTATATTGTCACATAAAAAGTAAAGGGTAAAAATGACAAAGGAAGTAAAAGGAATATCATCTTTTTTCCAAATTAAGAATGGGGTCATCTACAAACTGTAAGCAAGAATGTTATATAATTACTTCTACCTAATCAGTAACAAATTTACCTTGTTCTGTATTTGGAAAATTCTGCTTTGTTCTAAAAATAAAATTAAATTCAAATATAAAAAAAACCCTCTTTCTTTAATTTATGTTTGTTTTAATCTGATAACTTGATCAGAGATATAAGCTCTTTTTTCCCTTTTGATTTCCAAAAGTATATAAAAAATAATGATCATTTTTTAAGAAATGCCTAAAAATTGGAGTGAGAACCAAAAATAAACCTGAGCTTAACCTTTTTTCTGCATCATATGGCATATATGCTAATCTAGTGGCCCCCATGTGGGGACAGATTTTCTTATGCTGATCTGTCTTCCTCAGCTCTTCAATTTTTTATTTTTTGTTCAAATTCCTGCACATCTCTTTCAATTGTGTCAGTCCAATTTGCTCACCTTTGAATCTCTCTGCCCATGTTATCTACTATCAATCATAAATCAACATTGAGTTATTAAATACACATAGCAAAAGTAGATTCACTTTCTTCACATAATCAGTTTATCATAAACACTTGGTCAAATATCCAGATGTGGTCCTGTTTCTCTGCAACCCAATAAATTAATAATGGTATATACTCCTACAATTCTCTCATCAATTTTCATAAACAACACTTGATAAAATTCTAAACATATGTATTGTCACAAAATAAAGATACAAATCAAGCTGAAAGACTAAAAAATGGAGAAACTTCACATGATACTTTGACTAATACAATTATTGGCATTTCAAGATTCTGATCCAAATTTGACCAATAGCTTCTTGCTTGTGCGGTATAAAAAATCAGCAGTTCATTTTAAAACAGACTCCTACCCATGTCTTGTTGCAATGGTGCGCAATGACAGGAATACCAAAATAATTCCCAAAATTGTATTTACATAATTGCCCTTATATAAACATCTACATATTATGACCTTCTATGTGTATGTGTGAGTGAAATTTATTGCTCTTTATGATATAACTGAAAGAAGTATTAAGAACATCAAGAAGACCAGTACCTTTGGCCTGCATTTACCATCAATGAGAGTTAAAGCATTTGCAACGGTACAACCTGTAACATGGAGTTTATAAAATAAAAATAAAGACTGCATCTTGCAAATCCTTTTAAATGTAATTAGTGACAAGACTTAAAGTTGGCAAGTCACCAAATTATGTGGGGTTACAATGCCTTAATAACATGCTATCATGAAAATGATGCGTAAAAACCACGTCTAAAAACGTCCGACACTATTTTGAACACTGTTTACCATCGGTTCCACTTGAAAACAAGAATTCCCTTATCAGTAGACAGCTAGATGTTTTGGGACCATACACTATTCAGAAAGACAAATTATCAATGCTTATCACCAAAAATTTGGTGATTGATCTCATTACCTATGGTTAGTTTAGGGACCACTAAAGCTTTTTTTCTGAAGCACAAGGTGACAGCAATTAAAATGTTCCAGTCAAAACATGTAGAGAACTTAAGGCATCCTATTTACGTGGGACATCTAGATTAAAGAACCTTTGTGTATGCCTTTATTATGTAGGACACCCTGCAAATGTGAAACATAGAACTAAGATCCATTTAGCTCCCTCACACTATATAAGCACCCCACACATCAAGTCAAAATTTGTGGAGAAATTTTAACAGCTCATTTTGATAAAATGTGTCTACAGATTTAACAACATAATAACAATTATGAACACGAAATGCATGCAGAGGTCTTTAGTATGGGCACGTGAAGAGAATAATTTCAGCAGTATCAACTAAACATAACAACCACGCTATAGAAAGCAACCTTTTCACCTTTTTTGCTCCAGCAAATAGGAATCGTATGATTAAAGACTTATCAGAGGAACGTGAAGGTAAGTTGGTATGTTCCTTTTGTGATGGCAAGTGCAATGAAAGAGTAGTACAAATGACCCACTAAGAACTTACCTACTGACAATAAGAAATGGCATGTCTCCAATTAAGGGCGGTAAAAGGATTGTTTCATACGAGCATTGAACCGAAGATAAGTTGTAGTGCTAGAGCAGAATCAATGGGTTGCATCTGATATGCAAGGGATAAAACCTAAAATAAACATCAAGAATTACTGTCTGATATCACTAAAACGAATGTGATTATGACGATAAACGGCTTGTTTTGCACCCTATATGTAGGCATGTGGCAATGAACAGTAACATGCATGGCAGTTATAACAAATTATTAGTCATACATCTCTAGATTTCAATAAGGGAAGAATTAAAACTTCCTGTAATTCACAAAGGCAAGACTTAATCATGTAATTCATAGTTTTCCATGGGCCTCGTAGCCTCTTCTTCTTAAGGTATACGAAGGATTACTTACCAAAAAGAATTTAAGAAGTAAATCCCTGTTGATGTCCAAAATCCTAGGATCTAACATTAAATGGGAACTTCATATGTTTGAGGCAACTTACTTGGAGTTTATGGTAACCATGCTAATCTGTAGCATAGTAAAATAATGTGTCTTTAATTACTCATATATTAGGATTTTGCATTTTGATATCTGAATAAACATACATCTAATCTGAATGAAAGGAGCATTTAACATGAGTTATATAAATATGAGAGAATACTGCCACAAAACCACCATGGTTAAACAAATTAAAATATACAGCTTATAAGACAATGCATTCCCTAATAATTATTAAACATGTAAATGACTAAAACACCTATGAACTGTCAAATCGGCCATATCCACTATGCACAGAAGGTTAATATATACCAAAGTACCAAACACTCCACCAGAAAACATATCACAAGCTGGAAGGGTAAAAATGTGCAACAGCATAACAAGCATCACACCAACAAGAAATAAAGCAACAAATGCACTAAAGGTCCATACACTTAAACTGGGAAATTGTACTGTCAACAGGAATAGCGCGTAATCAGGTTGTGTATGTCAATTAAAAAAGCATGTAATCGGGTTTCCCATGTCCAAATATCGTGGTTACAATGAACACACAGTAGAGCCCATGGATGACAAGAGATACAGAAAATGTGAAATGATAAAAACCTATCAGCATGATTCTACATCCACAACTGGTAAATATATCATTGCCATGTAACAGAGAGTTGGTTGTTTATTTATCACTGATAACCATAACATAGATTGGTAATTTATATTTGCTCAAAACTATTACAGGATCTTCATATATCATTTCATAGCAGTGTGCCATTTTCATCAAGAAACTATCAAACTAAACAGAGGAACCTGCTACAAATACCTGACGATAGTCATATCAGCAAACTTGCATGGCGGTATAGTAGATAGTGCTATATCTAAATTGAGCGTCTGCTAAAATACTGATGCGTCTAATATCAGAGACCTACAAATATGTATAATAGTTGTACACCAGGTAAGTGCAATTTCGGTTGAAAGTACTAATTAACAAAAGAGTAAAGAAACTAAACCTGATAGCTACATTTTTTTACATAAACATTTACTTTCATCCAATAATTGACTGAACTGGAAATACAGAATCACTAAACTGGTTTACAGTTAGTTATGTAGTTAAGCTAGCTTTTAACCATCTTGTGTTCACATGCTTAGATATAATTTCTGAAGCGAAAATGCTAATAAAAATCCCTAAAACAGGTCTGTTCCCACTTATCAGCGTGTAATTGGCATATTCAACTTCCACCATGACAGATGCCACCAATTCAATAATTACAGCTCCAGAAGTATAAGACATATACATTATGCATTATTATCAACATCATGGGAGCACCAAATCAATCCAGCATGACATCCAACAAGGACCCCACAAAGATAAGCCTTGAGAACCCATAATGCAAATGATCACCAGAATTCAAATGGAAAATGTTGATCACTAGACGAAAAGAAAAGGCCATTTCGTCAACTCCTATAGCGGATATCATTTTTCTCTTTGGGGAGTTGGAAAAGATGTTTCTAGTCGTACACAATGAAATTTACTGTTATCTGGTGGCTGCAACATCACATACAAGTGACAGTTGGTTAATGAATAACAACACCCAGAATACATATCACAAGTTGGAAGGGTAGAAATGTGTAACGCACATCAGCAAAAAACAAATTGACAGCAAATACACTTAAGGGTCATACTACTTAACCTGGGACATTATAGTGTCAACTGAAGTAGCATGTCTTGGTTGCCTATGCCCGTTATATAATTTTTAGTTACAGAGAACACACAGTAAACCAATGGCAATGACAACAATTTAGAACGTGTTACCTCATGCCAATCTACCAGCATCTTACTACTGTCCCACATGTGGTTATATAGTGTGCCATGTAACCAAGAGTAACACAGTATTAACCCACACTTATTCAGGGTCCTCATCTATCATTTCAAAGCATTTTCATCAAGAAACTGAACGAAGGAACTACTAGAAATATCTAATTCAACAAAGCGAGTAGTCAAATCAGATCAACTGCATGCCAATATCTTTAACACTATTACCCAAAGATGGTGCTATTTCTAAGCTCGAATCTCATAAAAGAGTGGTGCATCTAAAGTAACAGAACATATGATCCCTAATACACAAGATAAGTGAAAAAGAAATCAACTCGAGAGCTACAAATACTGAAATTGGAAACTAAATTATTAAACAATTTAACAGTGTGGCATCCAACAATTACTCCACAAAGGAATGCCTTAAGAAACCCTAACCAAGATAATTACTAATACTCAATTTGAAAATGTTGAACATCACAAAGCAGGTGTCTGTAACTAGCCACGGTTCATTGCTGACACGTAAGCATTTATTAATCTGTTATTTCCTTTTAGCAGCATGTAACAATCCTCCATCTCCTCATCAAAGATTGGACATTCACCACAACCGTGTCACTTCCAATTGTTACAAGCATGCCTTTTTAAGCATGATCGTCGTTTAGTTTAAATCTGAGTAAGAGTTAAATTTATATTCCTAGCCATACAAATGTAGTTTCCAAACATACACATTAAGTTACTGGAGTTGTAAATCAAACATCATTAAACGAGATAATATGATCAGCATAACACGAAGATCTTAAGTTCACATCATAAAAAGTTCAACAAATCACTGAACCAATCCAAACAAGTTTTAACTACATAAAAAATAATATAATCACTAGAGCTTTGTAAATATAGTAAATTATGGTTCTACACACAGATATAGCAGGTGGTTAATGTATAGCATACACTCTGAGAAAACATATCACAAGTTGGAAGGATAAAAAGAGTGTAACATGTTTATGAAGCATAACAAGAACAAGAAGCAACGCATCAACTAATGCACTCTCTTACTACTTAAACTGGAAAAGTATATTGTCAACTGGAACAGCATCAGCCTGCTTTTGTCTAATAAAACTTCCTTTCAAAAAACACACAGAACAGCCCATTTCAATGACAACAGATTTAGAATATTTGAACCCATACCAATCTATCAGCATCATTCCACTATCACAAAAACTAGTTATACAGCATTGCTGGTTGTCTATTTATCACCAATAACCATATTTTGTATGAGTAACTGACTAACGGCTCAAACTTATTCAGGGGCTTCATATACAGAGTATCATTTAAAAGCAGTTTCATCAAGACACTGAGCAGAACAGCTGCAAGAAAAATCTGAATTAACAAAGCCTATAGTCAAATAAGCAACTTGTATGTCCATGTCTCAATATGTGTGATACAGTCCTCAAAGAAGGCCCTTTTAAAACAAACAAAATAAGTGTACTTTTAGTTGAAAATCTTAATCCCCAAACATGTAACGAAATTTAGACCGAAAGCTACAAATTCAGAAATAAAGAACTACCATCCTTTGATAGTAGACTCTATCACTAAACAGATTATCAGATAGTATAAATACCTGATAACTATCTATCATCACCAATATGCCCAAATATAACCATATGATTACTAAAATTACAGCAGTTACAATTAAAATGAGTGACAAATATTTTATCCCCTCAGAACATATAACTGGCATATCCGACTTACACCATCAGAGATGCCTCCAGGTCATTTACATCCCCGGAAGGTTATCACCTCTACACGTTGCACTAATATCAACATAATGTGAGCATCAAATTATTTAAATACGGCATACAACAAGTAGCCTACAAATGTAGCACTTGAGAAACCATAACCCAAATAATCACTATTATTTAATCGGAAAGTGTTGAACATCACAAATCAAGTGTCTGCAAGTCTGCAACTGGTCATAATTTCGATGGTTGATTAAAAGTAATTACATTTGCATTACTCAGTTATGAGTATTAGCTGATCTAGTGTATCCTTAATTCCTTATTATCAATGTGTAAACTTCCTCTTTAATTGCTCAAAAAAAAAAAAAAAAAAAAAAAAAAAATCCACATAAGACAGTGAAGTTGCCAATCGATCATCACTGAATGAGATAGGAAGACCAATATAGCTTAATGTCCTAGTCATTTGTCATTTACATGGAGTTGATTTAGTCATGCCCGTTCTTTCTAGTTTATTGCTATCTATTGCTTCTTGTTTTACGGTGTTCGCAGCATAACCTGTAGTATTTTTTTGGTATAAGATTGTGTATTGGTCTAGCAATTACTCTCTCGGATTGTCCTGGAGTGGCATGAGTCTCTCGGATTGTCCTGGAGTGGCGTGTTTTTCTTTTTGTGCACCCATAGTCTGTATAGAACGCTTACTTTTTTGATGATTTAACACAAACAAAGGCTCTACAAATTACTTCTAACTAGAAAAACTATCACCAAAATAGCAAATTAAATTATCCTTAAGACAATTCAAATGAATAATTTCTCATATAAATTGTACACATAACAATATAAATCTCGGTTATTGCTCATTTTAAGATCAATGAGGTCACGGCTATAACGCGTTATTATAAAAAAGTTTTACCATTCATTTTAAGATCGCTCCGTAGCTACTCAACTAAAAGCATTTACTAATCTAATATTACCCGATTCTCAATGTGTAAGATTCCACTTAATTACCTCGACGATCTACATTAAGTTAGTAAAGTTGCAAATCAATCACACAACTACGAAAACTTAACAACAATTCACCAAAACAATTTGAATCAATAATTTCTCATATAAATTGTGCACAATACAGTACAATACAATACAGAATAACAATAAACAGCTACGATAACAATTTCGTGCCAAAAAACTCACAATTAAAATAGCGAAAGACGAAAACCGCATTAGCCACACCAATTCCACCTCCCACAACAACATCAAACACAAAATGGCGTCCAAGCAACACTCTCGAAACCGACGTAACACTCGCCCAAACAATCACAAACACACTGACACTCTCAAACAATATAATATCCGAATAGAAATAAACCAACGAAGCAATGAAAGAAACTCTCGAAGCATGACCACTAGGAAACGAATACTGATCAACAGCAAAACTCAAAAACATGTGTTTGTTGTAAACAGGACGACGTCGTTTAACAAGGTGTTTGGTTGAACCGATTATAATGAGATCTAATAAGGCTCCTATAAGTAAGTTAAGAAAGATGGGATGGAGGTGAGGGGAGGTGGTGGGGAGAGGTGAGAGGAGGATGGAGATGATGATTGGGAAGAAGAGACGGCCGTCTCCGGAGAGTTCGAGCAGTTTGAGGAGGTAGTAAGGGATGAGTGGTTGAGTGAAGGTGTAGAGTGTCAGGGAGATGGAGGTGTCTATGGTGGTTAGGTGGTTGAGGAGTGATGGTGACGGTAGTTGTGGTGGTGATGGTGATGATGTCATGGTGTGGGTTGTTAGTTTTCCGGTGAGATGGGATTTTTTTAGCCCAAGTTTCTCAAAGCTTTACTGCTCTTTCGTTTTTTTGTTATAGCATGTTGTTTTTTAAGTATGTCTTATTATCAGATTTTGTGAAAAAATTGCTGTTAATGGTGGTTTTGACTTTGAGGGTTGTTGATTAACATATTGTTATAGTTTAATGTCCAATTATTTCTACCTATACTATAAAGTGTTTGTGAGGCCTCAAGAAAAATACACATGTATAAAAACAGTGTGTTACTGTTACAGACTTATATTTTCTTTTTTGACTGGTCACACTAAATTTCTCTTTCTCACTTTTTCTCCATTTCACTTTTTCCTTCTTTGACTATCCACACCAACTTCCTTCCAGCTTTATCACTTTTTCTTCATTTCACTTTTCTCTATAGATCATTCATGTCTTGTAAGCTTAAAATTGTGCACCTTTTAATGGCGATTCTCCGGTGATGGTAAACTTTTGGAACGTCTGTCCGGCTCCAGCCTTCCACATGTAAGTTGCCTTAGTTTTTTTTATGAATTTTCCTTAGTAGTTTAACCATGTATCAATGTTAAAATCTTGTATGCAACACTATTTTGTTTTACCAGTGACCTTTAATTAAAGGAACAATAGTTGGTTCATGATGTTATGGATTAGGGCCATCTAATAAACCGTTATTTGAATGGGTATGTTACTTTTTTTTATGATGCTTGTATTTATTGTCAGCCATTGGTGTTAGTTTGTTATAAAACTGTTTGGATCATTGGAATGGTTATGCCACATAGAGTAATAACAAGTTTATGGATTATTTGATTGATCAATGATGATGTTGATTATTGGAATTTTTCTGATTTTAGACCTGATCATTGTTTTAAAATATGAATTTCGCCTTATGAATCGGGTTTTCATAACACACGATGATGCTAACAAGTTACTTTCGAATGTTCTCTCATTCAGGAACAACCGAACAAAAGGCCTCACATATGTGCAATGACTTTTGCTTGGTCTATTAAGTAAGTATTATTTACGTCATCTCCCGTGCTCCTATTAATTGCTTGCAAGGATCTTACTTAGCTTTCAGTATACTTGGATGTCTTTATTGTTTCACTTGTGCACTTAGAAAATAGTTGCCATACAACCTCCTCTGCAAACATGAAACGAAAAACACACTCTCAATATATTGGGAATATTTCTGATACTTTCCTTGATGATGCTTTCAGTGATAGATTATTAGACATCCATAACTTTGACATTAAACGTGTGGAGCTTGATACACGTCCTGCACATTCTAACACTCAGTATAGAAGTATAGCAAATGTGGAAGAAGTTGACCAGCATTCTGTGTTCTTGAGAAATTTAGAAAGCCCTTTAATGCCATATGATGAGACTGTCAATCATTCTCATAATGTTTACATTTGCAAAGAACCATTAATAACTCGAGCTTCAACCGATT
Organism: Chrysanthemum seticuspe; assembly: GCA_019973895.1. Classification (NCBI taxonomy): domain Eukaryota; kingdom Viridiplantae; phylum Streptophyta; class Magnoliopsida; order Asterales; family Asteraceae; genus Chrysanthemum; species Chrysanthemum seticuspe. Next base: position 159,229,150 of record BPTQ01000006.1, read on the forward strand.
GTTCACGAGTCAATAACTCGAATTTCATGATAAGAGCAGCAAACATGAACAACCACTTAAGCCGAGGATTCCTTACACCTCATATGAGCAACGATAGTGTCTTAGAAGAAAGAGAAAATATAGGAGAGAATCCTTTTTTAGATGGAAAAACAAAAGATGCAAAACTTATGGTCACTGTGCTTCCAGAGAAAGTACCGATATTCCTGAACAAACCGGCCCTTTAAATCTGTCTACAGTTGTAGCTACCAAAACAACAGGTATGTAAAAATGATTTAGGTTTGTAGTATGATAAAAAGACCAAGGCCTGATCTGCTTTAGTTATTAACAATCTTGATATCAGATAGGTCTCACACTACCACAAAAAGAAGGTCTAAATCTCGAAATCAAGGTGTGTTTCAAAATTTCCGTTCTATATTTACGCCTTAGCGGTCTATAAGTTTTAGTATTTTAATACACAAAATATTCATTATGCTCGGTATTAGGACGCATCCCCAGAATGCGAAGAGACTTGTTTTTGCTTATCCCTTCAATGGCTGCGATTCTCCCTCGGATGCAAGATTGTCCCCACTGTGGTGCTATAAAGTTTTACTCTGAAACCAAAAGTTTTTGTTGCTTAAATGATCGTGTTGTCTTGACTAACAACGAGCTTCCAGATATTCTAAAAGACATTTTGACCTCAACATCAGAAGAGGCAAAAACATTTTAAACATACATTAGAACATATAACAACCTTTTCGCTTTTACTTCCATAGGAGTTAGCTTCGTTTTGTTTCGAGATAATATCCGGTAAGCACATCCCGCTTTCTCTTTTTTTAGTTTTTTGTCTTGCTTTAAATTTAATTATGATACTTGTAGGCATGGTGTCTTTGTGATGAAAAGTGGCAGCGATGGGTAAGTTAATTTTAAAGATATATTGCTTATTTCTTGCTAAAATTTAATTATGTGATTTTTGTTGGATTAGATTACTTTTGTTGGATTTTTGCAGGTTTTGTTGTTATTATCTTAGATTCATCTTTGAAGCATGAAGGAAGAAGATCTATCAGCGATGGGTAATGTTTATCTTAGATTTTCATGCTTTGTCCTTTTTACATAGTGAAGCTTCGTTTATTCATATTTTTAGTGTGATTTTGGGGTTATGTGATCCTTTAAGGTAGTTTGCTTTTAGCTTCTACTTCAAAAGTGCGGTGCAAATGGATCATTCAAAAAAGAAGATGATGAAAAAGTTACGTGATGTTGATAGGTTGGTTTCTTCTTACTACGTATAGTTTTTTTGCTTTCTAAATCTCAACATCTTTGGTCTTCCCAACAAATTTGGTAAGATCATTAAACTGAAACTTTGTATTATTTTCTCATATGTAAGCGTAATGTTATATATTCTCTCATATGTAAGCTTAATGTTATATATTCGAATTCTCATATTAAAAATATGTATGTTTATTACACTATCGTTTCAACATATATATAAAGTATATAATATATGTACATGCTTCTGCAAAAACAAATAGCGAGTTACCATTGTTTACAACTATCTACCACCTTAAGAATCATCTTCACATGTATTTATATCATTAGATGTGGTCATCAAATATAGTCATTCTATCATTTAATGTTAGATACTCAAACTTATATTATACGTAGTATTTAACGAGTTGAACGAGATAACAAAAACTGTAATTTTACTCCATAACAAATAAAAATGCCAAAAGCTAAAAGCCCATTAGTACAATTGCCATTGTTTTTTTTTAAGCTTGTTTATTCTTTATAACACATTATAACTTTTTTTTTTTGTTGTTTTGCACAGGTACTTACCAAATAAAAATAGAAATATCAGTGTGGAGAGAGATGGTTCTCTTAGATGGTGATGAGATTCAATGACTTCATAAGACTCAATAGGTTGAGTGTTGAATACTCAATAAATCAAAGATTTGTCTAGATTTGAACCAAATTTTCAATTTTAGGGTGATGGGGTAGACACAATTGTCAACATATGTGATTTTTAGAATTGTTTAAAATTCTTGAAGTAGGTTGGGCCATAAAGGCATGTATGGGGATGTTCAGGATATCATAGCTTTTACTGTAGTTGAGATGGAGTAGTTGAGATTTTAGTGATTTGGCTAATATTTATGTATGTAACTTTTGTATCTTACTATTGTTAGACAAATCTAAATCCATGTGCATTAAGTAAAAATATATTAGTCTTGTTTATCAATAAACTATAAAAAAAAATGGATTGAGATGATGGCGCCTTTGTGGATGTTGAAGAAATAGTGATAAACACTCTTGCATGTAATGTGATTATATAATATTTCACATATATAACTATTTTATCTAAAACAATCTAAAACCATAAATAACATTTAATAAATCGTTTTACTTCCACATGCAAATCAAATGAGACATCCATGTACTTACAGGATTCTTTGTAAGATATAGTGCTCTTTTTTGGTTACTTTATTGTTACCGTTGTGATTAAAATAACAAAGAACAATGGTCGACTAAACTTGCAATATATGAACTTTCCTTTGGTTGTGCTTAGCACAACCATAAAGCTTTCCTAGTATTCTATATACATTATGAAAGTGTTTAAAAGCAACACAAAATCAGAGTTTGTATTTATTTGTTTATTTATTTATTATTTTTTTAAGTCATGTTGAGATATGAGTTTAATGTGACACGTGAGGTGCACATGCGTAGCTTTAAGCTAAACACGTTATGTGCACGTGTTCATTACCACACAGACTATAACCACATTTGGCGCCAAAACCCTTTTTAAATAATTGTTACATTTAATTTGTTCTAGTTAGCTATTTCTCTCTCAAATTCTATCCCTCTCATTTGGAACAGACTGTCATCAATAATACAAACTTGTAACTAACTTTTGAACTACAATTCGATCTTGATTCCAATTGCGATAGACCCATTTTGTTCAATCAGTTCTTCGAGCAATCCTGGAACTGAGCCTATCATTTGGTATCAGAGCTTGATATCCTGGCAACTTTGATCGTCTTCTCCGGCTAAACTACGGTGAAGTTTGATTAAATTCCCGTGTGTAACACCCCCAAATCTCGGTACAGCGGAAGACTTAATCAAGTTTTCGGGGCGTTACTATTTGATTGGTATCGCACACAAGTATAGTAAAAGATAATCATTTAGCCATTCAAAACCAATCCCAAATTTAAATATTCAAAACATTTAATCCAAAAGTATAAATATTAGGCCCAAAACATAGTTTAATAAAATAGGTCCCCATAGTTTATCAGAGTCAGAAATAATCCTTGAACCCCGCCTTCTTGCCAAGCTTCCACCGATCACGTATTTCAAACATCTCTCAAATACCTGAGAAATCATGCTAAAAGGTCAGCTTACGCTAGTGAGTTCATATGTTTAAGTTCAACAAAATCATAGTGGACCTGTAAGAGTTGATTTGCTATGCAAGACCTAGATAGATAAATACCGTTTCACACACTGATCCTACGTGGATCTCCAATCATATCCCACATCCAGGGATTACTCGGGCACCGCGACTCTAGTCCAGCACTGTCATGGCAAAATCTAGAACAATTGCCAACCCCGGACTAGGTCGAGGTATAAGTCTATTCTTAGTTAGGCACGGTTAAACCTAGACTAAGGCAACAACTACCGCACATCTATCTAAACAGTCAAGCATATGAGAAAATCCAAATAGTTTTAACGGTCCAAAAACAGTAGCATGATTCTCACCCCAAAATAGTTCAAAACGTAGTTAAAACGTAGATAAAAGTGGGGCTATGAAACTCACCTCAAGCAATCAACGCACAATTTAACACTAGCAGAAGATAACGGTATCACGGCACAACAACTATCGACTCGGCACAACCTATTAATGTAGACCAACTTTAATATATATATTCCTCAAAATCAACGTTATCTACCCCAATATATTCCATTTCTTTATTTCCAAAAACGTCTCGTTTCACCATTTAATCCTAGTGTTTGGTATTCCTCATGTGGGTGTATCGACTCAATATGATGCTATGAATGCACTCAACCAACCAATATATAACTCAATGTGACACAATGAGACCTCTAAACGATAAGCTCCATAGTCCAATAAGTTTCGGAATAAATAGTAGACCTTATCGAATTCGTCAACTCGATAAACTCATTTATTTACTCGTGTCGCTTATTATCCCATAAATCAATCGTATCCTAAAGAGTCATAAGGATAATTCACCCATTAATAAGGTTACCCAACGTACCTAGCGGGCTCTTATTAGATTCGTCAACCTAATAAGTCCGCTACCCACGTGGATCAACACTATTAATGCTAGGTTATCCGTAACCCATGCACACAACGTAAGCAAATAAATACTTAAACTAGTATTAAATGTCCACAATCGACATTTATTGATAATCGTGTACTCGAAACATTAATTACTTATTTATTACAAAACATTTCCAATTTAGTCGTTAGTTTCCATTTAAAAATAGTAAATAACAAGATAAAACTTGTTATCGATATTTTTGGTACAAAAGCCCATTTATTATTTATATTTCATAGTTTATTAGCATTTTCATGTATATATATATTTCGTCAAATTCCAAATATTAATCTCATATCGTTATTCATTTCGAGTCCACAAGCACGAGTCATAACTTCTCGGCTTTTAATCAATCTATAGTCCAAATTATACTAAAGTCCATGTTACGGCTTTGTCGGAGTCAACTATTGACTAAAAAGTCAAAGTAACGCCGACGTAGCTCAAAGTCAACAATATATATCAAGTCCAATGTAAAAGTCACAATATCGCAATGCAATCCCAAACCAACTCAAAACAAACTCGCCAACCAATTAATCAACCAAATGTACTCGAAACCAATGTTATAACCCTAATGGTCATGACACGATCGCGGTTAAGACTACGTGAACCAAACAAGCTCTAGAAGCTTTTCGGCTCCACGCGTCTCATCCAAACCTCAACTACATCAACCAACAAGCTACCAAATCGACCCGACCCGGACCCGTGGCCCAAGTGGGTCACGTACGCAAGCCAAGGGCCACGTACGTGCCCTATGTGGCTCGTACACCCTTCCAAACCAATCGAACATCACCCAAATCCATTCCACAACATCCAAATCCAATCATTCAAGCTCCAATCACTAACCAAACACAAAACCCATCATCTATCTTAACCAAAAATATGAAACTAAACCTAAAATGCATAAACCTATCAAATTGATACACCACACACTTACCAAACACTAATTACTTGTTTATTTAGACACTAATTAGACTTAATTTCATGTTCCACCCAAAAGCCCCAAATTTCATCATAGGGTCGAAACCCTAGAATGCAATTCGTGGCTTATTATTGCCCAAACAAGCTCTAATCTTGTTCCATTTACCTTATTCAAACACCAATTGCAAAACCCACTTGAAACCCTAAAAGTACGAATCTTGATTCGAAGATTTGAAGGTGTTATGGAGGTCCAAATGGAGCGTGTAATATATGGTTGGAAAGAGGATGAAGAGATCTTTGATTTGGTGGTGGAGGTGAGGGGTGACGCGCCAGAATTCGGCCGGAGGTGGCCGGAATAGTGGCGGCCGGTTATGGTGTTATTAGGGTTAGGGTTTTGTTGAGGAGAGAGAGTGTAGAGAGAGAAAGAGGGTTGTGTGTGCGTTTTAGAGAGAGAAATCAAAGAGTGAAATGAAGGTATGAGGGGGTATTTAAGGGTGGGAGCTAGGGACTTAAAAATAAAAGAGAGGGGAGGAGGGGGTGGCCGGCCTAAGGAAAAAGGAGGGGCCGTGGTCGCCATTTTTCGTAAACTATCACGTTTACCCATTCCTTAGCACATATATTATCCCCCAAGTGTCCCACAACGTTCATTCGACTTTCTAACATCGTTATTTACGTTTTTCCATGAGTTTTGACTATTTATTTGTCAATTTTTGAGTTACGGTCTAAAAGTCACAATATTTCTCGTTTTAGGGTTTTCTAGTGCCGAATCGAATAGTGCCTACCAAATAGAGTTAAAACTCATACGATAACTCATTTAATAATGAAATAAACCGTAAAAACCAATAGACGATATAAAATCAAGTCATGGTTTATAAAAATAGTGATAAAGGCAAAACTCGGTTTAGTTTAACGTAATGCGGTTACCTAAAATAGACTCCCTAAATTGCCAGTTGTCACAGCCTCCCAGCCTCAGAAGAAACCTGTCCCGGGTTTCACTCCGAGTTGCTTGATGTCATGAAAAGTTTAGGATACTTCCTACGGAAAACGTCCTCACGTTCCCAAGTGAACTCCGGTCCATGTCGGGAGTTCCAACGAACCTTAATAATCGGAATACGGCTATTCTTCAGCCTTTTGATCTCACGGTCCATAATCTCAATCGGTTCCTCAACAAAATTCAATTTCTCATCAATACGAATATCTCTTAAGGGCACAACTATGTTTTCCTCCGAAAGACATTTCTTAAGATTACTAACATGAAAGACATTGTGTACACTACTCAGTTCCGATGGTAGCTCCAGGCGGTATGCTACCGGTCCGATTCTTTCCAAGATTGGAAAGGGACCAATATATCGGGGATTGCGTTTTCCACGCTTTCCAAAATGAATCACTCCTTTCCAAGGAGAAACTTTCAACATAACACGATCTCCAACCTGAAATTCTAATGGTTTACGTCTCTTATCGGCATAACTCTTTTGTCTATCACGAGCGGTTTGCAACCGGTCACGAATCTGAACTATCTTCTCAATGGTTTCTAGGACAAGTTCGGGACCTGTAAGTTGACTCTCGCCAACTTCAGCCCAACAAACAGGAGAACGACATTTTCGGCCATACAGTGCCTCAAATGGGGCGGCCTTAATGCTAGAGTGATAACTATTGTTGTAAGAGAATTCGGCCAAAGGGAGGTGTCTCTCCCAGCCTTTGCCGAAATCAATAACGCAGGCTCTAAGCATTTCTTCTAAAGTCTGAATGGTTCTCTCGCTTTGACCATCGGTCTTTGGATGGTAAGTAGTACTCATATCCAAATTCGTTCCTAATGCTGTCTGTAACGACTTCCAAAAGTGGGATGTAAAACGACTATCCCGATCAGAAATGATAGATATCGGTACTCCATGACGCGATACTATCTCCTTAAGATACAATCGAGCAAGCTTATCAAGACTATCGGTTTCACTAATAGCTAAGAAGTGAGCAGACTTAGTTAAACGATCAACTATTACCCAGATAGCGTCATTGCCGCTAGCTGTTCTCGGTAATTTAGTGATAAAGTCCATGGTTATTCGCTCTCATCATTCCGGGAGTTTGGGTTGAACTAAGAGTCTTGATGGTTTCTGATGTTCGGCCTTAACTTTAGAACAAGTCAGGCACCAACTGACATACTGAGCTATATCGGCTTTCATATTGGGCCACCAATAAAGTTTCTTAAGATCCTGATACATCTTATCGGCTCCGGGATGAATAGAGTATTTTGATTTATGCGACTCGTGCATAATCAACTCACAGATTCCACCATAAAATGGTATCCAGCTTCTGTCTTTGAAGCATAATGTTCCGTCAGAACGCTTCAAGAAGCCGTTTTCACTTTCTACCATTCCATGAAGATTCTCATAAGGACGATTCTCTTACGTCAATGCCTCTGCTTGGGCGGCTAAAATTTGAGATGGTAAGGGCGAAACAATGGTCATTCCTAATGATCTAGCAAGTAGGGGTGGAATGTCCTCCTTACGACTAAGTGCATCAGCCACAACATTAGCCTTACCAGGATGATAACGAATCTCACAGTTGTAATCACTAACCAATTCCAACCAACGACGTTGTCTCATGTTCAGTTCCTTCTGATCTAAGATATGCTTCAAACTTTTATGGTCGGTAAATACTACACACTTGGTTCCATACAGATAATGTCTCCAGATCCTAAGAGCAAACACTACAACACCTAACTCAAGGTCATGGGTGGTGTAGTTTTTCTCATGCTTCTTAAGTTGTCGGGATGCATAAGCAATCACCTTCTCACGTTGCATCAAAACAGCACCTAAGCCTTTATGCGAAGCGTCGCAGTACACGACAAAGTCTTCGCTTCCTTCAGGCAAAGCTAGGATGGGCGCACTACACAACTTCTCCTTCAGAAGTTGGAATGCTTCTTCTTCCTTTTCTCCCCATTCATACTTAACATCCTTCTGTGTTAGTTTGGTCAGCGGCTTAGCTATCTTGGAAAATCCCTCAATGAATCTCCTATAATAGCCCGCTAACCCTAGAAACTGTCGGATTTCTGATGGGTTCTTAGGAGCTGCCCATTCCTTAATGGCCTTAATCTTAGCTGGGTCAACATGGACACCTCGACTATCTATCACATGACCTAAGAATTACACGGACAGAATCCAAAATTCACACTTAGAGAATTTGGCATACAGCTTCTCCTCTCTCAACAATCCTAAAATGAGCCTCAAATGCTCTTCGTGCTCCTCACTACTCTTAGAGTATATCAAGATGTCATCTATGAATACTATCACAAACTTATCCAGGTATGGCTTACACACTCGGTTCATGAGATCCATGAAAACCGCTGGCGCGTTGGTCAAACTAAACGACATCACTTGGAATTCATAGTGTCCATAACGAGTTCTAAACACAGCCTTAGGGATATCCTCCTCTCGAACTCTAAGCTGGTGATAACCAGATCGTAAATCGATCTTAGAAAAGACACTAACTCCTTGGATTTGGTCGAATAGATCATCTATTCTAGGTAACAGATATCGGTTCTTCACTGTTAACGTATTCAATTCCCTATAATCGATACACATCTGAAACGATCCATCCTTCTTCTTCACAAACAACACTGGTGCTCCCCACTGTGACGAACTTGGTCGAATGAATCCCTTCTCTGACAATTCTGCCAACTGTTTAGACAGTTCCTCCAATTCTCTTGGAGCAAGTCGATAAGGTGCCCGGGCTACGGGTGCCGCACCGGGTATCAACTCTATTTGGAATTCCACTTGTCGGACAGGTGGAATCCCTGGCAGATCATCGGGAAACACGTCCGGAAATTCTATAACAACGGGTACATCGTTAAGGTGTCTTTCACTCTTCTCCTCACTTTTCTTTTCAGAAATTCGAGCCAAGAAAAGACAACCTCCTCTATCGATGTACTTCTGGGCCTTAATACAGGAGATGATGCTCAACCGGGAGGGACTTCCATAGTCGCTCCGATCTCCTTGTATGCTCAGAACTTTTCCGCCATACGGCAAACGCACAATCTTCTCATCACAAATGATGTGTGCACTGTTCTTCGACAACCAATCCATTTCGATAATGACGTCAAAACTTCCTAAGGTAACCGGCAATAGGTCTATACTAAACGTCCGGTCTAGGAAACTTAAGGTACAACCTCGAACTACGGTGTCTATCTTCTCTCTATTCCCATTCGCTAATTCCACATCGTAACTAAACCCTAGAGGTGTTTGGGAGATTCCTAGTAATGGCATAAAATTAGTGGATACGAAACTCATATCTGCACCAGTATCAAACAGTATGGAAGCATAGCGATTATTGAGAAGGAACGTACCCGTAACTACTTTAGGGTCCTCGCCAGCTTCCTTTCCAATAGCGTAAACACGCGTTGTTCCCATGTCTCTCTGTTGATTCCTAACACCATGGTTTCCCTGGTTTTCCACAACCTCACGCTTCACAGGGTTTAAGCCATACATCCTACACCTCGGTTAGCAAATCCTCCTACATTACCGGGATTTCCTCTCATCCACGGCTCTCGGCACTCATTCTTAAAGTGTCCCTTCTTTCCACATCCAAAACAGGTGACAGTAGCCTTCCAGTCCGCTCCTTGTGCAGTTTGAGCTGCAGCAAGTGGACGAGACCTACAGTCTTTGGCCAAGTGTCCTACCTTAGAGCACTTCCTACACACATTCGGGCACAGTCCATGGTGGTGTCGGTTACAACGACCACACACAGGCTTACTACCTTCATAATCTTTCCTACCTCCGTTTCCTATGGCGAACACTCTGGCTGTCTCGTGCCGTTTGTTGCCATTCCCTTTAACAACTTCATTCCTCTTCCTCTTATCACTCCTATCATTCTTACTCTTGTCTCCTACTTCTAGCACATAAGAGTCCATCAAACGCTGAGCCACATCAATTGCCTCATGCAAATTAACTGGCTTGGCAGCGATGACATCATTTCGAGTAGCCAAAGGCAATCTATCAGTATACCTCTCAATCTTAAGTTCTTCGGTGCGAACCATTTCAGGGCAAAGCAATGATAACTCTTGGAAACGACAAGTATAAGTCGCCATGTCAGTACCCTTAACCTTATGGTTCCAGAACTCACTCTCTAACTTCTTAACTTCATTCCTAGGACAGTAAGTCTTGACCAGGAGATTCTTAAACTGAGTCCAAGTCATACTATAAGCTACATTAATTCCTACTGATCTGTGGTAGTTGTTCCACCAGGTCAACGCCTCGTCCTTCAAGGTGAATGTTGCATACTTAACCTTACAATCCTCATCACAGTTACTCACAGCAAACACAGATTCAGTTTTCTCCAACCACCTAGTCAGGTAAACTACTCCCTTAGTTCCTCCAAACTCAATGGGACCACAAAATCGGAACTCTTTGTAGGTACAACCTCGAGTTCGATTCGGCATCGGGGTTCCACTAGAGGTGTTAGAGAGATTAGCCTCAGCTAGCAGTTCAGCGACACGCTGCGACACTAGCTGGTCAATGTGGGCTGGGTTCACAAGTGGAGGGTTTTGTGGAACATGACCATTCTTAGCACGGTCGTTCACATTCGGGTTCCCTACAGCTGGGTTATCAATGTTCGGGTTCTCAACAGGTGGTGTGGTCAGGGCCGGACGACGACCTCGACGAACCGGGGCAACAACAGCAGCAGGAGCTGCTCGGTTGTTCCTAAGCGGGTTTCGTCTTGTTGCCACCATTCTGGAGGCAAGAAGAACAGTTTCATAAGTTCACAATTCACGTTCTAAAAATAGAGTTGGGTTCCAAGGGTAACGCCTGAATACATAATCAAGGCCAACAAGGATAACGCTATACCAAAGCGAAACAATCAAATACTGAATCATAACTAAGGATGCACGTTCCAATAACCATAACTCATAGGTTTCAAAAGTGGAAATACATGGAAGGATACAGAGAAATCAAAAACGATCCTAATAACGATACTAGTAAATAATTGGGATAATCCTACATCTCGAACCAAGTACTACTTAGTTTCAAGAGGGTACAAAACCATAAATCTAATACTATCTAGCCACGTCTACTAATACCACTCACTGACCTCCTAACATCGTCAACATCTCTCCACAATGATGCTAGCTCAACACGTCGAGCGTCGCGATCACTCTTAAGCTCTGCGACCTCTCTCTCCAACTCACCAATCCTACGCCAAATCGCTCTATCAGCATCACGAGCTGTCGCGATCCCTCTCTGCAGGTCCCCAACCTGCTCCTGGAGCTCCGACATACCATCATGAAATACCCTAGTCCTCCTGACTACAGTACCCATATCAGCTCTCAGATCATCATTACTAGCTCTAGATACTCCAACCAAACGATCTGTCAACCTACTAAGCCTAGTACACTGTGAGGTAATCCTCTTCCACATCAGACCCCGTCTCACCATACTCCTCGGGCTCTGAAGCAATCTCCGATGGTATCTCAGATCCTAACGGGCTACCTACCTCAGGTGAATGTGAAGGTGAATCAAAACCAAAAGGTTGTCCAGGGGACTCAGGCTCAAGCAAAGGAGAACCTGGTCCCGAAGAATGTGCAGGACTCTGCAATGGAGGAGTACCCCCTTCTGGGATATCCTCATCATCCTCCTCCTGAGGATCCTCATCCTCATCAACATACTGCTCCTCAATCTCATCCTCCTCCTCAACCTCATGCTCCTCCTCAACCTCCTGCTCCTCCTCGCCCTTATCCATAGGGGGAGAGTCCATGAGTCGGAGTCTCTGTGCAGGTAAATCCTGAGGTGGTACACTAGGAGATCTAGGCCTCCTAAGACATGGTGATGCTGGTGGTGATGACAGAAGAGAGTGGGCTGCTAAACGGATAGGTGATGATGATGGTCTCACAGACATGCGGGCAGTGCTATAAGCAAGCCTAGGAGTCTGTGCTCGCGCTAAAACCTGATGTAAAGTGAGTTGCCTATATGAGCTAGGACGATCTGATGATGATGAACTAGTGTGACGGGCAACCTCATAAGGATCACCCTGCGCAGCCGTCATGAGAGTCAATGCTGGCAAACTAGCAACAGCAAGGACCTCCTCAAACACATCAAAAGCTAGTGAAGGCATAGTCTATGACAACGGAATAGGGTAGGTATAAGTGTTCAAAACAACTAGTTTTAATAAGCGCATCAACTTAAACAAAACACATATCACATAAAGAAAGCTTTAAAAGTAGAGGTACCGCATTACTCAAAACATGCCTTTAATAAAACACATAAGTTCAGTTTCATCACATAATCCCATATCAATTCAATCGAGTTCAAAATTTCTAAAATCATAATATATCGTTTACTCAAATCCAATACCGTAGTATCTCAAAAATCACATCTCATTTTCCAAAATCAACAACCCTATCTCATTTTCCCAAAATCAATAATCATATCTCCAAATAATAACGTTTCCAAAATCAGTTCACAATATCCCTTAACAAATCATCTCATAATTCAATTCATAGTTCATACCATAATCAAATAAGAAGCTTCGCCTTGGCAAGCGGGCGTGCGTCGGTCGAGGATCAATTTTTCTTAAAAGTGGTTATAGTTTAGGGTTTATAAAATACGTAGTTCTCTATAACCTTGAGCTCTGATACCAATCTGTAACACCCCCAAACCTCGGTACAGCGGAAGACTTAATCAAGTTTTCGGGGCGTTACTATTGGATTGGTATCGCACACAAGTATAGTAAAAGATAATCATTTAGCCATTCAAAACCAATCCCAAATTTAAATATTCAAAACATTTAATCCAAAAGTATAAATATTAGGCCCAAAACATAGTTTAATAAAATAGGTCCCCATAGTTTATCAGAGTCAGAAATGATCTTTTAACCCCGCCTTCTTGCCAAGCTTCCACCGATCACGTATTCCAAACATCTCTCAAATACCTGAGAAATCATGCTAAAAGGTCAGCTACGCTGGTGAGTTCATAGGTTTAAGTTCAACAAAATCATAGTGGACCTGTAAGAGTTGATTTGCTATGCAAGACCTAGATAGATAAATACCGTTTCACACATTGATCCTACCCGGATCTCCAATCATATCCCGCATCCAGGGATTACTCGGGCCCCGCGACTCTAGTCCAGCACTGTCGTGGCAAAATCTAGAACAATTGCCAAACCCGGACTAGGTCGAGGTAGAAGTCTATTCTTATTTAGGCACGGTTAAACCTAGACTAAGGCAACAACTACCGCACATCTATCTAAACAGTCAAGCATATAAGCAAATCCAAATAGTTTTAACGGTCCAAAAACAGTAGCATGATTCTCACCCCAAAATAGTTCAAAACGTAGTTAAAACGTAGATAAAAGTGGGGCTATGAAACTCACCTCAAGCAATCAACGCACAATTTAACACTAGCAGAAGATAACGGTATCACGGCACAACAACTATCGACTCGGCACAACCTATTAATGTAGACCAACTTTAATATATATATTCCTCAAAATCAACGTTATCTACCCCAATATATTCCATTTCTTTATTTCCAAAAACGTCTCGTTTCACCATTTAATCCTAGTGTTTGGTATTCCTCATGTGGGTGTATCGACTCAATATGATGCTATGAATGCACTCAACCAACCAATATATAACTCAATGTGACACAATGAGACCTCTAAACGATAAGCTCCATAGTCCAATAAGTTTCGGAATAAATAGTAGACCTTATCGAATTCGTCAACTCGATAAACTCATTTATTTACTCGTGTCGCTTATTATCCCATAAATCAATCGTATCCTAAAGAGTCATAAGGATAATTCACCCATTAATAAGGTTACCCAACGTACCTAGCGGGCTCTTATTAGATTCGTCAACCTAATAAGTCCGCTACCCACGTGGATCAACACTATTAATGCTAGGTTATCCGTAACCCATGCACACAACGTAAGCAAATAAATACTTAAACTAGTATTAAATGTCCACAATCGACATTTATTGATAATCGTGTACTCGAAACATTAATTACTTATTTATTACAAAACATTTCCAATTTAGTCGTTAGTTTCCATTTAAAAATAGTAAATAACAAGATAAAACTTGTTATCGATATTTTTGGTACAAAAGCCCATTTATTATTTATATTTCATAGTTTATTAGCATTTTCATGTATATATATATTTCGTCAAATTCCAAATATTAATCTCATATCGTTATTCATTTCGAGTCTACAAGCACGAGTCATAACTTCTCGGCTTTTAATCAATTAATAGTCCAAATTATACTAAAGTCCATGTTACGGCTTTGTCGGAGTCAACTATTGACTAAAAAGTCAAAGTAACACCGACGTAGCTCAAAGTCAACAATATATATATATCAAGTCCAATGTAAAAGTCACAATATCGCAATGCAATCCCAAACCAACTCAAAACAAACTCGCCAACCAATCAATCAACCAAATGTACTCGAAACCAATGTTATGACCCTAATGGTCATGACACGGTCGCGGTTAAGACCACGTGAACCAAACAAGCTCTAGAAGCTTTTCGGCTCCATGCGTCTCATCCAAACCTCAACTACATCAACCAACAAGCTACCAAATCGACCGGACCCGGACCCGTGGCCCAAGTGGGTCACGTACGCAAGCCAAGGGCCGCGTACGTGCCCTGTGTGGTCATACACCCTTCCAAACCAATCGAACATCACCTAAATCCATTCCACAACATCCAAATCCAATCATTCAAGCTCCAATCACTAACCAAACACAAAACCCATCATCTATCTTAACCAAAAATATGAAACTAAACCTAAAATGCATAAACCCATCAAATTGATACACCACACACTTACTAAACACTAATTACTTGTTTATTTAGACACTAATTAGACTTAATTTCATGTTCCACCCAAAAGCCCCAAATTTCATCATAGGGTCGAAACCCTAGAATGCAATTCGTGGCTTATTATTGCCCAAACAAGCTCTAATCTTGTTCCATTTACCTTATTCAAACTCCAATTGCAAAACCCACTTGAAACCCTAAAAGTACGAATCTTGATTTGAAGATATGAAGGTGTTATGGAGGTCCAAATGGAGCGTGTAATATATGGTTGGAAAGAGGATGAAGAGATCTTTGATTTGGTGGTGGAGGTGAGGGGTGACACGCCGGAATTCAGCCGGAGGTGGCCAGAATAGTGGCGGCCGGTTATGGTGTTATTAGGGTTAGGGTTTTGTTGAGGAGAGAGAGTGTAGAGAGAGAAAGAGGGTTGTGTGTGTGTTTTAGAGAGAGAAATCAAAGAGTGAAATGAAGGTATGAGGGGGTATTTAAGGGTGGGAGCTAGGGACTTAAAAATAAAAGAGATGGGAGGAGGCGGGTGGCCGGCCTAAGGAAAAAAGAGGGTCCGTGGTCGTCATTTTTCATAAACTATCCCGTTTACCCATTCCCGAGCTCATATATTATCCCCCGAGTGTCCCACAACGTTCATTCGACTTTCTAACATCGTTATTTATGTTTTTCCACGAGTTTTGACTATTTATTGGTCAATTTTCGAGTTACGATCTAAAAGTCACAATATTTCTCGTGTTAGGCTTTTCTAGTGCCGAATCGAATAGTGCCTACCAAATAGAGTTAAAACTCATACGATAACTCATTTAATAATGAAATAAACCGTAAAAACCAATAGACGATATAAAATCAAGTCATGGTTTATAAAAATAGTGATAAAGGCAAAACTCGGTTTAGTTTAACGTAATGCGGTTACCTAAAATAGACTCCCTAAATTGCCAGTTGTCACACCGTGACTCTGTTAGTTCTGGCAAAGAATTCATTCAAGATTCAGAGTGCTACACTGGTACTCTAATCAAGTGTATGTTATCCGTTCAGAAACAAGACCAAGTGTCAAGTATTCATCGCGATCACGAGAACAACACATAACTGTTTAAATCCTCAGTTTTCGAACCATTGATCAGTTTTGATTGACTTGAATTGCCCAAGAAACGATTAAAGTTGTTAGATGTTATTCACTAGAAGACAAAGGAGTAATAACTAATAACAATATTCCAATAAAATCAAGAAATAGCATACAAGATTCAACAATGGCACCATCCACAAGAAATGGTAACAATGGAGGTGATGGCATTGATCCTAACATTAGGAACTACATGGAAAGTACTTTGGAAAATGCATTGGCTGACATAAGGGAGACTTTGGCTAATCTAACCAACACAATGGCAACCATGGGAAATCAGAATAACAAAACAATCAGATGACGAATGCAAGAATAGGAAGAACAACTAATCAATTCAGTAGACTGGCAAAGGTGGAGTTCCCAAAGTTTCAAGGAGATAGTGTAAGGGAATGGGCCTTTAAATGTGAACAGTTCTTCTTGATTGACAATACTCAAGAAGTTGAGAAGGTAAAGATTGTATCTATTCATTTAGATGATAAAGCATTTTTTTGGCACAGAAAATTTGGTAGATGAATTGGTGAAAATGTGGGTTGGGAGATTTACAAAACTACCATATTATTCAATGATTTGGATCAGTGTTTGAAGATCCAATGGTAGAATTGAAAAATGTCAAATATGAAAAAAAACTCCAAAGAATATCAGGACTTGTTTGATACACTTTTGTGTAGAGTGGACATAAGCCCAGAAAATGCTTTGAGTTTGTATTTTGGGGGCTTACCAATTGAATTGGAAATGGGTGTAAGAATGTTCAAACCCGGAACATTAGCTGATGCTTACCATTTGACAAACTTGCAAGAGGTTACTTTAGAAGCTCTCAAGAAAACGAACAAGTCTGTAACAAGTATGGGGGTGAGTAGATTTGGGAATAGAAGCGTCACCAGGACACCATTGTTGAATAACCTTACTCAGAACAACAACTTTAGGCCTAAACCAAACACCCCAACAACTGCACCTATGATGAAACAATTAACACAAAAAGAATACCAGGAGAAGAGGGAACAAATTTTGTGTTTCTACTATGACCATAAATACACCCCATGACATAAATGTAGTGGCTAATTGTTTTCTTTGGTAGTATTAGCAAATGAGGAATGCGAGGGTTTGAAATGGGATGAGCAGGAAGATTTAGTTATAGTTGAGGAAGTACCACATATATCTTTAAATGCGTTGAATAGAGCAAATAGTTTCAAGACTATGAGAGTTATTGGGAAGGTGGGAGTGCATGAATTATACATTTTGGTAGACCGTGGTTTAACTCATAAATTTTTGGATGTAGAATTGGCTAAAATACTAGGGTGCAATCTCAAAAGTACATGTCCTTTGGCTGTCACAGTAGCTGGTGGAAGGAAACTAATTAGTGTTAGTGAGTGCAAAGGATTTGTGTGGCAGTCGCAAGGGGAAACTTTTAAGGCTGACATGATGATCTTGCCATTAAAAGGGTGTGAGATGGTACTGGGCATACAATGGCTCTCTACTTTGGGTGACATCAAATGCAACTTTAAGCAGTTGAGAATGGAGTTCATGTACAACAGAAAGAGGATAACACTCAGGGGTACCACTAAAGCCACATTGCATTGGTTAGAGGGTAAGAAACAAGTGAATGAATTGGGGCAAACTGGTGGTGCAGAACTGTTAAAAGGAGATAGTAAAATGGACCAGTTTAAAAGGAGATAGTAAAATGGACCAGTTTAAGCCAGAAATGAAAATATTGGTAGAAAATTTTGCTGATGTGTTTGAGGTACCTACTGAACTTCTACCCAAAAGGAATCATGGTCATAGAATTCCCTTGCAGCAGGGTACTCAACCTGTTAACATCAGACCCTATAAACACCCACCTACACAGAAGGATACCATTGAGGCCATGGTAAAGGAGTTATTAGAAGCAGAGGTTATTAAACACAATATTAGTCCATTTGCATCCCCTATTGTTATGGTGAAAAAGAAAGATAAATCATGGAGAATGTGTGTAGATTACAGACAGTTGAACAAACACACCATCAAAGACAAGTTCCATATACCAATTATAGAAGAACTCATTGATGAGTTACATGGATCTACTTTGTTCTCTAAGTTAGACCTAAAATCAGGCTTCCATCAGATAAGAATGTATGAAGATGATTTTGCTAAGACTACCTTAGAAACTCATGAGGGCCACTATAAATTCTTGGTCATGCCCTTTGGCCTTACAAATGCACCATCAACTTTTCAAGCATTGATGAATGAAGTCTTTAGACCTTATTTGAGAAATTCACATTGGTTTTCTTTGATGATATCCTCATTTACAGTAAGAATGTGTCAGATAATGGGTGTGTTTGGGGAGGGGCTTATGGGGCTTGAGCTTCTAAAATAAGCCGACTTATAAAATAAGTCTCGTTTGTCATGCGGGCTTATGAAATCATAAGCCCCCTAAAAGGGGCTTAAAACTTTAGCCCCATAAAAGGGGCTAAAATTTATAGCCCGGGGCTTATGAACCATAAATTACATATTTACCCACAAAAATATCTAACATATACCATAAAACTCATTTAATTATATCCTTTCTAGTAATTCTGCAATAATAAGCCCCAGCCCCAGCCCATTTGCCAAACAAGTCTACAAAAATACAAATTTTAACTTTGGCTTATAATAAAAGCCCTAGCCCCAGCCCCAGCCTCAGCCCCAACCCCAGCCCATTGCGCCAAACATACCCAATGTACAACATCTTATTGCAGTGCTTCAAATAATGAGGGAAAACAAGTTGTATGCAAAGAGGAGAAAATGTGTGTTTGGGATAAGTCATGTGAAGTATCTGGGTCATGTTATTAGAAGCATAGGTTATTAAACACAGTAACAGTCCATTTGCATCCCCTATTATTATAGTGAAAAAGAAAGATAATTCATGGAGAATGTGTGTAGATTATAGACAGTTGAACAAACACACCATCAAAGAAAAGTTCCATATACCAATTATAGAAGAACTCATTGATGAGCTACATGGATCTACTTTGTTCTCTAAGTTAGACCTAAAATCAGGCTACCATCAGATGAGAATGTACGAAGATGATGTTGCTAAGACTACCTTCGAAACTCATGAGGGCCACTATAATTTCTTGGTCATGCCCTTTGGCCTTACAAATGCACCATCAACTTTTCAAGCATTGATGAATGAAGTCTTTAGACCATATTTGAGAAATTCACATTGGTTTTCTTTGATAATATCCTCATTTACAGTAAGAATGTGTCAGATAATGTACAACATCTAATTGCAGTGCTTCAAACAATGAGGGAAAACAAGTTGTATGCAAAGAGGAGAAAATGTGTGTTTGGGACAAGTCATGTGGAGTATCTGGGTCATGTTATTTCAGCAACCGAGTTGCTACTGATCCAATTAAGATCAAAGCTATGCAGGAGTGTCCAGTTCCTGCAAACATCAAATTGTTGAGAGGATTTTTGGGTCTCACATGTTATTATAGGAGGTTCATTAAGAACTATGCAAGTTTAAGTAGACCTTTGACAAGTTCGCTCAAGAAAAATGCTTTTAAGTGGAATGAAGATGCTCAAAGTTCTTTTGAAACACTCAAGCAAGCTATGATGTCTCCTCCAGTCTTAATTCATTGTGGAGACTGATGCCTCTGGAGTTGGATTGGGAGTAGTGTTGCAATAGAATGGTCATCCATTTGCCTACTTATGTAAGATATTGTCTGTAAAACAACAAGCATTGTCAACCTATGAGAAAGAGTTATTGGCAATCATGTTGGCATTGGAAAAATAGAGAGGCTACCGTTTAGACAGACACTTTGTGATCAAGACTGACCACTACAGTTTGAAGTATTTACTGGATTAAATGATAACTACTCCCACCTAGATGAAATGGCTTCCTAAGATAATGGGGTTTGACAATGAAGTGGTTTATAAGAAAGGGAATGAAAATGGGACAGTTCATGCATTGTCTAGAGCATAGTTAGGTGAGGAGCTTTTGAGTATGTCACAATCCAACATTACAACTGAGCTCATTGGTAAAATAACCAATAGTTGGGAGTCAGATACTACTTTAAAAGAGCTGATTGACAAACTCAAGCAAGGAAAAACTGCTAAGAAGCATTACCATTGGGGTTAATGACCAGTTATTAAGAAAGGGAAGATTGGTAGTTGGGAAAGATGAAGGCATGAGAATGGAGTTGCTGGGTCATTTCCATGGTGGGGCTATAGGTGGACACTCCGGAGTTAAGGTGACTACTCGAAAGATGTGCTCATTTTTTTACTAGAAAGGAATGAGGAAGCAGACCAAGTAGTTTGTAAGAGAATTTGTGACTTGTCAGAGGTACAAACCGGATTTGGCTGCCTATCCAGGACTTTTACAGCCTTTACCCATTCCAGAAAAGGTGTGGCCTAGTATCTCTATGTACTTTATTGAAGGGTTACCAAAGTCCTAAGGAAAGACTGTGATTTATGTGGTGGTTGATAGGCTGAGTAAGTATGCACACTTCATGGCCTTATCTGATCCTTTTAATGCTCTGCAAGTAGCTCAGATATTCTTGGATACAATTTATAGGCTCCATGGGTTGCCTAAAACTATAGTGTCTGACATAGATAAAGTGTTTGTTAGTACTTTTTGGAGATAATTATTCAAGCTGCTACAAGTTCAGTTGGCCATGTCAACTGTTTATCACCCACAAACCGATGGACAAATAGAAGTAGTGAACAAGTGTTTGAAAGGCTACTTAAGGTGTATGACTGGTGAACATCCAAAGGAATGGGCTAAATGGTTGCCTTTGGAGGGAGTTGTGGTATAATTCCAATTATCATTATGCTATTAACAAAACTCCCTTTGAAGTAGTCTATCATCCATGTTCCTTATTTTGTAGGATTGAGTAAGGTGGAAGTAGTGGATAGATCCTTAAGGGCTAGAGAAACATCTATTCAAGTGCTTAAATTCCACTTACAAATGGCACAAAATTGAATGAAACAACAAGCTGACAAAGGCAAAAGTGAGAGGGAGTTTGAAGTAGGAAATATGGTGTTGTTGAAACTGCAACCACACAGACAGTTACTCTGAGACAAGGCAAGCATAATAAGTGTTCTCCCAAGTATTTTGGTACATTCGAAGTTCAGGCAAAGGTTGGGAAAGGGGCCTAGAAATTGGAACTTCCAGCTCAAGCTCAAGTGCATGATGTATTTCATGTTTCTCAGTTGAAGAAGTTCAAAGGAATAACCACCAATGAAGTTCAAGCAGCAGCTTTGCCACAATGTTATGTTGCTGACAGAATTGAAGTGCAACCACTGGCTATTTTGGACAGGAAAATGGTCAAACAAAGAAATGTAGCGGTAGTATACGTCTTGATTGAGTGGACAAATGGGTCAATTGAGGATGCTACTTGGGAAAAATTGGAAGAGATAATCAATAAGTACCCTGGTTTTGATTGTAGTTCTTGAGGACAAGAACATTTTAAAAATGGTGGATTGATAAGTCATGTTTGGATATGAGTTTAGTGTGACATGTGAGGTGCACGTGCGTAGCTTCAAGCTAAACACGTGAGGTGCACATGTTCATTACCACACAAACCATAACCACATTTGGTGCCAAAACCATATTTAAATAGTTGTTACATTTCATTTGTTCTAGTTAGCTGGTAAATACATTTCTCTCTCAAATTATATCCCTCTCATTTGTAACAGTTTGTCATCAATAATAACAAACTTGTAACTAACTTTTGAACTACAATTCGATCTTGATTCTAATTGTGATAGATCATGTTTAGTTCAATCAGTTTTTCGAGCAATCCTGGAACCGAGCCTATCAGTTTAGAAGTGGTTAGCTTTGATTATGAAACTAAGACCGAATTGAAAAATATTGTTTGTTTTGTTGAAAAAGATTATTGTAGCGTTTGTTTTGTGTTTTTGAATGGAATAGCATATACCTTGATTAATTTTATTACACCCTTAACCTCTGTTTCATTCCATGATATCCCTTATTTTTATTTCATTACATTATATGGAATGACATTTTATCATATTCATTCATAAACAATGTCCATGAGAACATAGCATACAAAATGTGGAGATGAACCATTCTATTACGACGTAACAACTAGATAAGACGACTGAATAGTAATGGCTCATTCGATTACATTATTCATTCCATTCCTTTATCATTCTATTCCATTAGACCAAACATAAACTAAGTGCTTACAAGTAAATTGAGAAAACAAAGATATTTCATTGTGGGTTTGATGGACTCCTTTTAAAGTGAAGTTATACTTACAATCGGACATTCGGACTATTGGACGTTACGTTTTTACTCTTGGACTGATTTTCTTTGAATGTTGAATGTTGAGGCAGGTTGTTAGGCTGAAGACTTGGGGTGATTCTTTATAATGTAAATTTTTGGCTTAACTGATTAGATATCTGGCACATCGCTAATCTCCTGGTCATTTGGACTTACCTGATTTAGGAAAATTTAAATGAAACATATTAAGGAAAAATTTTAGATTAGACTCTAAATACCGAAATTTAAATTTCAAAGACATATATATGAGAAATGAAAACAACAATGTCGATGTAGTTTAGTCTGATCAAAACTGTATCGTGTTCACGTTCTATAAGTTGGAACTAAGATAAGCTTACCAAAGTCGAACACCACGAACAGTTACCACAGGTTTCATGTGTGTTGGTAGA
Source organism: Chrysanthemum seticuspe (assembly GCA_019973895.1). Taxonomy (NCBI): domain Eukaryota; kingdom Viridiplantae; phylum Streptophyta; class Magnoliopsida; order Asterales; family Asteraceae; genus Chrysanthemum; species Chrysanthemum seticuspe. Next base: position 159,251,957 of record BPTQ01000006.1, read on the forward strand.
GATTGAAATCACATACTACTTGGTGAGCGTTGGGATATGAACATATTCAAATACTGTATGACTAGAATACATGAGAGCCTACGAGGACACACATGTTAATACGTAAAACAATTACTAGTGAAAAGCTATATATAAATAAACGTTAACTAATACTTACTTAACGAAATATTTAACTAACGATTGTTAGACGATAGTTAAAGGAATAGAGTGAAAAAACAAGTGGAATAAGATTTCTGATCACCTCCTTTGATCCTTAATCGATCGGTTGGAGTATTTGAGGAGGTTTGGGACTGCTTGGCTTGAAAGCCAAGGTTGCCAGGCAATCCTAACCTATATAATGAAGACTAAGGTCTTTGATCTTGAATCTTGATACACTTCATTATTAATCCTAAAACTAAATTTGTCTTCTCTTTTCCCTTGTGTTTGCTCAACCGGATTTCTAACTAACAAAGGGATTCTGTTGAAGCATAATCTGGCGCGGACTAGATTCAACAACTCTCCTTGGCCGTTAGTCGTCTTCTCGAGCCCTAGTAGACCTGTCAACAAAGAGAACCCGTTAGGAGTGGACCCGAGGCCGTAGCCCCGGGGTCCACCTCCGACGGTCAAGTTAGTATGCGATGTAGCATATCAAAGTGTTAGGGTTAGAGATAACCTGTCATGTATTTATAGGGGATGAATTAGGGTTTAGGCGTAGAGTGGGCCGCATCTGCCGGGCCTGACCCATTCCTGGCCCAGTCCGGACCATACGTCCACAGATTCGGTTTTGGGTTTGCTTAGTCGATCGATCACCAAAGAAACCACCAAGGTTTTCAGTTTGTTGCTTTGGACCGATCATGTAACACCCCGACCCGACAAGGGTAAAGATATCACAATACGGTTTCATATCAGAACTTCTAAATAATATACAATAGCGAAAGCCTTACAAAAATACTCAAAAGAAAACATAAATAACTAAACTTCAAAATAAATCTAAGATCTCTATAATCAAATCTTGCTCTCCTCTCTACTCTCAACCCAGATCAGCTATCCCATAAGCTCATCTTGAATGCTTAAAATACCTGCCGCAGGAAAAGAAAATGCGGCTGAGCTTACAAAGCTCAGTGAACAGATATAAAGAAACAAAAGCTAAACAAAACAAAATATACAAATGACAAAACCAAAATAAAATGATAAGAAACCGTTTAAGATTCTGCGGAACTCAAACATACAGAAATCCAAACAACCACATAACAATTAAAACATCTCATAGCACATTAGAGACACAAATACCAACCCATCAAAACAACCAAACACTTAGCATATCGAGAATAAATAGATTACATATAAACCAAACGAAAAGTCTAAAGCTAACGGAAACACTCTCTAGAAAATAAACATGGCATTCAACAAATTAAATAACCTTCACTTAACACACTTAAATCAATATTGCAGCAGCGGAAATAGCAGTCCAAAACATGGCAGTCTCACAAACACATAGAAACATAGTAGACAACTATAATTAAATAGACCAAACAAAACATAACATAACCATTAGCAATTATCAAAACAACTATCATAAGCTAAACCAGTTCTAAGATCAAATCCTAACATCAGCAGAGTTAAACATGGCAGTTCACATAAGCAAATAAACCACTAACATATAAGAAAAGTTCACAAATTAACTTAACAAATTATACATACTAAACTTATATAATACTCACTTCATACTAACACATTCATCCCACAGTTCAACGAATTCACATAACGAGAAACCAACATTACATCAGATAACAACATGCAAACCCCATTTAAACATGTTAATCATAACCTAGCATTGTAAACGGTAATCACATAAACATACAAAAGCATACACATATATAAGAACATATAATAAACCCAGCACATAATCATAAACATTTGAACATACCGAATCATAAATCAAAATACTTAACATAAAAATATCAAATAAAGATTTAGTTAACTACCACGAGCCCAAAACATATCATATCAAAACATCATAACTATATAGAAAACAATCTCAAAATAATACGGAGTAGCGAGCTCCCAGAGTTTTATGAAGATGCGTATTGCACACGACATCATTCATCTAAACAAATCATATCGGACAACTGATCAGATCTAGGATGCATCCATACGCCCCACAAACATATATTGATAATATAATATAACTTGAGCTCATAACAAATAATAGATAAGGGACGTGGCAGAACTTCACTCTACTGCCCTAGAGTCATGTCAGAGGTGCATCACTGACACGGACATGGAACCCCCATGACTAGGTATTATTTGGCTCGGGTGTCAAACTAACTTAGGTCAAACCAAATTTCAATTATGACACACATCTTAGTCAAATACAAAGTTCAGCAAAGAACATATCAATAACTCATATCATAAGGTTCATATTCAAATATAATAAGGTTCAACAATTACACATATCAAAGTCTTCCTAACGTAAAGTTCAAATCAAGTATCGCATGCTTCAATAAAACATAAGTTTAGATAAGCAACAGATCACACAATCAGGAAAGGTTTCATAGCAATGGAATTGGAAACCCTAATAAGTAAAATAGGAAAGCTAACGAAAAGAACATCATAAGGAACCTTTACTGAAAAGGTCAGAATATCTGTACCTTAAAGCAAATGAGAGGAAAGTAAACGAATGTAGGAATACGAAGATGTAACGTCGCGTCTCCTTCAACGAATCTACACGGATTATGATTTATTTAATACTTATTAGCATCATTAATGTTATAACGGATTAATCTCATTAATATTCTTAGAGTTGTCAGAATATACTCATTTTAGTGACAGAAGGAATTTCAACATTTTAGAGTATAAATCATTAATTAGCCAAACTTAAGATTACAATTTACACCCTTGACATCTTTAATTTCACGATCTAACCTTATATTATCAGATTTTACCATTTTAGCCCAAAGGTTTTAGAATTTACAAAACGTACCCTTTTTAATTTAATAACAATTCAAATGGCTCTCTAAGTATCCAAAATTACACGTTTAACCCCCACACTTATTTTATACGTTTAGTACATGTATTTTACTGTTTACAAAAATAACCCTTAAGTTTCATAATTTACAAAACCAACCCAAAACTTTTATTAAGAACCGAATATACATAATTCAAGTACAAACCCTAAACCTAGGTTTAACCCATCATTAGCTCATCATTATTACTTCATTAATTACCCTTAATGATAACAACCAAACCCTAGTTCATGTAAACCCTAATCGCCCCTTTTATATTTCTTTCCTTTTTTTATGCGTTATCGAACAAGAAAACCCAAGACAATTTACACCAGCTTCGAATTCACAATCATGTATTTTATTCAGGTTATATAACATGTAAGAGCTTCTGGAAAAATCAATTCATGGTCTTAAAAATTATTATACGCTCATGCGTTATTTTATACGTTTTTAGGGTTATTAATCCAAAACAATTTCGTGTGACTTATTAATTATGCATGACCAATTTTTACAGGTTCTATATGACTTGTAGGACTGAAAGCAACATTAGGAACATACCCTTGATGAGAATCGAACGCTAGAACAAAGAACACACAAACTTCCACTCGATAAAACCCTAATCGACCCAAAACTAACCACGATCGAAACAGCACCTTAGGACCTCGAACACGATTTTTTTCACCTTCTTTACCTTCAAACTCGTCCAAGAAAAATAGCTTCAGGCCTTGGAAACTGGATGTCGAATTTTGTAGGGTTTTGGAGTCGGTTTAGGTATTAGTCGGTTATTAGGAATGGAATAAACCGTATATTATGTATTTATATGATTTTCCAATTTTCTTGTGGGCTTAATATTGTAATGGACTTGAAATAAATGAAATCTTAATTTTATAAACTTGTATTGGGCTTTTAATTAATTAAATTCTTTTTATAAAACAATATTAAATATATTCGGCTACATATATATAAAATACAAAAATGATTTTATAAATATTATAAACTATAAGAATGATCTTTACAAAGTCTTTAAAATTTATTTGGATCATATGTGATATTTCTTGTAAGTTTCTGAATTTACATAGCTTATTTGGTATCCTTTTAAATTAATTATTCATACCCTTGATCATAAGGGTATTTTGGTCTTTTTGTGAATTTTAGAAATTCAGGTATTACAGATCAAACACCAACAACAAAAGGGTTTTGGGTTTTGGTTTTTGCCTAGTCGATCAACAACAATAATAAAGGGTTTCGGGTTTCGGGTTTTGATCTTGATACACTTCATTATTAATCCTAAAACTAAATTTGTTTTCTCTTTTCCCTTGTGTTTGCTCGACCGTATTTCTAACTAACAAAGGGATTTGGTTCGATCGATCACCAAAGAAACCACAAAGGTTTTCGGTTTGTTGCTTTGGACCGATCAAACACCAACAACAAAAGGGTTTTGGGTTTTGGTTTTTGCCTAGTCGATCAATAACAATAATAAAGGGTTTAGGGTTTTGTTTGTTGCAGAATGAAGAAGGTTTTCGTTTAGCTTTTCACTACCAGTACTAGCATACATACTTGCTTGCTAAGAACGTATTGTGTGTGAATACGTGGAGAAGATCATATATTTTGATCTTTAGTGGTTCGTGTGTTGAATTTACTCACACGAGAGTATTCAATAATCGTTGTTTGTAAGCTTTTATTGCTAAAAGGTACACGTTCTTGAACTTGTGTTAATTAAAATATACTATGCTTGATCTAGACTTTCGTTGCGTTACTTGTGATTACTTGTTTAAATATTAAGTGTTAATATGATTAAAAATTCAAACAGTGAGTACCACTTGTGTCACAAAAAATGTGGTAAACCATCAAGCTATATGTTTTTTCAGGCAAAATGAGAATGCTTACGAGAACACGATGTATTGACATATCCTAACCTCCAACCATGATCAAATGTTACAAAATTTAACTGTCACGTCTTAAGGATCCTCACGTATAAAGTTTATAAATTGTATGCTGTGACATGCAAAAGCTATTCATTCCAATTTATGTGCATGTAATTCGGTAGCAAAATAAGCTTTATGAAGAACGTTAAATAAGGTTATGCAAATAACCAAACAACACAATTAAGAAATCTACCACTTTGGTTTGAGGCATCAAGGTTTCATCACCAAAATTTTGCCACTTGACAGAGATGTTCCGATCGAGAGTTATGGTCAATAAGACCTCTCCAAATGTACACCTTTTCCACAATGTAGGAAAGACAAAATAATCATCATTCAGAATATAATCACTGTAAAGTTGGCTCTAACTGCGACTCAACAAGTACGTACAGTGGCTTCCCATGTGATCTCAGTCGTTCACGGCCCTGCATTAAGGAAAAAAAAATTAATGAAAGATAACCCAACAAAAATGTTGTTTGTTTGGAAAACATAGGCATAATATATATTTTTATTTTTTACCTTCAAGTCAGGTACTTCTATCACGCAAGCACACTCAACAACTGTAGCTCCAGCACGCTCTGGGAAACAAGATAAATGGAGTTTTGTTATGTTAATATTAAGATCTTTTCATGTACTGAGTACTAGGTTCTAATGTTGCATATGAAGTAAGAGGTACCGAGTAAGTTCATTGCAGCACAAAGGGTGCCACCAGTAGCGATTAAATCATCAACAACTAAAGCTCGGTCTCCAGATTTTACTGCCCCAACATGCATTTCAATGCAATCTGACCCATATTCCAATATATACTTTTCTGATATCACTTCGCCTGTATTCATAAACCTCACACTTGTTTATCTCATAAACAATTTCACGCTAAAGTATATAGTATATTCATGACACAGCCTCACAGGTGTATTTGTTGTGGATCAGATCAGGTGAGTAAGGCCCAAATTATACATTGAGCCCAGATTAATTTATCTAAGCCCAAACTAAAAATTTCTCAAAGATTCCACATTGGGCCCGAATTGTGAATTTTTTTTATAGCTATTTCAGTAAGAGAAAACGATTCCTGCAGACTGCAGTTTGCTGCAGGGTCTTAGGGATGCTTATTTGTGTTCATTCAGGTGATAAACATGGTATATGGTTCTAAAATTTGAATTTTATGGACAACCTGCATAAAATAGAAGCCCCTTTATAAAAGCCTCATTTGCAACTTTAAGAATTAATGTACCGCGTAGTAAACTTTTCTCTCAAAGCGCGTGTTAAAATCATTCTAGCACCATTCTGCCCAAGACAATATAGAAATGGAAGTTGTGACATACCAGGTAGTTTTTTTGGCTTCCTTAATGGAACAAACTTTGCCCCTATTGCAAGTGCAATTGGAGGACCGAAAATAAAACCCCGAGCCTCAATTCCTGGAATAAACAACGAAGTTCATTACCATATTGGTTTTCTGAAAAATGAAAATTACATCTTAACTGCAATTTTTTACTTGATCCGTTTAACATCCCTAGATACCACAATAATTGCATCTTTTTACTATAATATGCGCAAGAGACCTTTGTTTGTCCAAATTAAAGTGAATCTTTTGACAGAAAGTGAATTACAACAAATTATTTAATGATTCTTATGGGACCAAAAGGTAATTTGTTTTCATATAAACGTCACAACTGTTGTAGGACAACCCTAAAAAAGGTGCCACTACTTTGTAAAATCCCACTGTCAACAATAACATATGTAATGTTCGTGTGAATAATAGAATGATACATCTTAATAAAGACAATCTTTGTTTACAAATGCAATTATGATTAAATGACACTTATTGGAATTTGGACTTTGGACAAAATATATTATGCCAAGTCAACTATTGTATTGTATTGTAACTAAAACAGAATTGTCATTATAGGAAAAAAAAAATAGAAGAGACAAGAACTTAACAAGTAATGTTACCGAACCTAACATGGCAGGCCGGTTATATATATAATCCATGGACCCGAAAGCCAGTATGTTATCTTGTTTTGATGCAGTTAGAATCGGATGAGGATCCTTTCAAGTTGTTGGCACAACTTGAGTCAAGTTAGAGGATCCTCAACCATTAGATTAAAATCAAAGGTCAAGATTTACTACAAAGATGTGGATTCTCAACCTTTGATTTTAATATAATGGTTGAGGATTCTCTAAATTGACTCAAGTAACTTGAGAGGATCCTCACCCATTAGGATCCAATCCAAATGAGGTGCACACCTCTCATAATCTTGGGGTTTACTATAAACTTATGAGCCAAAACCTCGTATACATGCTTTAGATTTATCATGTAATAAGATGAAACCAAATGATTGATCTAACTATAGGACGACGATCCCTAATAGCCCCCAAAGTAAACAGATAAAGTAAATAAATGTAACAGTATACAATGCACTAAAGCTAATGATATTAGTTCTGCTTAATGATTTGATGATAAGTCCAATTAAAACAAAGGTTACTTGATTACACTAGACTAGATTATCCACCTTTTGCAAATGATCTACTAAACAATAATTGATCATAAGAATGTGACACCCAAAATGTATACAATCATGAACCATAAAGAGAGTGTAAGAATATGGGAGTGAGGATAAAATCAATGCATATGCACTCATTTAAAAGTGAAAGAATTGAGGCTCAAATTCAAAAGCATCTAATCCAAATAGTAACAAATCTTAAAAATCAGCAATGTAATCAAATGATAAAAATAAAACTTTACGTCCTCATATTCAATATCTATCATCACACCACTCGGGCCCCCCTGCCTTCCCCCTAAACAACAAGAACCACCATTATCCCACCCAAAATTTGGATGTTTATAGAGAAAGAGCACATGTTTTAGCAAGCAAAGACCACTCTTAGCCGCTCATACTAAGTAATCAATGAGAATGCCTTTTCCCACTATATATGAACCACTGAAAAATAAAATTTTATGTTCGCGACATTTCACTCCAAAACAAAACAAATAATAATGTGCCCCTTCAAGATTCTGTAGTAACTCTAGTACATAAGAAAGGTCACCACAAACTTATGGAACAAAATATGTTACAGTATATTTGGTCTAACTAACTTGAATCATTGAGGATGAGGTCATAATCCCCATTTGGCAATCAATATCGACTCAAGGGGGGTGTTTGGCACCGCTTATAAAAAATGTCTATTTGTTTATTGATTTCTAAATAGAAAACTTCAAGTTGCTTATTCAAAATAATGTACTCACTTACAAATAATTAGATAATCAGTTTGGATAAGCAACCTCAAAAGTGGTTTTATATTTTATCGGAACGCAATGCAAATAAATAGTTTTATTAAGCAATCCAATAAGTGTAAGAGGATGCTTGGATTGCTTACTTAAGTGCTTATCGGCTTATTTTCAAGCAAATAAGAAGTTTAGCATTTGGTAGGGGTGAGCACGAAAACCGAAAAACCGAATCGAAAACAAAAAAACCGAAAAAGCCGAACCGGAAAAACTGCCCCATTTGACAAACCGATGGCGGTGGTTTTGAATTTTATAAAAACCGAATGTTTGGGGCGGTTTTTGGTTTCATAAGAAAAACCGAACCGAGAAAACCGCCCCGCCCCACCTTTTTATATGTTTTTATATAATTTATCTATATAAAAGATTTTCTATTTAATTTTGAAGATTTAAGTATAGAACTTTATCTATTAAAAAAAATGTGTTGTTTACTATCTATACATTAAAATTTGTTTTATTTATAGATATTATATCTTTGTTTTCGAACAATAGTGTTCTTTGAAAATTTCCCCTACAATTCTCGTAAGCGAACGAAAAGTGCAAAGCCCCAAAGACGTGCATTTTATATTTTAGATTGATGTTTGGTTGTTTTGTACGTTTTTTTTTACGCTTTGGATTACTAGATAATATGCTATTATTGATATTTGTTTAAATATTTTTGCTTGAAAACTTAGAATTGTAAACTTCATATAAGATTAAAACTTTTTTATTTTCAAGTAAGATAAAACCGAATAAAAACCGAAACCGAACCGATTCAATGTCAAAAACCGAAAAACCGAAACCGAAAAAACCGAAACCAAAACGGTTTGTAGTTTCCAAAAACCGAAATATACGGTTCGGTTTTTGGCTTTACCATAAAACCGCCCCACCCCGCCCCATGCTCACCCCTAGCATTTGGATACAAATGCTTATGTTTATTGTAGAGTAACAAGTGCTCATTTTCAGATTTGAAAGTCTATAAGCGCTTTAAATTAAGTGATACCAAACACCTTGTCTCATAAATAAATGAGCGTAAGATACAAGCATAATTGAGCTTATCTTCACAACATTGCCTACCATCATGTTACTAAGGTTTTCTAATCTTGTGTGTGTGTAAAGTTGAGCATTTGACCCTACTTTTAAATAAATAATCGACGAAAAGTTAAACCATGATGAATCAACTCAATTCACACCCGAAGTGGATACAAACTATACAAAAAAAACAATATAATAAGTACCTGCAATTACGGATATGTTTTCATTTTTGTAACGCTCAACAAACAAATCAATGGTGTCTTTGAATGCCTTTGGGTCAAGCAACAATGTAGTTATGTCTTGAAACATTATACCTATAAATCATAAAACCAAACTTTCATCACCAATCATGAATGTAGAATATTATACATGCTCTCTCACAACAATTTGCTCTTAAGAGGTTATGCAATGATCACTATACAACTTATCCTCACACCATCATTACCCCGCAATAATCACTACAAGTCTACAACACTAACCACTAGAAACAAAATAAAGAAAAGAAAAACACACTCGTTTGCTCGGCTTCCAAACCACAAGCTCAACATTATCACACTCGATTCATTAAGGATGCTAAGTACATCAAAGTGTAACTTACTTTAATAAATAATTTCAGTAAATGAAATTTATCGAGGAACATTATGGTGAACCATAAATATATGCCAAATAATAAAAATCATTCATGTCTGGTGAATGTAATTAAAGTCGATACTAGTTGTGTAAATGGTCCCTAAAAACCAATGTTTCCCTTCAATTTAGATCCTTTCAAGTATGTTTCTAATCTCGCTCCTAATGACCAAGTGCAGTTATATATGATAATTTTTTTCCCAAATATTATCAAAATAGTATCAAAGATAAACAATTAACCACATGCATTTTTTTTTTCTTGAAGTAAATTTAAGGTAAACCATAATGCCCCTTGCCACAATATTTTTTATGACATGGCCGGGATGACATATCATGTTGAGGAACAATTCACCATTTCATGTATATAAAAAACTGAAGATCTTAAACTATCTTAAAAACAAAGTCGGAAAAAAAAAATGCTTAGATCGATAAACCTATGAATGAAAATTCTCGTACCTGGTTTAGGAAAGTGTGGGATGACACGAAGTGCAGATTTGATGCCGGAGATACGACTGTCGTCGTCGCCGGCAGCCATGTTGAGGATGTGCAGGAGCAGTTGAAGAGAGTTAATGAGGGAATGGAAAATGAGAGGGAAACAACTGTACGTATTTATAGGAATATATATATGTGAGATTGAAAATAAAGTTTTTGAGTTAAATGTTTTCTAAGGGGTGAGTGGACACACTGCACAAGAAAGAGGGGGCAACTTGAAACTTCTTGTTTATGTGTATTTTTATATTTTGTTTCTTTCTATCTCAAAATTTTATAAAGGCAGAGCCATTAATTTTATGTCTAGCTGTCATTATCTTGTTAAATGCATTAGAAGAACCCGATAAATCACTATGAAGTTGATTTAGGCATAAAAATATAAAATTAGTAATAATTTAGCCACAAATTTAATCATTTTTTAATCTAGACACTTTAGCCTAAGCATAATCTAATGTTAACAACCAAGTTTGTTTGAGTGAGAGAGCTTAAAAAACCTTAATTTAAAATTCAAAAGCTCCAGAACTTATAAGCGCAAAGCTTATTTAAGATTTACCACTTCCTTTTGTTTTGATAAAACATTAGTTAGTGCCAAATATTATTAAGAACTCGACTCGGATTAAGTGAACTTGACATAAGAAATGTCGATTAGATAGTAAAAAGAAACTTTAGACTAGAATTTGACCAAAATAACCAGAGTAACCTTGATACAATTTGAATTGCCGAAAGGAGATCTACATGTAGTTTGTGATGTTGGTCTTGCACTATGCAATTGATCGTTTGAGGGGCATACTACGAGTTACAACCACCATAATTTAAGCACATTACAAACCGAAAAGAAAAACCTTAAACTGAAAAGTCTGATCATAGTCTATATTCGGATTGGTCGTTAATTTGGTTCCTATTTTCTCAAGTAAGAAAAGATGTTAAAGCTAGTATACTATTTTGGTCTTCATATGCGAGCTTCATACTTCTATGATCATTATTTGATTTTAATCTAGAACAAGTTATAACTTATTCCGGTTCGTTTATTAACTTGTTTTTTTTATAGTCGTGGTCTCTTTATTACCACATACTTTTTCATTCTATATATGCACACATGACTTCTTTACATCCTTTAATACTAGAAATATGCGTTTTAAATAAATAGTCAACAAAAGAAGAAACATATTGTGCATTGATTGTGATATTTATACGCGCCATAATATGATTAACTGCATTGATACGGTAGCGTTAAAGTTGAATGAAAACGAGTTTATTCACTTCTTAAAATGGACAATGCATATACATCTAACCGAATAAATAAAGTTTGCAAAATATGATATGATTCGATCTATATAACATGTCCTTCGTAAGTTGTAACGGTTAAACTTATAGATATACAGTTGTCCGCAAGTATAAAAAGATCTTGAAGCCATTGAAACCTTCAAAAAGACAACAGCCCAACGTAAAAATGGTAAGAGTAAAAATTAAAAATTAAAAAGTAAAAAGTAAAAAAGTGTAAAGTGAAAATTTGAGTCGTTTGCCAACAAAGTACATCACCTTGGTTGGATAAAAATACAAGACAAAAAGAAAGAGATATGGTATAGAGGACAAACGCAATATATGTTAACGTTGACCATTCTTGAGCTTATACTATTCACTGGACCACATTGGCTAGTGCCATCAATGGAACTATTGGTCATTTAACTAAGCCAAGGGTTGAATTTGTAATTGTACATTATGCGATAACTCTAGTCTCTAGTGACTATTATTACAAATTTTTCTAAGGACATGCGATGACATTAGCTAAAGAGTACAGTATTACGAGGCTCTCCCATGCCGATTATAGTTTCGCAAGAAAATACCCCTACTGTCTATACCTGGTCCTGAAGCTAGACGTCCAACTGTCAGTTGGATTTGCGTTTTTATTTTATAAGGGAAATTTGCATTTATGTGACTTCGAGGCATCATTTATTTATGAGTAAACTGTAAAAAATATTTTAAAATTTTGTGAAAATTGCGAAAGTTGTTCTAAAAAAAAAAGTTGCGAAAAATTTCCCTAAACTTTCAATTTTCTGCAAGTGATGTCCTTCTCGAGTTACTGTAGTTGCAAATTTAGTTTTTTGACTAACGCTCGTTAAGAAATCTCGTTAAATACCGTGTAAAATGACTATTTTACCCTCCTTTTCTTCAATTATCGCAAAACCACCCTTCTCCTTTCTTTCCCGCACGTATGCAAAATTACTTATTTACCCTCCAAACCTTGAGGATAACAATTCGCGATACAACTTTCTTATAAAACTGCTTCATTTGGGCTGACACAAACATAAACACATCGTCCCTAACGTCTAACACATACAAACATAAACCCTAATTGGTTGTTTAGCCTGCACAAACTCTAATTTTTTTAACATGGATGGTGGTCAAACTAGAAGCGGGAATGGGGTTGTGGTAAAGAAAAAACAGAGGGAGAGGGAGGCCTAGAAAACACAGTCCGCTACCCACGCCTTCGGTTGCATCCCCTAACCCGAGTACACCCACGCCACAACAGGAGAGGGTAAGCCCTGTTGGTAGTGAAAGTATGCAACGGGTATTTGGTGTTGGTAAGTTTATGCTGTTTATTTAGTTCCTTAATGTGTTAAAAATTGGTTTAGTTTGATTTTGGCAATCATATTTGACTATGAGTGGTTAACAATAGTGTCTAATTGCTTGTGTTAAGTGATCACATCTAGTCTTGGTGAATGGTTAACAAGTATAGTCTTGGTTCATGTTTCATGTAAGAATTAGTGATCACATCTAGTCTTGTTGGCTATCTTTATAGATGACAAGGAAAATGCAGAGAGCGTTTGTGATCTTATGGAAAACAAGATTGCAAAACTTGAACATGATTTATACAGGGCAAAAATCATGAAAGGTTAATTTTTCAACCTCTTATGATGTAATGTAGATACTATTATTTGAGTTTGTATTACAGTTCTGCTATCTTGAATAATCTTTGCAAATATCAAATATAAGGTTGGGCTTAAACTGATTGACTGTTTGGCGGATGATGAAGAAGTATGGTGTAACCTGGGCAATAACTTTAATGGTGAATTATTAGATTAGATGAAAGCAAGATATGGGCCATACAAAACCATCATAGAGGAAAATCTAGATGAATTTCTTAGTGAGTTGTTTATGAGAACAAGGATTGAAATGATAGGTAAAAGTACTGAACCTTTTATAAGGGTGTTTGGAAAGGGAAATAAGTCTTATTTATTTCATTTTGGATATCTTTATAGATGACAAGCGAAAGGCAAAAGTGACTGCAGAGCTTCTTGATGAGCTGTTTATCAGCAGAAAGAAGGAAACGCTATAAGGTAAATATATTCAAGCTCTTAAAGGGGTGTTTAGAAGTGAATATTACAACTTATAGATGTTATTGATTTTAAGTAGTGTTCCTAGAAGTGAATATTACAACTCTTAAAGGCGTGTTTGGAAGTGAATATTATAGCTTATAGATGTTATTGATTTTAAGTATTGTTCTTAGAAGTGAATATTACAGCTTGTTTTATAATTTGCCTTTTGTTGTATAATCTTTGCAGTTTTGGATTTTGGTACTTTCAGCACTGATTTGGAAGCTGATGATAAACAGAGGAAGGAAAAGCCAGATGAGGGTACCAGTGAGCAGAGGAAGGCAAGGCCTCTGAGTGTAACCAGCTGCGTCCTTGGCTTAAGAGCAAAGTTGAAAGAACCAGCTCTCAAAAGAGGTTCTAAGTGTTGTTCATTGCATTCCAAAAAGTGAAACTAAATGTAGGATAATTGTCCTTATTTGTGTTGTCCTTGGTTTTAATACGATATTTAAGACCTTTTTAGTTAAGCTATGTAGGACATGTTTATGTATTTGGTTGGGTTAATCTTTTAAGACATCCTTTTGCTTGTAAGACAATTTAGGGGGTTGGATTTATCCATTTTGACTTTTAAAGTTCAACATATACCAAATACGTGTTGTGATCACAGAATGAACACTCAATCCATTCCAAAAACATTACAACAACATTATGGTTTCTAATTTTTCTTTTGTTTGAATATGTAGTGTATGGGTTGTTTGTATTTATCGTTTTGACTATTAAAAGTCAACATTTACCAAAACCTATCCATTCACTGTTCATAATTAATTCACAAATCTAATTTGCGTTCCCAATGCACGCCTTTATTTCACTGGCTTAACTTCTGAAACACACCTCCAGTTTATCACTACACACACTCCCCCAAACACACACACTCTTAAGATAAGCTCAAATTCCTCATTTCCTTAACCATGGACATGTCTCTTTCTGATATTGACCTCGCGGTTGTCTGTAACGCCTTTGTGCTAACACAAATTATGCTTGGCCATTACCAGACAGAGATTCTTCAAGACATGAATCAGGCACACGCTTTGGAGAAAAAGTCCAAAAAGATTACTGAAAGGGTCGGGCGTAGGGGGAGCTGGTTGTTGCAGTTCAAAACTTTTCACGTTCGAGAATTGAAAGGGACAATACGAAAAAGCTTAGGAGACTACAAATTATTGACACGCGTAGGGCAAAGTCGTTGATGAAGATGGTAAGGCAACAGTGGGACAAGATTCACAAGAAGATTGAGTTTGCAGTGAGGCAGAGGTATACGTGAGGGGGTGGGTTGATGGAGGTTGGGTTGGGTTTCTTTTGTTTATGATGAACGTAGGTACTAAGTATGGGTAGTGGACTTAGGGTTATTTTGTTGTTGTTTACCCTGTCTTAAAATAATAAAAATATGGTTATGGTTAATAAATGAAATGGGTTGTTTGATCCAGATTTTCATTGTAGAATGTGTTCATATATAAATTGGCCTGCTGAATGGTACCTATCTCTTCCTGGTTTGCTGCTATATCCAGAGTTGTTTGGATTTACCCATGTTGACTTTTAAATAGATACAAAAAAATGAACTTGACAGTTTTGCAGCTTGATTATACAGTTTGCAGGTTGTTTATGGAGTGTTTGGATTTACCCATTTTGCTAACTAAAAAGGTTCTTGCATTGTCATAACATAACAAATACAATATACCAGTTAAGTTACATATACTATCAAATAGAACATAACATGAATAGGTGCTAGATCACTTGTTCAATGACTTGCAGGTGATTCGCTTGGTGTATGACATACAGGTTGTTCACTTGGTCTTTGACTTGTAGGTGGTTCACTTGGTCTTTGAATTGTAGGTGGTTCCCTTGGTCTTTGACTTTCATGTGGTTCACTTGGTATTTGACTTGCAAGTGGTTCACTTTCTTCATAACTAATGTCACTAGGTTGGGTAGACCTACAATCATGAATTTCATCAGGTCTTGTTATAGTCCCACTTCCACCCCCTATATTCACTGAACCACCACATCTAGTAGATGCTGCAACATGTAGGCCCACTACACCACCACCTCTACTAGTTGTAGTTGTGTTTTCCCTTCTAACATCTACACCCACAACACCACCTACAACAACACTACTATCAGTATTGTTTCCCCTTCCGTAAAGATGCATTGGACAACAATACCACATGATTTCTCTATTAGGTGGACGCCTTGCATCAAAGGTCAATCCAACCATGTTTTCTCTTTCCAGCCAACAGTCAATGCATATCATTTGACAACCATTTTCTTCAACCAAGGTGAAACTTCTTTGATGTGATAAAGAAATTAATACCCGTGATTGTATTATATAAGACAGTCAAAAATCAGTACCATCCATATTGTTTCTCTTCATTTTTTTTACTTAAACGGTGTGCCATACTAGTTGATAGGAGAATTTACTTCAAGAGTAACACACACTCTGTAACACCCCAAATTTCGTGACACGCAGCGGAATTCAAGCTGGGTGTTACTTCATTGCTCAATAGTTACAATAACAGAAAACGAAGTCTAATTGTGTCATTTTAAAAGATTTATCATTCGATTTATATAAATATCAGAGTTTACAAAATGAGGTCCCAGTGGTTTTACAGTTTATTAAATATATTTTCGAATGATAATATAGCCTTCTTGAGTATCCGTGCCATCCTCGTAAATTATGAACCTGAGATAAACATGCTAAAAAGTGTCAACAGAAAGGTTGGTGAGTTCATAGAGTTTATAGATAAAACAGTTGAGTTCAATAGTTTCGAGTTTGAGCGATTATTGTAATAAATACAAATATCGATGAAATAAGTAGTGAGCTACGTTGTTATACACCCATAGTCGTTTGTTTGCCCTAACCGGGTCAAAATTTAAGTGAATCCATAGAGTTTGTATGCAAATCAGTTGAACACAAGTTTCAAGGTTGGGCCACGTTGTTGTACTGAAGCATTAGTATCATTGGAGTACCGTATTATTGCTCTAAGCCTCATGATACGCAAACCTTAACAGTACGACATCATAGTAATGAACTAATGATGTAAGTTACTGACATCATAGAGATGGTGTAAGTAACAAGGCCCTCGGGTAGGAGTTTGCCAACTTCCAATGGGGTTCTCAAATAAAGTGCACTTGGCTACTTATCCAGCAACACAAGTGGGGCGTCAACTGCCAATTGATCTATTCACTATATTCGCGTTCACTCGCAAGTGATTAATGGCTCATGATAGAGGGACTTTTAGTGGCAATAGTGTATAACTTAGGCAATAACAATCAGGATCGCATACAGATAGTACTTGTGTTCAGGTTTGTAGCAAACGTATAAAGTGTGATTATGAACTCATAGTAGTATGTAAAAGCTTTAGAGTACTTGTGAAAGTAAAAAACGAGTAGTTAAGCATGTATCTCCCCCAAAACAGTTTAAAAGCAAGTAAAGGTAGGGGCCATGAACTCACGGTAATATGTAAAAGTTTTTAGAGTACTTATAAAAGTGAAAGCATGCAGTTGAGCATGTATCTCCCCCAAAGAGTTTATAAAACAATTCAACGAGTAAAAGTGGGGCTACGAACTCACCTTGGTGGTACAGTAGTTTGGCTGGAAAACTAATCAAGCTCTAAGAGTAGATTACTCCGATACGAGACCTGGGTTGGTATGACAAGTTCAGGATGCTTGTTTGTGTGATAATGCGTGCTGGTATATCGTATGTGTGTTGTTTGGTAGTTAGATGTTTGAACCTTTGAGTGTAAATAGTTTATCGCGAAAAGTTGAACGAGAAATGATAAATGGTAAGATGTATAGTTTTGGAATTTCTTCGAAAGTTGATCGATTAGGTTAAACGTTGTTTATTTATAAAATTTGCTTGATTCGATGCGAATATGGACATGCTTCGTATGTTGCTTTTTATCAAAACCGAGCTAAAACAAGTTAGAAATATATTTATGTGAAAATATAAAAATGTTACACTTTAAATCCTTGAACATTCATAAAATGACATTTTTATACCCCTCAACTTTTATAAAATGACAATTTGTACCCTTCAACTTTCATAAAATGACAACTTTTACCCTTTGACTTTGGTAAAATGACTATTCTACCCCTTTAACTTTCATAAAATGACAATTTCTACCCTTTAGTTTCAAAAGTGACACTTTATACCCCTATGTCTCAAGACAATTACAATTTAAGTCATTGTTATAAAAAGATTTAGAGTTGTGGCAAAACAGGCCCTCGAAGCATTTTAGTCGTTACGTGTGTAGTCCTTACTTATTTTAAGGTGTGGCTTGGTATGGCTTATCAAAATAAGTTATTATAAGTTGGGAAAAAGCTTTAGAGAGCTTATTAGTTTATTAAAATAGCTTATTACTTAAAATGCACTTTAGGTGCTTTTCGTTTTTATATGTCGCTGATGCGTGCCAAACAGTCAAGCTAAATCACTCAAGTCTGCCACTTGTGAATGGCAGACCGTAACAAACTTAAAACGGCTCAGACACGAATGCAATGAAGATCTGGGGAGTATAGTGTTTCCCCGGGTCGTTATGTCCCAGCGAGCTGTGCAATGGATCACCAAACGAATAGTGATCGAGAGATTTGAACGAAAAAGAGGGATTTGAATTATGATTATAACTAAGGAAAAGCCAACAAATTACAACGGCTTAAATGCAAATTAAAGAAAATTAAAGAGATAAAAAATATTAAATAAATGCTATCACTATTTGCAAAATGATGTTTTTGTTTTTATGTTTTTATAAAACTGAAATTAAAAACTACGTAGCGTACAAAAGAAAAAGTAAAACTTGCACAATATAAACCCTAAAAATTTGAAAATGACATTTTTACAATCCTAATGATAAAAGAAAATATTTAGAAAAAGAAAATTATTTTTATAACTATTTAATTAATTATTATTAATTAAAAACTAATTTTAATTATTAACTAATTACCTAAGATACAAGAAAATAGGAAATAAAGCTAGAAAAATAAAATTAAGACTTAGAAAAATCTAAAATATCAAAATAGAATTTTCAAAACTATTTTTGTAATTTTCTGATTATTTTTCTATTTTCTAGGAATTTTAAACTATTTAAAACCAATTAAATTACTTAAAAATACAAATTTAACTAAGAAAAATCTAGAAAAATATTTTTTTGACTTTTTATATTTATCTTAACTTAAGAAAAATGAAAACTTATTTTTTTTGAACCTTTTCTTAATTTTTTGTATTAAATGCTAATTAAAAAGTGCTTAAAAACTGAATTAAATCAAGAAAAATACTAAACAGGACAGGAAAAATATGAAAAATTCAAGATAACTCTAAAATAATGTAAGGAATCTAGGAAAAATAGAAAAACAAGTGCTTATGTGGAGGAATTTGAAACTGCAGTGTAATGTGCTTAAGATTAAGCACTTGGATAAGCCAAAAGCACACCAAAAGGCACCAACTGTTTACAAAAGCTATAATAAGCTAAGAGAACTAAAATGCAACAAAAAACAACTGACTTAAACCACTGGAATGCAAGTTGCTAAGATTATGAGGATTTGAGCAAATGTGCTAAATCAGTTTTCAGGTTCTACTTTTGAGCTTATGCACAAGCCACTCAATAAGCTGAAACTACAAAATGGAAGTGGGACCCTGCACTAGACCTGGGTGACTATCTAAAACCCCAAGCTGAGACCTAGATAAGCTCAAATGAGCCTAATGCAAACCTTGCCAAACCCCTGTGCAGACTCAGCTTTCACTGAGTCAGTTGCACAGGGGAGCTTATGCCCATTTGGCAAGCCCATATGAAGCTTATAGAAAAATCACAAAATTATGCAAAAATGACAACAAGAAACTAGAGCAGTTGAACTTTTAAAAGCCACAAGATTCACTTGATTTGACCCAGAAATGAGTCCCCTAAAAATCTTCCTAGTTTGGCCAAAACTGAGTTTTGGTGAGTTTTGACTTTTGAAGAAAAAGTGAAATGTTGACTTAAATGAGATTTGGATCAAATTTAAGGACAGATCTTGACATAATGTGATGAAACAAACTTAATGCAAACTATATCTATGTATTTGAGACACAAAACAAGTTTTTGGATTTATAAAAATCCAACAGTGAAGCACTTAGGACAGATTTCATGGAATTTTGACTTTGAGAGATTTTGCAGGCAATAAGACGACAGATATGAGTATTTAAGAGTTTAACAAGCATGAAACAACAGATCATGAGCACTGAACTAACCCTAAAGATAGGTTTATCAGTAAATCCAAACACCACTTTAAAACATGTTTTGCAACTTAAAATAAACCAACTACTGAATGAGCTACTGTAGACACTCAAACTGAGTTTACTAAACCTAAGAACAACTTAATAAATAGGCTAGAACTACCAGTGATCACAGATTCAAGTATAAGCATGAAATGCAAAATTGACTAAAAATTGAAAAGTGAGAAAATTACTCACCAATGTCCAACTGCTTGCAGGCTAAAACCAAACCAAACCTATTCTAATTTAACCTTAATCCAACCCATTATCACCACTGCAACACCCATTTTCATCTCCAATTCCAATTTGCACCAACAGTTGACTTTTATTGACCAAGTACCAAAATGACTTAAACCTTGAATGTAAGCTTATACAAAGCTATCATAAGCTTATACAAGCTTGTTTGAGATTAAATACAAACTACTGAAAGTTTGAACATAAGAATTTGAGAATGAAACTTGCAACAGTAACCTGAAACATGAAACTTACATAGAAAACTTGGATTGATACTCAAAATGAATTGTAATGGACTTAACAACTTTAGTTTAGTACAAGGAAGATTTAAACTACAATTCAGAACTTAATTAAAACATAAAACTTAAAAACGACATACAAAGAAAAATTAAAAACTAACTAACTCCTTCTTGCTTCTCATTGCTTCCTTTTTTATATGCCAATCACCTTCTCTCTACTTTCTGACCAAATCCCACTTTAAATTTGAGCCATTGGATAGCTTAGAGTAATCTTGGCCATTGAATGGATTTTGGCGGGAAATGGAATTTTTGACAGTTGGGGTTGAGTGCTTGGGTAGAAGAGGCATTAAATGCTATTGGAAGCTTGTTGAGGAGAGGGGAACATGGAGTGGAGTAGGGTGGCTGGAGGAGGAGTTGCAGACAAGGATGTCGGGGAAGACAGAAAAAGGGGGGCGGGGTTGTTTATTTCAAACGTGGGTATTTGGGTTGGTTTCGGGTTTGGACCGGGTAAAAGGGTTAAAGAGGTGGACTGGGTAATGATTTGGTTATTGGGCTTGGGCTAGATTAACATAAGGGTCCGGTTTGGTTAAGCTTAGTAACACATAAGGACCACATTTGTAAAATTCGAAATTCTAGGGACCAAACTGTAATTTATGAAGATGTAGTCCAAGGGTTGGTCTTGCCAATCTTAAATAGACCAAGGGCTAATTTTGACACTTTTGAAATTCCAAGGATTAAATATGACCATTTTAAAAATCCAGGGACCAAAACTGTAATTTCTCAAATATTTTGGAACTTTTCACCAAAGGACTAAATATGACAACATATGCTTTCAAAGGGACCTCTGGTGACTTTTCTTTTAAAATAAATGCCTAGGGACTGATTTTGCCATTTTCTGAAAGTCGGGGGACTGAAACTGCCAATTATGCAAACTTTGCTCGTTTTTCATCTGATTTTAAACATTTTGCATCTGAAACATATAAAATGCAATTTTGGAATATTTTCAGTATTTTGATGCATTTCTGAGCATTTTTAGACGTTTTGCAGTTTAGATTGACCCAAAAATGATGAGTATTTACACACTCATCAATCCCCCACACTAAACTATTGCTAGTCCCTAGCAATCTTTTGAGAAAATATAATGGATTTGAATCTCTTTACCAAAAGCCATTACTTCTGGAGTAGCCAAATGTTTCAGTTCAAGTAAGAACCATGGTACACTGATAACCATGTAATTTTGAGCAAACCACCAGCTTCCAACGGATTTGATTTGTCTTTACCAGAAGCCGTTTGCTCTGGACTAGCCAACTCTTAGATAAATTATCAATATTATCTTTGGTGAGCTGATTACCAATTATGGTTTTTCCACTGCCTTTACCACAAGCCATAAACTTGCGGGCTAGCCAACTCTTCACTTTTTAGGATATGGTGAGCTGAATACCATACAATTTTGGGCAAATTGCAAGCCGTCAACGGATTTGAGATATCTTTACCAAGAGCCGTTTGCTCCTGGATTAGCCAATCCTTTTGTTTATTAGACATGGCGGACTGATAACCAAATGATGAGTCAGTGTAGAACACTTACTCAAAAAAAAAATTTGGCCAAAAACGGGGGAATTAGGCGGTATAATTACATGATAAAATTCGTGAGAATTCCCCCCCCCCCCACACTTAGAAATGAATATTGCCCTCAATATTCAAAGTACCGGCGGTTATGCCGAAACAAAGAACGTAAAAGGGAAATACTACGGCCATTATTTAGAAAGAAGATTTTTTTTTTTTTTTTTTTTTTTTGAAAACTTATATATATATAACATGTGGGGCAACCCCCCCACACTAGGGTGGAACACATGGGTGAAAACCCATGTTTAGCTACTGTTTTTGATTACCGAGTCGCTAGCTTGACTCGACCCCGAATTCATTGGTTCATGGGGAAGCAAAGTGGAAGAGACAATCTCCATCGGACTTTCATTCAAGATGTTTGGACAAACATTGAAGTACGTGAAAGTTACACACCGATGAGATATACATAGAACCGGCTCAAAAATGATAAATGAAAATGCCGGGGTCAAAGATAGTGTCTTCATTCCCGAAGGAGTGAAGATGAAGAGAAATCACAAGATATTTGAGGAAAGGAAGAAAGGTCTTGATAACAATCAAGATCCATTCTTCATCCTCAAATGTAGACGTATCGGGAGGAAGGGTGAGAGTAGTATCATTAATAAGCAAACTCATATGATAGAGTACGCCTTCCTCCGAGCCAATATCATCCTCAAGATCAAAATAGAAATGATCATGTTTCGGAGGAGATATGTCATGAGAGAGTTCACCGGAGAACTCTTCATGAAGAGAATCATTCACATGAATTGAATTTGTGAACTCTTGTTCCATTGTGGGCTCATCACTATCCTCAATCTGAGTATCAAAGAGTGGATTCTCAGAAATTGAAGTGAATTCAGAGTCGAATTCAAATAGAGGATTGGTGAAAGTAGCTTTGAATGTTTCGGGAACAAAGTGATCAATATTCTCTATTGGACTGTTAGGATAAGAAGTGAGTGAACGATCATTATCAATGAGACTTTCAGTCTCTCCCAGATCGGCTTCGAAATCAAAGAGTGGATTGATGTGAGTGAGTTCACCGGAGAACTCCTCAAGAAGGGGATCAGACTGTGGGAGTGATGCCTCAACATACTCGATGTTTTCAAAGGAAGCACAATCGTCGCTAAAATCGGAGAAAGTTTCAAAATGATCTTTTGAACACTCAAGAGGGGAAAGAAAATCACACATATGATCAGAAGTACCCTGTGACTCTCTCGGGATTGGGACAAGGTTCTCAACACTAGACTTTATGAATTCGTCCGATTCCTTTTCAGGAACAGTGTCAAGATGCTCGTCCCCCATGTTCAGAGAGTGAGTGGGAGCATCGGGTGTGATAGCAGTTGTTTGAGAATGAATCTCAACTGCTGGGATATCAACTGATGAACTTGATGAATTTTTATAGAATTGAAGGATATCAAGTGTATCCTCATCATCACTGTCATCAGGAATGAAACGGAATCGAGAGCTAGATCTGGCTGCTTTTTCTTTTGCAATTGATTCCCTAATAGATTTTTCAAACGCAATTTGGGAATTTATTTTAGCAGCCTGCTCTTCAGCTAGCAATTCTTCCATGGATTTTGGATTATCTTGGGAATGTTTACATTCCTTCAAATCTTTCACTAAATCCAAAAGATCAAGGAGAAGATTTTGAGGAAGTGGCTCAGGCTGAGGTGGTGCCTGATTCATATGGTACTGTAGAGGTTGGTCATGATACGAAGAGTCGTAATTGTTACAAGGAAATGGATTCCTTGTTTGACAATCAGAGCTAAAGTGGGGACCTCCACAATACTCACAACAGTAAAACTGATGTGGCTGTGAGTCACATGTGTTGTAGTCATAATTTTTATCAGGAACCTGCTCATAGACAAGCGTGTTTCCCGATTGACAATCAGAACTGGAGTGTGAACCACCACAGTACTCACAACAGTAAAACTGCTGAGTCTCACAGTGTGGTAGCTGATGGAATAAATCAGTTGTGTTATGGTAGGAATAGGGATCCTGGTTATAGACAGACCCGTTTCCTGACTCCACCATGCCACAACTGGGGCAATTGCCACCATTATAAGGACCACCACACCATTGACAACCAAGAGGGTGAGGATAAGACATAGAAAGAATCAAAGGTTTTCAGAAGGGTAGGGATGAAGAATCAAAGATGTGAGAGGGTAAAGATGGATATTTTTGGATTTTTGGATAAACATTTTGCAAAAACAAAGAATGAAAATCTTTTTGGGTTTTTGATTTTTTAAAAGAAAATATAAACACATACAGATGGTATAAACAAGGAGTGAATATCCAAATCACTAATCTGCTAGACGGAGGATAATCAGCACAGCTCCCCGGCAGCGGCGCCAAAAATTTGATGCGTGCCAAACAGTCAAGCTAAATCACTCAAGTCTGCCACTTGTGAATGGCAGACCGTAACAAACTTAAAACGGCTCAGACACGAATGCAATGAAGATCTGGGGAGTATAGTGTTTCCCCGGGTCGTTATGTCCCAGCGAGCTGTGCAATGGATCACCAAACGAATAGTGATCGAGAGATTTGAACGAAAAAGAGGGATTTGAATTATGATTATAACTAAGGAAAAGCCAACAAATTACAACGGCTTAAATGCAAATTAAAGAAAATTAAAGAGATAAAAAATATTAAATAAATACTATCACTATTTGCAAAATGATGTTTTTGTTTTTATGTTGTTATAAAACTGAAATTAAAAACTACGTAGCGTACAAAAGAAAAAGTAAAACTTGCACAATATAAACCCTAAAAATTTGAAAATGACATTTTTACAATCCTAATGATAAAAGAAAATATTTAGAAAAAGAAAATTATTTTTATAACTATTTAATTAATTATTATTAATTAAAAACTAATTTTAATTATTAACTAATTACCTAAGATACAAGAAAATAGGAAATAAAGCTAGAAAAATAAAATTAAGACTTAGAAAAATCTAAAATATCAAAATAGAATTTTCAAAACTATTTTTGTAATTTTCTGATTATTTTTCTATTTTCTAGGAATTTTAAACTATTTAAAACCAATTAAATTACTTAAAAATACAAATTTAACTAAGAAAAATCTAGAAAAATATTTTTTTGACTTTTTATATTTATCTTAACTTAAGAAAAATGAAAACTTATTTTTTTTGAACCTTTTCTTAATTTTTTGTATTAAATGCTAATTAAAAAGTGCTTAAAAACTGAATTAAATCAAGAAAAATACTAAACAGGACAGGAAAAATATGAAAAATTCAAGATAACTCTAAAATAATGTAAGGAATCTAGGAAAAATAGAAAAACAAGTGCTTATGTGGAGGAATTTGAAACTGCAGTGTAATGTGCTTAAGATTAAGCACTTGGATAAGCCAAAAGCACACCAAAAGGCACCAACTGTTTACAAAAGCTATAATAAGCTAAGAGAACTAAAATGCAACAAAAAACAACTGACTTAAACCACTGGAATGCAAGTTGCTAAGATTATGAGGATTTGAGCAAATGTGCTAAATCAGTTTTCAGGTTCTACTTTTGAGCTTATGCACAAGCCACTCAATAAGCTGAAACTACAAAATGGAAGTGGGACCCTGCACTAGACCTGGGTGACTATCTAAAACCCCAAGCTGAGACCAAGATAAGCTCAAATGAGCCTAATGCAAACCTTGCCAAACCCCTGTGCAGACTCAGCTTTCACTGAGTCAGTTGCACAAGGGAGCTTATGCCCATTTGGCAAGCCCATATGAAGCTTATAGAAAAATCACAAAATTATGCAAAAATGACAACAAGAAACTAGAGCAGTTGAACTTTTAAAAGCCACAAGATTCACTTGATTTGACCCAGAAATGAGTCCCCTAAAAATCTTCCTAGTTTGGCCAAAACTGAGTTTTGGTGAGTTTTGACTTTTGAAGAAAAAGTGAAATGTTGACTTAAATGAGATTTGGATCAAATTTAAGGACAGATCTTGACATAATGTGATGAAACAAACTTAATGCAAACTATATCTATGTATTTGAGACACAAAACAAGTTTTTGGATTTATAAAAATCCAACAGTGAAGCACTTAGGACAGATTTCATGGAATTTTGACTTTGAGAGATTTTGCAGGCAATAAGACGACAGATATGAGTATTTAAGAGTTTAACAAGCATGAAACAACAGATCATGAGCACTGAACTAACCCTAAAGATAGGTTTATCAGTAAATCCAAACACCACTTTAAAACATGTTTTGCAACTTAAAATAAACCAACTACTGAATGAGCTACTGTAGACACTCAAACTGAGTTTACTAAACCTAAGAACAACTTAATAAATAGGCTAGAACTACCAGTGATCACAGATTCAAGTATAAGCATGAAATGCAAAATTGACTAAAAATTGAAAAGTGAGAAAATTACTCACCAATGTCCAACTGCTTGCAGGCTAAAACCAAACCAAACCTATTCTAATTTAACCTTAATCCAACCCATTATCACCACTGCAACACCCATTTTCATCTCCAATTCCAATTTGCACCAACAGTTGACTTTTATTGACCAAGTACCAAAATGACTTAAACCTTGAATGTAAGCTTATACAAAGCTATCATAAGCTTATACAAGCTTGTTTGAGATTAAATACAAACTACTGAAAGTTTGAACATAAGAATTTGAGAATGAAACTTGCAACAGTAACCTGAAACATGAAACTTACATAGAAAACTTGGATTGATACTCAAAATGAATTGTAATAGACTTAACAACTTTAGTTTAGTACAAGGAAGATTTAAACTACAATTCAGAACTTAATTAAAACATAAAACTTAAAAACGACATACAAAGAAAAATTAAAAACTAACTAACTCCTTCTTGCTTCTCATTGCTTCCTTTTTTATATGCCAATCACCTTCTCTCTACTTTCTGACCAAATCCCACTTTAAATTTGAGCCATTGGATAGCTTAGAGTAATCTTGGCCATTGAATGGATTTTGGCGGGAAATGGAATTTTTGACAGTTGGGGTTGAGTGCTTGGGTAGAAGAGGCATTAAATGCTATTGGAAGCTTGTTGAGGAGAGGGGAACATGGAGTGGAGTAGGGTGGCTGGAGGAGGAGTTGCAGACAAGGATGTCGGGGAAGACAGAAAAAGGGGGCGGGGTTGTTTATTTCAAACGTGGGTATTTGGGTTGGTTTCGGGTTTGGACCGGGTAAAAGGGTTAAAGAGGTGGACTGGGTAATGATTTGGTTATTGGGCTTGGGCTAGATTAACATAAGGGTCCGGTTTGGTTAAGCTTAGTAACACATAAGGACCACATTTGTAAAATTCGAAATTCTAGGGACCAAACTGTAATTTATGAAGATGTAGTCCAAGGGTTGGTCTTGCCAATCTTAAATAGACCAAGGGCTAATTTTGACACTTTTGAAATTCCAAGGATTAAATATGACCATTTTAAAAATCCAGGGACCAAAACTGTAATTTCTCAAATATTTTGGAACTTTTCACCAAAGGACTAAATATGACAACATATGCTTTCAAAGGGACCTCTGGTGACTTTTCTTTTAAAATAAATGCCTAGGGACTGATTTTGCCATTTTCTGAAAGTCGGGGGACTGAAACTGCCAATTATGCAAACTTTGCTCGTTTTTCATCTGATTTTAAACATTTTGCATCTGAAACATATAAAATGCAATTTTGGAATATTTTCAGTATTTTGATGCATTTCTGAGCATTTTTAGACGTTTTGCAGTTTAGATTGACCCAAAAATGATGAGTATTTACACACTCATCAATCCCCCACACTAAACTATTGCTAGTCCCTAGCAATCTTTTGAGAAAACATAATGGATTTGAATCTCTTTACCAAAAGCCATTACTTCTGGAGTAGCCAAATGTTTCAGTTCAAGTAAGAACCATGGTACACTGATAACCATGTGATTTTGAGCAAACCACCAGCTTCCAACGGATTTGATTTGTCTTTACCAGAAGCCGTTTGCTCTGGACTAGCCAACTCTTAGATAAATTATCAATATTATCTTTGGTGAGCTGATTACCAATTATGGTTTTTCCACTGCCTTTACCACAAGCCATAAACTTGCGGGCTAGCCAACTCTTCACTTTTTAGGATATGGTGAGCTGAATACCATACAATTTTGGGCAAATTGCAAGCCGTCAACGGATTTAAGATATCTTTACCAAGAGCCGTTTGCTCCTGGATTAGCCAATCATTTTTTTTATTAGACATGGCGGACTGATAACCAAATGATGAGTCAGTGTAGAACACTTACTCCAAAAAAAAAATTTTTGGCCAAAAACGGGGGAATTAGGCGGTATAATTACATGATAAAATTCGTGAGAATTCCCCCCCACACTTAGAAATGAATATTGCCCTCAATATTCAAAGTACCGGCGGTTATGCCGAAACAAAGAACGTAAAAGGGAAATACTACGGCCATTATTTAGAAAGAAGATTTTTTTTTTTTTTTTTTTTTTTTTTTTTTTTTTGAAAACTTATATATATATAACATGTGGGGCAACCCCCCTACACTAGGGTGGAACACATGGGTGAAAACCCATGTTTAGCTACTGTTTTTGATTACCGAGTCGCTAGCTTGACTCGACCCCGAATTCATTGGTTCATGGGGAAGCAAAGTGGAAGAGACAATCTCCATCGGACTTTCATTCAAGATGTTTGGACAAACATTGAAGTACGTGAAAGTTCCACACCGATGAGATATACATAGAACCGGCTCAAAAATGATAAATGAAAATGCCGGGGTCAAAGATAGTGTCTTCATTCCCGAAGGAGTGAAGATGAAGAGAAATCACAAGATATTTGAGGAAAGGAAGAAAGGTCTTGATAACAATCAAGATCCATTCTTCATCCTCAAATGTAGACGTATCGGGAGGAAGGGTGAGAGTAGTATCATTAATAAGCAAACTCATATGATAGAGTACGCCTTCCTCCGAGCCAATATCATCCTCAAGATCAAAATAGAAATGATCATGTTTCGGAGGAGATATGTCATGAGAGAGTTCACCGGAGAACTCTTCATGAAGAGAATCATTCACATGAATTGAATTTGTGAACTCTTGTTCCATTGTGGGCTCATCACTATCCTCAATCTGAGTATCAAAGAGTGGATTCTCAGAAATTGAAGTGAATTCAGAGTCGAATTCAAATAGAGGATTGGTGAAAGTAGCTTTGAATGTTTCGGGAACAAAGTGATCAATATTCTCTATTGGACTGTTAGGATAAGAAGTGAGTGAACGATCATTATCAATGAGACTTTCAGTCTCTCCCAGATCGGCTTCGAAATCAAAGAGTGGATTGATGTGAGTGAGTTCACCGGAGAACTCCTCAAGAAGGGGATCAGACTGTGGGAGTGATGCCTCAACATACTCGATGTTTTCAAAGGAAGCACAATCGTCGCTAAAATCGGAGAAAGTTTCAAAATGATCTTTTGAACACTCAAGAGGGGAAAGAAAATCACACATATGATCAGAAGTACCCTGTGACTCTCTCGGGATTGGGACAAGGTTCTCAACACTAGACTTTATGAATTCGTCCGATTCCTTTTCAGGAACAGTGTCAAGATGCTCGTCCCCCATGTTCAGAGAGTGAGTGGGAGCATCGGGTGTGATAGCAGTTGTTTGAGAATGAATCTCAACTGCTGGGATATCAACTGATGAACTTGATGAATTTTTATAGAATTGAAGGATATCAAGTGTATCCTCATCATCACTGTCATCAGGAATGAAACGGAATCGAGAGCTAGATCTGGCTGCTTTTTCTTTTGCAATTGATTCCCTAATAGATTTTTCAAACGCAATTTGGGAATTTATTTTAGCAGCCTGCTCTTCAGCTAGCAATTCTTCCATGGATTTTGGATTATCTTGGGAATGTTTACATTCCTTCAAATCTTTCACTAAATCCAAAAGATCAAGGAGAAGATTTTGAGGAAGTGGCTCAGGCTGAGGTGGTGCCTGATTCATATGGTACTGTAGAGGTTGGTCATGATACGAAGAGTCGTAATTGTTACAAGGAAATGGATTCCTTGTTTGACAATCAGAGCTAAAGTGGGGACCTCCACAATACTCACAACAGTAAAACTGATGTGGCTGTGAGTCACATGTGTTGTAGTCATAATTTTTATCAGGAACCTGCTCATAGACAAGCGTGTTTCCCGATTGACAATCAGAACTGGAGTGTGAACCACCACAGTACTCACAACAGTAAAACTGCTGAGTCTCACAGTGTGGTAGCTGATGGAATAAATCAGTTGTGTTATGGTAGGAATAGGGATCCTGGTTATAGACAGACCCGTT
The DNA here is from genome assembly GCA_019973895.1 of Chrysanthemum seticuspe. Classification (NCBI taxonomy): domain Eukaryota; kingdom Viridiplantae; phylum Streptophyta; class Magnoliopsida; order Asterales; family Asteraceae; genus Chrysanthemum; species Chrysanthemum seticuspe. The sequence goes on from BPTQ01000006.1 coordinate 159,282,247, forward strand.
TCCTGACTCCACCATGCCACAACTGGGGCAATTGCCACCATTATAAGGACCACCACACCATTGACAACCAAGAGGGTGAGGATAAGACATAGAAAGAATCAAAGGTTTTCAGAAGGGTAGGGATGAAAAATCAAAGATGTGAGAGGGTAAAGATGGATATTTTTGGATTTTTGGATAAACATTTTGCAAAAACAAAGAATGAAAATCTTTTTGGGTTTTTGATTTTTTAAAAGAAAATATAAACACATACAGATGGTATAAACAAGGAGTGAATATCCAAATCACTAATCTGCTAGACGGAGGATAATCAGCACAGCTCCCCGGCAGCGGCGCCAAAAATTTGATGCGTGCCAAACAGTCAAGCTAAATCACTCAAGTCTGCCACTTGTGAATGGCAGACCGTAACAAACTTAAAACGGCTCAGACACGAATGCAATGAAGATCTGGGGAGTATAGTGTTTCCCCGGGTCGTTATGTCCCAGCGAGCTGTGCAATGGATCACCAAACGAATAGTGATCGAGAGATTTGAACGAAAAAGAGGGATTTGAATTATGATTATAACTAAGGAAAAGCCAACAAATTACAACGGCTTAAATGCAAATTAAAGAAAATTAAAGAGATAAAAAATATTAAATAAATACTACCACTATTTGCAAAATGATGTTTTTGTTTTTATGTTGTTATAAAACTGAAATTAAAAACTACGTAGCGTACAAAAGAAAAAGTAAAACTTGCACAATATAAACCCTAAAAATTTGAAAATGACATTTTTACAATCCTAATGATAAAAGAAAATATTTAGAAAAAGAAAATTATTTTTATAACTATTTAATTAATTATTATTAATTAAAAACTAATTTTAATTATTAACTAATTACCTAAGATACAAGAAAATAGGAAATAAAGCTAGAAAAATAAAATTAAGACTTAGAAAAATCTAAAATATCAAAATAGAATTTTCAAAACTATTTTTGTAATTTTCTGATTATTTTTCTATTTTCTAGGAATTTTAAACTATTTAAAACCAATTAAATTACTTAAAAATACAAATTTAACTAAGAAAAATCTAGAAAAATATTTTTTTGACTTTTTATATTTATCTTAACTTAAGAAAAATGAAAACTTATTTTTTTTGAACCTTTTCTTAATTTTTTGTATTAAATGCTAATTAAAAAGTGCGTAAAAACTGAATTAAATCAAGAAAAATACTAAACAGGACAGGAAAAATATGAAAAATTCAAGATAACTCTAAAATAATGTAAGGAATCTAGGAAAAATAGAAAAACAAGTGCTTATGTGGAGGAATTTGAAACTGCAGTGTAATGTGCTTAAGATTAAGCACTTGGATAAGCCAAAAGCACACCAAAAGGCACCAACTGTTTACAAAAGCTATAATAAGCTAAGAGAACTAAAATGCAACAAAAAACAACTGACTTAAACCACTGGAATGCAAGTTGCTAAGATTATGAGGATTTGAGCAAATGTGCTAAATCAGTTTTCAGGTTCTACTTTTGAGCTTATGCACAAGCCACTCAATAAGCTGAAACTACAAAATGGAAGTGGGACCCTGCACTAGACCTGGGTGACTATCTAAAACCCCAAGCTGAGACCTAGATAAGCTCAAATGAGCCTAATGCAAACCTTGCCAAACCCCTGTGCAGACTCAGCTTTCACTGAGTCAGTTGCACAAGGGAGCTTATGCCCATTTGGCAAGCCCATATGAAGCTTATAGAAAAATCACAAAATTATGCAAAAATGACAACAAGAAACTAGAGCAGTTGAACTTTTAAAAGCCACAAGATTCACTTGATTTGACCCAGAAATGAGTCCCCTAAAAATCTTCCTAGTTTGGCCAAAACTGAGTTTTGGTGAGTTTTGACTTTTGAAGAAAAAGTGAAATGTTGACTTAAATGAGATTTGGATCAAATTTAAGGACAGATCTTGACATAATGTGATGAAACAAACTTAATGCAAACTATATCTATGTATTTGAGACACAAAACAAGTTTTTGGATTTATAAAAATCCAACAGTGAAGCACTTAGGACAGATTTCATGGAATTTTGACTTTGAGAGATTTTGCAGGCAATAAGACGACAGATATGAGTATTTAAGAGTTTAACAAGCATGAAACAACAGATCATGAGCACTGAACTAACCCTAAAGATAGGTTTATCAGTAAATCCAAACACCACTTTAAAACATGTTTTGCAACTTAAAATAAACCAACTACTGAATGAGCTACTGTAGACACTCAAACTGAGTTTACTAAACCTAAGAACAACTTAATAAATAGGCTAGAACTACCAGTGATCACAGATTCAAGTATACGCATGAAATGCAAAATTGACTAAAAATTGAAAAGTGAGAAAATTACTCACCAATGTCCAACTGCTTGCAGGCTAAAACCAAACCAAACCTATTCTAATTTAACCTTAATCCAACCCATTATCACCACTGCAACACCCATTTTCATCTCCAATTCCAATTTGCACCAACAGTTGACTTTTATTGACCAAGTACCAAAATGACTTAAACCTTGAATGTAAGCTTATACAAAGCTATCATAAGCTTATACAAGCTTGTTTGAGATTAAATACAAACTAGTGAAAGTTTGAACATAAGAATTTGAGAATGAAACTTGCAACAGTAACCTGAAACATGAAACTTACATAGAAAACTTGGATTGATACTCAAAATGAATTGTAATGGACTTAACAACTTTAGTTTAGTACAAGGAAGATTTAAACTACAATTCAGAACTTAATTAAAACATAAAACTTAAAAACGACATACAAAGAAAAATTAAAAACTAACTAACTCCTTCTTGCTTCTCATTGCTTCCTTTTTTATATGCCAATCACCTTCTCTCTACTTTCTGACCAAATCCCACTTTAAATTTGAGCCATTGGATAGCTTAGAGTAATCTTGGCCATTGAATGGATTTTGGCGGGAAATGGAATTTTTGACAGTTGGGGTTGAGTGCTTGGGTAGAAGAGGCATTAAATGCTATTGGAAGCTTGTTGAGGAGAGGGGAACATGGAGTGGAGTAGGGTGGCTGGAGGAGGAGTTGCAGACAAGGATGTCGGGGAAGACAGAAAAAGGGGGGCGGGGTTGTTTATTTCAAACGTGGGTATTTGGGTTGGTTTCGGGTTTGGACCGGGTAAAAGGGTTAAAGAGGTGGACTGGGTAATGATTTGGTTATTGGGCTTGGGCTAGATTAACATAAGGGTCCGGTTTGGTTAAGCTTAGTAACACATAAGGACCACATTTGTAAAATTCGAAATTCTAGGGACCAAACTGTAATTTATGAAGATGTAGTCCAAGGGTTGGTCTTGCCAATCTTAAATAGACCAAGGGCTAATTTTGACACTTTTGAAATTCCAAGGATTAAATATGACCATTTTAAAAATCCAGGGACCAAAACTGTAATTTCTCAAATATTTTGGAACTTTTCACCAAAGGACTAAATATGACAACATATGCTTTCAAAGGGACCTCTGGTGACTTTTCTTTTAAAATAAATGCCTAGGGACTGATTTTGCCATTTTCTGAAAGTCGGGGGACTGAAACTGCCAATTATGCAAACATTGCTCGTTTTTCATCTGATTTTAAACATTTTGCATCTGAAACATATAAAATGCAATTTTGGAATATTTTCAGTATTTTGATGCATTTATGAGCATTTTTAGACGTTTTGCAGTTTAGATTGACCCAAAAATGATGAGTATTTACACACTCATCAATCCCCCACACTAAACTATTGCTAGTCCCTAGCAATCTTTTGAGAAAACATAATGGATTTGAATCTCTTTACCAAAAGCCATTACTTCTGGAGTAGCCAAATGTTTCAGTTCAAGTAAGAACCATGGTACACTGATAACCATGTGATTTTGAGCAAACCACCAGCTTCCAACGGATTTGATTTGTCTTTACCAGAAGCCGTTTGCTCTGGACTAGCCAACTCTTAGATAAATTAACAATATTATCTTTGGTGAGCTGATTACCAATTATGGTTTTTCCACTGCTTTTACCACAAGCCATAAACTTGCGGGCTAGCCAACTCTTCACTTTTTAGGATATGGTGAGCTGAATACCATACAATTTTGGGCAAATTGCAAGCCGTCAACGGATTTGAGATATCTTTACCAAGAGCCGTTTGCTCCTGGATTAGCCAATCATTTTTTTTATTAGACATGGCGGACTGATAACCAAATGATGAGTCAGTGTAGAACACTTACTCCAAAAAAAAAAATTTTGGCCAAAAACGGGGGAATTAGGCGGTATAATTACATGATAAAATTCGTGAGAATTCCCCCCCACACTTAGAAATGAATATTGCCCTCAATATTCAAAGTACCGGCGGTTATGCCGAAACAAAGAACGTAAAAGGGAAATACTACGGCCATTATTTAGAAAGAAGATTTTTTTTTTTTTTTTTTTTTTTTTTTTTTTGAAAACTTATATATATATAACATGTGGGGCAACCCCCCCCACACTAGGGTGGAACACATGGGTGAAAACCCATGTTTAGCTACTGTTTTTGATTACCGAGTCGCTAGCTTGACTCGACCCCGAATTCATTGGTTCATGGGGAAGCAAAGTGGAAGAGACAATCTCCATCGGACTTTCATTCAAGATGTTTGGACAAACATTGAAGTACGTGAAAGTTCCACACCGATGAGATATACATAGAACCGGCTCAAAAATGATAAATGAAAATGCCGGGGTCAAAGATAGTGTCTTCATTCCTGAAGGAGTGAAGATGAAGAGAAATCACAAGATATTTGAGGAAAGGAAGAAAGGTCTTGATAACAATCAAGATCCATTCTTCATCCTCAAATGTAGACGTATCGGGAGGAAGGGTGAGAGTAGTATCATTAATAAGCAAACTCATATGATAGAGTACGCCTTCCTCCGAGCCAATATCATCCTCAAGATCAAAATAGAAATGATCATGTTTCGGAGGAGATATGTCATGAGAGAGTTCACCGGAGAACTCTTCATGAAGAGAATCATTCACATGAATTGAATTTGTGAACTCTTGTTCCATTGTGGGCTCATCACTATCCTCAATCTGAGTATCAAAGAGTGGATTCTCAGAAATTGAAGTGAATTCAGAGTCGAATTCATATAGAGGATTGGTGAAAGTAGCTTTGAATGTTTCGGGAACAAAGTGATCAATATTCTCTATTGGACTGTTAGGATAAGAAGTGAGTGAACGATCATTATCAATGAGACTTTCAGTCTCTCCCAGATCGGCTTCGAAATCAAAGAGTGGATTGATGTGAGTGAGTTCACCGGAGAATTCCTCAACAAGGGGATCAGACTGTGGGAGTGATGCCTCAACATACTCGATGTTTTCAAAGGAAGCACAATCGTCGCTAAAATCGGAGAAAGTTTCAAAATGATCTTTTGAACACTCAAGAGGGGAAAGAAAATCACACATATGATCAGAAGTACCCTGTGACTCTCTCGGGATTGGGACAAGGTTCTCAACACTAGACTTTATGAATTCGTCCGATTCCTTTTCAGGAACAGTGTCAAGATGCTCGTCCCCCATGTTCAGAGAGTGAGTGGGAGCATCGGGTGTGATAGCAGTTGTTTGAGAATGAATCTCAACTGCTGGGATATCAACTGATGAACTTGATGAATTTTTATAGAATTGAAGGATATCAAGTGTATCCTCATCATCACTGTCATCAGGAATGAAACGGAATCGAGAGCTAGATCTGGCTGCTTTTTCTTTTGCAATTGATTCCCTAATAGATTTTTCAAACGCAATTTGGGAATTTATTTTAGCAGCCTGCTCTTCAGCTAGCAATTCTTCCATGGATTTTGGATTATCTTGGGAATGTTTACATTCCTTCAAATCTTTCACTAAATCCAAAAGATCAAGGAGAAGATTTTGAGGAAGTGGCTCAGGCTGAGGTGGTGCCTGATTCATATGGTACTGTAGAGGTTGGTCATGATACGAAGAGTCGTAATTGTTACAAGGAAATGGATTCCTTGTTTGACAATCAGAGCTAAAGTGGGGACCTCCACAATACTCACAACAGTAAAACTGATGTGGCTATGAGTCACATGTGTTGTAGTCATAATTTTTATCAGGAACCTGCTCATAGACAAGCGTGTTTCCCGATTGACAATCAGAACTGGAGTGTGAACCACCACAGTACTCACAACAGTAAAACTGCTGAGTCTCACAGTGTGGTAGCTGATGGAATAAATCAGTTGTGTTATGGTAGGAATAGGGATCCTGGTTATAGACAGACCCGTTTCCTGACTCCACCATGCCACAACTGGGGCAATTGCCACCATTATAAGGACCACCACACCATTGACAACCAAGAGGGTGAGGATAAGACATAGAAAGAATCAAAGGTTTTCAGAAGGGTAGGGATGAAGAATCAAAGATGTGAGAGGGTAAAGATGGATATTTTTGGATTTTTGGATAAACATTTTGCAAAAACAAAGAATGAAAATCTTTTTGGGTTTTTGATTTTTTAAAAGAAAATATAAACACATACAGATGGTATAAACAAGGAGTGAATATCCAAATCACTAATCTGCTAGACGGAGGATAATCAGCACAGCTCCCCGGCAGCGGCGCCAAAAATTTGATGCGTGCCAAACAGTCAAGCTAAATCACTCAAGTCTGCCACTTGTGAATGGCAGACCGTAACAAACTTAAAACGGCTCAGACACGAATGCAATGAAGATTTGGGGAATATAGTGTTTCCCCGGGTCGTTATGTCCCAGCGAGCTGTGCAATGGATCACCAAACGAATAGTGATCGAGAGATTTGAACGAAAAAGAGGGATTTGAATTATGATCATAACTAAGGAAAAGCCAACAAATTACAACGGCTTAAATGCAAATTAAAGAAAATTAAAGAGATAAAAAATATTAAATAAATACTACCACTATTTGCAAAATGATGTTTTTGTTTTTATGTTGTTATAAAACTGAAATTAAAAACTACGTAGCGTACAAAAGAAAAAGTAAAACTTGCACAATATAAACCCTAAAAATTTGAAAATGACATTTTTACAATCCTAATGATAAAAGAAAATATTTAGAAAAAGAAAATTATTTTTATAACTATTTAATTAATTATTATTAATTAAAAACTAATTTTAATTATTAACTAATTACCTAAGATACAAGAAAATAGGAAATAAAGCTAGAAAAATAAAATTAAGACTTAGAAAAATCTAAAATATCAAAATAGAATTTTCAAAACTATTTTTGTAATTTTCTGATTATTTTTCTATTTTCTAGGAATTTTAAACTATTTAAAACCAATTAAATTACTTAAAAATACAAATTTAACTAAGAAAAATCTAGAAAAATATTTTTTTGACTTTTTATATTTATCTTAACTTAAGAAAAATGAAAACTTATTTTTTTTGAACCTTTTCTTAATTTTTTGTATTAAATGCTAATTAAAAAGTGCTTAAAAACTGAATTAAATCAAGAAAAATACTAAACAGGACAGGAAAAATATGAAAAATTCAAGATAAATCTAAAATAATGTAAGGAATCTAGGAAAAATATAAAAACAAGTGCTTATGTGGAGGAATTTGAAACTGCAGTGTAATGTGCTTAAGATTAAGCACTTGGATAAGCCAAAAGCACACCAAAAGGCACCAACTGTTTACAAAAGATATAATAAGCTAAGAGAACTAAAATGCAACAAAAAACAACTGACTTAAACCACTGGAATGCAAGTTGCTAAGATTATGAGGATTTGAGCAAATGTGCTAAATCAGTTTTCAGGTTCTACTTTTGAGCTTATGCACAAGCCACTCAATAAGCTGAAACTACAAAATGGAAGTGGGACCCTGCACTAGACCTGGGTGACTATCTAAAACCCCAAGCTGAGACCTAGATAAGCTCAAATGAGCCTAATGCAAACCTTGCCAAACCCCTGTGCAGACTCAGCTTTCACTGAGTCAGTTGCACAAGGGAGCTTATGCCCATTTGGCAAGCCCATATGAAGCTTATAGAAAAATCACAAAATTATGCAAAAATGACAACAAGAAACTAGAGCAGTTGAACTTTTAAAAGCCACAAGATTCACTTGATTTGACCCAGAAATGAGTCCCCTAAAAATCTTCCTAGTTTGGCCAAAACTGAGTTTTGGTGAGTTTTGACTTTTGAAGAAAAAGTGAAATGTTGACTTAAATGAGATTTGGATCAAATTTAAGGACAGATCTTGACATAATGTGATGAAACAAACTTAATGCAAACTATATCTATGTATTTGAGACACAAAACAAGTTTTTGGATTTATAAAAATCCAACAGTGAAGCACTTAGGACAGATTTCATGGAATTTTGACTTTGAGAGATTTTGCAGGCAATAAGACGACAGATATGAGTATTTAAGAGTTTAACAAGCATGAAACAACAGATCATGAGCACTGAACTAACCTTAAAGATAGGTTTATCAGTAAATCCAAACACCACTTTAAAACATGTTTTGCAACTTAAAATAAACCAACTACTGAATGAGCTACTGTAGACACTCAAACTGAGTTTACTAAACCTAAGAACAACTTAATAAATAGGCTAGAACTACCAGTGATCACAGATTCAAGTATAAGCATGAAATGCAAAATTGACTAAAAATTGAAAAGTGAGAAAATTACTCACCAATGTCCAACTGCTTGCAGGCTAAAACCAAACCAAACCTATTCTAATTTAACCTTAATCCAACCCATTATCACCACTGCAACACCCATTTTCATCTCCAATTCCAATTTGCACCAACAGTTGACTTTTATTGACCAAGTACCAAAATGACTTAAACCTTGAATGTAAGCTTATACAAAGCTATCATAAGCTTATACAAGCTTGTTTGAGATTAAATACAAACTACTGAAAGTTTGAACATAAGAATTTGAGAATGAAACTTGCAACAGTAACCTGAAACATGAAACTTACATAGAAAACTTGGATTGATACTCAAAATGAATTGTAATGGACTTAACAACTTTAGTTTAGTACAAGGAAGATTTAAACTACAATTCAGAACTTAATTAAAACATAAAACTTAAAAACGACATACAAAGAAAAATTAAAAACTAACTAACTCCTTCTTGCTTCTCATTGCTTCCTTTTTTATATGCCAATCACCTTCTCTCTACTTTCTGACCAAATCCCACTTTAAATTTGAGCCATTGGATAGCTTAGAGTAATCTTGGCCATTGAATGGATTTTGGCGGGAAATGGAATTTTTGACAGTTGGGGTTGAGTGCTTGGGTAGAAGAGGCATTAAATGCTATTGGAAGCTTGTTGAGGAGAGGGGAACATGGAGTGGAGTAGGGTGGCTGGAGGAGGAGTTGCAGACAAGGATGTCGGGGAAGACAGAAAAAGGGGGGCGGGGTTGTTTATTTCAAACGTGGGTATTTGGGTTGGTTTCGGGTTTGGACCGGGTAAAAGGGTTAAAGAGGTGGACTGGGTAATGATTTGGTTATTGGGCTTGGGCTAGATTAACATAAGGGTCCGGTTTGGTTAAGCTTAGTAACACATAAGGACCACATTTGTAAAATTCGAAATTCTAGGGACCAAACTGTAATTTATGAAGATGTAGTCCAAGGGTTGGTCTTGCCAATCTTAAATAGACCAAGGGCTAATTTTGACACTTTTGAAATTCCAAGGATTAAATATGACCATTTTAAAAATCCAGGGACCAAAACTGTAATTTCTCAAATATTTTGGAACTTTTCACCAAAGGACTAAATATGACAACATATGCTTTCAAAGGGACCTCTGGTGACTGTTCTTTTAAAATAAATGCCTAGGGACTGATTTTGCCATTTTCTGGAAGTCGGGGGACTGAAACTGCCAATTATGCAAACTTTGCTCGTTTTTCATCTGATTTTAAACATTTTGCATCTGAAACATATAAAATGCAATTTTGGAATATTTTCAGTATTTTGATGCATTTCTGAGCATTTTTAGACGTTTTGCAGTTCAGATTGACCCAAAAATGATGAGTATTTACACACTCATCAGTCGCGACCAACATTCAAGGCAAAATAAAAGCGAGGCCATGAGGGTTTTGACAAATGTTCTTGTTGTTTTAAAAACTTGGATATGCCCTCTCCAAGATGGCATAAACCATTTATTTTATAGAGTTGTGGTTAAGTAGAAACAAATCCGTGAACATAGCCACTTGAGGCTATCGCGGTAAAAGAAAAAGGAAAAGAAAAATGTGTTTTTGACCTAAAAAACTTATAGGCTTGGTTTAAGGGTATTGTAACATGTTTATTAGTTTATTTAGGGGACCTATAGTGTAACTTAAAGCTTAGGGTTTTAAAAATAACAAAAACCAAAAGATATAATTAGGGTGTGTTTGTTTGAGTTCGGTAAAAAGAAAAAGAAAAAGATAATGAGTTTTGATCTTTGCTAGTAATTGGAACTTGATTATTTTCATATTTAAATGTTATTAAAAGTATAAGAGAGATTAAAAAGGGCTTAGGGACTTACAAATCCTATGTTACTCGATTTAGGTGAAAAACGCCCAAGTGACTTCTAAAATAGAATAAGGCTCTCCAAGGCTTATGACTCTTGTACTAACTTCCTTCCTCCTTCTATTGGACTTGAATATCAGTGAGTGAGAGTGTGTGTGAGTGTTTTTGTGTTAGAAGCAATGGGATGAGATGAAATGGTGTATGTAAATGAGTTTCCATGCCCTCCTATTTATAGGCAAAAGTTTGAAAGGTTTAATGGTTTTAAATGGCAACAAGTCTTGAGCTTAACAACCTTAGGTTGTATGTGGTTTGAAATGAAACAAGTATTGTGCTTAAAAATCATAAGTTAAGTTGGTAAATTCTATGGTTTCAAAATGAGACAAGTATTGTGTTTAGAAACCGTAAGTTAAGTTGGTAAATTCTATGGTTTCAAAATGAGACAAGTAGTCGTTGGATGTAGAAAGTTAGACAATGTGATGTGTTTAGCCATGGTTTAAACAACAAAACACTTTCTAGAAAGAGGAGGGTAAATGGCGGTTTTAAGAGGAGGTGGAGAAGGGTATTTTAGTCATTTCACATTACCACCTTGCATGCACGTATGTTTACTTACATACTAGCTCGTGTTAGTTTGCGTTCTAGGGTAGTTTAGTTTAAGTAAAATACATATTTGAATTTTATGCATTAGATACTTGTACCACAAGCTTTAGGGACTTGTACATTAGGTTTGAAAATTATAAGAAAGTCAATTTTAAGGGCTTGTGCATTATAGGTTTGTATCATGTGCTTTAAGGTAGGTACATTGAGGTTTATAATATGATTTATATAATATTTAGTTTCTATGCATTAAGGACTTGTGCATGTGCTTGAAAGACTTGTACATTTCTATTTTTAAAAAAATCATGTTCATATTGATTAGGGTTTGTGATTTTATTTACATAAAATCATAGAATGGTAAGTTAGGTCTTGTAACGGAAAATAAAGTAAAGTTAGGTTTTCGTGCTTTAAAAACTTGTACACTAGGTATAAAATGTTGTACTTTAGTATTTATGATTTAGTTATGTAAAGTCATAGTTAAAATAAATTAGGGCTTCGTGAAAACTCTAATAAATAACAAACGTTTAGTTTGTACGGCTAAAAATCGTATGTAACGAATAGCGTAAAGTGGTAAATAAAAGTTGAAAACTTTTATAGTTTAACATATAATGATGTTTGATAATGTGAGTTACGTCACATTAGCTAGAGGTTGTGACCAAAAAATTGATAACGTTTGAAAAGAAAAAATTTTGTACGTAGAAAAAGGATAAGTATCCTTTTGTTAGGATATTATATTAATTTAATACGAGGCGAAATTTACCGGTGGTTACAGTCTCCCCCCTTAACTGGAATCTCGTCCCGATATTCAGTCCGTGTTAGATGTTGAAGTAATGAGTATGAAATGTGGTTTCACTTGTGAAAGCTTATAAGTTAGAATTTATTGTTTTTACATGTGAATAACATTATTCCGAAGGTCATATAAACTTAAGAAAAGTTTATTTTGAATGCAGATTGTTAGTTTTTGATAATTGCGTTGAAAACTGGATGAGAATTTGATGTGTGTAGAGAAAGTTGCTGAACTTCAGCTTTTGTAGATTATGAATCTGTTTGTGATCCTCGAGTTCATACTCATGTCGTTTCAGATACAAATAAGCCCACTCATTTATAATCCATCACTTACATAGAGAGGCGTCCCAAACAATGTAAATAAAGGAATATAAACTTATGGTACGGCGATTTATAATTTCTTTATTTAAATAAAAAGGCGTCCCAATTCATTCAAATAAAGACATTATAAATCATCCTACTTAAGAATTTCGGACTCAACACTCATACTTAATGACGAGTTAGGTGTTCTAGGAGTATAGAAGGAGTATTTACACTCATCTTTTAGAGATGAGAGTAAGATACTAAGAAAAATTGACCTAGTACTCAAAATAGTGGGTATATTGTGTAATGTCTTAGGAAGGTATCATAAATTTGAAAAATGTAAGAGTAGGTACATGCTCAGCGATATGTGATTAAGCCGTAATGCCTTAGAATAGGCATATGCAGGTATGTTTATTTCATATAGAGTGATCAGAAGTATATATCAGTATACTAAAGTGTTTGCGTAGTATAAATTACCTAGAAGTCACATAATCGTTTGGAGGATGGAAGACACGGAGAGCGAAAAGGCTATAAAATGTTTTTGTGAAAAAGTAGTTATAGTTTAGGTCTCAATTAGACCCGTTTCTCTATAACTGAGGCTCTGATACCAATCTGTAACACCCCAAATTTCGTGATACGCAGCGGAATTCAAGCTGGGTGTTACTTCATGGCTCAACAGTTACAATAATAGAAAACGAACTCTAATTGTGTCATTTTAAAAGATTTATCATTCGATTTATATAAATATCAGAGTTTACAAAATGAGGTCCCAGTGGTTTTACAGTTTATTAAATAAGTTTTCGAATGATAATATAGCCTTCTTGAGTATCCGTGCCCTTCCGTGCCATCCTCGTAAATTATGAACCTGAGATAAACATGCTAAAAAGTGTCAACACAAAGGCTGGTGAGTTCATAGAGTTTATAGATAAAACAGTTGAGTTCATTAGTTTCGAGTTTGAGCGATTATTGTAATAAATACAAATATCGATGAAATAAGTTGTGGGCTACGTTGTTATACACCCATAGTCGTTTGTTTGCCCTAACCGGGTCAAAAGTTGAGTGAATCCATAGAGTTTGTATGCAAATCAGTTGAACACAAGTTTCAAGGTTGGGCCACGTTGTTGTACTGCAGCATTAGTATCATTGCAGTACCGTATTATTGCTCTAAGCCTCATGATACGCAAACCTTAACAGTACGACATCATAGTAATGAACTAATGATGTAAGTTACTGACATCATAGAGATGGTGTAAGTAACAAGGCCCTCGGGTAGGAGTTTTCCAACTTCCTATGGGGTTCTCAAATAAAGTGCACTTGGCTACTTATCCAGCAACACAAGTGGGGCGTCAACTGCCAATAGATCTATTCACTATATTCGCGTTCACTCGCAAGTGATTAATGGCTCATGATAGAGGGACTTTTAGTGGCAATAGTGTATAACTTAGGCAATAACAATCAGGATCGCATACAGATAGTACTTGTGTTCAGGTTTGTAGCAAACATATAAAGTATTATTATGAACTCATAGTAGTATATAAAAGCTTTAGAGTACTTGTGAAAGTAAAAACGAGTAGTTAAACATGTATCTCCCCCAAAACAGAGTAAAGGTGGGGACCATTAACTCACAGTAATATGTAAAAGTTTTTAGAGTACTTAGGGGGTGTTTAGGTAAAAATCACTTTTGCATAAATGATGTTTGCAAAACCACGTTTTCAAAAAGTAAGTCCCTACCTCCAATTTCAAAACCACGTTTTGAAGGCAAATTCAATTATAATCACGTTAGCAACCAAACATCAAAACTTGATTATTCACGTTTTGAAAACGTGATAATCAAATAATCACGTTTTCAAAGGGTTGCCAAACACCCCCTTATAAAAGTGAAAGCATGCAGTTGAGCATGTATCTCCCCCAAAGAGTTTATAAAACAATTCAACGAGTAAAAGTGGGGCTACGAACTCACCTTGGTGGTACAATAGTTTGGCTGGAAAACTAATCAAGCTCTAAGAGTAGATTACTCCGATACGATACCTGGGTTGGTATGACAAGTTCAGGATGCTTGTTTATGTGATATTTGTGTGTTGGTATATCGTATGTGTGTTGTTTGGTAGTTAGATGTTTGAACCTTTGAGTGTAAATAGTTTATCGCGAAAAGTTGAACGAGAAAAGATAAATGGTAAGATGTATAGTTTTGGAATTTCTTCGAAAGTTGATCGATTAGTGTTGGGTTTATTGATTTGATGATACAAAACAATAAAGAATGAAACATCAAGGACTTAATGTGACAAAGAAGAAATCTACAAAAAGATGGAAGGACTTGCTTGCAAAAGAAGATTTACTTATTAGTCCTTCGTAGAGATTTGTAAACCCTAATCCTCTAGTATATAAAGAGGACATGGGGTGTAGGTTTTTATATATAAGTCTTCCATAATGTAGTCTAGTAAAGGTGTGTGTGTGTGTTCTAGGGTGTCGTTCATTGTAAACGCCTAGAACTAGTTATCCCTAAGATCGGAGATGGCTTAGATCCCTGTTACAGTTAGGTAACACGTTATATTATGATCAATATATAATTGGGGAAGATGTGGAAAAACCTTGTGTCAATAATAATGATGTTTGTTTTAATTCCACTGCATGTACATGTTTATTATCATTGTTATTGTTAAACCCTAGCGCTCTAAATGGTCCAAGGAGTTTATCAAACTCCACAATTGGTATCAGAGCTTGGGGAGCTCGTTACCTAGGGATTCGCAAGGTTTTTCGATGAAGAAGATGGAAAAATTCGAAGCTGGTACAAAGTTCGTATTTTTCTGCAGCACTGTTTTTAAAACGCTATAACTTTTTCGTTAACCGTTGGATTGTGACGAAATTTTTGGTGGACGTTCTCTATATATTAATCTAACTTTTCACCGAAGGGATTGTCGATCTGAGCTCTCTATCAAAAGTTAATTCAGTGTCGAAGTTGGCTGCAGAAACTGGTTTAATAATTCAAATTTTTGGGATTTTTAAGGTTTTCATACATATTCAACTTCTTGAATTTGTTTTACTTGTTCTAATTCTTGATGGAGGTTGTTTATACGTTGTGTGGTGTCTTCAATTTATGGAAGAAAGTAGCTTTGATGGTGTTTTGATTCGAAGCCACTGCTAGTGTTATCGAAACCACTCCTAGTGTTTTCTCGAAACCACTGCTAGTGTTTTCTCGAAACCACTGCTAGTGTTTTCTCGAAACCACTGCTAGTGTTTTCTCGAAACCACTGCTAGTGTTTTCTCGAAACCACTGCTAGTGTTTTCCTGAAACCACTGCTAGTGTTTTCTCGAAACCACTGCTAGTGTTTTCTCGAAACCACTGCTAGTGTTTTCTCGT
Organism: Chrysanthemum seticuspe; assembly: GCA_019973895.1. NCBI lineage: Eukaryota > Viridiplantae > Streptophyta > Magnoliopsida > Asterales > Asteraceae > Chrysanthemum > Chrysanthemum seticuspe. Next base: position 159,297,770 of record BPTQ01000006.1, read on the forward strand.
AACCACTGCTAGTGTTTTTCGTAACTACTGCTACTTTGTTTGAAATCCACTGTTATGCTAGAGTGTTTCTACTGCTTATATTCTCTATTTGTTGATAACAAAAAGGGGAAGATATGAGAAGAGATAGCATGGATTAAGGGGAAGACAAGGAAGACAAGATTTGTTTCATTCAGGGAGATGTTTACATCTCAACTTCTGCTACTTCGTCTAGGGGAGTTCGTACAAGAACCGTGTTTGTTTTGTCATCATCAAATAAGGGAAGATTGTTGGGTTTATTGATTTGATGATACAAAACAATAAAGAGTGAAACATCAAGGACTTAATGTGACAAAGAAGAAATCTACAAAAAGATGGAAGGACTTGCTTGCAAAAGAAGATTTACTTATTAGTCCTTCGTAGAGATTTGTAAACCCTAATCCTCTAGTATATAAAGAGGACATGGGGTGTAGGTTTTTATATATAAGTCTTCCATAATGTAGTCTAGTAAAGGGGTGTGTGTGTGTGTTCTAGGGCGTCGTTCATTGTAAACGCCTAGAACTAGTTATCCCTAAGATCTGAGATGGCTTAGATTCCTGTTACAGTTAGGTAACACGTTATATTCTGATCAATATATAATTGGGGAAGATGTGGAAAAACCTTGTGTCAATAATAATGATGTTTGTTTTAAGTCCGCTGCATGTACATGTTTATTATCATTGTTATTGTTAAACCCTAGCGCTCTAAACGGTCCAAGGAGTTTATCAAACTCCACAATTAGATTAAACGTTGTTTATTTATAAAATTTGATTGATTCGATGCAAATATGGACATGCTTCATATGTTGCTTTTTATCAAAACCGAGCTAAAACGAGTTAGAAATATATTTCCGTGAAAATATAAAAATGTTATACTGTATACCCTTGAACATTCATAAAATGACATTTTATACCCCTCAACTTTTATAAAATGACAATTTGTACCCTTCAACTTTCATCAAATGACAACTTTTACCCGTTGACTTTGGTAAAATGACTATTTTACCCCTTTAACTTTCATAAAATGACAATTTCTACCCTTTAGTTTCAAAAGTGACACTTTATACCCCTACGTCTCAAGACGATTACAATTTAAGTCCTTGTTATAAAAAGATTTAGAGTTGTGGCAAAACAGGCCCTCAAAGCATTTTAGTCGTTACGTGTGTAGTCCTTACTTTGTTTAAGGTGTGGCTTGGTATGGCTTATCAAAATAAGTTATTATAAGTTGGGAAAAAGCTTTAGAGAGCTTATTAGTTTATTAAAATAGCTTATTGCTTAAAAATGCACTTTAGGTGCTTTTCGTTTTTATGTGTCGCGACCAACATTCAAGGCAAAATAAAAGCGAGGCCATGAGGGTTTTGACAAATGTTCTTGTTGTTTTAAAAACTTGGATATGCCCTCTCCAACATGGCATAAACCATTTATTTTATATAGTTGTGGTTAAGTAGAAACAAATCCGTGAACATAGCCACTTGAGGCTATCGCGGTAAAAGAAAAAGGAAAAGAAAAATGTGTTTTTGACCTCAAAAAATTATAGGCTTGTTTTAAGGGTATTTTAACATGTTTATTAGTTTATTTAGGGGACCTATAGTGTAACTTAAAGCTTAGGGTTTTAAAAATAACAAAAACCAAAAGATATAATTAGGGTGTGTTTATTTGAGTTCGATAAAAAGAAAAAGAAAAAGATAATGAGTTTTGATCTTTGCTAGTAATTGGAACTTGATTATTATCATATTTAAATGTTATTAAAAGTATAAGAGAGATTAAAAAGGGCTTAGGGACTTACAAATCCTATGTTACTCGATTTAGGTGAAAAACGCCCAAGTGACTTCTAAAATAGAATAAGGCTCTCCAAGGCTTATGACTCTTGTACTAACTTCCTTCATCCTTCTCTTGGACTTGAATATCAGTGAGTGAGAGTGTTTGTGAGTGTTTTTGTGTTAGAAGCAATGGGATGAGATGAAATGGTGTATGTAAATGAGTTTCCATGCCCTCCTATTTATAGGCAAAAGTTTGAAAGGTTTAATGGTTTTAAATGGCAACAAGTCTTGAGCTTAACAACCTTAGGTTGGATGTGGTTTGAAATGAAACAAGTATTGTGCTTAAAAATCGTAAGTTAAGTTGGTAAATTCTATGGTTTCAAAATGAGACAAGTATTGTGTTTAGAAACCTTAAGTTAAGTTGGTAAATTCTATGGTTTCAAAAAGAAACAAGTAGTCGTTGGATGTAGAAAGTTAGACAATGTGATGTGTTTAGCCATGGTTTAAACAACAAAACACTTTCTAGAAAGAGGAGGGTAAATGGCGGTTTTAAGAGGAGGTGTAGAAGGGTATTTTAGTCATTTCACATTACCACCTTGCATGCACGTATGTTTACTTACATACTAGCTCGTGTTAGTTTGCGTTCTAGGGTAGTTTAGTTTAAGTAAAATACATATTTGAATTTTATGCATTAGATACTTGTACCACAAGCTTTAGGGACTTGTACATTAGGTTTGAAAATTATAAGAAAGTCAATTTTAAGGGCTTGTGCATTATAGGTTTGTATCATGTGCTTTAAGGTAGGTACATTGAGGTTTATAATATGATTTATATAATATTTAGTTTCTATGCATTAAGGACTTGTGCATGTGCTTGAAAGACTTGTACATTTCTATTTTTATAAAAATCATGTTCATATTGATTAGGGTTTGTGATTTTATTTACATAAAATCATAGAATGGTAAGTTAGGTCTTGTAACGGAAAATAAAGTAAAGTTAGGTTTTCGTGCTTTAAAAACTTGTACACTAGGTATAAAATGTTGTACTTTAGTATTTATGATTTAGTTATGTAAAGTCATAGTTAAAATAAATTAGGGCTTCGTGAAAACTCTAATAAATAACAAACGTTTAGTTTGTACGGCTAAAAATCGTATGTAACGAATAGCGTAAAGTGGTAAATAAAAGTTGAAAACTTTTATAGTTTAACATATAAGGATGTTTGATAATGTGAGTTACGTCACATTAGCTAGAGGTTGTGACCAAATAAATTGATAACGTTTGAAAAGAAAAAAATTTGTACATAGAAAAAGGATAAGTATCCTTTTGTTAGGATATTATATTAATTTAATACGAGGCGAAATTTACCGGTGGTTACACACTCTTTCTAACCTAGTTTCAATTAACTTTTGTGTAGTCAAATATAGGGTCAGACTACTTTAGAATAAACCCGTTTGACTTTATTTGTGTGAGGTAAATGAGTATTAACTTCCCACATTTACACACAAACCTACCCATTTAACCAGCTTCATTTACTTCTCACAATCTCACACAAACATACCAATCTCATATCATCAACCTTGTTCATCAAACTCATTCAAACTCTCAGCTCACCATGGATGCATAATCCATAAAGATAGCAACAAACAGTCACAACCATGCGGTCCATTACCCATTGAAAGTGGAACACATCTTTAGTATTCAAATTTATGTTTAATACATTAAAGTCGTTTTAATTTGTGGCATGCAAATGTTAAACACAATCTAATTATGTTTGGAACTGCATTTTGCATATGCAACATTACTTTGACTTCTAAAAGTCAACATAAACTTTAGTTACAACTTAATCGGAATCGAAAAATGAATCAGATACATAGCCATACAACCCAAGTTCCCAATCTTCCTCTCATTCTTTCCTAAGTCTCTCCTCCTCCTATTTTTTAGCCCTTGCTTCTTCTGCCAGTGTTTGTAACAATGCTTCTTCGTCTAATCTCATTTGATATTCCTGATCCTCAAGATATCCATTATCCAGCTACTCTTGTTCAACCCGTTCTTCTTCTAATAACAATTCCATTATTTCTTCTTCGTCTAACATTCCCCTACCAGCTACCCCACTCCAATTCCCATAAAGTGTATCCTTGTGGAAAATCGTAACTAATTTTTTCTTTGTAATGTTAAGATAATGGAGTGAATGGAGTGACCGATAAGGAGAAAACACTGAAACGTTATGAAGAATCACAGTAGCTCCTACATTAATATCCTTTCCATAACCCGCCTCCTCGCTAATGATTTTATAAGGTATTGCACCAGGTATTGAACCTGATAGATCTTTGAGAGTTACTGTAAGATCGCCAAGGGCATTTGGAGTACATGACTTGATTATTGCAACAACTTGATCAAATTTACCATTATTGATAAAGCTCTTGATATCACCTAAAATCCAAACACACCCCCCCCCCCCCATTAGCATTTACAAACTTAACCGTGCTAAGCCATGGCCCATGTGAAAAATCCTCATCCTCACCCACATCCTCAACAACTTTCCTAATATACTCTTGTGTCGATATTACACACTCCTGCCCACCTTCGGTAATATCTTCTTGTTTACGACGCTTAGCCAATTGAACAATACCAGCAGGACAAGGTATTATCCTAGCCTCCTATTCAGGGCTGTGTGATGAATGTAGGTTTTCCAAGGTGGGGGTATTATCGGATTAGTCCATTTCGTTTTGAAGAAGTATAATCGATTATGTGTGATTTTGTGTTTCAGAAATTGTGTTTGTCAATCAGGGGTTATAAATACTAAAATGGTGTTTGAGAAATTTGGTTTTGTTTGGCTGGAAAGAAAGGAGAAGGGTGGTTTTGCGATAATTGAAGAAAAGGAGGGTAAAATAGTCATTTCACATGGCATTTAACGAGATTTCCTAATGAGCGTTTAGGGACATTTTTCGCAATTTTTTTATAAAGTGAGTAATTATATATATACTCACTTGCAGAAAATTGAAAGTTTAGGGACATTTTTCGCAATTTTTTTTTCGAGGACGACTTTCACAATTTTCGAAAAGTTTAGGGGCATTTTTCGCAGATTACTGTTTATTTATAAAGTGAGTAATTATATATATACTCACTAAAATTTGTATATTTTCATGTACGAGGCATTTAGACCCTTGCGATACACACATGCTGTATCTAATTGTTCATTGTATGTTCAGACCTGTGCAATGCATTCATGTTGTATATAAATGTTCATTGCGTAATGTTTGTGGAAATTGTTGAAGTATATCTATTTGAAACGTGTCACGTAATGTTTAGCTAAATAGTCATAGAATGAGTTGATTTATAAGTTCAGTTAAATAAAGCTTAAACGCATACGTCTATGTCCAAATAAAGTTTAACAAAGAATTGTCATTCTGTAAAAATTCACATGGAAAACAGTGATAGTTATGTAATTTCGCAAACTTTGCGTTCAATACTTAATGCTTACTTTCGTTAGTAAGAAAACGTTATCAAATAAATGAATGGCCTCATTGTAACACAAAATATGTTATTTAAAATGCTATGTTGTCATTACACACAACTTAATCAAAATTGGCGTACCAGGTTTGATTTTTGTCTGTTATCTGATATGATTGTGTTGTTATATCTTCAAAGGGTATTCGTTGATATAGGCATCCCGTTAATATAATTGGTAACTAAGCAGTTAAAATCTAATATATTGATAGTAGATCGTCTCAATATTAAATATGTTTTCGTATATTGCAAAAATATTATAGTTTTATTAAGGGGGTGTTTATTTAAGCTTATATGAGGCTTATGAGCTCATATGTATTTCGGCTTATATAATATAAGCCTTAATTTTGTGGCTTATTTTGAGATTTATTGGTTTATATAATATTGTTGTGATACAACAATCTTATATAAAGCCTATAAATCTCAAAATAAGCAACAAAATTGAAGCTTATGTTATATAAGGCCGAAAGCACATAAGCTCATAAGCCCACATAAAAGCTTAAACAAACACCCTACAAGAAATTTGTTAATACAAATAAACCATAAAAACGCTTATTTATATTTTACGATATTCTAATGTTTTGTCGATAACAAACGTAAAATCATTTTAACGATATAAATAAAATACGTAAAAGCTTTGAGCCAATAGTTTACTAACACACTTTTACTAAACATATAAAATCATCAAAACATGTTTAGTTAAATAAGTTATATAAAACTAAAAGCATTTTTATAAAACACTTAAAAGTAATGTTGTTTACTTATATTTTATAAAAATGTATATGTGCTTAGTATAACTTGTAATGGATAAATAATGGGTAAAAACCAAAGTCCATAACCCATAACCCAAGACCCATGATCCATTGATTAGGTACAATGTATTTTGTTGGGTAAAAACCAAAGTCCATGATCCATACCCATGGAGCATGATCCATGACCCATGACCCATTGCATGACATCATGCATGAAATCATGTTGGATATTATCCATGATCCATGACCTAAAGTCCATGACCTATGATCCAAGATCCATTGACTAGGTACAATGTATCTTGTTGGGTATCCATGATCCAAAGTCCATGGCCCATGGTCCATAACCCATAACCCGGTTTGCAACCCAAAATCCGGACTAGTCTGACCCTGCAGCCGGATCCCTTAGATTGCACTAGCCGGATCCCTTGGGTAAGGGATCCGCCGGAATCATGGAAACAGTAGGCAGTTTGCCTATAAATAGTGAGTCATTTCTCTCTTACTCACAACTTTTTCTAGACATATCTTCTCTATGTTCTAACCTCTCTAACATCATATCGAAAGGATCATTCTATGTAGTTTTCTCTTTGTGTGATTTTATAGGTTCCTCTTAAAGGCGAGATCACAACCTCTTGAAGATATGTAAGCTTAAGGTCATGGGTTTCTAAGCTTCGTCATCATCAAGACCACTGAAGTGCATCTTGTTGATAATTCTTCTCTTCCTCCAGTAGTATGTCAAGTTGAAGGCATTGGTGTATAGTGCCGAAGGTGTACATTCGATATAGGGCGTCGATGTATATTTGTGTAGTTTGGGTTACAGGATATTGATATCCTTTAAAGTGTTGTAAAAAGGAGTTTGTCTCCTTTGGGTTGTAGTGTTGGGTAGTAGTTCCTCCTTTGTAATGGAACTCTGTATCTAGCCTTGTACCGGATAAAGTGTAGGCTACGTTGTGATGGGTTTAGCTCTACCTCGTGGAAGAACTCAGTGTCTAGCCTTGTACCGGATAAAGTGTAGGCGAAGTTGTGAAGGCTTCTCCGCCATATTAAGGAGCTTGTGTTATGTAGTGCTTAGAAACTTTCGAGTTGGGTACTCGGAGATTGGAGTAGGGCAAGGAAGGAGTCCTTGTAGCCGAACCACTATAAATACTTGTATCATCGTTGTGAAGGCTTCTCCGCCATATATGATGTTTATATTGGGTATATATGACTTTATGATATTTAGTTGGATAATATGTCATTTAGATGTTTAAATTTGGTATATTGGAATTAGAAGCACTTTATTTTGCATACTCTTATTTTGGTGCTTACCAAGGTACAAATCTCCACCATCTATTAAATTTGATCTAATGATGGGGATAAACCTAAGATTTAATATGGAAACCTAAGTTCATATCTTTTTCTTTCTTATTTTTCTTTGTCTTTTTGTCTTTCTTATTTATTAACATTTTTTTTTGTTTTTATTTATTTTTTATTATTTTTTTGTAATTCACATTTTTATTATGTAATTCACGTCATTTTTTTTCTTTTTAAATTCACCTTTTTTTATTCATTTTTTTTAATTCAAGGTTTTTTTCTTTACTTTCATAAGTTTCGCCTGTTTTCGTTCATTTTCACATGTTTTCATACGTTTTCGTTTGTTTTTTAACGTTTTTGTCTGTTTTCTGACATTTTCGTCCGTTTTAATACGTTTTCATCCGTTTTCAGACGTTTTCGTCCGTTTTTGTCCGTTTTCGTACATTTTAGACGTTTTCGTCTGTTTTCAGACGTTTTCATACGTTTTCGTCTGTTTTCATACGTTTTCAGACGTTTTTGTCCGTTTTCGTCCGTTTCTTACGTTTTCGTACATTTTTAGACGTTTTCGTCTGTTTTCAGACGTTTTCGTCCGTTTTTATACGTTTTCGTCTGTTTTCATACGTTTTCGCCCGTTTACGTCCGTTTTCATACGTTTTTGTCTGTTTTCTTACGTTTTTGTTTGTTTTCGTCTTTTTCTTAGGTTTTCGTTTGGTTTCATATGTTTTCGTCCGTTTTCTTTTGTTTTCGTCCATTTTTCATATGCTTTCGTCTTTTCAGACATGTTTTTACGCTTTCATACGTTTTCGTATGTTTTCCTTCGCTTTTTGTCCATTTTCTTATGTTTCCGTCCGTTTTCTTACGTTTTCGCCCATTTTTGTCCATTTTCGCACGTTTTCTTTCGTTTACTTATGTTTTCATTCGTTTTCATACGTTTTCGTCCATTTTCATCCGTTTTCTTTCGTTTTCGTCCATTTTCATACGTGTTTTTACACTTTCGTACGTTTTCGTCCATTTTCACATATATTTGTCCGTTTTCTTACGTTTTCATTTGTTTTCATTCATTTTCGTCCATTTTTAAATGTTTTTGGCCATTTTCAGACGTTTCTGAATATCACAATTGATATTCTGAATTTCACAATTGATATTCTGAACATCACAATTTATATTCTGTGATATTCAGAATATCACAAGTGGTATTCTGAATAACACAAGTGATATTCTGTGATATTCTGAATATCACAAGTGATTTTCTGGATATCACAAGTAATTTTCAACTAATGTTTTGTAACATGAAAATCAAAAGTGATAGATATTCATAAAATCACAAGTCGTATTCAGAATATCATAAGTGATATCCAGAAAATCACAAGTGATATTTTGAATATAATTAAATATCATTTGTGATATTCAGAAACGTATAAAATGGATGAAAACGTAAGAAAGCAGACGAAAACGTAAGAAAACGGACGAATACGTATGAAAACAGACGAAAACGTAAGAAAATCACAAGTGATATTAAGAAAATCACAAGTGATCTTCTGAGTATCACATGTGATATTCAGAAAATCACAAGTAATATTCTGTATATCAAAAGTGATATTCAGAATATCACAAGTGATATTAAGAAAATCACAAGTGATATTCTAAATATCACTGAATATCACTTGCGATATTCAGAAACGTATGAAAACGAATGAAAATGTAAGAAAACAAACGAAAACGTAAGTAAACGAACGAATACGTATGAAAACGGACGAAAGCATATGAAAGCGTAAAAACACATATAAAAACGGACAAAAACGTATGAAAAATGGACGAAAACGAAAGAAAACGGATGAAAACGGACGAAAACGTATGAAAATTAACGAAAACATAAGAAAACGGACGAAAACGTATGAAAATGGAAGAAAATTTCCGAAAACGTAAGAAAACGGATGAAAACATAAGAAAACGTATGAAAGCGTAAAAATACGTCTGAAAACGTATGAAAAATGGACGAAAACGAAAGAAAACGGACGAAAACATATGAAAACGAACTAAAACGTAAGAAAACGGACTAAAACGTATGAAAACAAACGAGGCGAAAACGTATGAAAACGAACGTAAACGGGCGAAAACGTAAGAAAACAGACGAAAACGTATAAAAACGTCTGAAAACAGACGAAAATGTCTAGAAATGGACGAAAACGTAAAAAACTGACGAAACGTATGAAAACAGACAAAAACGTCTGAAAAATGGACGAAAACGTAGATAAACGTATGAAAACGTAAAAAAAAATATGAACACATATGAACACGTACGAAAACGTCAGAAAACGGACGAAAACAGACGGAAACGTCTGAAAACATACGAAAACGTAAAAAAACGGACGAGAACGTATGAACACAGACGAAAACGTATAAAAACGGACGAAAACGTATGTATACAAATGAAAATGTATGAGAGCGAAATATATATATATATATATATATATATATATATATATATATATATATATATATATATAATAACTTGAATAAAAAAAACGTGAATCTAAAATTACAAAAAAAAAAAAAAAAAAAAAAAAAAGTTGAATAACAAAATCGTTAAAAAAAAAAGAAAAAAAAAAGTTAATAAATAAGAAAGAAAAAAAGACAAAGAAAAAAGGGAAAAAAAAACATTGACTTAGGTTTCCATATTACATCTTAGGTTTATCGAGGAAGATTTGTCTCTTGATAATTACCAAAATAAGAGTAAGCATTTAAAATTTTTCTCGTTGGAATTAACCCTAAAATATAATAACAAGTTATAGTAATCTGATCCATGTAAATGTTGTTGATATATATGATTTAATGGTCAAAATCTAAAAATCGAGGTACATTTTTTAATGCCTCAAAATCAAATTGCCATACTCTAAGATTTCTTATTAGGTTATTATGCTATATTTCTTTTGATTATATTAAATCCATAAATATAAACTGGTTGGTTGAAGTTGACATTGTAAAGATTACGGCAATAATGAACTGAATCTATTGGATATTATTTGCTTTATAATGTCTGAATATAAATAGGAATTGTTTGTTGCCGTTCTCATATTTATATTCTTTATTAATCATTGATCTGTTACTTACTTACGCAGATATTCACCTTTATCTTAGATTTTATTAATTTATTTGTTATATATATATATATATATATAGGATAAAGATCAAATAAAAAGACAAATATCCGTAAAAAGATAAAAAGATTTTTTTTTCAAAAAAGTTCACGAAAAATTCCCAAAAAATCCCACAAGATCGGGTATGATGGTGCATGAAAAAGTTGTGAAAAACTTTTTTCTAAAAGTGGATTTTTTTTCCGAAAAAAAATTATGAAAATATACGTTTGCGCATTAAATCTTTTTTTTGTGCATCAAAAATTGGTTTTTGCACCCAACTTCTTTTGACTTTTTTCATCAAAATAACATTGCGCATCAAACTAAAACAAGTTAAAAATTTTGTGCATCAAAATTTTTTTGCGCATCAAAATTCGTTTTTTGTGCATTAAAAAAAACGTATCAAAACTCAAAATTATAAAAAATGTTTTCACAAAAGTTTTATGCACCAACATACCCGATCTTGTGGGATTTTTTGGGAATTTTTCATGAACTTTTTTTGAAAAAAAAATCTTTTTATTCTTTTTACGGATATTTGTCTTTTTATTTTAACTTCACCCTATATATATATATATATATATATATATATATATATATATATATAGAGTGAGGATCAGGTGCGGATCTTTTTAATTCGTGCGGATGTGCGGATATATCTGGACCCCTTATTCTAGATCTGAAAAAGTCAAGATCTGTGCTAACTTCACGGTACCAATTGATCATTTAAACGATTTTTTTTTTTAATTTTTTTCCTTTTGAGGGATCCTTACTATTGTTATCTTCTTTCATTTTTTTATTTTTCCAGATTTTTTTTAGCACTTTTTGTTTTTTTATTATGAGTGCTACGGTGATATTAACGATATTATGAGTTCTATTGTGATATTATGAAACTATGATATTATAAAATAGTGATATTATAAAACCAACTGTGATATTAAGCTTTTTTACATGTAAAAATGAACCATGATATTAAGAAACATATGATAGTTACTATGATATTAACAATTTTATTAAAAAAGCATATGATAGTTACGGTGATATTAACAATTATATTAAAAAAATAAAAAACGTTCCTGTGATATTAAAAAAGAACCGTGATATTAACATTTTTTTATTAAAAAATGAACGGTGATATTAATAATATTAGTAAATAAACAAAAAAGTAGTGTGATATCAAAAAAAGTAAGTGTGATATTAACAATTTGTATTAAAAAAAAACAAGTTTATGTGATATTAAGATCAGATCTTGACTTTTGTAAAAAAGTCAAAATCGACCTTAATATCACAATACCTTTAATCATGAAAACAATTTTTTTTTTGAAATTTTTTTCAGCGATTCTTAATAATTTATCATCCTCTTTATTTTTTTAATTTTTTCAGATTTTCTTGAATTAAAAAAAAAAAAAAAAAAAAAAAAAAAAAAAAAAAAATAAAATTACTGTGTTATTATCCGCACCATCCCTACTTAAAATCCAATCCGCACCCGATCCCTTCCCTATATATATATATATATATATATATATATATAGAGAGAGAGTTAGGATCAAATAAGAAGACTACTTAAAATAAGAAGAAATAAGAAGAACTATAACCGCAAATCCGTGATACACCGACCTAAATTATATGCATCCCTATAATCTTAGATGAATTATAACACACCATAGTGTGTTTTCTAGCTTTTAATCAGATGCATATACGTATATTAGATGCATTTCATGATTTCTCTTGTTTTTTCTTCCTCTGCACGTGGCGAAATCATGAAAATCAATTTGCACCATCTATACATCAAATTAACTTTCGAAACTCAATATGTTACATTTATATGAATAGAAATGTGTTAGGACCGAAAAACATATAAGTTTTATGAGGTTTTGAGAGGTCTAGGTTGGTGAAAGTAGATGAAGAACATCATCTTTCTAGAGAGAGAAACTAGAGAGAGGGAGGAGAAAACAATGGAAACTTTATTATTAAAACACACACTACACTTAACCAAATGCTTCACCTCACCCCTCATGGAGAGTCATGAGGGGTATTTATAGGCTCAACAAACCTTAACTTTGCCACTTAAACGATACTAGTCCCTATGGGCAAAGTATTCTACGCATCTTGTCCATTTCACGTATGTGACGTTATCTTTATAAAAAAGCGAGGCTAACAATCTCCCTCCAAGATAGCGTCACACGTGAATGGTTACAATGAGACCTATAAATACAAAACAAAGTAAATTACAATAGTAATGAACAATGTTGACTTTCTTGAAGCGCAGAGTCTCTGTAGTCTAGATACTGAGGCAAACTTGAAGTTCTCCCTTCCGATGACCTCGGCATTTGATCTTTGGCACTGACGGCACAAATTCTTGTAGCTCTGAACTTCAACTGTAACGGTCTAGTTAGGTTATTACTCCCTCATAAGTAGTGAGCCTTTTTCTCTCTTCTGCTCCCTCCTGAACCGACAACACTCTTCCAACACGCAGCGAAGAAAGTAAACTCTTGTAGCACAATGGTTGTCGTTCTGGGAACATCGTAACAACATAACTCACTAAGTATTGCATCCAAGTTGGTAAAAAACCCCGATGTACACCACACTACTTCTCCTTCTTCGGTCTTAAGCACAAATCCCTTCGTAATCCAATCACGGAAGATGAAATAGCAACTTCTCCCTCCTGATGGTTGCGAGCTATCAGAATCATCATAATGTTGCGTACATGCCGTATTACCATTTTCTTGATGCAATATTAACATCATAGCTTGATCAAAATTTCCGTGAGAATATGTCGCAAAACAATACTCTCAATAATTTTCTCTAACCAACCTTTTATCGAACCTCCTTTGAATTCACCGGCTAATTGTAATGACCACATATGGAGAAAACCCGATACGACTGACTTGAAAAGGAAGTAAACATCCCAACTTTGTGACTTACTGCTTGTTCTAAATTCTTGACTAATCCACAACTACGTGTGACACTGAGCACAACAACGTAACTCCTTAAAGTGATGGTTACACACTGTGAGCACTACAACGTAACTCCTTACATCAGTCATAACCAGATTGTCAAATTTCATAATGTGCTCCAACAAGTTATCTTGAGACATGCATCCAACCAACCATCGTCTCAAAGATAAAGAAGTCCACCCGTGAAATGTCACGTCAATTCCGCATCAATAATACCGTACAAAAATCCCGTAGTCATTTTTCATATCTTCGTTCAAGCTGTGGATATTGTATCCTTCCGTGAATTTACCATACCAAAAATACCATTCATTTTCAAATATTATCAAAAAATTATTGTCCAAGAATAAGCCTTGAAAAAATAACGTTTGATAAAATTCAATATGTGCAAGATTCATGACCACGTTTAGCAGTCACCGGCCCAAATCCATTCACATTGATATCAAAGAACCGGTCCAGACCAAATAGAGATAACCGGATAACAGACTCTCCATTTAACCTAAACCTAACATACACTTGATAAAAAACGCCTCCCACTTATAAAATCCTCTCACCAAAACTACTCATCCAGATTTCAATCTTCATCAAACTTACCGAAGCACACTATTCAGAAAACTAACCTTATGAACTCATGGCGAATCTAAAACATCTCACACAAGCACTCCCGTACCTCTTCCTAGGTATTTTCAGTATGGTTCGAATCAAGATCGTGTCTTATGTGGCTTCAAGATCCTGATTGGGTCTCGGGTAAGGTTATGTTGTGGTTTGATGTTTCCGTTTTGATTGAAGCGAATCTAAGACTGAGGGTAACACACTTGTTATGCCTCAATCTTTATATATTCGGATAGTAATTAGAAGAATGTGCTTCAAAAAAATCGATGAAGATGATGTTCAATCAAAAAAACAATCTTGAAAAAGATTAGTGAAAATTGAACCCAATCTGAGATATCCTAAATTTCTGAGCATGTTTGCAGTTTTGAGTTATGGTTTTGAAAAGGATGTTGAGGAGTGATAGATAGGATGTGTAGTTGGAGTTGATATGTGGATGAGTTAATGTGCTTATGGACTGATGATGGGTTGTTGTACTGAGGTTGAGTCTACGGTAAATTGGTTGCTTGTGGTCAAGTCTTGGTCATTTTAATTCCTGTTTTACGCATAACCTTTTGATTTCATTTCAAGCTCGTACACCTTACGCGTAATATACAAGTTATGCGTAACCCTGAAACCTTATGCGTAAACTCTTTTTCTTATGCGTAAAACGCATTGCAGCTTATGCGTAACCTTACGCGTAACCTAGCTTAGCCGTAAAGCCAGAAGCTTAGGCGTAAAAGCATACGCGTAAATCATTTCTTAGGCATAACTTCACAGTTATGCGTAACTTTCTTTGAAGATGCTCCTTATGCGTAAAAAACAAGGGTTTTGACCCTTTGACTTTTTTCGGCAAGATTTTCCAACCAATATTTCCGACCATCTTCATACAAAAACCCAGAAAAGCATAAAAGCTTTTCATTTTTGACCATGTTTGACCATAAAAAGATGAAGGTTTGACCACAATATTTCACGATATGGTTGTACAAAATAAGTCATAGAAACTGATTATTCAAAAACTGTTTGGACAGATATGACCAAGACAGGTATTGAACTTGTAAGACCAGGACTTTTTGTTTTGACCAAAAAAGGATACTAAACATGAATAAAACTGCTTACCCACAAATCGGAAAAAAAATTTCCGACCACAAAAAATAGCACAAAACAGTTAAAAACATGTGTAAAAAACCGACATAAATCAACACAAGATAACCATGGCTCTATACCACTTGTTAGGACCGAAAAACATATAAGATTTATGAGGTTTTGGGAGGTCTAGGTTGGTGAAAGTAGATGAAGAACATCATCTTTCTAGAGAGAGAAACTAGAGAGAGGGAGGAGAAAACAATGGAAACTTTATTAATAAAATACACACTACACTTAACCAAATGCTTCACCTCACCCCTCATGGAGAGTCATGAGGGGTATTTATAGGCTCAACAAACCTTAACTTTGACACTTAAACGATACTAGTCCCTATGGGCAAAGTATTCTACGCATCTAGTCCATTTCACGTATGTGACGTTATCTTTATAAAAAAGCGAGGCTAACAAAATGCATCTAATGCAAGTCGTTGCAACTCAAATGCGTGATTTTGGTCACTTCTTACCACTTCTTGTTTTAATTTACTTCTCATTGGATCCATACTATATATATATATATATATATATATATATATATATATATATATATATATATATATATATATATATATATATATATATATATATATATATATATCTATATTATATATAACAGGAGGCATTTGACATTAATGCCACCTCAATGACACCTCAATGCCACCTAAGCATTTTTGGTCCAACTAAGCAATTTATTAATCCACCTAAGCAATAGTATATACTAAGCATTTTTGGTCCAACTAAGCAATTTATTAATCCACCTAAGCAATAGTATATAATTTTCGGATTTAATGTATAAATTATATAAATTTTTAATATTTTTTTGTGAAATTCGATTTTTATAAAAAATGACAATGGTGAGATTTGAACTTGGGTTGTTTGTAGGATTAGTATAAATAACTTATGTGTTTACCACTTAGGCAACAAGTTATTTTGATTATTATGTTGCATATTATAATCTATAAATGCCTAAAATTATATTGGATTCCTATATTTATATTTTCTCTATATACGGTTTGTTTAAAAAAAAAGTACGCCTCTTTTAAAACCATAAGCAAATACGATTTTAGGGTTTTATTTATTTTTTTAATGTGTTTTTGTGTAGGTATCATCTCAGAGTATAAACAATGGATCATATGATTTTTTTGATAGAAAAAGGTAGCCTCTTTTCCCTCAAAACCCTTATGATGAAACTTTGTTACTATGTATGCATATGTTGGTTTGTTTGCAGCTTTTTTCAGGTTAGACATCGTCTTTGCAGGTTAGTCTTCTTCTTTGAACTCATGTTGATTTGTGTGCATGCATGCTAATAATATATACAAATTTAAACTTAGCACGGACTGAGATATGATGTTAAATATCCATGTGTATATTATAACAGTATGTTTTGAGGTTGTTCATATTAAAGGCAGTATCCCTGGTGTCGATTGGCCTGCTCCAGGTCATATTAGCATTAATACCTATTTTATATGATTCTTCATATTACTAATCGTTTCGTTACTATACCTATGGGAGATGCGGGCATTATCCCCTGAAAGTATGTAAAATACTATGATGAACATTGATTACGTCTGATGAGTTGTTGGACTTTATGACAAAACTCTTTTTATTTGTGTTTCATCTTTGAATATATGTTGGAAGTTGAATTTAATATGTTACTTTTATTTGATAGTTTATTGAGGAAGCTGAGCAAAGTTTACACGATATGTTACTTTTATTTGATAGTTTATTGAGGAAGTTGAGCAAAGTTTACACGATGCAATCATGATTGTGAGGAGGGGCATGAAGAATTCCACGGTGGTTGCTGGTGGTGGTGCAATAGATGTATGTTTATCTTTACTTTTTAGGAATGGTAAAATTATTTATAATTACAAAAGAAACGAAAAAAAGGAAATAAAAAAACTGCAGCCTGTAAAATATATAACCTCGACTGTGTTTGATTAATTTTTATTTATATGTCGCTATACGTTTTAACAAAAGATCAACAAAATTCACAGTTTTTTAGATGGCGATAACAGATGCAGTCATTCGGTAGTGCTAGGTATGTTAACACGCGAGTTTTAATTTTCTGTAGTGTGTCCCAAGCACTCTTCTCTGACACGGTGTCTTGGACCAATGGGTTGTGAAGAGGCGGGATAGTTACGCTCATACCAGGCCTTGATCTCTATTCGATATGTATATGGTTTCATGAAATTATAATAACTATCAAGCTTTGTGTGGATTTTGTAGTTACCTGCTCGAACCAGCTCTGCTCCCCCAAACATGGATGAGCAGAAACGGGCCCAGGTATCTATCTGCTATTTGTCTCACACGTATATGTTAATGTGGTACTTATCTATAGCTGAGATAGATAAACTGAATATGAAGCCAAGAGTGGTTGAAAATGATCATTATCTTTGCATTAACGCATAAAAGAAAAATGTGATCAGAATAGTGAACTTTTTAATTCGAGTTGTTAATGTGGTACTTATCTGGTATATTTTTGGAAAAGTTGGGAAGTAGTGTTATCTTATTTGAAGATTTTTGCCAACTATATTGATTACCTTGAAACTCATTGCAAGTACACAGCTCATTAAGTAGTAAGTAACTTATAATTACCTTGTCAGTATGTTGAGGTTTAACTATCCAAGTTTAGTTTTAATTATTTGTTTTTCTTCCCATGTACATTGGGTGCATTGAAAGCTATGATAAGTATGATTGTTAGCCAATCTCGCAAAACCCTTTTTTTACCTCAATCATGGTAATCTGGACACCTTTTTCTCGAATTAATGTGTTACTCATCTGTGTATGATTGTTAGCTTAGTATTCTTATGTCAACATGGGTCAATCTTTTGTTTTTTCAGGTTCTATAACCAGTACGTTGACCAGTCTGCACTATTATACCTCATATTGGCAAACGAGACGTTGCATGCTCTTCATCCTAATATTATAACCATTGCTGAAGACGTAAGTAACTGAATTTTGTGTGCTTTAAAAATCTTGAAAGTGCCAAAAAATGAACATTTATCGGTTAATTGACCAGGCGACACTTTATCCTGGATTATGTGAACTCACTTCTCAAGGAGGGCTGGGATTCGATTACTATGTAAACCCGCGTGCATCAGATATGTGGTTG
Organism: Chrysanthemum seticuspe; assembly: GCA_019973895.1. NCBI lineage: Eukaryota > Viridiplantae > Streptophyta > Magnoliopsida > Asterales > Asteraceae > Chrysanthemum > Chrysanthemum seticuspe. Next base: position 159,316,020 of record BPTQ01000006.1, read on the forward strand.
TCGTTTCTTGAATATGTTCAAGATTCCAATTGGAGCATGAGTAAGGTGTGTACCACTTAACCATCACCAGTTTCAAAGAATAGCGAAGACATCATTAAGCACATGGAGGGTAAGGTTTTAGAATTATATGTATAATTTTCAGAGACAATAATATGGCCTAACAAATATTTTAAACCTTTTTTACTAATATTTGTTTGCTGATATTTCTTTGTTCACAAGAGGAGCAAGAAGCTGTTCGTGGAATATTAGATACCACAAAAGCTCAAGCCATGATTATAGAAACTTTACAAGAGGACCACTCTACACAATCTGGTGCAATAGAGCAGAAGGCCCGTGATACCTTTCAGCAGAAATATATGGTAAGCTGGTAATGGATCAGTTCTTGATGGGTCATAATCAGACATAACAATGTTTAGATATGAATTTATAATAATTTGTTTTTTGTGCAGGATTATGAACCATCTGGAAATACTCCTGTAAGATGTGACACTGATGTTCCAAGTAAGGTGGCTATAGAGTCGCTTCGTGCAATGCCAATGGAGACATTATTGGAAGAATTTAGGGAAAACCATTCATTTGAATTATCTGAAGTAAAGGAAGCCGAGCCTTTTAATGGAAGCTTTCCTGTCCTCGGATCTCCAACTGCCATTTCTGATAAAGCTCATCAGAAGTGTGCTGCAACTGATCAAAATCCTTCTAAATTGAAGGCGGAAACACCATGCAAGCTTCTAAGATACTTGGTCTCAGATGGTAGCCATGTTGATGCCGACACACCTTATGCGGAAGTTGAAGTTATGAAGATGTGTATGCTGCTTCTTTCACCGGCTTCTGGAGTCATACAGTTTAAGATGTCCAAAGGTCAAGCTATGCAGGTTAGATCATATAAGCCTTGATTCTTTTTAATATGTATTCAGTTTCATATATGTCAACTGAAATATCTTCATTTTGAAGGTTGGTGAGCTTATAGCAAGGCTTGCTCTTGATGATCCATCTGCTGTTAGAAAAGCCGAGCCTTTTAATGGAAGCTTTCCTGTCCTCGGATCTCCAACTGCCATTTCAGATAAAGTTCATCAGAAGTGTACTGCAACTCTAAGTGCCGGGTCTGGTGGGTTCTGTAACAGTTAAACACTTGTGTCAGGGCCATTTCAACCTGCTGACCTGTTTCCTTTTTTTGTTTGACCCATTTGAGGCTAAGCATGTCCCAAATCTACCCACCCACCCATAAGTAAAAAAGGGTCAAAATTCCTGCTTTATAGTTTATTATCCACATGATTGTTTTTATCAAATCTCAGACTCCTTTCTGAAGCTTCAATTCAGTAATCTGGTCACTTCAAACATCCATTTTTAATTCTTTCTAATTTCTTTTGTTTTTGTGAAAAGAGAGTTGAAACTAGAGAAGTTACACTGGTGTTGAATGTGTTAAGTACATTTAGCTGATGTATACCTAATGTTACAGTTATTAGGAAATATCGAGATATGTAAAGATAGTGGAAGTTGGTCCAAGGTCTGCGAAAGATAACATATGATCAGGTACAAATATGATGAATAATTAGGGTGTTAAATATTAGTACATAAAATGTACATATTATTAAAAAAACCGAGTTGATTGAACACGCACCAGGGGCAAGTTCTCTGGGGGATATAATGTAACAGCTTTCGGAAAAAGTGACATGGAAAAAAGTGAGTGCAATATTATTTAGTTTCTACAAGTAGCGTGATATCTGTGTTATATATTTGTTGTTTGATTGAACAGAACCAAAAGATGTTGGTTTCTTATCAATTGAGGTGATCACCGAAGTTGTCGCTATTCATTATTTCCTTTAATCTAACTGAATATCCTAACACGTTTAATTTGAGTGCTTTTAAATTCGTTACTTTTGAAATAATTATGTTCATAAGCATTCATTCCTCAGCTACAAGAAAGCCCATAGTAGCAGCGATTTATGCATTTATTACTATGACCATTGGCATAAAATTTGCTAAATAAGAAAATTTCCAGCAAAAATCTAAGCAACTGTGAGTAGAAGTTTTGATCAGGCCGCCAATTAAGATGGAGTTTCAGGTACTTCTTATGCCCTTTTAATTAACTTGGTTAAACTTCATACATCCAAGATATATCAAGTGTTTGTATAATACCCATTCCGCCCAAAGCGAAGAAGCTTGTCCCTGAAACATAAAAATTTATTAAATATGTACCATTACAAATTCTTGTGATTTTGTAGGATCCTACATTTAAAAAATCTGGATTAAGACTCAGGTGGTACAGTTTACCACACTATTCGCAGTTCAGTTCTGGGATGTAGTAAAATTACACAATTCTTATATCGATGATGGTTAATTTGCATGCCTTTTTTGCAGGTATGGGAGAGGCATAGGAGAATAGTCCTCAGTCACATTCATTTGAAAACTTTCCTTACTGTTCGTTATCATATTTTTTTGTCATATTTATGCCGTGAAATCCATTTTTTTTTCTTAACCAGCATGTACACCTCTGAGTAGGAACCAGTTAGCAGAATTTGAGGTAATATGCTCATGACCTGTGGCGAGTATCTTTATTTTCTTCATTTTAATTAGGTCCTAAAACGCATGCAAATCCAATTTCAACCTCTACATCTATTGAACCATATGTCCCCAAGACCTTACCTTTTGTGTCAATTCAATCACAAACACTATCTCTCTTTGGGGAAAGAAGAGAATTTCCTGCTTTCGGACAAACGCGTAGTGGAGGTCGAGATGGAGGAAGTAGAGCAACCCCTTATGCTCAGACACCTCAAGTAGACGGTGGTAGTAGTACATGACCTACTGGAAATCTGAAGTCGATATCGGCAATGCCTGCGTGTAAAGAAAAAACTCATGAAGAACTTAGATGGGAGGATTATCAATCCGGAAATAAAGGTAGTGATCATTTTATTTTATTTTTGTTAGCCCTAGACTCTGCAATTCACACTTCTAAAACAAATCCAAATGACCCATTTGACATTCTTTTCTACCCATTACATGCCAATAATGTATTATTTGTAGTAGTCCATTGGATGTGTTCTGAGAATTGCAAAGTACATCAATGGTGGGAATTTTGAAGGGTAAATGGTATGATGTGCGTATATATCTCACGTTTATTAATAGTGATAAAATAATTGGTTACTTGAACGCGTAAATGCCACTTGGAACTACATTAACTTTCTGCAAAACGGTGTTGCTACATGTATCAGTCCAAAAAGTAACAAATGTGTAACCTGTTGATCTCAACATTTTAGTCATTTTTTCATTGCTCCGTACACGTCGGGCTCCTAAACCGTGTGTATATACAATGAGCTTTGTGAATGGCCGCTATTTAAAGTAACCTTATTATCTCGCCTCTTACACATAATAAACCGGTTTTTTGTGCATTGTTTTTACATATATTATCGCACGGATATGCATACCATTTGGACCATTGTGGTGGGATGCAACTGTACCTACAGTTTCCACACGAGCAGAGCCACACAACCAGTTAAAACCAACTAAAAAGCCATTAGCCAGCCCAAAATTTTACAATCTAATTCTCTAAGACCTATTTAAAGTACTTTTAAGTTAATACAACTTTTCGTCATTACAGGAGGAGAAAAAGACAAAACAGTGCAGAAAATGTTGCCGCCAACAATGAATCGACCCACTTAATTGGATGGTTTAATTATCTGCCCTTTTTCTTGTGATTTGGTATTAATAAGTTCATATCAGTTTACTATAGGGGTGTTTGGATCTGTATCTCAATCTGCATTAGAGGTTAGTTATATATTCATTAGTAGTTAGATCAGTCTCATATAGGATCATTTAGGTTATTTACATCATAAATTTTCACTTGAATTCAACCAAAAGTCAATTTCATCTTTTAATCTCTATAGCAGACATCATTTAAGTTTAGGATTACATAACCTTGCATTTAGGTGTAGAATTTGTTTAGGTAGCTAGGTTAGGTTGTATTTCATCTTTAAACATCAACTAGAGTCAGTAGGAAGTAATCTAATCTCACAAAAGTCAAATGGTAAGTTTTTCAAAAAAAGTCAAAATATCTATTCATGCTCAAATAGCCTCCACTTTTATAATTTTAATTCATTCGTTTTATGTCTAATCAAGCTGAAAATCTGGATTTTGTAACTTTGGTTGGTTGTGTTTAAGAAGGTAATTTTGGATTATTTTTACAAATTTTCTAAAACACCTTAATTTGTGCTTAAACTTGGTTGATTTTCCAAAAGCTGCCCTGTGCACAGAATCAGCAAACACTGATTCTGTCACAGCTCCTTCTTCAGCTTCTCAAAAGCTCAAAACAGGGCATCGGAAGCTCATGTTTGGTTTTTAAGTACTTATTCAAGTAATCTTGAGGTTTCAATGAGTGGATTTCAGTTAGAGCTTATTTATAAGCTGTTATTTCAGCTGCAAGTAGGACCCTTAGAACTTTTTAACTGTTTGGACTTAAGTATCAAAATTATGGTTTTTAGCTTATAGATTATGCTTATTTGATAGAATTCAGTTGCATTAGGTATAATTTTAGTAGCTTAGACTAATCTTAGCTTGTGGTAGCTGTATGTAGTTTTTTGTGCATTATTGCTTATTTTCACACTAGCTTTTCAAATAAGCTTCTCACCAAATAGCTTTATCTGTGATCACAACTTTCTTTTGCTAATTTTCATGGTTTCTCAGTAGTATTTAAAACTTTTCTGCAAATTTTCATAATTTTCCATAGCCATTTACTATTTTTCTGGTATTAAAATAAGTTTTTAGCATTTTTAAATAGCTTTTAACTCAAATAAATCATAAAATGGTCAAAAAAAATATAAATTCAATTTTATTAGGTTTAGAATAATCAAAGAGTCATAAAAAATACTTTTCCAGATTTTTTCTTAGTTAAATTAGTATTTTCTAGACATTTAATTAGTTTAAATCAGTTTTAAATTCATAATAAATTGAGAAAAAGTCAAAAAAATATAATTTCAGTTTTGAAGCTTTGAAAATTAATTAAAACACTCTCATTGAATACTTTTGATGATGCAGCTGATGTGTGTCACTTACTATTTCGATGCTTAAAAAGAAAACCAGAATAGTATAAGTGACACAATCGGTGGCATGGTTGGGGACTTGGGACTGTGTAACTGGTAGGTCCTTAAACTTAATTATTTTTATGAAAGTTTTTGTAGAATTTTCATCAATAAGTTTGTTGTCATTTCCGATACAAAAAATGATTAGGTTGCATTCTTTAGTATTACACTTTTTGGGTTGATGCACTAGGAGATTTCTTATCTACATCATTTATGCAGGTCATAGGTGTGAAACGATGTTAGAAGGTGTTAATCTGAACTCATTTTCTTATAAATGGGTCAATTCAAGGTAGAGATCATGCCTTAGATTGGATGAGGCCTCAAATTGGTTTTCATTGAAGATGACCTAAAACCTTTAATCTCAACATGTGATTTTTTTTCCATCTTTTGTTCGTGTATAAGTTTATTTGTATATTTATTTCCATGTACAATATTTCTTATTTTTATTAAAATGGTTGTCTCGACTGGCTGCCCGAAGAGGCTGTTTATATTACGTTATTATTTAATATGTTTATAGCTTATTTTCATTAATTACTGTTTCTTAACAATATTCATAAACAAATTGTAATTGTAAATTGTTTTTTTTATAAAATAGTTTAATAATTAATAATGGTTAAGTAATTTTCATGATTAAAAAATTACTTTTCCTAAAAAAATTTCAAACAAAAACTAATACAATAACAAAATAAATAGAAATAAAAAATTTTCAACCTTAAACTAATACAATAAAAATATACAATGAAATATCCGTCATTACAAATAATTTACCGTTAAGTGAAAGTTAAACTAATACAATAACAAAATACCATCAAACCATAATTACAATTCATGACCACATCCTTAAAAGTAATCTTCCGTTAAATAACACCATATACAAATGTAATCATACAACGATTCGGGATCAAATGATAATCTCAGGTGTAGATGGATAGAACTTTCCAAATATTTTATTTTTCTTTATGAGATCTAATTTGAATTAGTATTTTTTTTATTTTTGGTTTTATTTTATTATATTAATGTATACTATGTTGTTTAAAAAAACTTTGTATATTTTAATTGTTCTATAAATCTTGATGTTCAATTATTTTCACCCTTCTTACGCTACTAATAGCTTCGTATACATATATATCTTACTATTCGAAAAGTAGTACACTCAAAGAATAATCACAAGTCATGCCCGCCCATATTACATATTACATATTTATGTTAGGCTCCCAAGTCCATCACCATTGGTAGATATGATTGTTGAGCGTCAAGCAATTTCTACAAGTTTTGTTTAGGTTGGTTGATTCAAGTTGACTTATACTCCGTATTATATATGCCTTACTAAGGTTCTCTTCCAAACAAATTAGACCATCAATGTCTTTTGGGAGTTAATTTATAATAATCTTCAAATTAAAGTTGGTAGTTTGTTTTCAAATTAAATTAAAGTTGGGTAATGTTTGTTGGTAGCTTCATGGATTGAGTCTCTAGGACTTGGCCAAGGTGGGTTCACAAGTCATTATACTGTACTTTCTTATTTGTAGTTTGTATCTCTTTGCCCAGTGATGCTTAATTCCTTAATATATGACCAGCTTCTGAATTTCCTTCTCTTGAGAAAGGATTATCTAAAACGACAAGATAACATATAAGACTATAAGCAGCTGAGATATAGCAAACTATGTACAGCTTTTATAGACATGACACAAGAAGCATTATATCCTGAACCAGTAAGGCTAAAACAAAAATGAAACCATCATAAAAAACAAAGAGCTGTATGGTTCTAGAACACGAATATTGTGCTTCACAGTCCTATCAAAGGTCGATCTATCCAGTACACTATTCAATTTAAGTCTATCTTCATTGATTTTAGTTTTTGAATCTTTTTTTTCACTTGATCTTATGAGTGTTTTGATTGTTATTTCAGGGTTCCCGTCAATGATATTCCATCATAATGAGATTAGATAAATTCTTGAAGCTAAGATGTCTTTGCCTTACCTTATTTGAAACAACTTAACCTATTTCATATGAAACTTTTTACTTTATTACTAAGGCAATAATCCATCCATTACCACTTCATGTGTAAGTCTGGTAATTAAATTCCATTTTCTGATGTATCCATTACGTAAAACGTAAGACTTTTGAACAAGAAATGCATAGGAACAGGTTTACGTTGACTGACTTGCTAACTGAAAACCGCGTTCGATACTTGGTATGCATTTGATCTTATATGTAGTTAGAACATGTTAAGACTGATATAGATCATCACCATAAAAATTCATTACTCGATAAAGAAATTCTCAAACTTATACTAAAAATTTTATTATAATATGGTCTGTTTTGCATGGGGTCGCGTTTACATGTGACGCAACTTTAACAAGCATACTCGCAAGTAACAAGTAAAATTATGCAGCATGTGGCTGATCATTTAATTATAACTGACTTTTAGACGGTTATTTGCGGTCACTTTCGAATGCACGTAGCTTAGGTCATTTGGAAATGTGCAAAATCCTTGAGGCGCATGGAGAAATTGATCTGGTAATTTACCCCTTTGAGCATAAAAATGGTAAGCAAAATTAGGCATGCCAGTAAAACAGCGTTTAAACCAGTCAAGTGTTTATTGTTTCAGATCAATACAATTATTGGGCGATAGTATTCATGTGTTCTTCTTTTTCATGTGTTCATCTTTTACCAATGACATTGATATGATATATTCTTACATTTTAATTACCTGATTTCTCTGTAAACTCCAGAATTCTTGGAGTTCCTTCTTCTAGCCTTCTGTGTTCAAATGCAACTTCAGGCCATTTGGAGCTGGTGTAATAAACACATTTCAGTGTGTGACAGATGAAAGTAATGTGCAAGTATGCTCATGCTTTTTTGGATTTTGTGCATTCTTATATTTTAGAACTCGAGTACCCTGTGTGTAACTTTTAGAAAAATAATGTTGCCAAGACTGACCATATGCAAATATGGAAAACACGTATGAACATATAAATATGTTGTGTTATTAACCATCCACGCAAACCATACAATTATTTATAATTCATAATAAAAAATAAAAAAGAATATAACCAACAACTAAAAACCAAAGAAACAATTGTTTTATAATATTGTTTGACAGTTCCAAAAAAATGTATTTTAGTTAACAAAAAACAGCAAACAAATAATTATAAGTCATGCCCGCCCATTGGGCGGGCTTCGAAAACTAGTATATATATATATATATATATATATATATATATATATATATATATATATATATATATATATACATTATATATAAAAGGAGGCATGCCACATATAATGCCACTTGACATCCGATAATGCCATGTCATTATTCCATGTCATCATTGATTTTATGTGGCATGACATGTGGCATTTTTTTTTATAATTATGTTTAATTAAAAAGAAGACATATATTGGATTTGAACTTGGGTCATTCATAAGTTATCTAAACAAGTTACCACTAGACTAAATTGATTTTTGATTTATATGTTCCAAATCAATAAAAATAAGGACATGCTAGAACATTCTGCAGTTTGTATTTTAGGAATGTATATTTTGAAGATAAGAATTTATAAAAAAAGTTGATATATATTACCTAACAAGATAATTATACCTGCTATATTTTTAACCTATTTTTTGTGTATAAATACAACCTTTTATGTTATTCGTAAACATACTAATCCCTAATTTCTTTTATCGACTTTTGAGTTTAACAGGTTTTGTCGATTTCTTGGTAATGCACATTTATTTTTATTTATCAATTTTCCATGCTAACTGTTTCATCTATCTATCTCTGTCAGTGAAATAAGCAAAAAAAAACAATCTAAAAGCTATACCGTCATCTAAAGTGGGAACTGTTCTCTTGGCTTGCTCTTTGAATTTGAGGTCATGCTACTTAAAGACAAATCAGTTTGATAAGTGCATACAAGAAGGAACTGAAGCACACAAAATATTATCCACTATATCTTATCAACATATCATAAGATGGAGCGTCATACTTGAACATTTTAGCTACGGAATTTATGTTTGTTCCTGCAAACCAATTGAGAGATCAGCGATATAGCGTTGTAGATATAGATGACCATTACTGAGATGTTAATGCAACATACACTTGAGAACTACGATGAAAATATATACTAACAGGTCACTCTTCAATTGTTTTATTAACAGGTCACTCTTCAAGGCACATACACTTGAGAACTACTCAATTTTATTAACCGTGGTAATCTGAAACTGCTCCATTGAAAAATACGTAGTAATTCGTTTTATTAACATGTCACACTTCAAGGCACATTGTGGCTCATAGATTTTTAATCTTTTAAATGTTTTTCTTTCCTAAACATTTCAAATTATAGACTTTAATTTTATCACTTTTGATATTTTTACTTGGTATCAGATTAGTTGTTTTGATTATTTACTGTAACTATGATATCAGAAACCGTGTTGCCAAATTTATTCAAGAAATACATGCAAACCGGTGCAGATACACAACGTAAATATGGCGGGAGTGGACTAAGATCGACACCACGGCTAAAGTACCAAGGAGTTGCATGCTTCATCTGCAATTTTATGGTAAGATTCATCCCAGTGAATCTCTGAACCATTTGATCATATTACTTGTCTGTTCCCTTCCTTCTAACCAGTGCACCAAGATAAAGTAAACACGGCCAAATTAACAACCTTATCCAAGATAACCAACCTTATGCCATAGTCAATTAATCATCATATTAATCTATCGTCCACCACGGTTTAGAATTGTTTAAGATAAATGTCACAAGCTTTTAGAATTGCAGAAAGGCTAGGACACTATTCTATTAAAGATATCGTTTTCACTTTTAGAATTACATTAGGCTAGGACACTGTCAAAATTCACTTTTGGTACCCCAAGAGCATTAATACCAAACAACCCACTTAAGCACGTACTATGGAAGCGCAATCCCAATGTATAAATGCCAACAAAGAGCTGTTGTGTCAAACGCCCAAGAACCTGCATAATTGTTTTATGTATTACAATAAAGAACAGGATAATAATTATAGACATTGTGCCAAACGCCCAATGTTGACGATGAAGGTGGTTTTGCTCCTAACATTCAGGTTCGTCTCTTATTTACAATATATTCTTATAATCAAAGTTCAATATCGTATTTGGTTGATTTATTAAAGAATTTCGTTTCTTTTTATATGTAGGAAAACAAAGAAGGTCTAGAGCTTTTGAAGATTGTGAAATACACGAGGCAAACAAATTTTCTTTGGTTTCAGCATAACCTGATAATGGTGGGTTCAATAGGAGTCCATGGGTCATGACCATCCTGCTATCTTTTCTTTTTATACCCAATTTAGAGCAAATATCTGAACCGCGGCAAAGGCCACTATTTCTTAATTTTGTTTCTGTAATATGTCACCAAATAGTTCATAGGTATGGCCACAAGTCCACCAATATGAAAAGAAAGACACATACTAAAAATCAACAAAACTTGGGTTCAGGATTACTAATATTATCACAGGCGTGCTTGACCTTGTCCAAGATTGCATTTTGTTTGTTTCATCTCGCTTATTACTTTTAGATAACATGCTCTCTTTCTTATCACTCTCAATGTCTTATTCTTTTTCAGGTCAATCCATGATGTGAAAATACTACAAACATCAGTTAGGGATTGATTCTCGTATGTATCGCAGGTTATATTATTTACAACAATGTACCTTTAAATTAATAGATGAATTATTTTCATAAAGGTGTTGTTAACTCATCAATGTGCAATCCTGAAGATGCCCAATAGCTTTTAATAGGTGCTACAAAACAGGATTGGAGTTTGTATGTGAGAGATAGTATTTGCATTTGGTTATTTCGTCAGAATGTATGCTGATATGATAAGTCGTTATGCGAGTCCAAAATGTAGCAAAAAAAAAAAAAAAAAAAAAAAAAAAAACTTATTTGAGGTGCCTGGTAAAATATATTCTACACTGTGCAAGCCCATTTTTTTTTAATTATATCATGAATTGACCCATTTCATTTCACTTTTTTCATATTGGGAAGTTGCCTTAACAACTTATGATATGAAGATATTTTAGTTTCTACAATGAGGTATTCTACAATGAGGTATACTAGGAGTGCACCTAATATGTAGTTCATCATTTAAGGATGGCTAACTTCAATCTATAGCCTATTTAGTTTAATATAAGTCACATTATAATATTGTCAATTCACGTTACATGGTATGGGTTTACAACTGAAATGCAAGATAACACTACAACGGATTATGTTTTAGATGAGGTGAGATACATATGTTTCAATGGGTCGTTGTGACCGTGTATGTACCCATTGCCAAGTTATAATAAAAAGTGAAAACATATTTCGAAACAGTCTCCTTTATGGCATGTTATCTTACAGCTGCTCAATCTTTTCTGTCTTTTGTGTGTTCATACGAGCACAATCTTTTCTCTCTTTTGTATTCAATTGCAACAAAAAACACATGCTCCAATATTCAAAATTGTTAGTACCAACTATCGCATATAAGTTTATTGCAATCATCAAGCCAGTGCATTGGACAAATCCACAAGGATTTAAACATCATCTCCAAAAGTGGTAAGGTTTAATGGTTTATCTATATTTTATTAAAACTTGTGTAGTATGATGGGTGATGTTTATCCAGTTTTAGTAAGTGTTTGGGGTTTGCTATTTTAAAGTGCTTATTTGCTTCAAAAACTACCACCATACTATTTGAAGTGGTTATTTGAACCTAAATAATCATATAAAAAAGTAATTATTATGAGCACTTAATAAGCAATCTCAAGCACTGTTATAGTCTATAACTCTCTATATTTGTTGTCTAATAACTTGATACAATGTATTTTTTTCAAGTGGCAAAATGACAAAAGCTATGTGGAAGCGGATGGTGTTGTAACTCGCACTGCCGATGATTTTGATGTTATGGTTAGTTTGGTTTCGTGGGTTGTAGTTTGTTATGATTATGTGCATTTTGAGTACTGATAGAAATTAAAAAGTTAATTGTTGATTGAGTCCAGACCGTCAAGTTTATTACACAAGTCAACCACTTGTGAATGGTCAACCGTAATAAAATTCAAACAGCTCAGAAACAATGCAATGAAGATCTAGAGGAGTATAGTGTATCCCCGGGTCGTTAAGTCCCAACGAGGTGTGAACACTGTAGTACAACGAATCTGTGATTGGGTGATATTGATGGGAAAAGGTTTGTGAATTTGGAATAATTATACCTAAAGAGAAAGTTTGTAAATTACAGGGGCTTAAATGCAAATTAAAGAAAATTAAAATGATAAATTATATTAAATAAACGCTATCACTATTTTTAAAATCGATGAACGTTTAAAACCTAAAACGTACGTTTAAATAAAATTACGTGAACGTACTAAATAAAACGTGAAAATAAAGAAGGAAAATACCTACGGATATGAAAAATACATTTTTACAATCCTAATTATAAAATAAAATTATTAGAAAAATAAACTTATTTTTATGACTATTTATTTAATTATTATTAATTAAAAACAATTTTTAACTATTTAATAATACCCTAAAATATAAGAAAATATGAAATAAAGCTAGAAAAATGAAATTATGACTTAGAAAAATCTAAAATATTATAAAACTTATTTTAAAACTGAAAATATATTTTTTAGACTTTTTATGTATTTATTATTAATTAAAAACTATTTAAAATTAATTAAAATGCTAGAAAATACTATTTAAACTAAGAAAATTATGGAAAAATATTTTTTTGGCTTTTTATATTTATCTTAATCTAGGAAAATTGAAAACATAATTTTTTTTAACTTTTTCTGATTTATTTGTAATAAAAGCTAATTAAAAAGTCTTAAAAACTGATTTAAATGAGGAAAAATATCAAACAGTGCTGGAAAAATATGAAAAATTCAGGAAAATTCTAAAGTAATATTCTGATTCTATAAAAAATATAAAAACATATGCTTATGTGCAAGATTATGAAACTGTAGTGAAAGAGCTTAAAAATAAGCACTAAAAATAAGCTATAAGCTACCTAATGAGCACCAAATGATCAAGACAGCTAATTTATGCTAAATTAAGTCTAACTTAACTAATTAACAGTACTCTTGATTACTAAATAAGCTTAAACTAGATTTGAGCTTATGGGATTAATTAAGTAAAACAGTTATTAGGGGGCTACTTTAAGCACATACATAAGCAATCCTAATAAGCTAAGGTGAAAAACAAATATTGGGTTCTCAAGATCACCTAGCAGACTACACATGGACCAAATCTCAGCTCCTAATGAGCTTATTTGAATCCTGTGCAAAGGCTGCAAGTTGCCTGGTTCACAACTCAGTATTAGCTGAGTGTGAACAGGGCATATGAGGCCTATTTGAGAAGCTGATTTAGAGCTTTTAGAGACTTGATAAAATTCAACAAAGATAAGATTTCTAAACTAGACCAACTGAACTTGTAAAATACAAAATATCACTTGATTTAAACCTCATATGAATCCATGAAACATCAAGAAAGATTTGCAAAAACTGCAATTATCACTTTTTGACTATGTAGGACATATTTGGAAAGTTGACTTTTGTGAGATTCAATTGCAATTCTAGGACTGATTTTTATGAAATGAGATGTGATAAGACCTAAATAAGCTAAATCAACTATTTCTAATCCTGTCCTAAGCCATTTTACCAACTGCACATTAACATATTTTAAGCAATAATGATTTTAAAATTATTTTGACTTTTGAAACTATCATGCACAATACTAAGATTTGAAATGACTAAATTGGTACTAATTAAGGCTAAAGCAGCTAATAGCTATCACTATGAAGCACTGAATCACAGTTATACTCCTAAACCAAACACTCCTTTAAAATTTTTAAATAACAGTTTTAGCTATCAAATACTATCCTACTTATGCAGAGATTCAAACAAGTAAATTACTAAGATCCTAAAGTTATAATAACATTAAATCAGACTCTAAACACAATCAAGCATGACATGAGCATGAGCATATGAATAGCAGTTTTGAGCATAAAACTTACAAGAGGTCCAGCTTAATGGAGCTTAACACAGAACCAAACCAACCATCTTAAGACCAAATCCAATCCAGAATTTAGCTCAGCATCAACCCAACTCCATTTCCATACCAAATTCCACCTCAGTTGACTTTATTTGACTTTTATGAAATCTTGGGATAGAACTGAATTCAACTAGCATAGGCTCACACCAAGCTATATTAAGCTTGCATGAGCTTATTCAAACAGTAAATAAGCTTTTTAATTAACACTTTAACTTAATTCGAATTAAACAGGAAACTTGAAAAACTTGGAATTTCATTGACTTTGAAAATTAGTACAATACAGAAGTAATTAAGAACAAATTACATAAAAAAAACTTGAAATGAGAATCCAAACTTAAATTTAAACTGGAAACAAGCATTAAATAAGTTTTACACTATGAATGGTCTAAAAACATGTGACACCTATATCTTCTGCCTTCTTTCTTCTTTATAGATATCCAAAAAGAATCCTTGTCGACCTCTGATTAAATCCCACCATTGGATAGGCTTGATATCATCTTAATCGTCCATGTGGAATTTTGGCGGGAAAAGTCATAGTAGCAGGTTCTTTGCATTTAATGGGTTTTGGGAGGTTGTGGAGGTGGAGGGGGGTTGTTAACCAGCTGGGGGGATAAGGTGGAAAGGTGGTGGTGAGGTGGAAGGGTGGTGAAAACCACTGGTTTTGAGTTGCAGGTGTAGGAGAGGGAGGTGTACAGTGGTGGCGGTATTATTCTTTATAAAATATGGGCCGGGTTGGATATTGGGCCAGCTGGGTTAAGGGATTGGGTTTGGATTAATATAGGGTCCGTTTGGTTGTATTATTAACACAAGGACCATAGTTGTAATTTGTGAATTCTTGAAGGGATGATCCTGCCAACATTCCAAAGTTATAATAAGGACCAAACCTGCCAAATGTGAATAGTACAAGGACCATATTTGATAAAATCCCATTTTTTATAATTCCAAGGACCAAAACTGCCACATTTATAACTCTAGGGACCAAACTTGTAATTTTCTCAAAACTTCACCATAAGGACCAATTTTGCCATTTATGAATATTACAAGGGTGTAGTTTGAATAATTTCCATTTTTAAACACCCAGGGACTGATTTTGACATTTTTGTAAAGTTGAGGGACCAAAGTTGTAAATTGTGATTTTTAAACTTTAAAGGGTTTGTTTTGACAACTTTTGAATCCCATGGACCTTAAATGATATTTTACTTTATTTTGATTTACCAGGGACTAAATTTGACAACTTTTGAAACTTGGGGGACTAAAACTGCCAATTATGCAAACTTGATATGTTTTTCATCTGATTTTGATATTTTTGCATTTAAAACACATAAAACACTTATTTGTGATATTTTCATTATTTTGATGCATTTCTGAGTGTTTTCAGATGTTTTTGCAGTCTAAACGGTACAAAAATGATGAGTATTTAGACACTCATCAATCCCCCACACTAAGATATTGCTAGTCCCTAGCAATGTTTTGAGAAAAATTAATGGATTTCATCTCTTTACCAAAAGCCATTACTTCTGGAGTAGCCAATTGTTTTAGTTCAAGTAAGAACCTTGGTACACTGATAACCAAATGATTTTGAGCAAACCACCAGCTTTCAACGGTTTTGATTTGTCTTTACCAGAAACCGTTTGCTTCTGGACTAGCCAACTCTTAGATAAAATATCTTTATTATCTTTGGTGAGTCGATTACCAATTATGGTTTTCCAACTGCCTTTACCACAAGCCATAAACTTGCGGGCTAGCCAACTCTTCACTAGTTAAAGATATGGTGAGTTGAACACCATACAATTTTGGGCAAATTGCAAGTCATCAACGGATTTGAGATATCTTTACCAAGAGCCGTTTGCTCCTGGATTAGCCAATCCTTATGTGGGTTAGACATGGTGGACTGATTACCATTTTTTGTGTTTAGTACATAGTACTTCCACTAAAAAAAAAATTTTAAATTTGGCCATTCTGGGGGAAAAAGGGACTAAAAGGGTACAATTTTAATCAAATTCGCCAGAATTTCCCCCCCACACTTAGAAATGAATATTGTCCTCAATATTCAAAGTCCCGGCTGTTATGCCGAATCCTTGAACGTAAAAAGATAACATTACTAGCTAAGTGTAGAAACACAACAATTATTCTCTTTTTTAATATTTACAATTTTCATTCATTTTTTTTAGATCTATATACAATATGTGGGGCATCTCCCCCACACTAAGGTGGTACACACGGGTGAAAACCCATATTTAACTACTGTTTTTGATTACCGAGTCGCTAGCTTGACTCGTCCCCGAATTAATTTATTCATGGGGAAGTAAGTGGAAGAGACAATCTTCATCGGACTTTCATTCAAGATGTTTGTATAAACATTGAAGTACGTGAAAGTTCCTCACCGATGAGATATACATAAAACCGGCTCAAAAATGATAAATGAAAATGCCGGGATCAAAAATAGTGTCCTCATTCCTGAAGGAGAAAAGGGAACTAGAAACCACACCATCTGTGAAAAATGGAATAAAGATGTGCATCACAATGCAATCCCATTCTTCATCAGTGAGGAGCAAATCACCATTTTTGACATTTTTAAGCTTAAATTTGAAGCTTGTATGGTGATTGTCAATAAGATGTCCGGGAGGGAGGGTTGGAAACGGTTCTTCAAGCAACAGATTTTCCAGAAAAAGGATGTCCCCCTCCGAATCAAAATAAGTATTGTCAATCCCTGTTGGAATTGACTCATCACTAAGAAAAGCATCGACCTCCTTCCAAAAGTTATCATCTTCCTCATCCGGAGTGAGAGAAGGAATGGAAGAGTCGGAAATGGGACAAGAAATGAGTGAATGATCATTATATAGGAGACTTTCAATTTCTCCAAGATCGGCTTCGAAATCAAAGAGATCATCGTCACTTTCTGATGAAAGTGGACTGATGTGAGTGAGTTAATTGGTGAATTCCTCAAGAAGAGGATCAGACTGTGGGAGTGATGCCTCAACATACTCGATGTCTCCATAAGATTTACAATCATCGCTAAAATCGGAGAAAGTTTCAAAATGATCTTTTGAACACTCAAAAGGGGAAAGAGAATCACACATATGATCAGAAGTTCCCTGTGACTCTCTCGGGATTGGGACAAGGTTATCAACACTAGACTTTATGAATTCGTCCGATTCCTTTTCAGGAACAGTGTCAAGATGCTCATCCCCCATATTTAGAGAGTGAGTCGGAATATCGGGTGTGATAACAACAGACTGAGGGAGTTGAGAAGGACTAGCATACATATGTTTTATACTTTCCATTTGTTCTTCTGCTAGTAATTCCATCATAGTCTTTTCTCCCTGATTTTTCATGGAAGGAATTTCAACTGATGAACTTGAAGAACCTGTACATAATTGACTAATATCAAGGGTAACTTCATCATCATCGTCATCAGGAATGAAACGGAATCGAGAGCTAGATTTGGCTGCTTTTTCTTTTGCAATTGATTCCCTAATAGATTTTTCAAAGGCAATTTGAGAATTTAATTTAGCAGCCCGCTCTTCGGCTAACAATTCTTCCATGGATTTCTCATTTGGATTATCTTGGGGATGTTTACAATCCTTCAAATCTTTCACTAAATCCAAAATATCAAGGAGAAGATTTTGAGGAAGTGGCTCAGGCTGAGGTGGTGCCTGATTCATTTGGTACTGTAGAGGTTGGTCATGATACGAAGAGTCGTAATTGTTACAAGGAAATGTATTCCTTGTTTGACAATCAGAGCTAGAGTGAGGACCTCCACAATTCTCACAACAGTAAAACTGATGTGGCTGTGAGTCATATGTGTTGTAGTCATAATTGTTATCAGGAACCTGCTCATAGACAAGCGTGTTTCCCGATTGACAATCAGAACTGGAGTGTGAACCACCACAGTAATCACAACAGTAAAACTGCTGAGTCTCACAGTGTGGTAGCTGATGGAATAAATCAGTTGTGTTATGGTAGGAATAGGGATCTTGGTTATAGACAGACCCATTTCCTGATTCCACCATGCTACAACTGGGGCAATTGCCACCATTATAAGGACCACCACACCATTGACAACCAAGAGGGTGAGGATGAGACATAGAAAAGAATCAAAGGGTTTTAGAGGGTAAGAAATGTAGAATCAAAAGATGTGAGAGGGTAAAGATGGATATTTTTGGATTTTTGGATAACATTTTGTAAATAAAAGAAAGAAAATCTTTTTGAGTTTTTGTGTTTGTTGAAAACTTGAATAAAAAAATGTTTTTGGTAATCGATCCGTCAAACGAATTAACTTCACGATAATTTTGGTTTTATATGAAAACAAGGAAATATGGACAAAGATGGTAAATATACAATGGGTGTATATTCAACAACACTGATGCTTCAAATTCGTAGTAACGCAGCACACCTCCCCGGCAGCGGCGCCAAAATTTGATTGAGTCCAGACCGTCAAGTTTATTACACAAGTCAACCACTTGTGAATGGTCAACCGTAATAAAATTCAAACAGCTCAGAAACGATGCAATGAAGATCTAGAGGAGTATAGTGTATCCCCGGGTCGTTAAGTCCCAACGAGGTGTGAACACTGTAGTACAACGAATCTGTGATTGGGTGATATTGATGGGAAAAGGTTTGTGAATTTGGAATAATTATACCTAAAGAGAAAGTTTGTAAATTACAGGGGCTTAAATGCAAATTAAAGAAAATTAAAATGATAAATTATATTAAATAAACGCTATCACTATTTTTAAAATCGATGAACGTTTAAAACCTAAAACGTACGTTTAAATAAAATTACGTGAACGTACTAAATAAAACGTGAAAATAAAGAAGGAAAATACCTACGGATATGAAAAATACATTTTTACAATCCTAATTATAAAATAAAATTATTAGAAAAATAAACTTATTTTTATGACTATTTATTTAATTATTATTAATTAAAAACAATTTTTAACTATTTAATAATACCCTAAAATATAAGAAAATATGAAATAAAGCTAGAAAAATGAAATTATGACTTAGAAAAATCTAAAATATTATAAAACTTATTTTAAAACTGAAAATATTTTTTTAGACTTTTTATGTATTTATTATTAATTAAAAACTATTTAAAACTAATTAAAATGCTAGAAAATACTATTTAAACTAAGAAAATTATGGAAAAATATTTTTTTGGCTTTTTATATTTATAATCTAGGAAAATTGAAAACATATTTTTTTTAACTTTTTCTGATTTATTTGTAATAAAAGCTAATTAAAAAGTCTTAAAAACTGATTTAAATGAGGAAAAATATCAAACAGTGCTGGAAAAATATGAAAAATTCAGGAAAATTCTAAAGTAATATTCTGATTCTATAAAAAATATAAAAACATATGCTTATGTGCAAGATTATGAAACTGTAGTGAAAGAGCTTAAAAATAAGCACTAAAAATAAGTTATAAGCTACCTAATGAGCACCAAATGATCAAGACAGCTAATTTATGCTAAATTAAGTCTAACTTAACTAATTAACAGTACTCTTGATTACTGAATAAGCTTAAACTAGATTTGAGCTTATGGGATTAATTAAGTAAAACAGTTATTAGGGGGCTACTTTAAGCACATACATAAGCAATCCTAATAAGCTAAGGTGAAAAACAAATATTGGGTTCTCAAGATCACCTAGCAGACTACACATGGACCAAATCTCAGCTCCTAATGAGCTTATTTGAATCCTGTGCAAAGGCTGCAAGTTTCCTGGTTCACAACTCACTATTAGCTGAGTGTGAACAGGGCATATGAGGCCTATTTGAGAAGCTGATTTAGAGCTTTTAGAGACTTGATAAAATTCAACAAAGATAAGATTTCTAAACTAGACCAACTGAACTTGTAAAATACAAAATATCACTTGATTTAAACCTCATATGAATCCATGAAACATCAAGAAAGATTTGCAAAAACTGCAATTATCACTTTTTGACTATGTAGGACAGATTTGGAAAGTTGACTTTTGTGAGATTCAATTGCAATTCTAGGACTGATTTTTATGAAATGAGATGTGATAAGACCTAAATAAGCTAAATCAACTATTTCTAATCCTGTCCTAAGCCATTTTACCAACTGCACATTAACATATTTTAAGCAATAATGATTTTAAAATTATTTTGACTTTTGAAACTATCATGCACAATACTAAGATTTGAAATGACTAAATTGGTACTAATTAAGGCTAAAGCAGCTAATAGCTATCACTATGAAGCACTGAATCACAGTTATACTCCTAAACCAAACACTCCTTTAAAATTTTTAAATAACAGTTTTAGCTATCAAATACTATCCTACTTATGCAGAGATTCAAACAAGTAAATTACTAAGATCCTAAAGTTATAATAACATTAAATCAGACTCTAAACACAATCAAGCATGACATGAGCATGAGCATATGAATAGCAGTTTTGAGCATAAAACTTATAAGAGGTCCAGCTTAATGGAGCTTAACACAGAACCAAACCAACCATTTTAAGACCAAATCCAATCCAGAATTTAGCTCAGCATCAACCCAACTCCATTTCCATACCAAATTCCACCTCAGTTGACTTTATTTGACTTTTATGAAATCTTGGGATAGAACTGAATTCAACTAGCATAGGCTCACACCAAGCTATATTAAGCTTGTATGAGCTTATTCAAACAGTAAATAAGCTTTTTAATTAACACTTTAACTTAATTCGAATTAAACAGGAAACTTGAAAAACTTGGAATTTCATTGACTTTGAAAATTAGTACAATACAGAAGTAATTAAGAACAAATTACATAAAAAAAAAACTTGAAATGAGAATCCAAACTTAAATTTAAACTGGAAACAAGCATTAAATAAGTTTTACACTATGAATGGTCTAAAAACATGTGACACCTATATCTTCTGCCTTCTTTCTTCTTTATAGATATCCAAAAAGAATCCTTGTCGACCTCTGATTAAATCCCACCATTGGATAGGCTTGATATCATCTTAATCGTCCATGTGGAATTTTGGCGGGAAAAGTCATAGTAGCAGGTTCTTTGCATTTAATGGGTTTTGGAAGGTTGTGGAGGTGGAGGGGGGTTGTTAACCAGCTGGGGGGATAAGGTGGAAAGGTGGTGGTAAGGTGGAAGGGTGGTGAAAACCACTGGTTTTGAGTTGCAGGTGTAGGAGAGGGAGGTGTACAGTGGTGGCGGTATTATTCTTTTTAAAATATGGGCCGGGTTGGATATTGGGCCAGCTGGGTTAAGGGATTGGGTTTGGATTAATATATGGTCCGTTTGGTTGTATTATTAACACAAGGACCATAGTTGTAATTTGTGAATTCTTGAAGGGCTGATCCTGCCAACATTCCAAAGTTATAATAAGGACCAAACCTGCCAAATGTGAATAGTACAAGGACCATATTTGATAAAATCCCATTTTTTATAATTCCAAGGACCAAAACTGCCACATTTATAACTCTAGGGACCAAACTTGTAATTTTCTCAAAACTTCACCATAAGGACCAATTTTGCCATTTATGAATATTACAAGGGTGTAGTTTGAATAATTTCCATTTTTAAACACCCAGGGACTGATTTTGACATTTTTGTAAAGTTGAGGGACCAAAGTTGTAAATTGTGATTTTTAAACTTTAAAGGGTTTGTTTTGACAACTTTTGAATCCCATGGACCTTAAATGATATTTTACTTTATTTTGATTTACCAGGGACTAAATTTGACAACTTTTGAAACTTGGGGGACTAAAACTGCCAATTATGCAAACTTGATATGTTTTTCATCTGATTTTGATATTTTTGCATTTAAAACACATAAAACACTTATTTGTGATATTTTCATTATTTTGATGCATTTCTGAGTGTTTTCAGATGTTTTTGCAGTCTAAACGGTACAAAAATGATGAGTATTTAGACACTCATCAATTGTTTTAACCTATTTTACCTGACGTTTCTGACTTGCCCATTTACTACATCTAATTGTGTAGGATATTGGTTATTGTTTTAATCAAAGAACATGTATGAGGTTCGAATCAAACAAGAAGATTTTAGGGAGAGAGAGAGAGGTGGGTGGGATACTTTCTAGAGAGAGAAAGATGAGAGAAAACTAGTAGGAAGATTTTTATTGAAATGAAAGCACCAACCCTCTCCACATGAGGAGAGGGCTATTTATAGTTCTTACAAATTACGCCACCTAAGAGCTGTGGATTAGGCATACATTGGGTAAAGACCGTCCTCCACGGTTTTGCACTAAGCTAATAACTATAATAATAAACAGTAAATAACGATATGTCTACGAGCTAACTTGTGCTAGACTATAGTTGGGGTGACCGACACTTTACTATGGATTTTCTAAATCCTAACAATCTCCCCCTAAGGGAGGTCACCGCATGATTTACATTTTAAATCCTAGCATTCTATTTTATCTTCAGTCTTGAGCTCGTAGACATTAATTCTTCACTTCCGCAATCTTTGTGCTTTAGCAGTGACTATTCATAGTCCACATAGTTTTGTACTTTCAGTGGAGGTCTTTGAACTGATCCACATCATGATGATCTTTGAGTTTTCTTTGAGATCATCAGTCACAGTAAATCTCTAGATCACCCTTTTGTTGTATCGCCATTAAGTGATGTTGTGACTTTTGGACCGACATGCTCACATTTTGGATCATGATATCTTCTCATCAGAGTAGCGGAAGCATTTGTTGATTCGTGATATTTGTATCAGAGTAGCAGAAGCATGGAATGAAAATATCAGAACCAGTTGATGAAGATCTGCACTTATCATGATTTCTTTAGATGTGAAAGCGATGTGTGAGCATGCGGCTGTGGATTGACTCCTCAATTCTGATCAGTTGCAACCGTCGGGTGTTCCTGCATAAAAAAGTTAGCAATAAAGCGCACGAAAGTGTCTTTGATCACTTTCGTTGAGTTGAGGTACACGGCCCACGGTTCCCCGTTGATCAGTACAAGTACTGCCTATGATCATGTATAATTCCGAAGAATCTCCTTGACAGGGTTTCGCAACTGTTCTAGCTGTTCTTAAACCGGAACGTCTCAAAGAAGACAACACGGAGTGAGTGAACCAGCGAATTGAGATTCACTGATTGATGAAAAATTGATTTGAAAAACAATCGTGTATTGCTTGAAGAAAGAGTTTTGCAATACGACGAAGGTTTTATGAGAACGATCAATTTTCAATCAAAATACTTTTTGTATTAGAAAATGAGTACACATTCGATGTGATAGAGAAAAGAAGAGATTTACACATCGAACGGTTTTTCCAAAAGTATTTTTCAATCAGAGATACTTTTTGTGTTTGAAAATGAATACACATTCGATGTGCTAGAGAAAAGAAGAGATTTGCACATCGAACGGTTTTTCTAAAAGTATTCGTCAATTCATTTCCTGGACCAAGGTTGATTCACGAGTGAATCACCCCATCGTTTCTATCCAGTTGTCACAAGCTTGATCTTTTGGAAAAGATCTCACAAGTCACCCACCAAGAGCTTGTTTGATGTTGGCTCTAGAAGGATTTCTATCTTCATCGTGAATATTTAACATATCACTCAGATGTTCTGGCAATACCACAAGGATAATGCGTAGGACTCTTAATATATTCTTACTTTCCACATTGTGTGAAACAGCAAGTCTTCATTAATTTTGTGTCCTAATGAGATATTGTGGATGATCTCTTGGCTCTAGACTCAATTGTGCACTTTTGGTTCCTATGCCGGAGACTAGGGAGAGGGTCTCCTTCTTCAATATCAACAATCTCTAAGAGAAAGTAGATAGATAATGTAGGTTCCCCATGAGAATGAAACAAGCCCTTTTAA
This sequence comes from Chrysanthemum seticuspe, assembly GCA_019973895.1. Lineage (NCBI taxonomy): Eukaryota > Viridiplantae > Streptophyta > Magnoliopsida > Asterales > Asteraceae > Chrysanthemum > Chrysanthemum seticuspe. The sequence goes on from BPTQ01000006.1 coordinate 159,339,980, forward strand.
GAGGAACTTGAGTGGGTTGGGAAGTTGTAGTGCAGTGCGTCACTGGGTCCATGACATCTTGTCTTCAATACCAGTGTTACCTTGGTAACCACCAGTAGCATATGAATTGAACCCGGTTTCTGCCCTAAGGTTGAATTAATGGAGGGCTATTTCTTTTCATCCTTTTTCACATTCATTTCTTTTTCATTCTTCAACCCCTTCAGTGCTTACCGAGTCTTCATAACTAGAACCTTGTTGGGTTTATTCCAGTTCTAGCTCTATCTCAGTCCGCACTCTTCCCATATCTCACTTTTCTCCTTTTTTCATCATACCTAAGGACTCTACACTATCTAGTGGATTGTCCCTGGGTAGATCCCTCCGGCTCTGGCGGGGATCGTGGGAACGAATACCTAACCTAACCATCCTTATAACACCATGCATAAAATAAATTGGTCGGTCTTTTGGTATTGTTCTTTCCTTCACGAAACCAATTGAAAAATCATTTGGAAAATCAATCAAGGTACTTGTGATATAATATCAAAGCATTTTGTACCTTAATTATATTGATCTTTTAGAAATGCTCCCCCTCAACATGTGCATATGATTTTATAAATTGTTTAGCACATGGAGGCAAGAGTTCTTTTGAAATAAATTCTTGATCACAATTTCTATGGAAAAAGCCATTTGATTTTCTTTGGTAAATTCTCCCCCTCAATATGTGCATAGGATATTTGAAATCATTTTATCACATAGAGGAAAGAGTTCTTTTGAAGCACATCCACGATCACAAAAGCCATTAAGAAACCTTTAGAAAATCAATCAAGGTACTTTATGTTGAAACATATAAATCTTTGTACCTTGAAAGTTTATTTTCTTTTGAAATGCTCCCCTCAATATGTTCTTCGAGATTTGAAAGCGTTTAGCACATATGGGAGAGCAGCCTGCACTTTTGAATCAAATCGATCATCATTTATCAGATTTCTTAATTAAATCACAAATTCTCCCCCGATCAAAAATATCAAACCCTTTGAGATTTTGGATCCCAAGTGATTTAATAAGGTTTAGAAAACATGGGAGAAAATGTGGCCTTGTTTAAATACTCTTTTGGTTTCTGGTTAAATGCTCCTCCACAATCATGTGCATTATGTATTTCAAAATCGTTTGGCACATTAAGGAAGGAGTGCTTTGAAACAATCACCCTTTAAAACCGATTTGAGATTTAAATCACGATCTCTCCCCCGATCAAAAATTTCAAACCTCTTGAGATTTGTGATCCCAATTGATTTAAATCATTTAGAAAAATTTGGGGAAAGACGTGACAAGATTTAATTTTTGAAATTGACTTATGAGGACCAATTATAGACATTAAAGATTGTTAGTGACAGGTATGATAGTTTTTAAGAGATATTTTGTAACACCCCCAATTTCGTGATACGCAGCGGAATTCAAACTGGGTGTTACTTCATGGCACAACAGTCATAACAATAGAAAACGTACTCTAATGGAGTCGTTTTAAAAGATTTATCATTTGATTTATATAAATATCAGAGTTTACAAAAATGAGGTCCCAGATGGTTCCAAGTTTACAAAATACATTAAATTGGTTTTCGAATGATAATAAAATTTATAGCCTTCTTCAGTATCCTTGCTCTTCCGTGCCAGCTTCCGACATTATGGACCTGAAATACATGCTTAAAACTGTCAACACAAAGGTTGAGTGAAATTCATAGAGTTTTGGAAATCAGTTGAACACATAATGTTTGTAGTGTGAGTTATAAATTCACACCAATGGTTTGAAAACCAAAAGAGATATTATTAGACTAATCATCATGCAATCAAGGCGTTAACGTGTTCCAAAATTAATTGGAGAAAATGTCGGTGCGTGCCCTATCAGGTAAAATTGCTGTTTTTACCAATGTTACTCAAATATAGTGCATTTGTTTGCCTTTAATGGGGCCAACACAAACGGGATTCGTCAATCCCAATAGATCTATTCACAATATTCGCGCCCACTCTCACATAGTGATTAATGATTCATGATTTAGGGACTTATGTTTGGCAAATGCGGTAACTTAGTGCTAATAAAACAATCAGATAAGCATACAGTTTGAAAGCATAGTGTTCGGTTTAAAATAAAGCATGTATCTCCCCCAAGGGTTTGTAAAACAATTAAGTAATAGAAAGTGGGGCTATGAACTCACCAAGAGTTGATGATGTTAAGTACTAACGGATGCGATGGATAAGTCGGAAGACTTCTACGTGTAACCTAAAAATGAAATGTTGCGACTTAGATTTGGAATAATGTTTAAGAAAACATAAACCATCCTATATATATTCCTATGTTGATCATGATGTAGTCAATTATCATTTGATGTTTATAGAAAGATCTTTAATATGTGAAAACATATTTAGTTTATAGATATCGTACTACCGTTTGGGCCATCATAATTCAGAGGTCATGCAGTAAACGTTCGAGGAGCTAGGACACTTTAAATCGTAAATCCAGCAACTCGTCGATACGTTTTACTCAAATGAAACCCCTCACATGAAGCTCCCTACTATTGTAGCACTTAGTAGATATAATATATGTTTTGAGTGAAGATTGTTATATAAATAAGTTTATCATGTTCTTACAAGTTCTCGTCGTTTCATAAATATGATTACCTTAGTTAACGGTCTTGGGCAAACAAGCCTTAAGGCTTTAACCATGGTCTTGCCGTGACTTTGGTCTTGACTAACATGGTCTTGAGACTCATCCTTGACCTTAGCCGTAGCCGTGGTCTTGGCTTATGGCCATTAGGCCTCTTGGTTTGCTTTTAGTTGTGACAAAAGTATAGTTGTGAGACTATATTTACACCGGTTTCTGTTTTTGAAAGATTATGGCCTGTTTAAGCGTTTTCAAGGTCCGAGCTTCTTTACTATTGAAGGAAAACGTCGTTCCGGACAACTTTTGTGTTTTAACTTTTTGATGATTCGGACCAGAAGTACCACTTTTAAAAAGACAGAACCAAAAACAGCTTATACATGGCAGTTTTGGCGTTTAGGTTTCGCTAACTTCTTTTGCCTATAACTTTTGACTCGTTTGTCCGTTTCGGGTGATTCAAATTGCTATGTTTACCTTTTTATATTGTATACCATATTATTTAAGTTAGAAAGTCCATATGTTACTGATTTTAATGGTCTCACATGTGTAGAATATGACTAGTTTACTAGTTTATTACTTTTATGACAATATGTGAATTAAAACAAGTGATTGAGTATATGTACATCATGAATCAACATAGTAACTATATATATAGCATGAAATAGTTAAGATTATGAATAATAAAGATGAGATGATGGTGGTGATAAGTTGCTTATAACTTTTGGCTTTCAATAAGAAAGGAGTAACTTAGTAAGGATAGGACTTTGATTGATCGCGTAAGACTTTGGATTGAGCTAGCTTTCCACACCTTGGCACCATTGAAAACTTGAAGAGTTGGTGATGAAGTACTAAGTGACTTGAGTGGATTTAAACTCAAGAAGATCACTTAAACTTGCTAGAGATTTGATGAAGTAGCTTGATCTTTGGAACTTCTTTGCATAAACTTGTAGTTTAAAGATCAAATGATGGAAGATATGATGGAATTAAGCTATGAACGACCCAAACCAGTATGTGGGGGTGTTTAGGATGTATTTCACTTCCTATTTATAGGAGGGTAAGTTTGGTTAACCATATATTGGGTTAAATATTAACCATGATTAAGTTAGGACACTTGTAATCATCTAAATGAACCATGGTTAAGATCAAGCCACCAATATGATGAATCACCCCCCCTTAGGTCGGTCTCAATGTGCCTAGGTGGCTTAGATGGTAAGTTTTGATCTTATCTTGAGTTTAGAGTAAGTTTTGGTTCCGTTAAATGCCAACCGTAAGTCGTTAAGCCATAAAACGTAAATCCGGGTATCGTAAAAATAAGAAACTTGTAGAAATGATGAAACTCATCATTATACTCCATATAAAAATATAAAATGGGTGATAAGTCTCATTGGGTGCAAAAACGCTGCTTAAAACTGGAAATACGGGTCAAAAAACGCGTAATTCGCAGTTTATCAGAAAAGAACGAAATTTCAGGGAAATGATCGTTAATTTATTTAGAGTAGACTAAAATTAGTCTAAAAGTGATATGAGATGTCGAAATGTGGTTTTCGTCATACGCGGGATAACTTAATAGTTATTTGTGAAGTTTAAAAGTTACGCGATTTATGCAAAAATGTAGAACGTACAAGGTTAATTCTTTTATGGTCAAAAGAGGAGGGAAATATGTTTGACTTTTAAAAAATGTAAAAGTGTCAAAAACATATTAGAAACACAGTGCAGGAATCGTTAAGTCTGGATGTAAGTAGAATTGTTTAAAACGTAAGTTTAGTTTTGTTCTGTGCTGGGCTTATTTGGTAACATAAAAATAATAAATCTTAAAAATTCTCAAATTAATCATGAGTGCTCTAAAAATTTATCTGATGCGGGGAAAATTATCAGAGTTGACTTTCGTTATGCGCGTGATGTTTAAAAGGTGGACCGTCCAAAACGAAACTTGAAAATGATTTTTTCTTAATAACTTTTGCGAAAATGATCTAACGATTGTCGAACTCTCAGGTCATTACTAAAATAATTTATCTTACGAGAATGTGAAATAAAAATTTTACGGGATGAATAGTGAAAGTGAATAGTAAAAGTGAATAGTAAAGTGAATAGTAAATTATTGAAAATGAAAAGTAACCTAAAAATGCGGGTGGTTACAGTCTCACCACCTTAATGGGAATTCCGTCCCGGAATTTAATGTGTGTTATCCGATGTTGAAGTGTCTAGGGACATGTGGGTGTATGCGCCGAATTCTAATCTTTGCGTTCTCAAGTTTCTGGTCATGTGGCTTAAGTTGATAACCTAAAGGGTTTTGTTAAAATCTTATAGAGTCCAATATACCTAAAGTTTGGCTTTTCCCGATTCTCAAAACGAATCATATCTTATTATACCGAGGCTATCAATAAAACCTTAATTTCTAACATGGAGTTTTTGGTGATAGTGTGCGGCATGAAGCCTAATTTGTATTTGTATGGTTTCCTTAGTTGTTTCGTGGGTGATCTCTAAACACCTTAGTCCATCAAATGGTTAACTAACACTTTCGTCTATATAGTGTCTCAAATGGAATAGTTTTGATGTTGTTTAGGGTAATTGTTGTTAATCAAAGGTGCAAGGTATTGTTGATGTGAAATGGTTTATAATGATGTGATAATTGTTGTAGGAAAGTCTTGCTAGTGGCAAGTGGTTATCCAAACCATTTCCAAAGTTGATCATGTCTTAGGTGGTTTCGGGATGAAGGCTATATCGTATAGTTTTTATGTCTACTAGTGTTTGAAAGAAACGTGATACTGTGAAGTTTTATATATTGACTTACAATGGGGTTCAGATAATGAACTGATATGTTGATGATTAGAAGAGTGTAGTGTATGTTTACCATTATTCTTAGGTAAAGATGTCAAGTTTGCTTTAAAATCATAAGTGAATTTTGAAGGAATATGGCGGAATGATATCCTTGTAACCTAAACAGGCTAGTACTTTTAAGAAATGACGAGAAGATTTGATGACTATCCCAAGATAGTAGTTCAGATTATCTCATGTATGAAAATTTTAAGAATGAAATTAGGTAGCATAAATAAGATGTTAAGATTTTGCTGAGTGGTAAGACACTATCGTGTCTCTAGATCTTTTTAATAAATTCTGATGGTTTATCGAGTTTAAGTAGGAAATTAACCTGAATATAACCCTTGTATAACTGTTCTCAGTGTTTGAAAATTTTAAGTCGAACATAGTTAATCAGACTATGTTCCACTATCCCTAGGTTAAATATAGGTGATTAGGCTATATTTAGCCGAAGTTCGATAAATTTTTCAAATACCTAAATTAGGTATACTTGTGATATGTCCATAGCTTTTGAGAAATTGTCCACTAAGCAAAGGCGATATCAAACCATCCAGTTGCAAGTCCTGGCCATAAAAGACTTGTAACCTATGTTTTCACATTCCATTGTATAGAAGATAGTATCGGTAGATATGTGTGGAAAGGAAGTTTTAAGTAATTCTAAAATAGTCCATACTTGACTAGAATCACGAATCTTTAACAATGAAGGTTTCAGAAGAGAATATTGATGAATGTAGAGAAAGTTGCTGAACTTCAGCTTTTGTAGATGATGAATCAGTTTATCTTTTAGAAATCCCATTTCTTGTATTTCCATTAGGGAAATTGATAGACTGTGACGGGTTTCATGTAAAACAATATCATATAATGTTTATAAGATAATTTTTAGAGACTATTGTATACTTACAATATCTGAGGAGTAGATTAGACCATTGTGTAACTCACAATGTTTTGAGGAATAGTGGAGAGACCATTGTGTAACTCACAATGTCTTTGAGAAATGATGGAGAGATCATTGTGTAACCCACAATGTCTTGAGAAAAGATAGAGAGACCATTGTGTAACCCACAATGTCTTGAGAAATAAATGAGACCACTGTAGGATTTACAGTGTCTGAGAATGTAATAGAGACCACTATATCTCACAGTGTCTTGAAAAATGAATGAGACCACTGTATCTCACAATGTCTGGGAAGTAGGAAAGACCATTGTAGTCAGTTACAATGTCTTGGAGGAAGTTTCGTAATCCTAAAATGCATGAGTAGATGTATGATTAGGAGATTGGGAAAATATGATTGTGCCGTAATGCCTTAGAATAGGCATACGCAGATATGTTTAGTCTATCGTTTAGCTAAAATGATTGAAAATATGTCAAGTGTATATATCAATATACTAGTATGTTTGTATAGCTTAAAATACCTAAAAGTCACATAATCGTCTGGAGGATGGAAGGCACGGAGAACAGAAGGCTATAAAATATTTTTGTTTGTAAAAGTAGTTATAGTTTAAGTCTCGATTAGACCCGTTTCTCTATAACTGTGGCTCTGATACCAATCTGTAACACCCCCAATTACGTGATACGCAGCGGAATTCAAACTGGGTGTTACTTCATGGCACAACAGTCATAACAATAGAAAACGTACTCTAATGAAGTCGTTTTAAAAGATTTATCATTCGATTTATATAAATATCATAGTTTACAAAAATGAGGTCCCAGATGGTTCCAAGTTTACAAAATACATTAAATTGGTTTTCGAATGATAATAAAATTTATAGCCTTCTTCAGTATCCTTGCTCTTCCGTGCCAGCTTCCGACATTATGGACCTGAAATACATGCTTAAAACTGTCAACACAAAGGTTGAGTGAAATTCATAGAGTTTTGGAAATCAGTTGAACACATAATGTTTGTAGTGTGAGTTATAAATTCACACCAATGGTTTGAAAACCAAAAGAGATATTATTAGACTAAGCATCATGCAATCAAGGCGTTAACGTGTTCCAAAATTAATTGGAGAAAATGTCGGTGCGTGCCCTATCAGGTAAAATTGCCGTTTTCACCAATGTTACTCAAATATAGTGCGTTTGTTTGCCTTTAATGGGGCCAACACAAACGGGATTCGTCAATCCCAATAGATCTATTCACAATATTCGCGCCCACTCTCACATAGTGATTAATGATTCATGATTTAGGGACTTATGTTTGGCAAATGCGGTAACTTAGTGCTAATAAAACAATCAGATAAGCATACAGTTTGAAAGCAATGTGTTCGGTTTAAAATAAAGCATGTATCTCCCCCAAGGGTTTGTAAAACAATTAGGTAATAGTTGTTGGATCGATGTACTCTAACCAAACTAACTTAAATAGCTTGTTAAGGTTTAATAACCTCGGATAAATCCTAAGTTATTAACAGAGAAACACTAAGCAAACTCTATTAAGTATGCGGAATTTACTTAACAAAGCTAAGAAGAATAACTTTAACAATAAACGATTTTATTAATAACTCTAACTCTGCTTATTATGCAGATCTTTAACAACTCTAATAATATCGAACTTCTCTCTAAAACTCTAATAAAATCACGTACATCTTATGCCAATCTAGGGGTCCTTTTATAGGCTCAAGGATACCCTAGTCGGTTTACAATATGTATCCTTGTACGTCAAGAAATCTAACATAGAATATTCTAGAATTACAATACTTTCTATAAATGAATAATACAGTTCTTTGATCTTGCAGTACTTTGACTTCATATGCAGTACTTTGACTTTATCATTAAGCAGTACTTTGACTCTTTAACTTTTCCAGTACTTTATAGTTTACAGTACTTTATCCTTCTGTAGCACTCTGTCAATCTTCAGCACTTTCATATCCAAACAATCCTCCCCTAACTTGAATTCTACTTGTTTGACTTCAAGTTCCTTTGTGAATTAATCTTTATCAACTTCATCTTTGAGAACAGATTATGTCTTTGTCTTTGGATTGTATCTTTGTAATTTCTGTGCATAGTCAAAGTATCTCTAGAAATATTCTTTTACAGCATAGCAAGCTCTATCTTTTCAGCAACACAGCAACATATGACAATTTGTACATTAATTCAGTTTAAGTTGCAAACTATTCTCATCACTTCCAGGTGTGTTAACTCCTGTGAGAGGTGAATCATTGAAAATTTAATGGATTTAGATCTCTTTACCAAAGCCATTATCTCTGGAGTAGCCAAATGTTTTGGTGTGTAAGACCATGGTACACTGATAACCATATGATTTTTAGCAAATCATCAGCTATCAACAGATTTGATTTGTCTTTACCAAAAGCTGTACCCTTCTGGACTAGTTAGTTCTTTCATCATGGTGAACTAATTACTATATAATGGTTTTTCCACAGCCTTTACCACAAGCCATTTTCTTGTGGGCTAGCCAACTCTTCACATTACTGATATGGTGAGTTGAGTACCATCCAACTTATTAGCAAGTTGTCAACTAAAAACGGATTTGATATATCTTTACCAGAGCCGTTTGCTCATGGATTAGTCAATCCTTTTGTAACCATGGTGGATTGATAACCTATAGATGTTATCATCTCAAAAACCATTTATTCAACCTTTGTTTCAAAATATTTATTACTTAATAAAAGTTTTCTTCAAAAATCACTTAACTGATTAAAAGCTGCAAGCAGTACTTTGATTAAAGTACTGTTTGATCAGCAGTACTTTGAATAAAGTACTGTTTTATCAAAAAATAATTTATTCAAGTAAGTTTCATACCAGTTATTCATTATCTTCTGCAATAGTAGTCCAGTTGATAAACAAATTTATGACCATATAAGCAATTTCATTGTGCTCTTCAACCTTCATTCCATGCTCTAACATCCTCCTCATTAGATCAACTGTAAGAGGATATCTTCTATCAGCAAACATGTGAATCATTGTGCCATTTTCCAGCTCCAGAACATGAACTCCAGATTCTTCAAAAAATCTCCAGCAAACAATTTCCCAGCTCTCTTGATTCTTCTAAATTTCATCATTGCTCTGTTCATCAGTTTCCCATGCAGTTGTGAGATCTCCAAGTAAGACCAAACCAATTCCTTCTAAAGGATGATGTTCAAAATACTCTTTCACCACACGATATAAATAGAATAGATCCACTCTATCTATGATATGCAATAAATCCCATAGTCTGTTGAACACTCTGAAGCTTTCATCTTCTCTATGAAACATCAGATAGCTTCCTTCTTTAGATTCCACAACTTCAAAAGTAGTAATCTGAGATCTGTTCACCTTCATGTCAGCATCTTCTCTGGAATATTCAAAATCTACTATTCTGAGATAATTTCTTAATTCATCCTTAGTTTCAGATCTTAACTCAACTTTTTCTTTCTTTGAAAACTGTTTATCTTCAACTTCAGTTTTCCTTTTTCTTTTCAAACTTTTCTTTCTTTCTGCTTCAGTCCAAGTAGCTTCATCTTTATAATCTTTGATACTTGCAACATCCTTCTTATAAGCTTCTGTCTCAGCATCATATAGTCTTTTCATATCAACATGCTTCAGCTTCTGCAATCCTTTATATCCTCGACTTTTCAAATAAGCCATCATTGCATTCCTTTCTTTAGCAAGATTTGGTTTTCTAAGCATAAAAGAAACAGGAACAGGTGACTCTAAATGTTCACTAGCTTCAGCATTTAATTCCTCTTGAAACTTCTTAGCTGCTTGTTCATTCTGAGCTTCTTCAGCTTCCTTAGCTTCCTTAGCTTCTCTATCTTTAGCATTTATTTCCTCTTGAATCTTTCTAGCTGCTTGTTCATTCAAAGCATCTTGAGCAGCTCTTAACTGTGCTAAAGTTGGTTTCTTCTTCTTTACTTCTACCAAAACACCTTTTCCTTTATCCTTAGGATCAATAGCAGGTTGAGAAACTCTTGATTGTTCCTCTTCTTGCACTCCTGGAATAGTAACAGCCCTTGGCTTTGATAAATCATGCAAAATGGTTGCAATAAATTCATCATCACTAGCAGTATGTATTCTTTGAGGTGTATCAGCTTCCTCTGGTATAGCAGTTGTTGAGGGACCAGCTTGTTCTTCATGTGGAATAGTTGAAGGACCAGCTTCCTCTTCAAAATCTAATACCCTTGGTGTAACCAACTCTTGTCTGTGAGTACCAGTGAAAGCAGTACTTTGATGTTCAGTACCTTGATCTTCAGACCTTTCATCTTCAGTACTTTCAATGACAACATGCTCTTCAGTACCTTGAGGTTCTTTCTCCTTAACATCTTCTTTCAAATTTCTTTCTTCTAAATTCCTCCCCAATTGGACAGAAGATGGTTTAGGAACCTTGTTGCCTTTGTTTTTCTTGTTAAATTTCCTACGACGCTTGTGTTCTTCTTTAACCCATAAGCGATAACGCTTGATAAAAGGCGTAACAAAATTCTTTAACCTCTTATACTTGAGCATCAACCTCTTAATCTGTTTTGGTTGAGCCTCAGTAGTCTTTTTCAACTTAACTAACTCCCTTGTCAAAACATAATTATCTAATGTTAAACCTTCAGGTGAGATAGTATGAGAAGCATCTCCTTGAACTGGTGAATGTTCCTCTGGTTGAGAATCAGGAACAGATTGTTGTGGAGATGGAGAAGGTGAACCTGCAACTTCTTCTTGAACTTCAATGCTTGGGGAAGCAGTACCTTGAGTTGCAGTACCCTCTTGAGATTCAATACCTTCTGGAGATGCAGCACTTTGAGAACCAGTACTTGCAGATGCAGTACTTGCAGATGCAGTACTTGCAGGTGCAGTACCTTCACTCTCTTCAGCATCTTCAACATCAGCTCTAACAGCTTGAACAACTTCCATCATAGAAGTAGTTAACGGCGTATCTGGACCTCTGAATAGATCACTTCTTCTTGCCATAAAGGTAAAAATTTTTGCTTGTTGTACAATAACAGGAAGTAAATCTGTAGGTTTTGGTACATCAGCAAGTTGTTTGTTCAGAAAAACTTGAATAAACCTGGGATACATTAACCATTTGGATCCATGATTGATGTGAGAAAGCATGCCATCTAGAATCAGCCTTGAAAAATTAAAAACACGATCTGTAGCCAATCCCACCATAGCAGATGCTACCCATGAAGTACTTTTAGCACTAATACAATGTAGCAAAACATGTATTAAAAACTCCCATTGAGGACAAAATAGTTTTTTCCTGAAAGTTTGTTCTGTTAAAGACCCTTCATAACCAAGATGCCCAAAAGTTTCCCAAATCAGCTCCTTAGGAAAACGAATAGCCCCTTCTTCATCATTAAACAATAAGTCTTCTCGAATTGATGCTTCAGTAATCTTCACAGTTCTTCCAACAACTGTAGCCCTAATATAAAATTCATCATTCTCCATATTATCCCTTGCAGTAGCCCAAAATTCTTGAATCCAAGGTTCAATGATATCCGGCTCCACTAAAAGAGCATAACTGATTTGCGACCCAGTGAGATAATCAATAATATCATGAAACACCGCATTATCTTCAGTCTTGTCTAAATTTGCCACCATATTGTGCTTTGAAACAGTAGGACGATTTGCCATGGTTGAGTATGTAAGAACAATTAGAGATAGGAGCGAATAATAAAGAGATGGTGAGAGAAATATGGAAAAGATATGATAATATCAAGATGAGAGGGAAAATCAGAGAGTAGTTATTTATAGGTGAGATTTGAAAAATCACAGCCCTCCATAATAACAAAGTTACCGTTAGTAGAATTACCCCTCAATATTACCGTTGGAACAGTACTTCAATAAGACAAACAGTACTTTCCACGTGTGCAGTACTTTCCCAAGCAGTACTTTCATAAAAAATAGTACTTTTCCAAATTCCTTAGTATAAGCTAAATATACAAAAATATCCTCCCCTCAAACAATGCACAGGACTATACTAATACTAATAGTCCTCCCCTTAAATGTAGCTTAGTAGTTAATCATGCCAATGCTTACCACCAAGTGATTAAATCTTGAAACATCAAAACCTTTGGTGAGTAAGTCAGCAACATTATCATCCATATGAACCTTGACCACATTAATGAGCCTGTGCTCATAACAATCTCTGATAAAGTGATGCCTAATCTGAATGTGCTTGGTCTTGGAATGGTAAACTGGATTCTTCACAATACAGATAGTACTCTCATTATCAATATTGATAGGAGTATTCTTGAAGTTGAACCCATAATCCAAGAGTTGATTTTGCATCCACAGAACTTGTCCACAACAACTTGCAGCAGCTACATATTCAGCTTCAGTAGATGATGTTGCTGCAATAGTTTGCTTTTTGCACTGCCATGAAACTAATCTTCTTCCAAGATATTGGCATCCACCCGTTGTTAATCTTCTGTCATAAATATCACCTGCATAATCACTATCTAAAAAAGCCTCTAAGTGAAAAGGTGAATCCCTGGGATACCACAACCCTAACTTAGGTTGTTGTTTCAAATAACAGAAAATTCTCTTCACTGCATTCATATGAGAAATATTTGGTGAGACTTGATATCTTGCACATAAACAAACTGCAAACATGATATCAGGCCTAGATGCAGTGAGATACATAAGACAGCCAATCATTGATCTGTATAACTTGACTTCAACTGGGTGTCCATCTTCATCCTTGCCCAATGAGTTAATTGATTTAATAGGTGTAGTAACAGACTTCATATCATCAAAATTGAACTTCTTAAGTATGTCCGATACATACTTGTCTTGACTTATGAAAATTCCTTCCTTTGAATGCTTAACCTGAAGTCCCAAAAAGAAATTTAACTCACCCATTGAACACATTTGAAATTCTTTCTGCATCAGCTGCTCAAACTCCTTAACCATAGACTGTTTGGTAGCTCCAAAGATGATATCATCAACATATACCTGAACTAACATGATATCCTTCTTGTCTCTCTTGATAAACAAAGTCTTGTCTATAGCTCCCCTTCTGTAACCATGTTGTAATAAGAATGTGGAGAGCCTCTCATACCAAGCTCTAGGAGCCTGATGAAGGCCATAAAGAGCCTTAACCACCTTGTAGACTTTTTTAGGATGTTTAGGATCTTCAAATCCAGGAGGTTGTTTTACATAAACTTCTTCTGTTATAGTGCCATAGAGAAAGGAACTCTTGACATCCATCTGGTAAACCTGAAATCCCATATATGAAGCAAATGCAAGAAATATTCTAATAGCTTCAATTCTGGCTATAGGAGCAAATACTTCATCATAATCTACTCCTTCTTCTTGTCTATAGTCCTGAGCTACTAACCTAGCCTTGTTCTTGATGACATTACCTCGTTCATCTCTCTTGACTCTGAAAACCCATCTGGTTCCAATAACTTTCTTTCCATCTGGAAGATCACATAATACCCAAACTTCTTGAAGTTTGAATTGTAGCAATTCTTCTTGCATAGCTTCAACCCAACTTTCTTTTGTCAATGCTTGAGCAATATTCTTAGGTTCCTCTTGAGAAATAAAGCAAGTAAACAGACATGTTTGATGGTCCTTATGATTCAGCCTGTTCTGTTTGTAGACAAAGCTAAGTAAAGCATTATGAGGTTTAGTAAAACTCTTAGCTTTGTGTCTTGTCATCACTCCAGAAGTAGAAGGACCAATGATTTGATCAGTAGGATGATTCTTATGAATCCTTAAGATTGGAGACCGTGGAACTCCATACGCATCATCCAAGTTAGTTAAATCAGCATCATCATTAGAATCTGAGAAAATACCTTCATCTGCAAACTCATCATCAGTTTCCTCTAATCCAGGCATGGTAGGATCATCCAAATCATCTAAAGTACTATCAACAGGTGCAGCAGTACTTTGCTCAAAAGTACTGTCCAAAGAACTGTAAGGGTATTCTTCAGAATTAGTCTTTTTCTTTGCTGCTTCATAAGCTCTTCTTTGTTCATCAGTGTAAGAATGAGCTAAAACATCTTGAAGAAGAATCTGATTAAGTTCTTCCTGTATAAATTGATCCTCAGCAGATAATGAGGATTTTGGTTCATCAGTACTTTTCTTTGGTGCATCAGTACTTTGTGTTGGAACTTCAGTACATGTCTTTGTAGCATCAGGAACAGCATCAGGTCTAATGTGAACTCCATGAACAACATACTGTGAGTCTTCGACATCATGTTCAGGTTGATTTTCTTCTCTAACAGGTACATAGTTCATAGAAGGAGTTAAAACTTCAAGATCAAACATCCAATCAGGACCTTTAGCCTTCTGATTGTCTTGATCTTCTAAAAACTCAACATGAAGACAATCTTGAATCTTCTTAGTGACTCTATTGTACACTCTAAATCCCTTACTGTTGGTACAATAACCCAATAAATATCCTTCTTCTGACTTGCCATCAAACTTTCCCAAATTATCAATTGTGTTTAAAATAGTAAGAGGGCATCCAAAAGGCTTCATAAAACGAATGTTGGGTTTGTTACCCATTAGCAACTCATAAGGTGTCTTCATCTGTGGTTTTGTGACTGATACTCTGTTGAGTACATAGCAAGCAGTACTTACAGCTTCAGCCCAGAATTGAATAGGTAGTTGTGAATCTGCAAGCATAGTTCTGGCTGCTTCAATCAAAGTCCTATTCTTCCTCTCTGCAACACCATTCTGCTGTGGTGTTCTTGCAATACTGAACTCCCTCTTGATTCCTTTGTTAGCACAAAATTCATCCATAAGCTTGTTCTTGAATTCAGTTCCATTGTCACATCTAATACCTCTGACCTTGAGTCTCAATTGGTTTTCCAGTGCTATTATTAATGTCTGAATAGCATCAAAAGTATCATCTTTAAATCCCAAGAAAAATACCCAACTGAATCTACTGCAATCATCTGTAACAACTAAGCAGTACTTTTTCTTGTTTAAACTTGCCACAGAGACAGGACCAAACAGATCCATATGTAATAACTCCAAAGGTTCTCTAATAGTTCTCTCCTCAAGCTTCTTGCACGAAGCTTTGTGTTGTTTACCCTTTTTACACGCCAAACAGGAGTGTTCATTCTTGTAAGTCTTTGAAGGTAAACCTCTAACTAAATTGCCTTTGACCAGTTTGTTGATATTTTTGAAATTAACATGGCCCAATCTTCTATGCCACTGATGTGCTTCTTCAGTTGATGCTTTTGCCACTAAACAGGTGGCTCTTCCATAAGAGTTAAGACTCTTCATGTCCAGACTATACACATCATTGGTTCTTGGTACTCTTAGTACTACCAAGTTATCATCAACAGGCTCAAATTCAGAAGAATAGATTAGACATTCTGTGTCAGTGAATAACACAGGATGCTTTTTGTCACAGATTTGAGAAACTGACAATAGGTTGAACTTCAGCTCCTTCACATATCTAACGTTCTCAAAATCTATATGGCCTGCTTTGATAGTTCCTTTCCCTGTAATCCTTCCTCCATTGGGATCATTCCCAAATGCAACTCTACCTCCACAAATAGATCTAAAATCAGACATAATATCCTTGTCTCCTGTCATACTTCCAGAGCAACCACTATCTACAATCAAATGATCTTTAAGCTCCTCTTCTGGGTTGCCCTGCACAAAGATTTAGAGAGTTAGTCTCTTTTAGGAACCCAATCCATTACTGACTTGTGTTCCCCTTGTGGAGTTACAAACTCAAATTCTTTGAGTATGTAATTTCCACTATTTTTCAAAACATGATCCAGGATTATCTTTTGATTTTTAGCATGTGGATTTTCAAAACTTTCTGGATTTTCAACAGAACTCTCTTTTGTAAAATCATTCTCTTTTTCTTGTATTATGAAAACATCTGATTCACTTTTTGTTGAATGTACTGTTTGTCTCTCAGCAGTACTTTCTCTCTTAACCCATTCAGTTTTAACACTTGGTTCCTGTGATCTAGATCCCCTATGTGAATTGTAGTACCTTCTAGGTTGATAGTAGTGAGATCTCCTAGGATTTCTGTGCCAAGTGATATTCGCAGTACCTTGGTTTGTCAGAGCAGTATTTTGAGAAGGTACTGCTTGTGAAGGTACTGATAGTTTTGAAAAAGGTCTTCTCTGGTGGGGGTACCTATGATCTGGTGAGAAATTACTGTGATTGACCCTATTAGAATTATTCCAAACTGGTTTGTTCTCTCTAGGTTTCTGGTTAACAGTCCTATTCTTTGAAAATTTCCTAAGGTATTCTGAATGATGTTCACAATCCTTGATTAAATGATTAGGACTAAAACACACAAAACACAGTTTTTCACCCATACTTCCAAAGTGACTTCTTCTATGTCTATGACCAAAACTATTGTGCCTTCTAGGTGAATGATTAGACCTGTTTTGACCAAAATTATCCCAAAAAGATTTAGCAGTACTATTTTGAAAAGGTTTTCCTGAAGGTACTGCTTGTGGAGCAGTACTTTGAGTAGAAGATACTGCTTGACTTTGAAAATTGTTTTCAACAGTTTCTTTTGGGGTTTCAGACCTAGATTGACCAAGAAGCTTTTTCCTAAACTCTAGACTGTCTACACCAAAACGTGAAACATCAGGTCTTATGGGTTGATGACTAATGGGATGTGGGACAACATTATATCCCTTGTCTTTCTTATACTCGGGAGGTGGCTCACTAATTAAATCCTCATTACTAGATGTGTCTACATAATTAATGAGTTCATCATCACTAGTGGTTACATCCTCAAAATCACCCTGATCACTAGATGTGTTTACTTCTATGTTATCAAAGTTCATACCAAAACCTAAGCCAGTTCTAATGTATGCTCTTCTTTGTTTTTCAACATAAGTAACATGTGACAGACCAGATTCGTTCCAGGCAGCAAACTTTTCTAACAGATCATCTCTCTCCTTAGTTAATTTCTTAATTTCAGCAATTTTACAGTTTAGTTTCCATTCACTAAGTTTTAACTGGTAATCCTGTTGTTCATACTTTTCAGCCCAAGCCATTTCATTATTTTCATGTGTTATAATTTTAGCTTCCATAGACTCTAAAGTAATTTGATAACCAGCCAACTCAGACCTAGCCTTAATACAATTATCTCTTCAAACACATAATTATTTAGTAGTGTTTGATAGAAATCATGACAATTTGAGCATACCTCAGAGATAGGGGGTGAACTTGGTGAAGTAGCTACCATTGCAAGTAGAACAGGATCATCTTCACTCTCCAAGCTCCAATCAAATCTTCCATACCCATCTCCAGATTCCAAAGCAGCATGATCAGCTTCCGTATAAAAAACAGTGCTCCAGTCCAATTCTTCCACTGAATCTTCAACTGTTTCTTCCACTGCTACCATACAATAAGTTACTGGTTCATCATCAAACTCTTCACTCCAGTCAACTTCTGACAAATTCTCTTGAGCAACCAAAGCCTTTGTTTCAGTAATGGGAATTTCTTTTAGCTCCAGCTTTGGTTTCTCAGTCAACCTATTTGCTTGATACTTAGCAAACCTGCACTCCCTTGCAAAGTGACCAGTCTTTTGACAATTGAAGCATTCAATTTTGGATTTGTCAAAAGTTATCCCCTGTTTTGGTTTGAAATCAATGCTCTTTCTAGTTTTCTTCATGTACTTCTTGATCCTTGCAGTGATCAAAGCAACTTGCCACCTGATATCAATCTCTTCTAAAGCATCCTCATCAATCTGGGACAGATCTTCTTCATAGACTACAGGTAAACTAGCTTGCTGAGCAAAGAAGGAGCACACAACTTCATCTGAATGCATAGTAGTAGGTGGTGGGATTTGCTGAGTATAGGTGGGAGCAGCATACGAGACAGTACTTTGAGTCACAGTACTTTGAGTTGGAGAAGCAGTACTTTTAGTGGAAGTACTGCCCCTCTTTTCAGATGACAGAAAAGCAATACTGTGAGATTTAGAACTTGTTTGACCATTCATCTCATGCTCATACACCTTTAGATGGTTGTAGAGATCATCAAAGTCCATGACATCTAAACCTGGTTGACCTCTGATCATTGTAGCTATCACATGCCATGTGGATGGCAAACTCCTTAGAAACTTCAAATTACCATCTTCAACTGATACTTCTGCCTGGTATAACTCCAACATATTGAGGAGGTTTTGAAACCTATCATATGCTGCATCAAGACTCTCTCTTTCACCTACAGTGAAAGTTTCAAACTGTTGCTTCAGCAGATTTCTATGCATCTTCTTAGAAGCTTCATTCCCTCCAAATCTGGTCTTGAGAGCAGCCCATAGCTGCTTAGCATCTTTAGCATCATGAAATTTGAGAAGATGACCATTTGGAATGGCAGACAAGAGAATATTTAGTGCTTTCTCTTGATTCCTTAAGGTTGCTGCTGGTAAAACTGCCTTAGGTGCTTTAGGTTGTCCAGGAACATCTACAGGTTCTGGAACAACTTCATTGCCATTGACAATTACATTCCATAGAGAGTGGTCTGTAATGGCAATGTACTGCCTCATCTTCATACACCATAGATCGTATTCGCCCTTCTTGATGACAGGAATCCTCATCGAGGTGATGGAAGGTGATGGAACAGAATCAGTCGACATCTTTAGGTTCTGTTGTAGTAAGTTTTAGGGTTTCTTCTTAGTCAGAGTTTCCACACAAGCTCTGATACCACTTGTTGGATCGATGTACTCTAACCAAACTAACTTAAATAGCTTGTTAAGGTTTAATAACCTCGGATAAATCCTAAGTTATTAACAGAGAAACACTGGGCAAACTCTATTAAGTATGCGGAATTTACTTAACAAAGCTAAGAAGAATAACTTTAACAATAAACGATTTTATTAATAACTCTAACTCTACTTATTATGCAGATCTTTAACAACTCTAATAATATCGAACTTCTCTCTAAAACTCTAATAAAATCACGTACATCTTATGCCAATCTAGGGGTCCTTTATAGGCTCAAGGATACCCTAGTCGGTTTACAATATGTATCCTTGTACGTCAAGAAATCTAATATAGAATATTCTAGAATTACAATACTTTCTATAAACGAATAATACAGTTCTTTGATCATGCAGTACTTTGAGTTCATATGCAGTACTTTGACTCTTTAACTTTTCCAGTACTTTATAGTTTACAGTACTTTATCCTTCTGTAACACTCTGTCAATCTTCAGCACTTTCATATCCCAACAGTGGGGCTATGAACTCACCAAGAGTTGATGATGTTAAGTACTAACGGATGTGATGGATAAGTCGGAAGACTTCTACGTGCAACCTAAAAATGAAATGTTGCGACTTAGATTTGGAATAATGTTTAAGAAAACATAAACCATCCTATATATATTCCTATGTTGATCATGATGTAGTCAATTATCATTTGATGTTTATAGAAAGATCTTTAATATGTGAAAACATATTTAGTTTATAGATATCGTACTACCGTTTGGGCCATCATAATTCAGAGGTCATGTAGTAAACGTTCGAGGAGCTAGGACACTTTAAATCATAAATCCAGCAACTCGTCGATACGTTTTACTCAAATGAAACCCCTCACATGAAGCTCCCTACTATTGTAGCACTTAGTAGATATAATATATGTTTTGAGTGAAGATTGTTATATAAATAAGTTTATCATGTTCTTACAAGTTCTCGTCGTTTCATAAATATGATTACCTTAGTTAATGGTCTTGGGCAAACAAGCCTTAAGGCTTTAACCATGGTCTTGACTACCATGGTCTTGAGACTCATCCTTGACCTTAGCCGTAGCCGTGGTCTTGGCTTATGGCCATTAGGCCTCTTGGTTTGCTTTTAGTTGTGACAAAAATATAGTTGTGAGACTATATTTACAGCAGTTTCTGTTTTTGAAAGATTATGGCCTGTTTAAGCGTTTTCAAGGTCCGAGCTTCTTCAAAATCGAAGGAAAACGTCGTTCCGGACAACTTTTGTGTTTTAACTTTTTGATGATTCGGACAAGAAGTACCACTTTTAAAAAGACAGAACCAAAAACAGCTTATACATGGCAGTTTTGGCGTTTAGGTTTCGCTAACTTCTTTTGCCTATAACTTTTGACTCGTTTGTCCATTTCGGGTGATTTAAATTGCTATGTTTACCTTTTTATCTTTTCTACCATATTATTTAAGTTAGAAAGTCCATATGTTACTGATTTTAATGGTCTCACATGTGTAGAATATGACTAGTTTACTAGTTTGTTACTTTTATGACAATATGTGAATTAAAACAAGTGATTGAGTATATGTACATCATGAATCAACATAGTAACTATATATATAGCATGAAATAGTTAAGATTATGAATAATAAAGATGAGATGATGGTGGTGATAAGTTGCTTACAACTTTTGGCTTTCAATAAGAAAGGAGTAACTTAGTAAGGATAGGACTTTGATTGATCGCATAAGACTTTGGATTGATCTAGCTTTCCACACCTTGGCACCCTTGCAAACGTGAAGAGTTGGTGATGAAGTACTAAGTGACTTGAGTGGATTTAAACTCAAGAAGATCACTTAAACTTGCTAGAGATTTGATGAAGTAGCTTGATCTTTGGAACTTCTTTGCATAAACTTGTAGTTTAAAGATCAAATAATGGAAGATATGATGGAATTAAGCTATAAACGACCCAAAACAGTATGTGGGGGTGTTTAGGATGTATTTCACTTCCTATTTATAGAAGGGTAAGTTTGGTTAACCATATATTGGGTTAAATATTAACCATTGTTAAGTTAGGACACTTGTAATCATCTAAATGAACCATGGTTAAGATCAAGCCACCAATATGATGACTCCCCCCCCCCCCCTTAGGTCGGTCTCAATGTGCCTAGTTGGCTTAGATGATAAGTTTTGATCTTATCTTGAGTTTAGAGTAAGTTTTGGTTCCGTTAAATGCCAACCGTAAGTCGTTTAGCCATAAAACGTAAATCCGGGTATCGTAAAAATATGAAACTTGTAGGAATGATGAAACTCATCATTATACTCCATATAAAAATATAAAATGGGTGATAAGTCTCATTGGGTGCAAAAACGCTGCTTAAAACTGGAAATACGGGGTCAAAAAACGCGTAATTCGCAGTTTATCAGAAAAGAACGAAATTTCAGGGAAATGATCGTGAATTTA
Organism: Chrysanthemum seticuspe; assembly: GCA_019973895.1. Taxonomy (NCBI): domain Eukaryota; kingdom Viridiplantae; phylum Streptophyta; class Magnoliopsida; order Asterales; family Asteraceae; genus Chrysanthemum; species Chrysanthemum seticuspe. The sequence goes on from BPTQ01000006.1 coordinate 159,361,449, forward strand.
TTTAGAGTAGACTAAAATTAGTCTAAAAGTGATATGAGATGTCAAAATGTGGTTTTCGTCATACGCGGGATAACTTAATAGTTATTTGTGAAGTTTAAAAGTTACACGATTTATGCAAAAATGTAGAACGTACAAGGTTAATTCCTTTATGGTCAAAGGAGGAGGGAAATATGTTTGAATTTTAAAAAATGTAAAAGTGTCAAAAACATATTAGAAACACAGTGCAGGAATCGTTAAGTCTGGATGTAAGTAGAATTGTTTAAAACGTAAGTTTAGTTTTGTTCTGCGCTGGGCTTATTTGGTAACATAAAAATAATAAATCTTAAAAAATCTCAAATTAATTATGAGTGCTCTAAAAATTTATCTGATGCGGGGAAAATTATCAGAGTTGACTTTCGTTATGCGCGTGATGTTTAAAAGGTGGACCATCCAAAACGAAACTTGAAAATGATGTTTTCTTAATAACTTTTGCGAAAATGATCTAACGATTGTCGAACTCTCAGGTCATTACTAAAATAATTTATCTTACGAGAATGTGAAATACAAATTTTATGGGATGAATAGTGAAAGTAAATAGTCGAAAATGTAAAGTAACCTAAAAATGCGGGTGGTTACATATTTAGGTAAAATAAAACAATTTCACAATCAAACAAGAACAGAAAAAATTTCATTTTGAAAGATCTTTGTGTTTTAAAGAAAATCATACCATGACATAACATTAAATCTTTAGATCACCACATTAATTCGTACACACAGACTTTTATGAAGAAATATCGTTTGAAAATACTTAAGTTTGAAATCACTCTACCCCTCAATCAATGACCGTAGTCGTTGATTGAGTGACTTATGTTTAAAATGAAGTCCGGTTGATTTCCAAAATTTGAGTTCAGTTTATTTTCAAACCCAATATTTTTTCATTTTCAAACAGTTTTAACAAAGTTTTAGAAAAATGGTATCATCACTATTATCCCTGCACAAAGATACGTTAGGTGGTTCAGAAGCTTCTGTTGTTGCTGTAGGGCTGGAAGAAAACCGTCTGCTGATGCAGTGAGACCTCTGACGTTGCATTTGTCATGCCAACTCTTCATAGAGGTCCAATTAAGCTCCGTTTCTTCATTTGATGATGAAGAAAACCATCTGCTGATGCAGTGAGACCTCTTACGTTGCATTTCATGCCAACTCTCCATAGAAGTCAAATTAAGCTCTGTTTCTTCATATGTCAACCCAAGATATAGTTGCCCTTTCCTTTCGGCATCCAATCATAAATTGTGGGATTCGGATCGGGAACATTCTTATATACCAATATACCTGCATACGTTAGTGGACACAAACAAATATATGGTGGTCGACATCACCCAAACAATAATCGACTAACAAAAGTCAATGCAACATATCAATCAGATCATACAAATGTATGGGAATAATGTGTTCATCAAACTCTAATCATCTAATCCTAACAATCATATCCTAAATTCCTAGTCCTTCGACATAGGCAAATATCATTTTTAATTAAGCACGTAGGATAATTAAGAAAGCTCGTTAGATGAAATAGATTTGAAAACATTCTCCCCCTCAATCGATGACTTATTTTTCTGAAAAGTTTAAAAGCGCTGAAGTCATTGATTGAGTTTGCAAATTTATGAACATTCTGATACTGATTGTTTTTCAAGCAACTCATTTTCCACCAATTTTGTTAAAACAAATATTTTTCTGAAGAATTTTTAGAAGGAAAAATATTTGAATAGGAACAACAGTCCTTCGACATACTTTCCTCATTTTGTTTTAGGATAAGTGCACGAAATATTTGAAAATTGGTTTAGCGCAACACTTTCCTTTCTTGAAGAGCGGGTTGCTATCTGAAATAATAGCAAACCATATTTTAGCGCGGGTTACAGTCTGAAGTAACTGCAAGCCATGTGTTGAGACATGTTATGAAAAATAATATTTACACCTCCTGCTCGAACTTCATCTATGGTCCTGTGCCATTATTGAATGACATTTCTAAGACCGTAGATGTTATCGATACCAGGAGACATGTCTTGAGAAAAACATTTTTTTTATGGGTTTTTTGAAATTTTCTATTTTTCTATTTTCTTTTTGTTGGTTTTATATTTTTGTATTTTGCTTTTTGAAAAAATATGTACAAAGAAGATAATTTAGTTTAAGAGAATGATGAAATGAGTACCGAGATAAGGATATCGCTCAGCACTTTGTAGAAGAAAGAAATCAACATCTCTTAAACTTTCACCACCAAAGCATTCGAGGCTTCTAAGAAAAACGTCTGAACATGAGCCTTCTAAATCTGAATCTTTGGTAGCTTGCCCCCAAACCGACAAACATCGAATAAAGACCATTTCCCCAAGAAGTAGAATTGAAAACAAAAACGGTCTCATTGAATGAAGCTCAACACCCCAAAGAAGACGAGAACACCGAATTAACAAGTTAAAACATGGATCATCGCTGCGGTTATCAAACCCGGAATAAATGATTAAGTTCAAGATCACATGAACTTGTTGTGCATCCCCGATGTACACATTACTCTTCGAGATTAAGCAGTTGTCAATTCAGGGGAACCATATATCGACATCTTCATTTTACCAAGTGCATTCTAGTTATCTTCCATATAACCAATCAGCCCATTATGTACACAAGTACCCAATCAGAGTAGAAACAACGACATCACGGTAACTTTATCATCGGAATCATCATTACATTGTGTACATGAAACACTAACCGAAAGCACTTTATCATAAGTCATATAGAAGATGTCGATAAGCAATATCATCTCATGTTCCAAATATTCTTCTCATATTTCTTTCTACTGAAGGCTGAGTTAACACATACCGAAAGTATCCAGAGACCACTTCCTCCCAAATGGTTGGAATAATACATCCTTTCCCCAAATAGTTAGAATAATATATCCTTCCCCCAAATAGTTGGAATAATACATCCTTCCCCCAAATAGTTGGAATAACACACCAAAGGCTATGAGTAAACACTGAGTTTCTCTACGGTTATGATATTTGTCTTTCCCGGGATTACTTCAATAGAGACGAAGTATTAGGTTCATCACGTGTACTCGTTTTGTGTTTAGGTGTATGTCTCCTTCCCCCTTGCTGGTTTTGATACCTCAGAGTCAGCAACACATTATACATACCAAATATTCTTGAAATAGAGAAGAACAAAAATTAGCTCAAATGAATCTTGTGAGAATCAACTGCTATAGAAACTCTCTCTGACTATCTTTATCAACCCATTCGTAGACAATTTGAAGTGACCACTGATGAAGAAAACCCGTTATACCAAACTTGAAACTGAAGTAGAATTCCCCGCATTTGCATCTTAAGCTTGCACTAATGTTGGAAGAATGGTGTCGAGAATTTATGCTTCAAGCAAATCTCTAAGTACTCAATACTCAACCAAAGTATGAGACATTAACACGTCTTGCGATTATCCACAACGACATTTGCGTGTGTCACTGAGTAAAACTATGTCACTCCTTAAAGTGATAGTTAACCAGGTCTTCAACCATCCATCCCGACAGCTGGTAACTAGATAAACCAAGTCTTCAACTTAAAATTCTTAGACCCGAGCAAGATATCAAATAAGAACACGCCTTTGTAAAATTTCCTTATGAAGGTATAGCCGCAATAGATGCTTCAGGAGTAATAACAGGAGAATCCATCCTTGGTGTAACATCATCAAAATTATCGACAATTTCAACTGTTTTAGGCCTCTTTGCCTGTGGAGCATCTGAATGAACAACACTTCTCTTCTTAGAAGATGATGCAGTCTGCTTCATAATCCTTTGATACATTCTATGCAATTCATCATCAGGTAAATTCCATACTTGCCTTATCTTCAAACCAGAATTAAAGATAGAAGAACTCTGATAAAGTACAATATTTCGCATGTATGCTTTCTTCTGAGCTTCAGTAGGTGGTTTTTCCCTTTTTGCCTTATTCTTTTGAGCAACAAGAGCTTTCTTTTTGTCAGTTGCCTCTTGTTTTCGTTTTCGTCCCAGATTGACCATTTTTTCAACAAAAGTTTCACTGTCAAATTCTGCACCTAATATACTCTGAGCAAGTGTAGGATTTGAAACAACATGCTGAGTATAAACATCTCATTGTGCACCAGGAATCTGAGTACTCAAGTCATCCAGTTCTCTTTGTCTCTCAGGAGTCAAATTGGAAGTAGACTCAGCTGTAAGCTTTTTAGCCAACTCATCACTTTTCTTCAACTCTGCATACTCAGCTAACATTCTTTCTTGTGCTTTCAGCTCTTGAGTACTTACCAGATCTGGACCAAGATCAACTTCAACCATTACTTCTTTCTCTTTATCAGCAGATATATGAACACCATCAACTGAAGAAGTATCACAAGTAGGAACTTCAGAAGAACCATCCAAAGTATCATCAGAAGAAACATGTTGAGTCAGATCTTCAACATGTGTGGAAAATACATCAGCTACTGGATCCAAAACAAAACTTATGCCAGCATGAAAAACCTCAGACTGATCTGCTGAAGGTGTAGAAGCAGGTTGTGCTTGCACAGATGAAGCTTGACCAACTTCAAGATCAATATTCATCATAGGAGGATCAGCAACAATATGCTCTTCAGTAGTTGCAACATTCTCTCTTTGCAATGTAGCCTTTCTCAAAGATTTCCTTCTCCTCTGTCGAGTAAACAAAATCGGCTCCTTTTGCTTTACAGATTTAGTAACCATGGGAGTAGATTGTTGAGCCACATTAGCCAAAATATCCAGTGACTTAAATTGAGAATCCACTTCCTCCTCATCAGAAGAAACAACCAGCTTCCTTCTGCTATAAATTCCAAGTGGTTCCTCCAAACTCTTAACTTTACTCTTTAGCTCCACAATTTCACCACCAAGTGAAATTTTAGTCTATGCAAGCTCCTTTTTGAGATCAGCAACCTCAGCCACATACCTGTTCACTAGAGCATATACAGATGTAAGTGTAATAGGGTCCTCAGCTCCACCAGCAGAATGCTCAGTGGTAACAGGAGCTTCATTGGACCTTTCAGGAGAAACATGTTCATGCTCAAAATTATCTGAACCTTCATTAAAAGGTTCCCTTAATGGACTAGGTGTGGGCAGTCTATTAACTTCATGCTCAACCTCATCAGAGGCAACTTGAATAGGTGAAGGACTAGGACAAGATCTAGGTGATGGTATAGGTGAAGGTTGGTTAGGAGCAACATGAGATGCTTCAGCAGTATTAGAAGGACCCTCATCCATAGCAACTGATGGATTACCATCAGCAGCAACAGTAGTAGAAGGTGGAGATCCAACAATATTTCCTTCAGCAGCAGCCTCATTGCCTTGAGGCAACATAGCTGCTAGCAAAGGATGATGTGCCCCCTCATACTTAGTTCTCATTGAAGCAAATAATTTAGAAGATAATGCTCCTATGGGACAAAATGCTTGGGCTTGGATTGTAACATCTAAGATCATCTGCAAGAATCTAGGGTACATAAAAAACTTATGCTTTTTCCTATGAATATTTTCAACCATATTATCAAAAATAAACCTAGAAAAATTATAAGTTAACCACTGAGAAAGACAAACAATACCACAACCCAGTTGTGTAGAAAACTGGTCCCATCCTCCTGATTTATTGCTGATACATTGAAGTAAAGTATGTACCAAAAACCTCCACATAGGGCAAAACTGATTCTTGAACCATATGTCAGTTCTTGTACCCTGATATCCAATCGCTCTCAGCCCAGTAAAAATCTCCACCGAATTAGAGTGATAGACCCCATTCACATCATCCAAGCGAAGCTTTCTTCTGATCAACTCCTCTGTTACAACATGCTCTGTCCCATCAACCATCGCAACAATCTCTGTGTCACTTCGTATCGAAGCAGATGCCCAAAATTGAGTAACCAACGATTCATATATCACAGTAGGAGAATGCGTTAAAGCATAATGAATCTTAGATCTCTTCAAGAACTCCACCATTGGTTCATACAAATCATCACCCTTAGCTTTTCCCAGAAAAGCAACCTTGTTATGATCATACTTCAATTGAAGTGCCATGGGAAGTTGAGATAATGGGTTACGATTTGATCAACTGAAAGTGTGTTTAAATCGAATGAAGTGGGAATCAGTTAATTTGAGACGAAGATATTCGAATAGGGTATAAGTAGAAGTTTCCCAAATTTTGGTCAAAGTTGTTCAGTTGTTGACCAATGTGACGTGGAATACAACTTTTACCAAATTTAAATTTTAACTTCAGCAGAAACAATAGTCATTCTGCTGAAGACTTCAATCAGCAGAAACAAAACACGTATTCAAGAAGCTTCAGTAAATATCTTTTTACTGTTTCACCCAACTCGCATTAAATCTCATTAAGCCATGAACCCGTCTATAAAACAATCCCCAATGCACACTTATCACTCATCAATTACCCCAAATATCTTCACAAACCCTAGTTTCTTCAAAAACCACAATCAACTATAATGAACCATGAAAAATCAACCAGAGGTTATTGATCCAACCTCTTCTCCATCATCATCATCATCATCATCTAGTGATGATTTCCCTCAGTTTTTCCCATGTCCACATGACCCTCGACCTTTGAAATCACCATTTCTCAGTTCTTCAGATGATGATAGTGTAGTGAATCCAAGTGCATCTTCTGATGACTCTAATGACTCCTACAAGGAGAAAACATCATACTCCCAACCTTTAGCATCTCAGCCTCAACAAAGGCCTCGTGCCGAAAGAGAGGTGGTGCTCGCTCTTCCTGCGCCATGGTTTGGTGCTTCATCACATATCGTATAAGGGAAGGGGATAAGGAAGATGGATTTATTGCTTTTTGGTGAAACCAGTAGATGAAGCACAAAGGACAATGTGTATTCATCTTCATCATCTTTGGTTTCCTTAATCCATCCTCCCCATTTTGATCCTTAGCATCTTCGTCGTACTGGTCATGCATATCCAGCCATCGGGATAGAAGATATAGGCTAGACGATGATAGGAGCTAGTATAGGTTAAGTAGATCATGAAAATCCTTATGAAGTTGATTGTAATCTGTAAGCTGTAAGCTGTAAACTGTTTCTTGAATGAATGAATGAGCAATTAACTTCAATACTTTTCTCTTTAACTTCAGTACTTTTCTCTTCAGAAGAAACAAATAACTCACTCCAGTACTTAGCTTTCAGAAGAAACAATCTTTTAAGCTTACTTGACCATTCTCCAATGAACCAAACTAGATAAACTTGAACTGAAATAAGCAATCTGCAAAACAGTCACAGAGAAACACACAAACCAAACCAAACAAAACTTACAAAATATTAGCTGGTTAGTGTTAGACAATATAAACTAATATACAAAGTTTACAACATAATCCTCCCCTGAGGCCTATGCCTCCCCTTAAACTTTGCAGTTAAGGGTTAAGCATTCCAATATAGACCAAAAGGTGTTGAAAACTTGGTCCATCAAAAGCCTTTGTTAACAGATCTGCCACATTATCATCAGTATGAATTTTAACCACTTTTATCAAATGTTTTTCATATGCATCTCTTATAAAGTGGTGCCTGATTTCAATATGCTTAGTTCTACTGTGAAAAACTAGATTTTTAACAATGCATATGGTACTTTGATTATCAATAAAAATTGTTGTGTTCATGAAGTTATACCCATAATCCAACAATTGATTTTGTATCCAAAGAAGCTGTCCACAGCAATTTGCAGCAGCAACATACTCTGCTTCAGTAGATGAGGTAGCCACAATAGTTTGTTTCTTGCACTGCCAAGAAATCAATCTCTTTCCAAGGAATTGGCAACCTCCAGTTGTGGATCTCCTATCAAGATTTGCACCAGCATAATCACTGTCACTATATGCTTCCAGCTTAAAAGGAGACTCTTTTGGGTACCAAAGGCCTAAATGAGGTTGGCCTTTCAAATACTTAAAGATCTTCTTGACTGCATTCAGATGGGAAGCAAGTGGAGTGACTTGATGTCTAGAGCAAGCACTCACAGCAAATGTAATATCAGGCCTAGAAGCTGTTAGATACATCAATGAACCAATCATTGATCTGTATAAATGAACATTCACAGGTAGATCTGGTTCATTGTTTGTCTTTGACTTTGGAGCTTCATAAGGTGTTGTGGCAGTCCTGATACTCTCCATACCAAACTTCTTCAAGATGTCCCTCACATATTTATCCTGACTGATAAAGATACCATCAGGTTTCTGCTAAACTTGAAGACCCAAAAAGAAAGTAAGTTCCCCCATAGCACTCATCTGAAACTCTCCCTTCATCAGCTCCTCAAACTCCCTGCACCAAGCTTCTTTAGTGGATCCAAATATGATATCATCCACATAAACTTGCACAAGAATAATGTATGTGGAATTCTTCTTCAGGAAAAGTGTTTTATCAATAGCACCTCTTCTATAGCCATGCTTCAGCAGAAAAGATGAAAGCCTAGCATACCAAGCTCTAGGTGCCTGATGTAGTCCATAGAGAGCCTTAACTACCTTATAAACATGATTTGGGTGATCTGGATCTTCAAATCCTTTAGGTTGAGTGACATAAACCTCCTCCTCTATTTCACCATACAGAAATGCACCTTTAACATCCATTTGATACACCATAAAACCCATGTAAGATGCATAGGCCAAGAAAATACGAATGGCCTCAACTCTAGCAACAGGTGCAAACACTTCATCATAATCAATCCCCTCCTCTTGTCTGAACCCCTGAGCCACTAATCTTGCTTTGTTTTTAATCACAACACCCCTTGCATCTCTTTTATTTTTCAATATCCATTTGGTCCCAATTGCATACTTCCCATCAGGTAGTGGGACCAATATCCAAACCTGCTGATTTTGGAACTGTTGCATCTCTTCTTGCATTGCTTCAAGCCAACTTGAATCATCCTGGCTTGAGTAACACTGGTTGGCTCCACTTGAGAGAGAAAACAGGCAAATAGACAATGCTCAAAATCTGTATGATTGTCCCTTTGCTGGTTTAAGACATAAGAGATAAAAGCTACTTGACCATATTTAGAACTTGTTACAGTGCCCCTAGTTCTAACAGGTGCATTAGGATCACCAATAATACTGGACTGTGGATGAATAATGTTGATCCTTTTAGTAGCAGTGGTGTTGACATCAATGGAGGTATCAAGATTAGTCACAGTTGGCTCAAAATTACTATCATAGGAGGGTGAGGTGAAGACTCCAGCTTTGGGTTGATGATTACCAAGATTTGAAGGTCTTGGAAAACGTGTATAAGGTTCCCCAAAGTCTGTGGACACTCTAGTAGAAATGGGAGTAGAAACCGTATATCCTTCAGCAGAATTGGTGATGATAGGAGAAACAGGATCACTTTAAGTAGAATGGTGATTTCCACTGATTGCTTCTCTTGTAGCCTCCTCAGCATTCCTCTCAGCTTCTAGAGTAGCTGCATACTCTTGTTTCTTAAGCCTAGCAAGGTCCTCTGCATAATTGGACTCATCTTCACTGTCATCAGTAGTAACTTTGGAAGTGTCACCTGAAAAATTATTAGAGGAGAAAGAAGGTACAATAATAGGATGTTCATCATCCTCAAACTCACTATCAGAATCAGCATTCATGGTAGCAGCACTGTCAGTAGGTGACTCTTGTGAACCTGCATTTTGGTTAGCCACATGTCTAGAATAACCCAAATAATCAGTTAAGTAATCAAGGTCAAAAGACCAAACATGACCTTGTCCTTGAACATTAGGCTTGTCTTCTAGAAATCTGAGGTTCAAAGTCTCCTCTATTTTCTTAGCATTCAAATTGTATACCCGATACGCCTTACTATGAGCCGAATACCCCACTATATATCCCTCATCAGCCTTCTCATCAAATTTACCCAGTGGATCACTAGTATTCAAAATAGTCACTTGACAGCCAAAAGGTTTAAGGTAGTGAATGGCAGGAACTTTCCCATAGAAAAGTTCATAAGGTGTCTTAGAATGAGGTCTAGTAATAGATACCCTGTTCAGAACATAACAAGCTGTGCCAACTGCTTCAGTCCAAAACATTGTGGGTAACTTAGAGTCTGCAAGCATAGATCTTTCTGCCTCTATTAGGGTCCTATTCTTTCTTTCAGCTACCCCATTTTGTTGAGGGGTTCTTGGAGTGCTATAGTCCCTTTTGATGCCTTTATACCTACAGAGTTCTATCAATACTGCATTCTTGAACTATGTCCCATTATCACACCTGATGCCTTTAACCTTTTTATTCAGCTGATTTTCAACAAGGGTAATAAACTCTCTTAAAACTGGAGATGTTTCATCTTTTGTTCTTAGAAAGAACACCCAACAAAACCTGCTAAATCCATCAGTGATTACCAGACAAAAGTATTTGTGATCAATACTGCGTACTTGAGTTGGACCAAAAAGATCCATGTGAAGAAACTGAAGAGGTTCAGTAATAAGGCTCACTGCATTAATTGCTTTGTAAGAGGCTCTGTGTTGCTTTCCTTTGTTGCAGGCAACACAGTTATGTTCATTGGTGAAAACCTTTGAAGGAAGTCCTTCAACAAGACCCATTTTAGATAGCTTGTTAATGGTCTTGAAGTTCACATGAGCCATCCTTCTATGCCACTTTGTAGACTCATCCAAGGATGCTTTAGCCACCAAACAAGTCAAGTCACCTTCTGGTTGAACATCATTCAAGTTGAATGTGTATAAATTGTGAGTACGAGGAACTCTCAGCAAAATTGATGTATCTTCTGGAAGTTTGAAGTCTTTAGACAGCACAAGACATTCATCCTCAGAGAAGAGTACTTTGTTCTTTGTCTCACAGATTTGTGAGACTGAGAACAAGTTGAAGTGTTGTAGTTCCTTGACATAGTACACATTTTCAAAGTCCAGTTGAGGTGTTTTGATGGTCTCTTTCCCAGTGATTCTACCATCACTCCACCAAAAGTCACATTGCCTCCTCCTTCTATGGGTATGAAATTATGCATCATATCTCTGTTTCCTGACATAGTTCTTGAGCAACCACTATCAACAATGCCAACTTCCTTGTGCTTAAGAGGATGATCCTACAACAACAACAAAAATATATACAAAAATTAGTACACTATTAAGGCTCAAGTCATTACTGACTTGAACCTGCCTTGTGGATCTTTAGATTGAGGCCATGTAGATTTATAAGATCCACTATTGTTCTTGGGTTTCCATTGAAATTTAGGTCCCCTTTGTGTCCAAGAACAATCTGCTGAGGGCTTCACAGCAGTATTCCTATAACCCTTCCCATCATTCATTGAGTCAACATATCCAGGCCAATAACCATTTTTAAAATATGAACTTGTTGGTTGTACAGATGGTCTAGCAACTGAGCTTCTCCAATTAATAGGAGGAGATGCATAGGTTGCTTGTGGAACATAAGATGATATAGCATTAACATTAGTCCACATTGGTCTAGATTTTCCAGCACATACACCCATTCTTTGTTCATGAAAATCACAATCCTTAATTAAATGAAATTTAATTCCACACACAAAACATGTCTTCTGTTTAGAAGATTTATTCAACCCAAAAGATGTTCTATTACAAGCAGAAGTATTCAAACCAAAACCATGAAAAGAATTGTTTTTAACAGAATTATTATTCAAAGAATGAAAAGACAAGTCTTCAGAGGAAACTGTCTTGGAAGAGGATTCCTTAGCAGTAACTCTAATAGGCTTGAAAGTAGGCTTGGGTGCAGGCTTGGGTGAGGTCTTGGGTAGGTCTGACTTATCACTTGAATCACAGCTGGCATAAGAGGTAGACCCTTGATCAGAAGATTTGTCACTGTCAGAGCAAGAGACAAAATCATTAGATGAAGAATCAGGGTCTGGCAAGTCTTTTGACTTTTTGCCATACAGATGATGTGATCCATCAAAGTCAACAGTAAGGGAAAGGTCAACGGGCATAGGAATTCCTCTAATAGATCCACGTACTGCATGTAAATCACCTTCTTTTACAACGTTAGCTAATCCTGCTGGTGTTTATTTACGTGTGTCCTCTCTAGCTTCTAGTCCTACATATTTCTTAAAGCCTAAACCTACTAAAGTATTAGGAGTTTGACTAGAATAGAGCTCTTTAGCTAGATTTAGACCAGATTTTAGCCAAGAATTATGTCTAGCTATTTCTTTATCTAATTTTTCTTTCAACACACTGTTTTCAGACACCACATCAGCTTTCAATTTCTCAGACCTTTTTAAGTCATTTTTAGTACATTCTAGATCACTTTCTAACACTCTAATCTTCTCATCATAAGCTATTTGATTCTTCTGAAACCAAACTTTTTGTCTTTCTAATGTTTTTAATGCCTGTTTATAAGCTTCAACTTCAACATAGCATTTATTATATTTAGGTTTCAAAATATCATAGGCTTCTTTAAGTTCATTATAACGTTCACTACAACCAAACAAACAATTTTGTACCTGAGAGAGACCCATCAAGGCAATCTGATAATGCCTATCCTCTGAAGTACAGCTAGCCAGCAACCCAATATTATCAGCACCAGAACTTTCATCATTCTCCTTATCATGCAACGTCCAGTCTACATTGGCATCCATAGTAACTAGAGCATCTGAGGATCCATGCTTCAAGTTTCTAGCTTCCCTCTGATTCTGCTGATAGGAAGAGTATCTCACCTCATCACCAGCTTTCCTATCCTTGCACTCTCTGGAGAAGTGACCCATTTGTTGACATGTAAAGCACTTGACCTTCTTTTTGTCAAACCTTGCTGGATCTCTTCCCTGAAAGCCAAACTTCCTTCCAGACTTACGCTCAAATCTCTTGATGTCCATAGAAAGCATAGCCACTTGCCACTTTAACTTCATCTCCTCCATATCCAGTGGGTCAACCTGTTCAAGATCCTCATATGCAAGATCCTGCTGAGGATCATAATCAGCAAAGAATGATCCAAGCACATCTTCTATTACACCACTAGATTTAGAGTGAGAGCTTGATGGAGTGGTAGTGTAAGATGATGATGAGTAAGTGGGACTTGGAGCATGAAGCAATTTAGGGGTAGAGGCCCCAACAAATGTTGTGTGACTAGCAGTGGAGGATGAACGGAAAGGACTTCTCACATCATGTTCAAGAGCTTTAAGTTTGTTGTACAGCTCATCAAAAGTAAGCATATGCAACCCACCTTTAGTTTTGAAAGCAATGCTCACTTGTAGCCAGGATTGAGGTAAAGATCTCAAGAACTTAGAATTACAATCATCATTATCTGGCTTTGCCTTTAGTTGATTCAACTGGCTTAAAATCTTGTGAAATCTGTCATAGCCCTTGTGAATTCCTTCCTCTTCAGAGACTTGAAAGTCTTCAAACTGTTGTCTCAGCATCGATTTTTTCATTCTCCTAGACTCCTCATTCCCTCCAAACTTGGCTTTAATTGCCAACCATATATCCTTAGCATCCTGCATAAAGTGAAAATCACACAAGTGATCCTCAGGAATAGCTTGAAGAAGAATCGTTCTCACTTTTGTTTCTCTCTGAACCACCAGTAATTCTTCAGCAGTTTTAGGAGGAACGAACGTCATGTTACCTTCAGCATCTGTGGTAGTCCTCTTCAAACTGTTTCCCTTCCTTACAATCTCCCACATATGCCAATCAATGTTGGAAATCCAGTTTTGCATCTTCATTGCCCATAAGTCATATTCTTCCTTCTTTAGGTAAGGAAACTTAGCGTTGCTGTTTGAGAGATTTAATTGTTGCATATGGGTGGTGTTATGGTTGTTGGTCATATCCATACCGTCATCTGATCCAGGCATGGTGTATGTTGTTTTGGTTGTATGAGTGATCAAGGTTGTAAAAATCGCTAGGCGCTAGTGAGGCGGTTGGGTAAGGCCTAGCGATTAATCGGTTAGGCGGGGATTAGTCGGGGATTAATCGGGGATTAATCGGGGATTAATCGGATTGGAATTTTTATGCACAAAAATGTAATTTTAGATATTATATTATTTTATATGTATGGGATAAGCGTATTGCATCAAAGTTTAAATATTTCAAGTGTTCAAATATAGACATAATTCATAATTCTTCAAAGTTCAAAGTCAAACATAAATATTACTCGGTTTGTTGACAATTTTTAAGCGACCTTTGACCGATTTTGTCTGATTAATCGGTTTGTTGACCCATTTTTAAGTGATTTTGTCCTATTTTTAGGTGATTTTGCTGACCAATTTTTAAGCACTTTTGTTCGATTAATCCAATTAGACCGATTTTGTCCGATTAATCGGTTTGTTGACCGATTTTGAAGCGATCTTTGACCAAACCGATTAAATAGGCCGATTATTATTAATCAAGGCGGTTAGTGAGCGATCAGCGATTATGCGGGGATTAATCGGCCGCCTGGACCGATTTTTACAACAGAGTGAGTGATTAGAATAGATTGTTCTTAGTATCGTAGAGACTCTCTCGAGGCTCTGATACCACTTGTTGAAACGTTAGATCTCGATAGATCTTGAGCACTCGCAGATCGTTAGTATTGCTTATGTAATCACAAACAAACTAATAGACAATCTCTACGACTTATATTCTTTAGCGGAAATCAAATATAAGTACGAACACAAATAACTAAGAACACGTTGATCCTCTATGGATCTTTATATTACTAAAACTTTGTTTTTTCAACTCGTTACATTCATCATACTATTGTGTTCCTTTTATAGACAAGGAACCCTAACTTGTTTCCTAAGAAACGTATAAACATAAAACTAAATAAGATATACAATATAACTTCCTAATAAAGCTCATGCATATCCTAACTAATTCTAGAATACACGGAATAACTCTTTCCGCAGAAACAAACTACGCTCTACATAACTTCAGCAGATTTTGTTCTTCAGCATATTCCTTGAACTTCAGCAGAATCCTTTCGGTAGAAACTTCAGCAGAATTCTAACTTAGTAGAATTCCCAACAAAATTCAATCTCAAATAAGTGATAAATGATTAACTCCGAAGTAATCAACTTGTGTCAAATGTCCAACACGCGAATACACATACAATCGGATGTATGTCGATCCACTGAATGAACCGAAGAAAATGATTCCTCAATATCAATGCCTTCTTCCTAAAGGTATTCATGTAGAGACTGATCTGGAAGATTCACCAACGAATGAGGTAGTCATTTACCTTAATGTTTATGTGGTTGGTTTACAGAGTGCACATTTAAAGGAACAATAATCCGTGAAGATTTGGCAAAAGTATACCAAAGAGCGGATCATTATTCATGAGTGCAACTGCAGTATTATGATAGTCATTATCAACGCCTTGATGAGTAACTAGAGATTGGGTTTCTTGAGTAGTCTGAGTTGTACTTCTTAGATAGTGCATCTTGATCAATGGAAATTGAAGAAGGTGGACCATTTGAGTCAGCAGGAACCGGAGCAGGAGCTTCAGAAACTAGAAGATCAACATTCGTTAAAGGTTGGAAGTACTCATCAAACATATCTTGAAAAACAATGAATCCTAAATAGTAAATCCGAGTTATCCTTAGTGAGTGAAGACATTAGGTGTTGGAGAGTCGTATGACCATAACTCAAGCATCCATCAACATGTAGTATATGCACTCTACTCCCCCTCAAAAATTGCAAGTGAAGTTTGCCATTTTTGATTGAGCAAGTGAATAAGAATATATACCAATGAATGGAGATCCACTTGAGGATTGAAAGAGCATGGAAAAACGTGAATGGTCATAAAAATGAATATTTCTCTTCTTCTGAAGATAAAGCGCACTGAGGCGTACACTTTTCTTTTCTTTGAGGAACGGGGCCTGAAGAGTTATCTGCAAACGCCATAATGATGAATTACGAGGCCTGAACTGATGTGAACAGACGTCATAGCCGAATGAATATCAAGATTGAGTTACTTGAACCCGTGAGTTATGAGATATCAATCCATTTGTAATCTATACTTTAAGCCAGTCCATGTAGTGAAGGATCGAAGTATCTGCAACTGAGTAAGGACTACCTGCACTAATATTAAAAACTTGATTGCATATATTTTGGTTAGTGACATTAGTATCCAAACCTATTGGGGTTTCACAGTCAACCTTGATTTTGTCATCGGTAAACAGCTTTTCGGTAGGTATTCACCTAAGTCCAGCATTCTTAAACATTCTACCAGACGGTATCCACTTATAGCTAGGTCTAGGATTGTTAGGCGTCTTATGCATAGTGGAAGACTTGTCCTTATTCCTAGTTTCCAAAGATTAATTAGTTGGTATCCATCTAGACGAAGTTTTCAGTTTGTTTTGCTTCATATACACAGTAGATGACTTAGTGAAAATCCTAGACTTGACAGGTGGAACCTTTGCATGAGCATTTACTTTCTTAAGGGATTTTGAAAAACAATTATCATGATGTGCCTTAAAGATGCATTTCAGACAATTTGAGCAAACAGCTTGTTTGGATTCAGAAAATGATCTAGAGTTCTTAGAGTAATCTGCAATGGGAATAGCTTTATTCGAAACGCAACTACTCTTAGATCCAAGCCAATCCCTAGTGTTTAGTTGAGGGTTCCTAGGTAATGGTTTACAACTATTAGCAGTGCCTTGAAATCTCGTGGAGTGCATCACCCTAGGTCTTGCACCTAATATTCCGTCTTTTCGAATCTGTGCCTTTTTCCTAGCTTCTTCTAGATAATAGTTCTTCCGTAAGTCATTCATATCATATGAATTCTGGGTTTTAATGCTTGGTTTTGACACTGTTTTAGAACTATTCCTACAGGTGCTGGGAGTAGAAGTAGCTACTTGTTGAGGGTTAACGGAGCTAGAAGCATTATTCTTAGGTAACTCAGGTGAGGTGACTGGTTTTGACAAAACTTGTTTCACATCAACTTGGGAGGCAAACCGTGTTTTTGAAAAATTTGTTTGTTCAGACTTAAATGCAGTCGGTTGTCTAACAACTGGCCGGTCTCTAGTGGGATGAGAAACTGGCTTCCCCAAGGTTGATGGTTTTGTAAACTTAGTGTTCACACTTTTCCCTAAGGTTTTTCTAAGCTCATTTTTTAAGGCAACAATAGCGAAACTCTTTTCCTGAAGTTGAGCTTTAAGATCATCAATTTTTGCTATCAAATAATTTGTTTGTTCCATTGACTTAGTTCTAGCTTCTTTGATAGAGTCACTTAGTTCTATGTGATGCTTTCTCAAAGACTCATTTTCCTTTAGTAATTTGGCCACACAAACCACTAATTCATCATTTCTCATTTGAATATCATCAATAGCATTAACATCTGAATTACTTGTAACCAAATTACTTTTCACATGCATATCAGAAATATGTTTCTTCAAATTGTTGATAGTCGAGTTTTTGGCCTGAAGCTGAGCTTTTAAATTGTTTATTTCAAAAAATTCATGAAATTCAAGAAATTCCAGATTTTTACATGGTTTCTTAGTTTGAAAACTTTCCTCCTTTCTTTGTATTGCAATTTCAAGTGAAATGCAACGTTTTTCAAGTTTTGAGAATTTGTTTGAAAGTTCATCAAAATCCTTTTTATTAACCATATCATTAGTTTTGAAATTATTAGACTCAGCCTCAACCAAGGAACATTTATCAGAATCATGTTCAGCATTAAGATCAGTTTGTTTAGTTACATTAGCAGATGCACTATGTTGAACAGTTAAGGGTACCTCATCACATGACATTTGTTCATTTATCGGTCTGATATCTGCATCCACATCATGTGAAACAAGAGTCACTGAACTACTGGCTGTTTCAAGCTTATCTGCCTCTGAGTCCCTGTATTCAGTACCAACTGATCCATCAACTGACACATTACCCGACTCATCACAACTATCTCTCAATTGCACCTGACACTCTTTCACCCGACCTTCATTCACCTTGTCATCATTCAGTGCACTTTCCTCAATATCCTTCTTAACATTATCCAAGAGTTGGATTAATGTTTCTCTGAACACATTTGCTTCCATCCCAGTGTGATCCTTGAAGCGCTTTTCAGTCATATGATCATCATAATCCGAAGTATATTCACCACTGAAGAATGACTGAAATTGTTTGTAGATCACCTGAAGTGCAGCACTGGAACTATCATTTTAAACCTTCTTTTTGTCAAGTTGTAGCTCCAATTGTTTTAAGTTTAAGAATAGTGTGCTCGTGAACGTTGATAATTCTTGACGGAAAAGTGCAGTAAATGTTCGTTCACTTCCCATAGATAAAAGTAACGTGAGGTGTGAATGAAGTTGTCGATAAGGTTCAATGCAACTTTCCTTATCCTTTGCACAAGCATTCTGTAACATTGACTAGTGCATTTCTGTCTTTTCAGAGTCTGAACCCGGAGATATCACATCCTCATTGATTGATTCAATCATCTTTAATCGTTCAGTGTAGCATACATTATCATTGTTGTCCACAGCATCATACAATTTAAGCACTTCTGAAATCACTGGGTCAGTAGAGTAAGACATGATATGGTAGTGTGCACGGGATTTTACAAGTCTATGATTTAAACCGAGAAATAGAATCTTTCGCGGGATTTTACTAAAATCAAGACGAAACCGTGAGACAAGATTAATTAAGAAGGATTGTGTGAAATGAATTTACGGATCTTGTAGACGATAAAGAGGTGATTATTGTTTTTGAACTTTCACGATATGACCAAAACTAGCACGGTAGTTATTTTCAACGAACCCGAAAATTTCACCCCAAAATTATAATTCTCGGATAATTGAAGCTTAATCAAAACCGTTGTCCAAAATTATATCCAAAAACAATTTTGGCATATGAATTCAAGTTAACCAAAAACTTGTACAACAATTTATGGTTGAGTCAATATTTCGTCCTGTTTTTTTTTCTTATACGAGCCCAACACACGTTCCCTATCAACGAGTCCAACAAAAGTCCAACAACTTCTAATAACCCTAAAACTCTGATTATAAAACGCCACTAAACTCACTTCCCCTAATTTTTAGTAACCCTATAAATCCTCTCAATCAAGAAAACGCAGTCACAACAACTTTTCTGATTTCTCTTTTCCCTTCTTATCTCAAACCAACAAAAACGCAGCCACCCTTCCTGTAAGCTCAATGATTTCCAGAAGCAAAAACTCTTCAAGATCGTGTTTATGGTCACAGGTAGGTTTGGTGTTTTGAATGTGATTCGTTTTTCTTTTTAGTTTACCGAATAAGAGATTGAATGAAAACCTTTTTGGTTTTGTGTTCTTTCTTTATAAGATTCGAATAGAAAATGAAGTTTATGCTTCGAAAGATCTATGATGGATGTTGTGACTTGTGAATCTTTCAAAGTTTGAGGCCAGTTTCTAAATATGAGATCTATTTTATTTTTATGTTGCCTTTCTTTTTCTTTATTTTTTTCGTTAGTTTGAGACTTGTAGCAGTTAGAGGTTTGAAAGAGATGGTTGTTTTTGTTGGTCAAAATACAAGTCGCTTGTGTAAAGACACAAGTCACTACTCAAATAGAACACAAGAGATGGTTGTTTTTGTTGGTCAAAACATAAGTCGCTTGTGTAAAGACACAAGTCGCTACTCAAATAGAACACAAGTCGCTATATTAAAAAAAACCTGCACAAGTCGCTATTAAAGAGGACACAAGTCGCTACTCTTAAAAAACAGAACAAGTTGCTTATTAAAATAAGAACAAGTCGATGTTCATAAAAAGGTATAAGTCGCTTTCAGAAATAGACCACAAGTCGCTATGATGAAGGTCAATAAGCAGCCAAAAACAGCCCCAAAACTTATAATATAACATAACCAAGCATCAAACTATGCTTATCTACCCCTCTTAAACATGAAAGTACTAAGCTTTAACATATTTAACCAATTAAAATTCAAACTTGGTGCATAAACACATAAAAATTCGAACCAAAGGAAAACAACAATAACCACTTAAAAATTCAAGCACACAAGATATCCAAGATCAAACCATGGCTCTTGATACCATTTGTAGGATATTGGTTATTGTTTTAATCAAAGAACATGTATGAGGTTCGAATCAAACAAGAAGATTTTAGAGAGACAGAGAGGTGGGTGGGATACTTTCTAGAGAGAGAAAGATGAGAGAAAACTAGTAGAAAGATTTTTATTGAAATGAAAGCACCAACCCTCTCCACATGAGGAGAGGGCTATATATAGTTCTTAAAAATTACGCCACCTAAGGGCTGTGGATCAGGCATACATTGGGTAAAGACCCGTCCATCCTCTACGGTGTTGCACTAAGTTAATAACTATACTAATAAACAGTAAATAACGATATGTCTACGAGCTAACTTGTGCTAGACTATAGTTGGGGTGACCGACACTTTACTATGGATTTTCTAAATCCTAACAAATTGTAATGTTGAAATCAGAATTAAATGTGTATATTAATAAATTTAAAATCAACTGTTGTGACCCTTTGTAGTATGGAAGCCTTATAATGCTGAATCGAGATATATAAGTGTACTTTAGAAATCGCTTTGGTATCTTATGAAGGTGATGGGTACTACATATGCACAATCAAGGAAAAGCAAAGAGTGCATTGTAGAAGTTAAATCATTAAGTTTGGATTAACTTATTTTAGAACTGTTACTTTCACTTGGTGGTTCCAAATTCAGTCCACACTCAAAAATTA
The DNA here is from genome assembly GCA_019973895.1 of Chrysanthemum seticuspe. NCBI lineage: Eukaryota > Viridiplantae > Streptophyta > Magnoliopsida > Asterales > Asteraceae > Chrysanthemum > Chrysanthemum seticuspe. The sequence goes on from BPTQ01000006.1 coordinate 159,382,042, forward strand.
ATTTGTATCATACTATTATTATCATATGGTTTATGGTTATCACTCGAATGAGTTTGGTGATTCACATCTTAGTGGCAAGTAAGTATTAAGTTGTTCTCTCTTTTCTTTAAGTTAGATAAGCAGTTCTACTGCACATTATGTTTGGTTGCCCAAATTCATATTAACATTTGATTAGGTCTATTGTTCTACTGTTATTGCTACCCAAAAAGTACTTGAATTTCCCTCTCTGTAATCCTTGATTAGTTTTTTGAGCTTTATGATTAGTTGCTAATACACTACAGTTCTCAGTAACTCAAAATATAATTAATGTGAACTGAACATTTTCTTTTTGGTTTTTACCCATTCAGGAATGGTGACAAGTTTGACTAACGAGTGCATTACCAGCAAATTAGTGTAATTTGCACATTGCACATCGGAAATGATATTCATCACCGATTTATTGACCGAAGAGCCAGAGAAGCTTGCTGGCCCAATGCTTGCAGACACGTATGTGACACTTTTAAGTGGACGTAATGCATGTTATGGGCAAATGATCGCCAAGGGACAACTGAGCCTTGATATGCGTGGCAACATCAGTGGTAGTAAGAGAATGATCCAGGTACCCAACCTGACCTATTTCATCCAATATCTAAATATGTGATACGTCATATATCTGTGCAGTTTAAAAGAACCGGATAATAAGTGTTCATTTTGACCCGTTACACGACCTTCCCATTTTGCTAACTCTACTATTACTTCTTAAGTTCATAAGTAACGTAAATTCAAAAATCATTGTTGTTCCGTGACAGCTAATTCTACCGTTGGAATTAATGCAAATTCGTTTTTTTCAAACTCTCAAATGGGTCGAATAAAAAATACTTTTTACGGGATGGGTGAATTTGAATGAATGTCACTAAAGTCTATTTTTAATCAACAAAACTTCGTAAAATGCTTTATTTTATAAGAGCTGATAAGTTTTAGAATTTTTTTTGACTTTTTAAGAGTTTATTATGACTAATTGTTGATTATAATTACAAATAACAGGGCACTAACAGTACATTTTGGGCAACCGTTATTCTTAGCCATGATTCACTTATTTTTTGTGACTCATACACCTCGATCTTGACTCATACACCTCGATCTTGAAGTACATCAGATTATACCGTTATTATGACATTATCCATGATAAATATTAACAAATCAAATCAAAATGTATCTCTATCCCATTGATTAAATTTGGCATGTTCTAACATTATTGATTTTACTTTGTCATGGGTGCTATTGGATGAAAAAGGCTGATACATAACAAGTGGTTTCTTCAAAAGCTTGGTCATAAAGGTACGTTAATAAAATAAAATTTCAAATTTACTTTGATGTTATAATATACAAAAACCATATTTAATCAAGCACTTCAATTGCTTTTGCAGCTGTAAATGATATGTTGGAGGGGCACCTGTTTGTTCTTGTCATGCACAAACACTTTTGATATCTCATACCAATTGATTTAATTGTATAACTTTTAATCCCGTGACTTCCACACGTTAATAGAATCATATAGGTGTCCGTATATAATATATTCTCCATAGATTTCACGGTTTCAAATTTTATACCGTGAATTTCACGGGTCAGAGAAATATATTGCGTCAAAAGGTCTAAAAGTGCAGTTATATTGTGAGAATGACGATATAGATTATAAGTTATTAATTGTTGATATGCGAATTTGTGATAATTTATAGCAACTTTTTATGAAAGATAATTATAGAAGATGACAGATATAGAATTGCTTAGTGGCTCCTGATCAAGGGGTGATAGGGTAAGATCTGTGTATTCAATAGATGAAAGTGAGGGTTGGAGCCTTGGAGGTATTATGGGGTTGAAGAATAAAAGAAGAAGTGGATTGACGTTTATTGTGGGCTTGAATCTTGTGTGGCTAAGGAGTAAGGAGTATGATTGTCTGGTTGGTACAAAAGATGTTGATGAGGGAAGCTTATAGTTTGTCTTAAGAACACATATGTGGGTTCGTGCTCTCCCTTCCTTTTAATTTTTTACATGATTTCGACAATGAACAATCTTTTAACTATAATGTGTGTATACTATGCACGAGGTTCAAGGAACAAACGAGTGTTTATAAAGTACTTGCAAGTAAGTTACAGTATATTTTATGCAACTATATAGTTTGTTTGAAGTAGTTCTTTTGGCTTTCCTTTTAAGGATTTGTTGATATTAATAATATATGAATGAATAATGAAAGGAGTTTTTATGTATGGTTTTCTGTAAAATGTTATGCTCAACTTAAAAAAAAATCATAGTATTTGGAAAATTTTGAATGATTAAGTGAGATGATTTAAGCAAAACTTTTCATGAAAACAAGTAGATTGCCAAAAAAACGGAAATTTTGATGCCACGTATCTTTTAGAAATTCAAAAGGAATTGAGCATTGAGCGACATGTATAGTGGAGTAGCCTTGGTGCATATAGAATCTGAAATAATATTGTGGAGGCGTTCTAAGATTTGTGTTTTGTGTTTGCGATTTGATTGTTTAGAGTTGTTGCTTTGACCATTGCCTAGGGCCACTGTTGTTTGTTTAAAGTTATTACTTTGGAAGGTTCTAACCCGATATTCAGTTTAATGCGTGATATTTGTGATTCATACAGTGTTCTTTGCTTCACTGGTTTTCTCAAGGGTGGTGCTGCAACCATAATCTATAGAGATTGCAGCAACTATTTCAAATTTTGTGAGTCGGGCTAGAAGTTTTATGATATAACTGTTATGAACCATTTTGTCGAGCAACACTACCTCCTCTATAAAAAATTAGCAACAAATCTATACTCTATTAAAAGAAGCTTTTTTTGTTTACCCCATCAATATTTGATTTGGATTATTTGATTGAACAAATGAAAAAGTTATACAAAATTGGACTATTTTATTATGTCATCCATATATTTTCATTTTTTTTATCAATTGGTGTATTTTGATTTTGAATCTTCAAAATTAGCAGATCTTGGAACAAGAGCATGAGAGCACGCCTGTAGTCTTGGAATAAAAGATATGTCTTGAGATTCTACTAAATTTAAATTGGGCGCTAAATTTTAATTGTGAACTCAAAGACTCCTTTTTGCAGCTTATATAAGTGGCCATGAGTTCGAAAATTTGACGACAACTTTGATTTTGCAAAAGGAGATTCATGAAGAGGCTTTTGTTATGTATCATCTTAGCACTGATTTTGATCTGTTTTATTTTAACTTGTGATGAAGATGGTGAATACTGAAATTAGCAACGATTTTGTTTCAGTGATCTTGAACCGGTTTTGTTTTAATTGTGATGTTGATCGTGAATACTTAAATGATGAAGATGGATTATTCAAACATCAAGGTGATAGATGATATGCTATAAGGTGCCAAATAAGACCATGATACACAACCATTAGTATTTATCATGATATTTGAGTATAAAGTATTGAATATCTCTGCTTCGAGAGAGTTTGAGAAGCAACATAGTATTTGTGCTTTAATAAAGACAGTAAGTGGCCCAAGCTTACAGTATCAGTGGTGTTCTTGGCGAAATACTTAGCATGTATGTACCTCAACATTTGATTATGACATACAGATGTGAAGTGATTTAAAATGGGTTTCATTTACGAAACTTCGAATTTCTATCACATAGACATGGTCAAAATGGCATAGTAGCTTATTATGTGTTCTGTTTAGTTAATACAATCTATGGAGATGTATACTATAAAGTTTTTATTCTAATCATGTTTTGTCCAACTGTGACACTCCTTACAAACAAAGTCTAAACTCATTGTGTTATAGTATTTACTTATTTATCTGTTCCATATCTTATAATGTAGTCACTCCAAATACTAATTTGTATATATTAATAACAATCAATGATAAGATGAGTGATTGATCTGAATTATATAATATTCATCATGTTTTAGTTATAAAAACAAAAGATATTTAAAAAATCCGTGTATTACACGAATCTTAAACCACTGATGCTAATAAGTAAACGCAATCCCATGAAGTTTTTCTACGCAATATCATCGACATCATCTTCAAAAAGGGATTACCACCTATCACAACATCAAAAAATTCACCAAAACAAATATACTCTAGAAAAATCAACATTGATAAAAAATACAAAAAATTAAACTTAATCAATAATAATACTCACAATATACTAATTAAATACTTCTGTAACAAACTAAATGAATTAATGTAAACTTCAATACGTACTAAGATTATATATTTGCAACTAATACATTATATTCAAAACCCCATGCAAAAGCTAAAGCTTCTCAGAACCCTAATATTCGGTTCCACAAGTTTTTCTAAACCCTAATATGCTCAAGAACCTCTATGTTCATTCTGATTATGCAAAATGGTAAATAAAAACTCTAATGATGAAACTGTGTTATATAACCCGTGTGTTCATTCTGATTTTGCAAAAAGGTAAATAAAAACCCTAATGATGAAATTGTGTTATCTTTTTTTAGATTTTGTGCATGCATATGTTGGTTTCTTTATGCTTAAAGATGTATGTATGTCTAGATAGCAATGCCCTTTATTAACAATGGAAATCTATAATGAAGAAATCAATGATTTGTTAGCCCCATACGACCACCGTTTGCTGCAAATTCATGAAAGCATTGAGGTATAAGTATAACGGTTTCCACTGCTCTTTTTATTGGTATATTCTTTTGTAGTTCTTACAAGTTTCCTAACACACTTCCTATTCATTGCTTGACTAATCCGATAATACTTTATAGCAAGTTGACACGGATTCTTAAAGTTGGCTTGAGTGGCAATTCTCAAACGGTAATGATCGCAACTATGTCACCAACAGATAATCAATATCATCACACTGTTAATACCTTGAAATATGCAGACCGAGCTAAGGAAATCAAAACACACATCCAGGTAAAAGTTGTACGTGATATTGCATATGTTTTGGTTAAATAAACTAATATTAAGTTGAAGTCGGGCTCAGGTTTTTCTGGTTCCTTGACAATTACTTCTTTATCAAGTTTTTCAACCTCATCATTCTTCATATCTTTTTTAGTTGCATCATTGCTCATGGGTGAAGGGTCTTTTGGTAATTGTTCAGCCACAGCCTTCACAATGGTACCAGGTGCAGCTAAAGCAACTTCCTTATAAGAAAACAGTTTTCCAGCTTCTTTAACACTTATCGAACTTAGCACATGAGAACGCTTCACAACCTGGTCACTTGCAGCAGGACTAGACGGACTTGACTTTGGACTAAATCTTTAACTTTTAACGAACTTTTTGGCAACTCCAGGTGGAGGTCCAGTGGGAGTAGTACCAGATTCAGTTGTGGTGCAATTATTTAAGGCAACACCATTTTAGGCTGAGCAAAGTTCGGTAACTATTGCATGGCCAAACAAAGCAACTATATCTTGCATTACGCCACACGCGCCTCAACTGATCTCAACCTACAACAGCCCTTGGAAATTGCTAACTCTGCACTTTCTTAATAGATACTAAAGCTGAAGCGAATGGAGAATATGTTCGCAAGCACCCACACCAGGATCTTGGCGACTCAAGTGAAGCATTTGCTCAAAATCTTAACCATTATGTAGATTCATCCATTGCTGCTCGTGGTAACATATTATCTTCTCACTCCTTTTAATTATCAACCATACATCTTAGAAAGACTGAAGAAACACTTAAACTGAATTTTGGCACAAACCACTTGAAAAGGGATGTAACTCTAATATATAAGATAAAAAAGCTATTCGAAAACAATCTCACTTTGTCGCCTTGGTTATTCAACCATCGTCTAATAGGATAAGCGCCTGTAACATTTTTGTTACAATTATATTCTTCTATTAAGCCAGCATCACCATAGCTCATGCTTGACTAGAACTTATCATGCTACAAACACAAGTCATTTATTAGTACTTTATATGATTGAATACGTGTATTCGACTTTCATAGAGTCTTCAGGTTCCTTTAGCATATCATGTTTAACTATTAATAAAAGTAGTTCTGAATTAATAATAGATGTAACCATTTCACTTGAACTGCAAAAGCCTAGAATTGAGACCAAAACAAATTATAGAGTATCTATCAAATATACTCAAGTAGAAATGTACCATATAAATATATTCCAACCCTTCTCTGAATCTATGCTAGAATAGAAAGATCTACGAAATACATAACCACGGCCATGTTCGAATTTTTGTTTTTGAATTAACCATGTTATTTATTGCGACTTGAAGTCACATAATCAAGTTGTGCATGCTTATAAGAAAACACACATTGCTATCAATTATATTCAAATTTTAGTTGCAACATTGTGTTGTTCGAGTTATAGATCTGATGGATTGGTCTTGTTGTAGGTTATTGGACTATATGACGCCATAAAACCAAAAGGGCCTAAGTTTACAACTCTGTGGCAAACCATAACAAGAAACCACCAATGTTTGTTGTTCATAAAGATGCCATTAAAGCAATTATACTTGTAAGTAATCTCTTAACACTTACTTTTTATATACGGTAACTCACAGACACCTATATATATTTGGTGATACATGGGGTGGACATGCTGAAAGTAGCCCAGAACCCATGTCATTTGCAATGGTTGCAAGAGACCATACACTATTCTTTCTAAGAAGAATATTCTTTTTTCAGGATGCAAAAAGGTATAGCTTTATGTGTACTCATGTTTCAGCTCCAACCAGAAATCCATTCACAAATATTTCAAATTCATCAACATCATCTAAATTTGGTAAAAAAATCAGCTGGAAGCACCTATATACAATAAGTAAATAAACATAGTTAACTAAAACAAAATAATAATGATAAATGTTAATAATATTATCAAATGTAAAAGATGTTCATGATCAATATTGTTTAGAACAAAATGTTAGAAAGTAGTTACCTCATTTGAGCCATTTTATGGATTATGTAATATCAATTATAGTTCTAACCGTTTAATATAACTTTTTAGTATATATTTGTTACACTAAATATTAAAATTAAAAAAAACAAATCAAAGTACTTACCTGCTTTTAGCCGTTTCATGGATTATGGTAACATCAATTATAGTTCTTAACCGTTTCATTTAACTTTTAATTACATTTTACTATATATTTGTTCAACTAAATTCTAAAAATAAAAACCACATGTCATACCCATCGGACGGGTTTTGCCACTAGTATATATATATATATATATATATATATATATATATATATATATATATATATATATATATATATTATATAACAGGAGGCATTTGGCATTAATGCCACATCAATGCTACATAATCTAATTTAATGCCACGTAATCATAAGTTGTCCAACTAAGCAATTTTTTTTTTAATTTATTAGAATTTTCGGATTTTTTTTAATTTATTAAAATTTCGTTTTTTTTATTCTTCAAAAAATCATGCATGCAGCTGGATTCGAACCTGGGTCTGTTAGTCTACAAACAAATATGATTACCACTAGACCAACACATTTTTTTGATTATTAATTGGAAAACCAAATTTATAAATCTCTACAACCAATCATTGACCATTTTGATTAGCTTGAAAAGGAATGTATTTATCTACAAAAATTATATTAAGTAATTATCTTTTTTAAAACTTATTATACATATCTTTTTCCTTAAATGTAGTTTCACAATATACCCTTTTGACTATCACATAAAAGAAAAAAAAAATATACGCCTCTATCATTCATATGGCCTTTCTCAAAACCCTAATATCAATGATCCACTGTCCTCTGTTCACAGGTAAAACATGTTGGGAATTATGAGAAGTAGGATTTCTACTGTCAATTCTGCCAAAGGATTCTGCTGAAATAGAAGTAGAATCTGCTGAAGAAGAGATTTTGCTGAAGTATAAAAGTCGTGCCGTGTATCTGCTAAAGAGTGGAAGCTGACTAGGATCTGCATGCGCTTTATTAATTACATGCTAACCCATCATTATTCTTGAACTGCCCGAGGTTAGCATGGGTATTATTGTACTGCTCAATATTGTTTAGTGTTTAGCCATTAAATGCATGCTTGCATGCTTAGTCGATTGAGTAGAAATAGTTTAGGGTTCCTTGTCTATAAAAGGAACTTGATAGTATGTAATAGTCACTCATTCGAAACATAGAGTTTCAGTTAATAAAAGATCCATAGAGGATCTAAGTGTTCTTAGTTATAATAGCTTGTATTTACATTCCGCTAAAGAATACGAGTTGTAGAGATTTTCTATTAGTTTGCTTATGATTACATAGGCAACACTAACGATCTACGAGTGCTCAAGATCTGTCAAGGTCTTTGTGTTTTCAACAAGTGATATCAGAGCCTCGAGAAAGTCTCTACGATACTGAGAACCGTATTTTACCTCACCCCCATACAACCAAAAACACATTCACCATGCCTGGAACTGATGATGAATCCAAAGTCACCAACAACAACAGCAAGAACACCACCTCTATGCAACAACTTAGTCTTTCCAACAGTAATGGTAAGTTTCCTTATCTAAAAAAGGAAGAGTATGATCTGTGGACAATGAAGATGCAGAAGTGGATCTCCAATATTGATTGGAATCTTTGGGAGATTGTGAAGAAAGGAAATAGTCTGAAGAAGACTATCCCAGATCTTGATGGTAAGTTTACCATTGCTCCTCCCAAAACTGCTGAAGAGATTCTAGCTGTGCAAAGAGAGCACAAAGTAAGAACCATCCTTCTTCAAGCTATTCCTGAAGATCACTTGGGTGATTTTCACCACATGGATGATGCAAAGGACATATGGATGGCGCTTAAAGCAAGGTTCGGTGGCAATGAAGAGTCCAGGAGAATGAGGAATTCCATGCTGAGACAACACTTTCAAGAATTCAATATCTCAGAAGAAGAAGGTATCCACAAGGGATACGACAGGTTTCATAAGATTTTGAGTCAGCTAAACCAGCTGAATGCAAAACCTGACAATGATGATTGCAATTCAAAGTTCCTACGATCTTTGCCTCCATCATGGTTACATGTAAGTATAGCCCTTAAGGCTAAAGGTGGGTTGGACATGCTCACTTTTGATGAGCTGTACAACAAACTCAAATCTCTTGAACCTGATGTCAGAACTCCCTACCGTGCATCCTCTTCTGGTCATACAGCCTTTGTTGGGACATCTCACTCCAATATGATGATGCATGCTCCAAGTCCAACTTACTTACCATCATCATCTTACACTCCCACTCCACCATATAACAATCGTCCCACTCCATCATGCCCTCAAGCTAAAACTGGTAGTATATTGAAGGATATTCTTCATTCATTTGTTTCTGATTATGATACTCAGCAGCATCTTGTCTATGAAGATTTTGAGCAGGTGGACCCACTTGATATGGAGGAGATGAAACTGAAATGGCAGGTGGCCATGCTTTCAGTAGATATCAAAAGGTTTGAGGAGAGGTCAGGAAGAAAGTTTGGCTTCAAGGGAAAGGATCCAGCTCGTTTTGACAGGAGAAAGGTCAAGTGTTTCTCTTGTCACCAGATGGGTCATTTCTCAAGGGAATGCAAAGATAGGAAGAGTGGAGAGGGAGCTAACTACAATTCCTATCAGCAGAATCAGAAGGAAGCTAGAACTTCAGCAACTCTTGTCACCTTGGATGAACAAGTCAACTGGGCTGCACATGAACCTGTGAATGAGGAAGCTGCTGATACAGAGAAGCTTGGATTGATGGCAAGATGTACTTCAGAAGATAGGCATGATTAATTTGCCTTGATGGGACTTTCTCAGGATCATCCTCTTAAGCATAAAGATATTGGTATTGTTGATAGTGGTTGTTCAAGAAGCATGTCTGGAAATAGAGATATGATGCACAACTTTGTTCCTATTGAAGAAGGAGGCAATGTGACTTTTGGTGGAAGTGATGGTAGAATTACTGGGAAAGGCACCATCAAGACTCCCCTACTGAACTTTGAGAATGTGTAATATGTTAGGGAACTTCAGCAATTCAACTTGTTCTCGGTCTCACAAATTTGTGACACCAAGAACAAGGTACTCTTCTCTGAAGATGAATGTCTTGTGCTTTCTAAAGAGTTCAAGCTTCCAGAAGATACTTCAATTCTGCTGAGAGTTCCTCGAACTCACAATCTATACACATTCAACCTCAATGAAGTTCATCCTGAAGGTGACCTCACTTGTTTGGTGGCTAAAGCATCCTTGGATGAGTCTACCAAATGGCATAGGAGAATGGCTCATGTGAATTTCAAGACCATAAACAAACTCTCTAAAATGGGTCTTGTTGAAGGTCTTCCCTCCAAAGTTTTCTCCAATGATCATAATTGTGTTGCATGCAACAAAGGGAAGCAACATAGAGCCTCCTACAAAGCTGTCACTGCTGTGAGCATTATTTCTGAGCCTCTTCAGCTGTTACATATGGATCTATTTGGTCCAACTCAAGTCAGAAGCATCGATCACAAGTACTTTTGTCTAGTGATCACTGATGGCTATAGCAAATTTTGTTGGGTGTTCTTTCTAAGGACTAAAGATGAAACATCTCCAGTGCTGAAAGACTTTATCACCCTCGTTGAAAATCAGTTGAACAAGAAGGTTAAGGGAATTCGGTATGATAATGGGACAGAGTTCAAGAATGCTATTATTACAGAACTCTGTAGGTCTAAAGGGATAAAGAGGGACTATAGCAATCCAAGAACCCCGCAACAAAATGGGGTAGCTGAAAGAAAGAATATGACCTTGATAGAGGCTGCAAGATCAATGCTTGCAGACTCTAAATTGCCCACTATGTTCTTGACTGAAGCTGTTGGCACAGCTTGCTATGTGCTAAACAGAGTCTCCATTACTAGACCTCACCTCAAAACACCATATGAGCTTCTCTTTGGGAAGGTTCCAGCCATTCATTACCTCAAACCTTTTGGTTGTCAAGTGACCATTCTAAACACCAGTGATCCGTTGGGGAAGTTTGATGAGAAAGCTGATGAGGGTTATATTGTGGGTTATTCAGCTCATAGCAAGGCTTACAGAGTGTACAATTTATCTGCCAAGAAGATAGAGGAGACTTTGAACCTGAGATACATGGAAGATAAGCCCAATGTTCAAGGACAGGGTCATGTGTGGTCTTTTGACCTTGACTACTTAACTGATTATTTGGGTTATTCTAGACATATGGCTAACCAAAGTGCATGTTCTCAAGAGTCTCCCACTAACAATGCAGGTACCTTGGATGCTGACTCAGAAAGTGAAATTGAAGATGATGAACAACCTATACTTGTGCCTTCTTTCTCCCCTAATAATATTGCAGGTAACACCTCTAGAGATACTTCTGATGAAAGTGAAGATGCATCACATTATGTTGAGGACCTTGCTAGGCTTCAGACTCAAGAGTTTGCAGCTAAGCTTGAAGCTGAGAAGGTGAATGGGGAGCTTGCAAATGATGTTGTCAGTGGAAACCATGTTTCTGCTAACACTGATGCAGTCTCTCCCATCGTCATCAAATCTGCTGAAAGCTCGGCTGTTTCTACTCCTATTCCTTCTAAAGTGTCCACAGACTTTGGTGAACCCTATACTCGCTTTCCAAGACCTTCAGATCTTGGAAATCATCAACCCAAATCTGGCATTTTCACCTCACCTTCCTATGACACAACTTCTGTACCAATTGTGTCTAATCTTGAACCTTCCATTGAAGTCAACCCCACTGCTACTAAAAGAATCAACATCACTCACCCTCAATCCAATATTATTGGTGACATTCTAGCACCTGTTAGAACTCGAAGGGCTATCTCTAGTCCTAAATTTGGACAGGTTGCTTTTCTCTCTTATGTCTCAAATGAGCAAAGAGACAATCACACAGACTTCAAGCATTGTCTGTTTGCGTGTTTTCTTTCTCAAGTAGAACCAACCAGTGTCACTCAAGCTCTTGAAGACTCAATTTGGATTGAAGCAATGCAAGAAGAAATGCAACAGTTTCAAAACCAACTAGTTTGGATCTTGGTACCGTTACCAGATGGCAAATATGCTATTGGAACTAAATGGATTCTGAAGAACAAAAGATATGCAAGGGGTGTGGTTATTAAAAACAAAGCAAGATTAGTAGCTCAAGGTTACAGGCAAGATGAAGGGATTGATTATGATGAAGTGTTTGCACCTGTTGCTAGAGTAGAGGCTATTCGAATTTTCTTGGCCTATGCATCCTACATGGGCTTCATGCTGTATCAGATGGATGTTAAAGGTGCTTTTCTATATGGTGAGATAGAAGAGGAGGTTTATGTCACTCAACCCAAAGGATTTGAAGACCCAGTTCATCCTAATCATGTTTACAAGGTGGTTAAAGCTCTCTATGGACTACATCAGGCACCAAGAGCATGGTATGCTAGGCTTTCATCATTTCTGCTGAAGCATGGCTATAGAAGAGGTGCCATTGATAAGACTCTTTTTCTGAAGAAGAACTTGACAGACATCATACTTGTGCAAGTGTATGTGGATGACATCATTTTTGGATCCACTAAAGATGCTTGGTGCAGGGAATTTGAGGAACTGATGAAGGGAGAATTTCAGATGAGTGCTATAGGAAAGCTTACTTTCTTTTTGGGTCTCCAAGTTCAGCAGAAACAAGATGGGATATTTATCAGTCAAGATAAATATGTGAGGGACATTTTGAAGAAATTTGGTATGGAAGGTGTCAGAACTGCCACAACACCTTATGAAGCTCCAAAAACAAAAACCAACAATGAACCAGATCTACCTGTGAATGTTCATTTATACAGATCAATGATTGGTTCATTAATGTATCTAACAGCTTCAAGGCCTGATATTACCTTTGCTGTGAGTGTTTGCTCTCGACATCAAGTCACTCCACTTACTTCCCATCTCAATGCAGTCAAGAAGATCTTTAAGTACCTCAAAGGCCAACCTCATTTAGGCCTTTGGTACCCAAAAGAGTCTCCTTTTAAGTTGGAAGCATATAGTGATATTGATTATGCTGGTGCAAATCTGGATAGGAGATCCACAACTGGAGGCTGTCAATTCCTTGGAAAGAGATTGATTTCTTGGCAGTGCAAGAAACAAACCATTGTGGCTACCTCAACTACTGAAGCAGAGTATGTTGCTGCTGCAAATTGCTGTGGACAGGTCCTTTGGATTCAAAATCAATTGTTGGATTATGGGTATAACTTCAAGAACACAACACTTTTTATTGATAATCAAAGTACCATATGCATTGTCAAAAATCCAGTTTTTCACAGTAGAACCAAACATATTGAAATCAGGCACCACTTTATAAGAGATGCATATGAAAAACATTTGATAAAAGTGGCTAAAATTCATACACATGATAATGTGGCAGATCTGTTAACAAAAGCTTTTGATGGACCAAGGTTTCAACACCTTGTGGTCAATATCGGAATGCTTAACCCTTAACTGCAAAGTTTAAGGGGAGGCATATGCCTCAGGGGAGGATTTTGTTTTGTTTTGTTTGTTAGTTTCTTAGTTAAAAAAAAAAAAAAAAAAAAAAAAAAAAAAAAAAAAAAAAAAAACTAACTTTCTCTTGCAGGTTTGTTGTATATAGTTGATGGTTTTTAACTCACCAGATATACCTTGTGTATATCAAAGAGTTGGCTAGTCCAAAGGGTACAGCTTTGGTAAAGACACATCAAATCTGTTGATAGCTGTAATGATTTGCTCAAAATCATAGGGTCTACAACCACCCATGCTTAATTGCTGAGAGTTGTATGGTCATCAATTCACCATGGTATATTCCTTGTTGGAATCCAAGAATTGGCTAGCCCACAAGTATATGGCTTGTGGTAAAGGCAACTGAATCCATATTTGGTTATCAATTCACCAATTCTAAGAATTGACTAGTCCTGAGCAAACGGCTACAGGTAAAGACACATCAAATCCGTTTATATATTTGCTGATTTTCTAATAAATCAGATGGTTATCAATGTACCATAGTTTTCGAACTTAAACATTTGGCTACTGCAGTAGTGATGGCTATTGGTAAAGAGACATCAAATTCATTATTTTCAATGATTCACCTCTCACAGGAGTTAACTCACCTGGATGTGATGAGAATAGTATGCAACTAATGAGTTTTGATGTACACTATGTCATTTGTTGCTGCAAAGACCTGGCGTTTTAAAGTTTGGTCATCATAGAGATGAGATTATTATTGGTTCTTTGCTACTGATGATTGAGAACAATCCTCTAGTACTGCAGTCTCTAAGATCTATCAAGGTTAGGAAACTGGAACTTAACCAAGTCAAATTCCAGTTTAGGGGAGGATTGTTGGGAATTATGAGAAGTAGGATTTCTACTGTCGATTCTGCCGAAGGATTCTGCTGAAATAGAAGCAGAATCTGCTGAAGAAGAGATTCTGCTGAAGTATAAAAGTCATGCCGTGTATCTGCTGAAGAGTGGAAGCTGACTAGGATCTGCATGCGCTTTATTAATTACATGCTAACCCATCATTATTCTTGAACTGCCCGAGGTTAGCATGGGTATTATTGTACTGCTCAATATTGTTTAGTGTTTAGCCATTAAATGCATGCTTGCATGCTTAGTCGATTGAGTAGAATTAGTTTAGGGTTCCTTGTCTATAAAAGGAACTTGATAGTATGTAATAGTCACTCATTCGAAACATAGAGTTTCAGTTAATAAAAGATCCATAGAGGATCTAAGTGTTCTTAGTTATAATAGCTTGTATTTACATTCCGCTAAAGAATACGAGTTGTAGAGATTTTCTATTAGTTTGCTTATGATTACATAGGCAACACTAACGATCTACGAGTGCTCAAGATCTGTCAAGGTCTTTGTGTTTACAACAAAACACATGATTTACGTATGTAAAAAATCACACGGTTACCTCTTATGCTTATATTTAGTATACGTTATAAACATGCAGACATGGCAACTTTTTGTATATGCATTTGCATTGCATAGTTACGTGGTTTGCAGGATTGCATTTTGAAGTATATTATACTTTGTGTCATCTGACAAAAATACAGTAGATGTGCTAGGTTATGCTATTTTTTACCACCATATTGTTACAGATACAAGACGAAGGTTACGAAAGGGATTTAGATTTGCGCCTTCCAGTAGCTGTTTCTGTCTATTCAAGGTTATTGGGCAGTTCAATCTTGGATTTATCATCGGGAAGTTGGACCAAGATCTCTTTATAGTGGATCAGGTCTTGCATTTGTACCATCTCTATAGTTAATCTTACCTTACGGTCCAATACCATATCCACGACTTTCTAGCATGTAGGATGTATATCTTAATAGCTGACAATTTTAAACCTTTATCTTCTTATCAGCATGCTGTAGACGAGAAATACAATTATGAGCATTTGTCACAGTTCACCATCTTGAATCAACAACCTTTGCTGAGGTAAGGAATTTAATTGATATTAGATCCATGGATACTGTTGTGTGAAATCTGAAAGTACCTTTATATCATTGTATTTGACATGTATTGTTTCTATATGATAATTTAAAAGGCCTATTTTGGTGGAATTATCTCCTAAAGAAGAAGTAATCGTCTCGATGCATATGGAGACAATCAGGTGCTTATTTTGGAACTTCTACTACGAACAATAATCATCTTAGGAATTTGCTTCCGGAGTTGATTGGAATATTGAAATCATCCGGGGCTGCTATACCTCGGGAGATTACTAATTCTAGGTACTTCCCAGCCTCGATACCTAGCAATAGGGGCAACAAAAAAAGAAAGGTTGGTTTGATATTATTTACGGGTGTCTTGTGAAGAAGTATTATGAGCTTGGTAATACAAGAGAAGCCGAGGAACTGCAAAACGAGATGGTTGGAAGGCAACTTATGAATGGGATAAGTGAATAGTGGTTAGGATTCATGGATTGATTCATAAAAGTGAGAAACTTTGTGTTGCTTACAGACCGGTACACATGGGTATCATGATATTTAGTTCCTGATCCAGATACGTGATTTTAACAGATTGGGTTCACACGAATCTCTAAATGTGGATCATGTCTTCTTCAGCGCTGAACTAAGGTATGATAAACTTCTCATCATGTTTTAGTTTATACATGAAATCAGTAAGAAGTGAATTTGATTAACTTTTGAGCTTTCATGAACTTATGGATATCTTTTGTGAGTATACTGATAGAGTTGTACATCTCTGTCTCTTTGTCTCACAGCCATGGATTTCATCTGGTACACTTAAAGAGGCTCCTTTGAATATCACTGATTATAAAGTGAGTTTTCTGTTACTTATGAATGTATATAAATATAAATTTGTGTATATGTGTATAGTCCTGGACATTGTTGACCAGTATGATGATTCGAGCTTAGGTAGTTGGCCATTCCATTGTGCCTTAGTGGCTTAGCGCTGAACATTGTTGACTAATTCAACCATAGGTATTAGCCTATCTATCTCCCTGAGAGCTGGAATACTTATTGTGAATGATTAACTTAAATATTGAGTCATGTTGATATTTGGTAGACTACAAGTTTACAACAAAGCTATAATGTATTTTTCAGTTTAGGGTTAGCTGCTTAGTTCGTGCTGAAGTACCATTGCCCTTTTTTCCTTTCATGTATGAAATTTCCTTACCTAATCCCTTCCTTAGATGTGGACGATTGACCTTTCTATCATGTATCTACTTTGTTTACTATGCATGTACTTCATCGCATGGAACAGTACAGGAACTTCCATGGTAAGGTGTCACATATCAATTGCAGGCTTTTTAAAAATCAGTAAGTAGATGCGGAAATTGGATTGGCTGTGTTGGATGATTTGGTTATAACGTGTAATGGGTATCTGTTGAAGATATGGTCAAATGGACCGTGGATAAAAAATGGTTAGGATGATTGACATGGTGGATCGTGATACCAAACTATCAACCGATTTGGCTATATAACCTATAATCAACTTATTACGACCCAAATTATAATATCATGGACTCAACGCTGAAAAACTTACTACTGTAATTTTGAACAGTTTGTTGTTGTAATAGGTATTAATGATGGCGTACAAAATCGTTGCAGCGGCTCGCGAACACAAAAAACACAGTCACATTCTCTGGGCCAAGGTAATTTAGAGTCCTAAAAACCAAATACATGTAGAACAAGTGTACTCAAGTTGGGCAATATTTCTAACTGGTAAATTATCTCTATAGTAGGATTGTGAATGGTGTAGGCTTCAATCAGTCATGTAGACACAAAGTGGTATATCTTGATATTGAAGCCTAATAAAAATGTCTATGAGAAGCGTTAATTTACTATCATTCAGGTTTAGAACTTAGGGGCTTCTCATAATTTACAAGAAATTTATTGCAACGTGTATCTAATAAAATGATATTTGTGTTTATATGTAAGTGTTCTGCTGCAACTAAATTTTAGTTAAAGATAACAACCAAAATTATTTGTTCTGTCATATAGCCTATAAATCTTAGTTTATTCATTTACTTGCTAATATTCAGTTGTTGCATTTTTGGTTACTTTGTTGGATGTTTTACCTACATGTCTAGCAATTTGACATATGTAGTTATTCAGATTAATTAAAATATAAGGAGTGTTTGCATTGCTCATTTTAAGCTGTTTGTATTCTTTATGAAATAAGTTTTGATCCAATTTATTACTAAGTGTCCACCAACTGGGATACTTCAAACTCTATAATTAAGTTGACAATTGGTGTCCATATGTAAACTTAAACTTCAATGGCTACTGTAAATGGATAAAAGATTGGTGTTCATCAAAACAAAAGTACTATGTGTACCTATAATGTTATCATGGTTTCGATTTACTGTTGTAACACAGGGAATTAACACAATCATTATTCCCATTTGTATAGACACTTGGAAGGACAAGTGGATATGGGACCATTCAAGCTCAACCGTTTGTCGAATGAGGTCGAAGAGAATGAGAATAGAAGCACTCTTCGGCTGGACTGTTTGCAGATATGTGAGATCGTTGCAAGCAATTATATATAGGCATGAATACACCAGGCCTCAAGCACCAATGTACTTTAAG
The DNA here is from genome assembly GCA_019973895.1 of Chrysanthemum seticuspe. Classification (NCBI taxonomy): domain Eukaryota; kingdom Viridiplantae; phylum Streptophyta; class Magnoliopsida; order Asterales; family Asteraceae; genus Chrysanthemum; species Chrysanthemum seticuspe. The sequence goes on from BPTQ01000006.1 coordinate 159,400,004, forward strand.
GGTTGTTTGGACTCAAAAGTGTCTTAGGGGATTATTGGACAAAGTATGTTACGTGTAATGATACGGAAGGAATTTCGTATTAGTCTACATAATGTTTCTTTTGTTACATTTTCATTGTTTTGTTTAAGGCATAGACCAAAGATTCTTACAGTTGAATACAAACTCATGGTCATATGGGATGCAAGTAACTTTTTGTATTTAAATAATTTTTTTCCACAATTTTGTGTTATAGTTAATTGAACTTTGGATGACGTTATTCTAAAATTTAGATCAAGATTTGTTTGCATCCTAAGCACCAAGCGGATATCTTGGGAAAAGTAATTTGCAATTCACTATTATCATTTAATAGTTGGTCCAAACAGCCTCGATAACTCATAAATTTCCATTATAGGTTTTATCGATTATCATTTAATCAAGTTCTGTAACTCATGCTTTTTGTATGTGTTAGCTGGATGAAGTGAACACGAGAATAACATATAATGAACTTTTTGTAACGTTAAGGAAGATTTTTTTATACCACCGCATGTCATTGAATGTTTTTATTCAAACTATTTATCTAACCAGTTTTCAGATAAATATCACGGTTAAATTTACGAAGAAGTCATTTTATTAAAAAAAATGTATATTGCTATTAAAATAGCATAATTTATAATGCTAATCAATAATAATAACAGACAGTTTTCTATTGTTGTTGCTTAAATTTCTACTTATATAGCTCTTGATATTTTTCATAGTTATTTATATGTGCTAATCATGGACTGCCATACATAATACTATTTACTACAACTTACATACAAAAACTAACTAATTAATTAATATACATTGTTTTGATAGTCATGCCCGCCCATATGGCGGGCTTCGAAAACTAGTATATATATATATATATATATATATATATATATATATTATATATAACAGGAGGCATTTGGCATTAATGCCACCTCAATGCCACGTCAATGCCACCTCAATGCCACCTCAATGCCACATAATCCAATTTAATGCCACATAAGCATTTGTTGTCCAACTAAGCAAGATTTTTGTCCACATAAGCACTAATTTTATAATTTAATTAGATTTTATATTAATTTCGGATTTTTAATAAATTTTTTTGTAAATTTCGGATTTTTTTGAAGCACTAATTTTTTAATTTAATTAGATTTTATATTAATTTCGGATTTTTAATAAATTTTTTGTAAATTTCGGATTTTTTTGAAAATTATTTATAAAAAAGGGGCCTTGCAAGGATTGAACCTTGGTCATTTGAATAAATAACTTGTGTGTTTACCACTTAGGCAACAAGTTATTTTGATAATTATGTTGCATATTATAATCTATAAATGGCTATAATTATATTGAAATCCTATACTAAATACAATTTATCTACAAAAATTATATTAAGTAATTATCTTTTTTAAAACTTTTTATACATATCTTTTCCTTAAATATATATTTTTTCTTAATTCATTCATTATATATTTTTTTACAAACCCTAATATCATTATACATATTATGTTTATGTTTGTTTATGTTTACAGGTACCATGCAGCTCACACAAACGCCCGAATACTTATTGCACGGTATGCTTCATATATTATAATTAACAAAGATTTCACCATCAGGAATTCTTTAGTATTAACTCTCTTTGCACTTGCACAAGTATGTTGACCGTTCAAAAAGTGATACAGTTTCAAAATTTATTGTTAATGGTGGGGTTGGCGTGACTAGGATTTTCCTTTATTTTTTTTAATCAAAGCTTTAGGCTCTAAGCCTCTAACACAACCTTAAAATTGGTTATATCATAGGGTAAAGTGAAAATATTGGACTAAAATACTAAATGCCTTGAAAGATCCAATATATAAAACAATAGAAGACTATATTTGTATTATCGTAAATCATCTAATCAGCTATTTAAGGTTGGGTTTTTGTAACTTTTGTTTCGTTTCATACTATGTATCTCCAAAAAGCTCCAATTGGAGCTCACGATTATTAATTTTTGTTTCGTTTCATACTATGTAATTTTTGTTTCGTTTCATACAGGTATGTTACCTTACACGTTCACACATTTAGCTTATTAAACATCATACATATTACAGATTACCTAATACTAATATACCAGCAATCTCATAGTTACAGGAAGTCTTAAACAAGTACTGCCAGGTTCTATTGATTTACTTGTGAATGCTAGACGCCAACGTGCAAGAATTCAAGTTCTTTATTTTTTAATCTATTACATTACCAAATGTGTATTCTCATGCACGCTAATACAGAGAATGGGCAGTAGCATGCAAGAGGAAGTGGATGCAAGTGGGTATGATGTTGTTGCATGTATTATAAGATTATATGCAAAGCATCTTGGAGCTTTTATTTATCATTTTTTTAAAGTAGAGGTGGTGAGATGAGCGGCTTAGGTAATGGTTCACTGGTGAGAACGAGTCTGAAGCAGGCCATTTTTATTGGGTTTAGGTTGACCCGCTAACACTTTCTCGCCCAAATTTTAAATTATTATGATAAAAAGTTAATATGACGATTATGATCACAATGACAGTAACCAAAGCTTTAGTAAAAGAATTTAGGAGGTTTAATATGCATCAATCCACAATAGTTTCATCAATTAACTCTCTCATGTACTTCCAAAGATTAATCTAACTCTATTGCTAACCCTGTTGAAGACTCATACGAATTTGGTGACAGTAAAAGTTCACAGGCTTATCATGTTTTAAGTATGCAACTTTTGACTCGATTGGCCCATTTCATTACATGTATTTTTGAACTTTACCAATTTGGCGACTGGGATAACATATATTCCAAAATGACGTATCTCATATAAATAGGTCTAAAGTCATGATTTCATGTTTGCACATGTTTTTTTTAGTGATGATATTGTAAAACTAGGTAAAGCCACTAAAAACTAAAATATATCTTAGAATGATGAAATGACGTTATCTCATCTCTCAAGTGTCAATAAACATCTTAACCAGCAATTTGTGCTTATTGCAGCTGTGGGAAATAGTAATTCAAATAGCTATTAGAAAGTCGACCGCCTCCTAGGTTTAGTAGAGTTGCGATTGTAATATCATTGTTGCAAAGCATGTTTATATTTTTCCGAGTTACGGTAGTACCCTTTTACGTATTTGCTCTATTATTGTACCAAGTAGAATAGTAAATGTATGTGTTCAAGTATGTACACAAAGAGATAGATATGTAAGATCAAATAGTTGAATGTCATCTAAATACAACAGGACAAGAGCATGGTCTGGCGTATAAATCCGAGCCCACAACAAGTAGCATCATAGTTCGTTGAATGGATCCAATACAAAGCTCTCGACTTTACACGTTGAACCGAAGTATAATCCTCTTCCTTCTGCCGCTGTTGAGCAGTAGGTTAGCTAACTATTTTATTTGTTACCAGAGATGAAGTGCGTCGTTTTATTGCTAAGAAGTTCAAGGAATTCCTTCTTACTTATGAGAACGCAAAGAGTGATCATCGTGATCTTGAATATCTTAGGCAAATAAATGAGATGGTGTCAGGTAAAGAGTCCCATATTTTCTTGGCTTTTAACTCATCAAAGGGGCCGTTCACTGTCAATATTGAACAGGTGAGTTATATTGCTCTTCCTTTTTGTAACATGAAAACAAATTCGTAAACTAATACTCTCTTTATGGCAGACTATATATAGGAATCCATACTTACATTCATAAGTGCATATATAAATTACTACTCCATATATATGTTCTTCATATTCATAAATCTAGAAACTATTTAGTTGACATTTTCCTAAAAACATGTAGAAATTATAAATTACATTGCTATCGGATAAGATAGGTTTGCATAAGTTTGAACATTCTTATAGGGTTTTAATTTTGTTCCATTATTTCATTACAAACAGATGTATGCTGAACTTCAAACGCTATCTCCACTTGTGCCAACGAGGGAGATTCATTTTCTTCGTTATTGTGCAAGAAACTCCGAGAATGGAAGTTGGGCAATCATTATGAGTATTGTTTTTCTTGCTTTTCAATTTTACTTGCAATTTGACTATTTGTTACTATAATCAGTGATTAGTGATAGTGTTTCTGGTTATTACTGTATAAGCTTTGTAATTAAACCTCTTCAACACAATTGAATATTGATCGTGAGGTCGATCCATAAAATATGTATTAGTATAATTAAATATTATTTATTTGTAATAATGTTTCAAGTTTTAGAGTCGATATTAGATGCGGAGCGAAAACTCACAAACGCAACAGTTACCATACAATGTTGATGGAGGGGGAGAGTTGCTAAAAGAGGCTTTGGTGATCAAAGATTGGTCAGTTTTTTTTCATAAGCATTACAGAATTACAGTAATAGGTCATATGTTGAGATTGTAGTTTTCTTGAACGATGACTAAAATTTAGTTGTATTTTCTTTAGGGGACAACATTCAGACTTCATATCTACCCTCTTTTTCTACCTCTCTCACCCCAGCCCACCCATACGCACAACACAAAAGCAAAGGAAGGTGAAAATACGTACATATCTTAAATGAAACCTGATCTGGAATTTTTTGTAGTTAAGTTTATACTTTATACATTTTATCGACTTACATTTATAAATAAAGCTATTCTGCAAGGTCTAATGAACCTTTTTTTGTTTTCGGAAAACGTGATTTGGCTCAGGATTGCCCATTTTCTTAATTCCAGGGTTTCTCTAAAATTGAAAGTTATCACTTAGTAAGTTTCCATACCAAGGCTCAATCCAATTAAGTCCATAGCCGAATGTTGTTATCTACCTTTTTGAATTTTATTTACAGATTGCTCAACCTGTACGCTAGAGTCTAAAGACATTTAGGTTGAAATGTTGTAGAAACCATGGTTTTTCATTATTGCCTTTGTAGTTTAAGTGCGTTTGGGTTTACCCATAGGCTGCCAGGGTAGTACTTTAAGAAATAGAAGATTCATTTTAGATGCGTTTGGGTTTACCCATAAGAGTCACCCATTTCTCTACAGCCTGATGTTGTCACAGATAGTAATCAAATATTAGGAAACAATCCTTATTGCATATGTGCTAGCGACAGATGGGATGGTACTATAAATCAAGGTAAGTGAACTGTTTAGTTATAGGTGTTAATGGAATATTATTCGAAGTTTGTTCAGTTCTCACACACTAAAAGTGTAATGTGTTAAATGCTGAGGTATGGACCCACAAAATACGAGCCGCATTTGTAGTTTAAGTGACAGATGACGAACCTGGATCTGCTGTTTCTGACCCTGTGAGACTCTCAATTATAAAGCAAATGATTTTTAATGTTGTTGAAGGAAACAACAAGGCTTGAGAAGCGAAGTCGGTTGTCTCAAACGGTGGGACCCACACCAAGCGTAGGATGCACCAGATGATACTTGACTATCGTGGCTTTGAAAGGGATAGTTGTTCAAGTTTCATGGAAATGCCAAAACGTTATGTGATTGTTGTCAATTGGTATGATAAAGATTGTTTGGTGTTCACTATCAGATGCAAAGATAGGCCTAAACTATTGTTTGACATCATTTGCACATTGATTGATATGGAGTATGTTGTGATTCACGGGCACGTCAATGCCGAAGGACTTGAACCTTGCCAGGTTCGTTAACTTTTCATGGGGATTTTTATTATATATGATATCAATTCATGATAAAACGCTCATGATGCGCTTTTTTGTTTATAAAAATATTGTATTTGACATGTAGACGGTTCACCTGTGAAATCAGAAGCCGAGAGCCAAAGAATGGTCCAATGTATTGAAGCAGCCATAGAAAGAACAGTATATGAGGTAAGACAAAGAAAAATAAAATATATCTGCAATTATCTATATTACTGTGGTTAAATGTAAGTTTTATATTCAGCTCACACTTGATTTGGAACTTTATATTTTTATTACTTACAGCTCTAATGATCAACTCTTCCATTTAGTGACTTCAAGTTTGTCAATGCGAAATTACGCCCTATGAACAATAATTTCGCTATAGCAAATTATGTCAACGATAATTATAAGACATGCCCGCCCATTGGGCGGGCTTCGAAAACTAGTATATATATATATATATATATATATATATATATATATATATATATATATATATATATATATATATATATATATAACATATTTGAACGTTTATATGTATACCTTGCTTATGCATAATAGAGTTTATAAAACGATCATACTCATTAGATCATCCATAATGGTCACCCGACTTATCGATGATGAGCCTTTTATCGCGGTCCACTATTACACCCCATCATACCCCACTTGTGATGGTGGGGTTTTAGTTAATGTTTGTGTTGGTGACCACCAAAGTGAGTGCATGTGCATACAAAAACAAGCCCAATGGTCTTTTTTTTTACCGTTGACACATATTAAGAAAAAGAGTTTATTTAAATTAAATAATTTTATTTATCTATAAATACCTCCATACATTTTCATTTTTATTCACAATTTCAAATCTCATTATCTCTTAACTTCCAAAATGTTTTAAAACATTCCAACAAATAAAACTCTAAAATAATGTCGACAACAAAACGTTCAAACACTTAATTCAATTTTTCATCTCGCTCACTCACCACCAGATAATATTTGAGCCCCAACTTTTGTTTAAGGGGCAGAACAACAACAATACTACAACCCACCATTCATACCTCTACAACAACCTATGTGTCAACCACAAATGTAACAACAACAACCACCACCACCACAAATGTACCACGATCCTACATCACCACCACGATTCTTCATCACCATCTCCGAACCAATCTCAACTTATTTCCCCCATTCGTCCATTTAATGTTGATGATTTTGATTCTTTTCCAAGTTATGAACATCAACCTTATTCTTCATTTAAACCTGCTGATGATGACTCTCTTGTCGAAGAAGTCCCTCCCCTAAAAGCAAAGCCGTCAAAAAGACGCCACAAAAAGAATTCTGAAGAAAAAAAGTTTCGGAGGAATATCGTAACATTCCATTGACCATGGAAGCAGAAATTGCATTGTGCAAAGGATAGGTTGGTACATCCGACATAGCGCCAAAGGAAGAAGAAATAACAAAGGTTTTAGGTGGAGGTATTAAGTTACCTTGAGAGACAAATGGAACAAAAGAATTTCGGACTACACAATAAACTAAAAACAAAAACAACGACAAGAGAACGAATTGTCTATATCAGTTCCATTGATCACTTGACTGGAGTCCACCTCGAGAAAGAGCTGCAGCATAAGAAGAACATTATGGAGAAATATAATTTAGATTATTAGTTTATGTTTTTAATTTCGTAAGTTTATGTATTCATTTTTAATGTAATGTTTTAAGTTTTAATGAGAGTTTGATTTAGTTTTTTATTAATACTGTTAAAAAATGAGTTTGGTGGTCATACTACGCATGTTTGGTGTTGTTTGATGGTGTGCTGAAATAGTGATGTGACAGAGACATGGAGGTGTTCGGTTCGGTGACTTTCACATGTAGTCTAAAAATATGAAGGAAATTGATGTTCACAGTCACTACAAAGGAGCTAGAGATATCACTCAACATTATGACTAAAAAACATGAGTATATGATTTGAACTTATTAAATATTTCGTCCCTGTAGTTTACACACATTCGTACATTTCGTCTTTCTTTCAAACTGCTTGCAAGATCTCTCCCCGTGGTTGCAAAATCTTGCAACGTTCGTCCTTTTAACCAATGACCACTACTTTTTAATAAAACCTGAGGGCATATTAGTATTTTCGCTTCTCAGATATTATATTAGTATAGGGATGAAAGATGCAATTTATGTAAACCAGAAAGACGAAATTTGTAATTAACTTGGTGGCAATTAAAGAAAACGAAATTAGGTTATATAAAAATGAAAACCGAGTTGTATCGGTTTTGGTTTTCATTGAAAAATCAAATGGAAATAACCGCACAAAATCTATCCATCATGTTAAAAAAGTGGATCTTTTTATTTAAATTAAACTTATTTTAATTTATAATTTTGTGTTAAAAATATACGTTTTATACTATTCAAATTAATCATTTCAAACACATATTAGTGTCTAGATTATATTTTTATACTATCAAACGACATTTTCTATATATGTTTTAACACTTCATAACCTTGTTGTACATTTCTAATATACTAAAATAATAATTTGTAATATATATATATATATATATATATATATATATATATATATATATATATATGTGTGTGTGTGTGTGTGTGTGTGTGTGTGTATTTAAATTAAACTTATTAAAGTATATAATTTTGTGTTATAATTATACGCTTTTTATACTTTTAGATTAATCTTCTTAAACACACAGTATTATCTAGGTTAAAATTTCATACTAACAAACAACATTTTGTATATATATATATATTTCAAAACATCATAATCTCGAAGTATATTTTTATATAATATATATAAAAATAATAATAATTTGAAAAAAAAAAACAAATCTTAAAATATTAAACAAAAACGATCCGCCTTATTAAAAAAATAGTTTTTTTTATTTAAATTAAACTTATTAAAATTCATAACTCTGTCTTATAAAAGATTTTTTATACTTTTCACATTAGTCATCTCAAACACATATTATCATCTAGATTATAATCCATGCTAGCTAACAATTTGTATAATGTTTTAACATATCATAACCTTGTAGTATATTTATTATATAATATATATGCTCAAAATAATAATTTCAAAAAAAAAAAAAAAAAAACTAAGAAAATATAAGAAAAAAAAGTATCAAATTAAAACAAAAATTCTAATAGCCGAAAATCCTAAAAAACTGGAATAAATAAATAAATAAATAAACCAAAAAGTTAAAAATAAGTAGAAAAGAAAAATGCTTAAAAAATCCGAAAAGAAAAATATAATATGAGTCAACAGTATTTTCCAAATTATTCCCGGTCTTAAGAGAAACATATTTTTATCGTCACTTAATTTGTTTTTGAGTTAGTTACAAATTTTGTCCTTCTAGTCTGTATAAAATGCATCTTTCGTCTCTATACTAATATGTGATAAGCGAAAATACTAATATGCCCTCATGTTTTATGCACAAAAAGTAATGGCCGCTGTTTAAAAAGACAACATTGCAAGATTTTGCAATCAAAAAAGCAGTTTAAAAAAAGATGAAAAATGCGAATGTGTGTAAACCAAAATATGTAATTAACTCTTGAACCTATGACACATTCTTTACGTTGCATCTCTCCACAATAATCACGTCAATTTATTCAATATAGAAAATCATGCTCGAATTTTCTAAGTATTGTGACTAATTTATAAGAGTGAAAGTCATCAAATAGCAACAAAATTTGAAAATATGAGTTTTATTTGAGTCAACTAACTTCAACTTCTCTCTTTATTATAAAAAACCATTTTCTGATTGACCTAAACACGACACTTGTCTAATTTGTTTACTATTTCATGACTTTTTTCTCTTTTTACAATTAGATAAGTTGGTTGTGCATAAAATTGGTTGATTGATAGTATTTAATATTTAGAGGGTGTGTGTTTATTACGAGTAAACAAATGGGGTTTTCCATGTTCAGGTTATTTTAGATGGGCGAGTCTTTTGACTCAGATGTATGCGGCATCACCCGGTTAATTCCTAGACCGTTATTGACCATTCTCCACCAACCTCAAATGTACACACATAGCGAGGTTTAAACTTTTGACCTCTTATGAGGAAACTAAGAACAGTACCACTAAGTCATTTGACGGTGATTATATACAACTAAATAATGCATGTTTGAATACTTCAAATATAGTTTTTTTTTTGTTTTGTTTTTTTGTTTGTTTTTTTTCTTTTTGTTTAACATTTTCACAACAATGAAAAAAATATTGAAGCTCTGGATGGTGTTTGTGATTAGTAAAAAGTTTAAGTGACTAAGTTAGGACACTCGCGAAACTTGATTACTATCACATAAAATTTTCCTTCTATCTTATCTCAAAAAGTAGATTGTTAGTATGAAAATTACTTTGACTTAGAGCCCTTTACAACAACAATTTGTATACCAATGTTGAAGATTTAGTATTATCTCAATGGCACCACTTTACAAGTCGATCGATGTTCATTTACACTTTTTAAGTTGAGAATCATATTTGAAGCAACTTATAAACCTGGTGGCGTTTTCACAAACTACCAATACAAATAAGGGTTATGGTACACAAAAGTTATTAAAGTTTACAAAAAATTTGTCCTAAGGTAATATAGTTTCATTTTGTTCAGTTAGGTTACTAAACTTTCGGTAAGCATACACTTCGAAAATTCAGTGTTAGTCCGAGTAACTTGGATGTATATTTTTTGATAAGTTCAGTAACCTGAGTGAACAAAATTCAAAGTTCAATAACCTGAACATTCACTTTTATAAGTTCAGTTACCTGAGTAAACAAAGTTTCAAAATTCAGTAACATGGATGAACAAAATGAAACTATATTACCTTAGGACAAATTTTTTGTAAACTTTAATAACTTTTGTGTACCATAACCCATACAAATAACCAGCTATGAAATTTTATATATGCCCTACCACTTAAAACTATATATATCTTGTTTTTAGAGAAAACAAGCCACATAGGGTGCTCCATTTGGGGTTGCATATTATCATGGCACCAAGTTATTAAAAGAAACTAAAGTCTTATTAGGATAATATACTTTTTCTTTGCTGAAAACAGTTACAATGTTCAAAATCAACAATATATTTTAGTTCCATTTGTGTTCCAGTAATGATTACAACATGTTATGGATTTTAGTTTTATCATATAAGATTCCTCTACTCCACTTATTTGTTCAAAGACATGCCACTTTTCTACCAAAAGATGTCTAAACACTGATTTTTAGTTAGACTAGTAGAATCCATGTACTTTGTCTGGCAACTGCTATAAGATATCTATGACATTGACCTTGGTTTCAATTTCTTAGAAAGTATCTTGTTTGATACTGTACGAAGCATGTTTCCGACCACCACATAACGCTTTTACTGCTAATTGGCCTTTTGTTCTAACGCGGGAGTTGTGAACGATTTTATTTGTAACAAGCTAAACATGATCCATATAGATGCTACAACTTGAGGTGGAGTGTTGGAATATGCATGTATGAAGAATATATGTTAGGGCATCTTAGTCGTATTTGGGCCGAACCCATTATTTAACCTAAGCTAGTCTATAAGCTAATTACACCATATATACACTTGTAATTACGCAATATATATATACTTGTAACTGTAATCCTTGTACTATATCACCTTCATTCCCAGAACAAACAACAAAACAAGAATAAATGGAGCTCAAACTTATAAATTACTTTAATAATTAAAGAAGACGCAAAGTCATCAATATCATACTGTTTGATGCATAATAGTGTTAGATATACAAATGCTTTTGACAAGTAGTTGCTGCAGCACATTCTTCAGCGTTCTTTCTATTATGCAACCCCATGAAGCTAGTTCCGCTTTGAACAAAAAATGACACTTTCTATTTGATCCTCGTCCATTAGCTAAAACACACTAAATGGAATTGTGAGGTCTCAATAATAGACCTTATGTAAATCAAATCGCAGCATCAAATTAACGACAAAGAATCACATAATTTAAGTTTTGTGGTTGCTAGGACATATGTTTACTTGAGATTTTCTTAGAGAAATCTTGATAAGCTTCGAACACCAGATCATCATCTTCCCATTCGTCGCGATAAGTTTCTGGTCGGGCTTTTCTGTTCAAAGATGTCGCGTAATACATTTTTTTCCTCCATTCTTCGGTTTTTGGGGACCCGCATTGTGTGGAAATCCAGTCATTGTAATCAAACTGCAGAAACAAACCAGCTATAATAATGGTCTATTTAGACTATAACAAATGCCCATAAAAAGCCTGTAGGTTACAAAAGGGGAACAGTTTGAGTTTTAGGTAAACTGGGATTAACATAGAAATTTAAACTTGATTTGGTTCATCCACATCAACAACAAAAGATTAAGAACCACACTGAATATATAACTTTCACCCTATAAAATGAAATAGTCAGAAGAATTAGTGGTGAAATTTCAACTAACTTAAACCTGAAGATCAATACGAGTGACTTAAAGTTAGCATGTAACTGGTATGTGGAGCTAGAAACGATGTTCTCTTTAAAATAAAATCCAAAACTCAGATTAATTTAGGTTCAATGCTATCAATTTTATACGGGTTTTCATCAGCTGATGAAAGAGTTTTGGGATTCCTTTTATGACTAGAACCAGGGACAGGAAGTATTCCGCATCAGAGATGTAAACTATAGGTTTCACTTGACCCATTTATTAAGTATAAGTATGTCCCTTTGGGTTATACTATATCTCTAATGGGTAAAACTAAACTACTTGCCTAAATGAAAACGGGTCAAAAGTCACTCAAAGTGTGTTTAAGAGAAACATTCCAAAATGCGTTATAAACAACCTAGACTATTCGATCGATTATATAGTTTTAGTAACCACTTTAACTCATCCATTTAAAGAGGGCTTGCGGGTTGTCCAATCTGACTCGATCGTTACTGAAAGTTGCCCATTTTGAACCAACCACCCATATTTCCACCTTTAGTGAAACCATATTACGGGGTGGTATATATATACAGATATTAATTGATAGATTTTACCTGAATGCCATCCATATTATGAGTATAACGTTTTGGGATACCAGAGGATTGCAAAGACGAGTAAAATGCTTCAACATCTTTTGTCATCTCAGCTGGTGAAGGCAGTGAAATCCGACCCGATAACGTGCCTGCTATCCACTGGCTCTGAAATTCAAATTGAGGGAAAGGAACTACCTGTATATACGATCATCGAAAAATTAAGATGTTTAGAATCCCAAAGTTGAATCCTTATTAATCAAGGCTTGAATGTACAAGCTGAAGTGCGAAAGTAACCTTCCATGGCACCCCCACGAAAGAAAGCCAAGGGGCTAATGATGGCGGGAAAACATGCTTATAAAGTGGGCCCACTCTATTGTCATCAACTATCACAATACCTTCTGTATCAAGAAACGGAAAATGATACTTGTACCTGAAAGATTAAAGTAGAAATCAATAAAACCTCTAGATAAATGGGACATACAATGACGGGGATAATGTAAGAGGCCACCCAACTATGTATACAGTTTCATTTATACTAATTTAGATTTTTTTTTTTTAAAAACAAAAAACAAAAAAACAATTTAAAAGACAAAAAATATATTTGAGCTTCACAAAATGAAACTAGGAACCGCACGTAATTTAAATGTTTAAAAAAAAAATTGAAGGTTATAGTTGTCACTGGATAAAAGAGATACATATTTGGGTCCTCACTGAAAAAAGCTAAATACTAGGTTGGCCTCTTTAAATGTTATCTTCACAATTACATCTACTCATATCAGATAAATGTGACTCAAAATGAAAATGATAAAATGAACTACCCTGTACAATGTAGAATAATGTCGGCAGAGATCTTCACCCCGTTTGGAAATGAGATGGTTCCATCTTTATAGGCATTTTCCATCTGCATGAATTCACTTGGTATCAGCTTTCCTGATCCTGCAACGAGAATTTCTGATACCCTTTTTTGAATAACAAGTTACGATTAATGAGAAGCATATAAGCATGATAATGGAAATAATACCATAGGACGGAGCCAAATGTTGTCATAGCCAGGTAGAGTTGCAATTTCTTCATTGGAGGTTGACCGAGATGCAATGTGAACTTCCTTAGCGACACTTGCAATCTCTCTTGATATATCGACAGCACTTGCTGAGCTCCCTATTAGTATTACAACCTGTCAAATGAGTAAAATAAAAAACCTTGCGTACAGAGAAAACAGAAATAACGGGTTAAATGGTTTTAAAAGTATCCCAAAGCATACTAAAGTGTTTACAACATCTTAATATATCATTTATTGAAGTGGAAAATTAATTCGACTCAATTTTTCTTATCAAATTTAATGTATCAAGTATTCATGAATTTATTTTTTAACTTAAAAACATAAAAATGTTGGTGTTTGACCTGTTGACCCAACTTAGAATTGTACCTTTTGTGGGTGTGGGTGTGTGCGTGTGCACTGGTGCGTAAGCTAAGAGAAACAATAACAATGTATACCTTATTTCTGTAAGGCTCTGGAACACGGTAATTGTGACTATGAATTTGCTTCCCGGGCCACCGATCAACACCTATAAGTTCATGTATAATCAGTGACGCCCCTTTATAAAACTCAGAACATTCTGCTTGTAATTAGTGAAAACTACATCATGGTCTTTCGTAATCTCCATTAGATTCAAAAACTGTGTCATTAGTTCATTTTCATCTATAACCACATACAAATTGACCAAAGATTCAATAATTACATGTTTTCATGAGAAATTTATATTTTAAGATCAACCAAAAAAACACTACACTATTGGAAAGTATTCAACTAATGTTATGTAGCCTCAAAATCTGCCCAGAATTCCTCCAAGGTTACATACCCAAGGGGGCATTGGCATTGCAATCAAGAGAATCTTACAATTGATATAAAACACGGAGACACATACACACGCTCAGCGAAAGCCATTCTCAATACACATTGTTAAAGTCCAGATTTCCCTAAACTCAGCATGATCAATTCAAGAAACAAACACATACAGTTAATTCATGCATAACCATAATTAGATTTTGTTCAAGTTTCGTTACTAAAGCTAAACACTTTGTGGTGACTTTAGGGATTGCTTATTAAAACTGCTCATCTTAAATAACTATTCAAACTTCGACTTCTTATTCAAAACAGAATATTCCAAACATTTTTAAACTACAATCTAAACTAAACTATTCAAACTTCGAACTTCTTATGCAAAACCGGATACTCCAAACATCTTAACAGAATAGTCAATAGGTAATAAAACATAAGCCCAAAAGTTTGCACATATAGTCCTAGGGGCAAGACGTGTGGACCACTCAGCACTGTCGGTTATCAACATTTGCAAGCTACATGAGCCAAAAACATAAACCTAAGAATCAAAACGCAACAAAGGTAACAAGAATCTAACTAGAGAGATACTCTTAGATACCCGGAATATGTGCGATTCGAGGCTCCGTATAATGCCCATTACAAACAACCACAGCATCAAAAACCTCACTAACACCCTCCCCACCACTTTTCACTTTCCTAGACCTCACCTTCCACTTCCCATTCCCATCTCGCCAAACCCGAATCACCTCGGTATCAAATCTAATCATCTCATAAACCCCAAACTCACTCCCATAGTCCTTCAAATACTCAAACACCTCCTCATGACCCGGAAACCTTCTTTCATCTCTTTGACCCGTTTTTTTCACCACAAACGGGTATTCCTTAAAACCCATTACTTCTCTAGGCAAGTTAGTCCTGAGAGATGCATAAAGGCTGGAATGGGTCACTGGTCGGCTCGGGTCAAGGCTTAATGCGTCGGGTTCAGTTTTGTTAGTGTATATCCATGTGCCACCCACTTGGGATTGCTTTTCAAATATGGTCACCTTGTGACCTTCTCGCCGGAGGTGGTGGCCGGCGACTAGTCCGGCTGCTCCGGCGCCGATCACTGCCACGTCGCAGGTGGTCACCGGAGACATGGCTTTTTTTTTTTGTAAGGTTCGGATTTAATATATGATTGTTTATTTATTATGTTCACAGAAATTGATGAATGATCATCATCGTGTTTTTTTTTTCTTTTTGTCTTTTTTAGCGTTTTGTACTTGTTAAAAAAATAATAAAAAGATGCGTAGTAAAAGTTACACAAGTTGAAGTTAGAGTAGAGTTAACTTGGGGCGGGGCGTTATGCTCACATGGTCCGCGTGAACATCCAAGTTATGATATTGGTGAGTCGCGTTAAGTTTTCGCTTTGGGTGGGGCATTACCATAATAACCCGAACACGGGTTTATCTTCAAACCCGAACGCGAGGTTTTCATCAACCAATATCCTTTTGCGTAACCCACATGGCATGACGTCCGAGGAACTTTACCCTACAATATCAACAATTTCTAATTTGGCAACGAAGCCAAAAAATGCTAAACACCAATTTTCAAAATCTACAATATGAACACCAATCACAACCGACATCCCAATCATCACATACGCAAATCGAAACAAATAAAGTATCCGAAGCACCTTTGTCTCCCGTCAAGCCCACAAGTTGTGGTAAACCAAATGCAAAGAAAAAACCCGAACCAATTTACAAACCAAACCCCGATGTGACTGAAACGACATTACGTTGGCATAGAAGTGAGGAAGAACTACTTGCAACGTGTTATGTGACCGTTACCGAGGACCCTAAAGTCGGTCTTTCACAACCGGGTGAAACGTTTTGGAGATGGGTTATGAACGAGTTCAATAAACTCAATTTTCAACTACGCAATAAAGATATGCTAACAAGCAAGTGAAAAACGTTATACCGTGATTGCCAAAAGTTCAACTCAATCTACAAACGTTCAAAACGTTTGGAAAAAGTGGGGAAGTAAGTTGGATATCATGAAACGGGCTAGGGAAACGTACCGTGAAGAGCATAGAGGAGCGTCTTTTCCTCACGAGGAGGCGTGAGAAGTTTTGCGCAAGCATAAAAAATGGGAAACTCCGGAACCGATTGATATAACCGGTGATGTCCCAAGCCAAAAAAAACGAGGCGTTATTTAGTTATGATGCTCAACCACGTCCGATGGGCAAAAAACGTGCTTCGAAGAAAGCCAAATCTGAGACCACGACGAGTACCGAGGGAGCGAGTACCGGGGGAACAAGCTCGGGGAGCCAACTCGGGGACGTTATTACATCCGAGTATCGTATCAAACGGGAAGCGGCCCAAAAGGCGTACAGGGCGGCTAAATAAAAAGATCAAATGATTATGAGGTTGTAAGCGATGAAATTTCTCGTACTGACACTTCCAAAATGATTAACAAAAACGTTGCGTATTGGATCGATATGGAAAAAGGCGAGAATCATCAAAAAACATAATTTGCAACCACAAGAGTAGATTTATTTGTATTTGTGTAATTTTATGTTGTATTTTTGTTTGTGTCTTGTTATTTTTATTTCGCATTCTTTTTAACTTTTTATTTTTTAAATCGTATTGTAACGTTTAAGTTTGAAAGTTATGTTTTAGTTTAAGTTTGAATGTTATGTTATTTATTAAATGAAGTATTGTTTTAGTTTAGGATTTGAATTTGTAAATTTTATTTTTTTTAAAGAAAAGTGGGGCCCAAAATGTTGAGTTATGATAAGGGGTGTTTTTGTTGAGTTAAGGTTAAAATGTTAAAGATGATGTGACGCTGACGTGACGCTGAAAAAGGTATAACTTGAGGTCATTGTACCCAATGCTCTTAGAGGATCTAGTATCACAACTAACCCTCGCCACGACACCGCCTCATCTCGCCACTTGTGTCTTCGTCGATTCTTCAAAGAGGATAAAGACAAAAAGAAAATTACTGTTTTATTTTATAGCAGTTGATTTTTTACAAATTCAACTTTTTTTTAAACAAAATCAAAACCCCCCAACGAACCCTCACCACGACACCACCTCATCTCACCACTTGTGTCTTCGTCGATTCTTCGAAGAGGATAAAGACAAAAAAAAGTTACCATTTTATTTAATAACGATTGATTTTTTAAAATTTAATTTTTAAAGTCAAACCCAACCCCCCTCCTTCTAATAATAACACCTATTTTGTTCGATCATACATATTATGTTGTTTGATGATTCGGGTGGTCTAGGATGGTGGAAATACATGTTAGCCATTAGAGAGATAAAGAGTAGAGAGGGTGTTCTTGAGAGAGAAAGTAAACAAAAGAGAAAAGGTTAGATTGAAAGAGAAGCACCGCCCCTTCCAAGGATGGAAGGGGTATTTATAGTTACAACCTAAACGTCCTCCTGTCGGACTATGGATCAGGCATACAGTGGGTAAAAACCCTTCCTTCCTCCACGGTGTTACTCTAAACTAACTAACTAAGCTAATAAACTACTAAATAACGTAAATAACGATATGTCTACGAGCTAACTTATGCTAGCTTATATTTGGGGTGACCGACTCTTCACTATGGAATTTCTAATTCCTAACAAAATCCCCGTAAGGGAGGTCACCCCATGATTTACATTATGAATCCTAGCATTCTATTTTGTCTTCAGTTCTATGCTCGTAGACTTCAATTCTTCAATTTCTGCATTCTTTGTGCTTTTAGCAGTGATTCTTCAAAGTCCGACTGTTTTGTACTTTTAGTGGACGTCTTTGAACTGATCCACATCTTGATGATCTTCGAGCTTTCTTTGAGATCATCAGCCACATCAAATCTCTGAATCACCTTTTGTTGTATTGCCTTCATGTGATGTTGTGACTTTTGGACCGACATGCTCACACTTTCTGGATCATGACATCTTTTCATCAGAGTAGCGGAAGCATCTTTGTTGTATGTCTTTGCTGGTCATGATTTTCTTCAATTAAGTGTGAATGTTGTGAGCATGCGGTTGTGAATTGACTTCTCAATACGATCAGCTGCAACCGTCCAATAGTTCCTGTAAACAACAGTTAGCAATAAAACACACGAAAGTGTCTTTGTTCAATTTCGTTGAATACAGTTGCAAGAACCACGGTTCCTCGTTGATCAGTATAAATACTGTCTGTGATCAGGTAGAATTCCGAAGAATCTCCTTGACAGGGTTTCGCAGCTTGATCTAGCCGTTCTCAAACCGGAGCGTCCCAAAGTAGACAACACGGAGTGAGTGAACCAGCGAATTGAGATTCACTGATTGATGAAAAATTGATTTGAAAACAATCGCGTATTGCTTGAAGAAAGAGTTTTGCAATATGACGAAGGTTTTATAAGAAATATCAATTTTTAATCAGAAATAATTTTTGTGTTTGAAAATGAATACACATTCGATGTGCTAGAGAAAAGAATATTTGCACATCAAACGGTTTTTCCAAAAGTTTTCGTCAATTCATTTCCTAAACCAAGGTTGATTCAAGAATGAATCTCCCCATCGTTTCTTTCCAGTTGTCACAAGCTTGATCTTTTAGAAAAGATCTCACATGTCACCCACCAAGAGCTTGTTTGATGTTGGCTCTAGAAGGATTTCCATCTTCATCGTGAATATTTAACATATCACTCGGATGTTCTGGCAATATCACAAGGATAATGCGTAGGACCCTTAATATATAATCTTACTTTACACATTGTGTGAAACAACAAGTCTTCATGAATTTTGTGTCCTAATGAGATTTTGTGGATGATCTCTTGGCTCTAGACTCAATTGTGCAATTTGGTTTCCTATGCCGGAGACTAGGGAGAGAGTCTCCTTCTTCGATATCAACAATCTCTAAGAGAAAGTCGATAGATTATGTAGGTTCCCCGTGAGAATGAAACAAGACCTTTTAAGAGGAACTTGAGTAGCTTGGGAAGTTTAGTGCAGTGCGTCACTAGATCCATGACGTCTTGTCTTCAATACCAGTGTTACCTTAGTAACCACCAGTAGCATATGTATTGAACCCGGTTTTTGCCTTAAGGTTGAATTATTGGAGGGATATTTCTTTTCACCCTTTTCATATTCATTTCTTTTTCATTCTTCAACCCCTTCAGTGCTTACCGAGAATTCATTACTAGAACTTTGTTGGGTTTGTTCCAATACTAGCTCTGTCTCAATCGGCACTCTTCCCATTTTCTCATTTTTCTCCTTTTTTTTTCATCATACCTAAGGACTTCTACACTATCTAGTGCATTGTCCCTGGGTAGATCCCTCAAGTTCTGTTAGGATTTAGAAAATCCATTAGTTAAAGTGTCGGCCACCTCAAGTATATGTATTCATTAGAAAGCTGGTAGTCTTAGTCAAGTTATGTTAATAAGTAGTTAGTTATGTAACACCGTGGAGGACGGACGGGTCTTTACCCACTGTATGCCTGATCCACATCCCATAGGTGGCGTGTCTAGTAAGAAACTATAAATACCCTCTACCTCCCAAGGTAGAGGGTTGGAGCTTCAATACCATTTTTCTTTGTTTCATCAAGTTCCCACTTCTCTCTACTTTCTCTCTCTAAAACTTCACCCATACGCCTACTTGTGTTATGATATGATGTGTTTGTGAAATCCAATATGTTACAAATGGTATCAGAGCCATGGTTTGATCATTTATCTTACATGTTCTTGGATTTCTAGTGGTTTTTATATGGTTTTTTGGGTTTGAAAGAGTTTAGAGTTATTGGCATCATTTGGATCATCTCTAGTGTTAAAGTTTAGATTTTGATTGTACTTTTGTGTTTAGAATCATTATAAGTGTTTAGGTTTTGATTTGGAAGGCTTGAATCACTGTGGTTGGATTGTTTTTGGATTGAAAAGTGGTGTTTTTGTTTGTTTTCAAGTGAGCGATTTGAGTCTCGTTAACAGTTTCTGACGAGCGATTTGTCTTTAGCTGGAAGCGATTTGTGTCTAACTAAAATCGCTAATTGAAGCGATTTGTCTATTTAGTGGACGTACTTGTGCGAATTGTGCGGTGATGCGATTTGTTAGCTTAAGCGACTTGTTTATTAAAGCGAGTTGTTAGTTTAAGCGATTTGTCTTGGTTAAGCGACTTGTCATTTAAGCGGTTTGTTGGTTTAAGCGATTTGTATGTTTAAGCAACTTGTTTATTGAAGCGAGTTGACTGTTTAAGCGATTTGTCTTATTAAGCGACTTGTCCTTTTAAGCGATTTGTTGGTTTGAGCGATTTGTTTGTTTTGAGCAATTTGTTGGCTGAAGCGATTTGTCATTCTGAGCGATTTGGTACAAGTGAGCGATTTGTCCCTTGAGACTTATTGTTTCTTATTGTTACGATTTACGGTTTTCTCTTGATTCAGTAAAATCCCGTGAAAGATTCTATTTCCCGGTTTAATCAAAGAGTTATAAAATCCCGTAGAATCTGTAATCATGTCTACCAACGTGCCTACAATCATCTCTTATGTAGCTGAGGTCATTCAAGCTGCAGGATCAGATACTCGTCCACCCATGCTAGACAGAACTGATTATGACTCATAAGCTCAATGAATCAGATTGTACTGCTTTGGGTAAGGAAAATGGGGTTAACATTCTCAAATCAATTGATGAAGGACCGTACCAAGTTGAGACTACCAGAGACATACTTGAAACTGCTGCTGATGGCTCAGTGACATTAGGATTGGATAGACCAAAGACATATGATAAATTTACTGATAAGGAGAAAAAGAGATATGATGCTGATATTAGGGCCTCAAACATTGTACTTCAGGGTCTACCAAAGGACATCTACAAGTTAATCAATCACAACACTGAAGCCAAAGCAGTTTGGGACAATGTCAAGATGCTTCTCTCTGGTTCAAAATTAACTAAAGAAGACAGAGAGTCTCAAATGTATGATGATTTTGAGAACTTTAAGATGAACCCAGGGGAAAATGTCACTGAATACTACTTGAGGTTCCACAAGCTCGTGAATGACATGAGGAATATCAAAATGACTATGCCAAATATTCAGCTCAATTCAAAGTTTGTGAACAACATGAATCCCGAATGGCACAAGTTTGTCACTTCAGTCAAGCTAACCAAAGGTTTGAGGCCACTAACTATGAGCAATTGTATACATACTTGCTTCAGAATGAGAAACATGCTATGTTTGAACAAATGATCCTGGAAAAGTTCAAAACTAATTATGGTGATGCAAGTTCGTCAAATGATTCAACTGCATTCTACACAAATGTAGGAATAACCACCAAAGCATCTCAAGTGATACCAACTGGTAATGGTAGTCACAAACTCATTCCAGATCCAGGGTATAAGCCTCCAGATTCAGAAACATTCATGGAAAATCTCGTTAATCAACTATCTCTTATGGTTAGGCAAAATCTAAATCTCACTCCACACACCAACAATAACCTCAGAACAACATCCAATCCCCACAATCAAGCTACTGTTAGAGATGGAAATGTAGTGGTGCAGAGTGTGCAAGGAAGACAGAATGCATACCTTCCACATAATGAGCAAGGGAATGTCGGAGCTGGATATGGGAATGTTGGAGCTGGATACGGGAATGCTGGTGCTGGATATGGGAATGCTGGCGGTGGTGGTGGATATATGGGTAATCAGAATCATGGAAGGAACATGGCTCAAGGTCAAGTAACGCCCATTAAGTGTTACAACTGTGGTGGAGAAGGACACATCGCAAGGAATTGCACTCTTCCAAAACGTCCACAAAATGCAGAGTACTTCAGGGACAAGATGCTACTAGTCCAAGCTCAAGACAGTGGAGCAATGTTGAATGAGGAAGAATTGCTATTTCTTGCTGAGGGAAATGCCAGAACTTATGATGTTGATGTGGATGAACAACCAGTGCAGGGTATGGGTCAGAACAATCCCAACGCATTTCAAGTTGCAGACTGTGATGCATTTGATTCAGATGTTGATGATGAACCAATTGCCCAGACCATCTTCATGGCTAGTATCTCACCAATGGTCACTCCAAGGGCTTCTTCACCAAAACAGGCCAATCCCTCCAGGGAATCTATCATCTCAGAGATATTAAAACTATATGATGAGGTTGATGTGCAAAAGATGCATGAAAAAGTACAATCAACTGAAATTATTGAACCAGATATTGAAAATATGGGTAATAGCAATGTTGTCACATATGATCAATATGTGAAGCAAGATGGAAGTGAATATGTACCAAGTAATGCATCTTCTGCAGTCAATGATGACTATGTTTTTTATGAATACACTGCATGTGCCCCTGATGATTCCATAACCTCTGAACTTAATGCCTATAAGGAACAAGTTGCCATTTATGAACAACGTGCTAAGTTTGAATTGACCACCCGTGAGCAGGAGATGGATAGCCAAATACGTACAGTCATTAGAAAAAGTAACTCTAGGGAAGAAATGTTAAAACAAGAGTTAAACTCCTTACAAGAAAAGCTTACTAAAACTATTAAGCAAAAGCAAGAACTTCAAGAAAATGTAAAAGTGCTTAAACAGGAATTTAATGCTAAGGAATCAAAACTTTTTGAATGACTTTTCCAACCTAAAAACCTTGAAAAACAAACTTGAAAATAAACTGTACATACAAGGGAACACCATTCAGACTGCTCACATGATCACTAAGCATAGAGTCTTAAGCGATAAACATAGCATCCCCCTTATAGAGGTATCCAATCCCGAGTATGGAAAAATTGCTAGAGCAGCTCAAAAGGTAATCTATGATGGAAATGAGATTCTTAAGCCCAGATAGAAACCCACTTGTGCTGAGTGCACTAAGGAAGATAGAAAATTAGAAGAAGTCTCTAGAAAAAAATTGGATGATAAACTTAAGAATCCCTTGTGCATAAAAGAAAATATCACCTTTAAAACACCAAATTATTCTAAGGAAAACTGGATTGCCTTTAATAAGTTTAGACCTCAAACTCAATTAACCCCATAACAAGTTTTTTGGAAAAAAGATATGGATAAGCAAAAAGCTAATGAACTTGTTAAAATAAAAACTCCCCTTAGGAAAGTGCCTCCAGCTACTCTGTATCCTCCGAATACACCAATGCATTTAGTGCCTAGAACTCTTCCCACTAAGAGCAAGACCTTAATCAGCCTGCATGTTGTTTACCAACTATTCGTTGATTTTGAGAAGACATGTAAGAAGAGAATCACACCTACAGGGATAACTGAAGGGGAAAGGGGTTTTGAGCAAACTAAAGAATGCTATTTAACTGAGGTCATGCCTTTCTTTAAACAATTAAAAAATCAATTTAAGAGTCTTCAAAAAGGGATAGATTCAGAAATTAAAGAAATGGAAAAGGAATTTGATGAAATGAAAATTGAGGTCAATGATTATGAACGTGAACTCAAATGTAATGAAATTGAAAGGAAGAATCTGCATATCTTAAATGAGAACTTGATTTCTAGTTGTGTAGCTTAAGATGTGTTTTATACTGTTACAAAGTATTCTATTACTGCTTCTCAATTTCATGAATTATCTGTTGCTTTGAAAATTTCCTGTTAGGAATTAGAAAATTCCATGTTAAAGTGTCGGTCACCCCAATTATGATCTAGCATATGTTAGCTCGTAGACGTGTAGTTATTTACGTTATTTAGTAGTTTATTAGTTAGTTTGTAGCGTAGAATAGTTTAGTGTAACACCGTGGAGGAAGGACGGGTCTTTACCCACTGTATGCCTGATCCACAGTCCGATAGGAGGACGTATGCTTTATAACTATAAATACCCCTTCCATCATTGGAAGGGGTGTGGGTTGGAATCTAATCTTTCATTTTTATTGAACCAACTCTCTACCAAGAACACCACCTCTCTACTTTCTCTCTCTAACTATGGCAAACATGTATTTCCATCATCCAAGACCACCCGAATCATCATAACACAATAATATTACGATCCTAAAAATGGTATCAGAGCCAAGGTTCTTGTGTTTTGATGATTTATTGCGGTTTGAATCGTGTTTGTGGCTGTTTTTTTGTACTATTCTTCTTGGTCGGAAAATGTTTTTTCAAGTATTATGGTACAACAGTTTGTTAACATGTATTGTATCCTTTTTTGTTTGGTCAAATATTAAAAGTTCTGGTCTTTACATGTTTACAATATCCTGTCTATGTGCCATCCGTATGTACAAACTGATATTTGTATTTGTGATAGTTGTCTTTGGTAAAATATATGGTCATATGGTCAGGTTTTAAGGTCATATCAGTGGTCAAAATTAAATGGGTTTTTCTGGTCAGTTGCAAGAGGTCAAAACAGATGCAGTCTTCAGTTTTTCTGGGTTACTCTTCATAGCGACTTGGTCAAGTTCTTCTTAGCGACTTGTCAAAAACGTCCAGATTCATTGTACATGTTTCCTTAGCGATTTGTCATTGTAATATGTGTTGACCTGGTCAAAGGCGAGTTATATCTGATAATGAAGCGAGTTGTGGTTTGCCTTTTGTTCTTTTTGACTTTTGAGTCAAAAAATATATATAGCGACTTGTGGAAGCGAGTTGTGGTTTTCATTTGATTATTGAGTCAAATGGTGTAGCGACTTGTGACTAAAAAGGTTAGCGACTTGGCTCTTAAATCAACACATAGCGACTTGACACAATAAAAATGTGTTAGCGACTTGTGAAGATTATAAAAAGGTAGCGACTTGTCTTGACTTAGCAACTTAACAGAAAGACGAAGAAGAATGACAACCTTACTGCACTTTGTTGACCACATGAGACCAAAAGAACTCAAGACTTTGACTACAACATCAATCATAACATTACAATATCACTGGTCATAAACTTGCAAGAACTTTAAGTACTCAAGAAGAATCTGCTACAACTTTACAACATCAATCAACATATGAATCTCACTACATCAGCCACAACTAATCCACTCTAATCATACATCCCAACTCACAAGACTCGAATGATAAATAATTATCAAGATCTCAGCTCATACTTCTCGTGTTACCAAAAGGTGTATCATGACTCGAAACTCAGTTCTCACAAGAATAAATGCATCATTGATCTAAAACCTTTTGCTAATATTCGAACATGAAGGTAAAGACTATAACAATCATGTTATATCTCTCCTTTGTTTCGTTGTAAACTGAAAATGGAGACATGAACATAAAGATTAAACCTACGTTTTCTTTTTATGAGTTTGTGGCTGTCTCTAATCCCTCGCCATCCCTGTGGCTATGATGATGGACCTTCCATCCATCCCTGTGGCGAGGTCAACGTGTAATGAAGGTTCTCGTATGGCCTCTTGAAACGCTTAGGCTGATCACAATTGATGTCTTTGGATTGAATATTTAAACATCCTTGTCGAATGATTAATTATGAGAAGGATTTGGGACTGATATCATTGATGGGGGCGGATTATTTTGATGTGTTATTCTTAGGGTTTGTATAAATGTGAGAGGCGATGTTTGAGATTCATTAGGGATTATTAGGGTAAACTTGTGATATGGGTGTATTATATACCTGAATTTTTAGGGTATTGAGTTTATGGACAGGAATTGGAATTTTGTGTACATGGATCGGGCCTTAATAGGTAGTAACGATTTTTGACATGGACCGCATACTGGACAGGCTGTGATGTCTGTTGGATTTCTATTATTGAACTGGTCTAAATGTGAGGGGAGTACTAATTTGATCGGATATTGGATCACATGTTGGGCATCATTCAAGAACTTGTTACAATACTATATCACGATTTCTTGTGTATCCAGATCGACTATTTTTTTGTTGTTCATTATGATATTTGTTTTTGAGCTCATAAACCGGGTGATATTGGACTTTGAACCGGGATGAAATATTCATGAATTGGATGTACGGTTTTAAATTGAGCTGGAATATGAGCATGAATGGACTAATGTGGTTTACGATAATCATGGATTTGTGCTGTTTATGAGTACATAAGTCGAATGATGATTTGATTTAGGATGAAATGGTTAAGTGGATCTGGTGAAACTCGTGTATCAATGGGCCGTGTTTACTGACTGGTTAATTTGAGTCATTGGGATTGATGAAACTATTTGATGATGAGATATACTGAATTATGAGATCTGATAATGAGATTTCATGACAATGAGTTTGTGATGATGTGATTTGGTATGATGCTGAGATTCGTTATGTTTTAAGGATTGGTACTTTGGTTTATACATCTTCATGAAGAATGGTATGTCACGGTTTGAATTGATGATTGGACAATGTTGACTATGGGGTTGTTTGGACGGTATGTCTTATTTGGATTTGCAGTGAGGTTTTCCGGACGCGTTTACTTATTTCGTCTTCTTTCTTTCTACCCTTCTGCGAAGATGACTTGTTTGGGCATTTATGGAGTGTGATAATGACTTGGCTATTTAGTTACGGTTGTGATTCTTTCTCGCTTGACCCACAACGTAACTATCACTTCGGTGTCTCACGCAGTTGAGGATACGTCAAGAGGTTTTGTACTTTGGGTACACCGTTTCTTCTTCACAAGGATCAGTACAAGCTTAAGTAACAAATCTGGGGAAGTTCACTTCATGATCAAGTTTGACATATCGGGTTTACTTCACCATGTGGTCACAGCAACAGCCGTCAGAATGCGTGAATGATGTGTTTACTAAAGTATTTATTGGATGGTTGATGTTATTGTTGATGTTGGATAATGAACCGTTGACGAACCGCTGCATGTTCCCCTAAAACAGATATTCACCGAAACCAAAGTTGTCATAACACATTCAAGCTGACATTGTTTATGGTTTTGTCTTGATTTTGTAAAATCCCACGAAAGAATCTATTTCTCGGTTTAAATCATAGACTTGTAAAATCCCGTGACAATGGAAACATTCTGGTAATAGTAAAGTGCATTTCCGGATCTATCTTACGGTTTATTCTTGGTTTTGTAAAATCTCGCGAAAGAAACTATTTCTTGGTTTAAACTATAGAATTGTAAAGTCCCGTGATGATGGAACCATCCTGGAGAAAGGGAAAGTGCAATTCTGGACCTTATCAGATGCTGGTTCTACGGTTTCTACTTCGAAGAAGGGATAAAAATGGTGTACTTCATGAATTGGATGTGTGTTTGGATTGTCGTCATGGCACTATGGTTATTACTTAGTTTTACGGGGTTATGCGCTTTTAACCATGGTCGGGGAGAAAACCATTATCATAGTTCTCTTAAAACGTAAAGGAGGCTAGATTTGATCTTTTAACCAGAAGATGTGACAACGTCGTTAATTCAGTATTATCTATTTGAGGTTGAAGTGAAATGTCACGGGCGAGTGTACTTAGTATCTGAAGGTATCGGGGATGGTTGGATAAAGATTCTTCAAGATCCTTGTTCGAGCTTATTATCAAAAACGAAGACTTGGAAATCTAGTTATTGTTGGGTGTCTTTTACCTTTTCTTTTACCACTTGGGGGAATTGGGCTCTGATGAGTGTGTAAATACTCATCATTTTTGGGTCAATCTGAACTGCAAAACGTTTAAAAATGCTCAGAAATGCATCAAAATACTGAAAATATTCCAAAATTGCATTTTATATGTTTCAGATGCAAAATGTTCAAAATCAGATGAAAAATGAGCTAAGTTTGCATAATTGGCAGTTTCAGTCCCCCAAGTTTCAAAAGTTGTCAGAAATAGTCCCTGAGCACTTAATTTCAAAAGAAAAATCACCAAAGGTCCTTTTAAAATCATAACTTGTCAAAATTAGTCCTTTGGTGAAAAATATCAAAAGTTTTGAGAAATTACAAGATTGGTCCTCCAAGTTTAAAAATTGGCAAAAATGGTCCTTGGAAAATTTGAAAACGTCAAGTTTGGTCCTTGTATTATTAAAACTTGTCACTTATGGTCCCTTGGAACAACTTTGCAATTTGGCAGCTTTGGTCCCTCAAAATTCAGAAAATACAAATTGGTCCCTATGTTATTAAATCCTTTAAACCCATTTGGACCTTGTCATAAACCCTTTGGACCCCTGCCACTTAACCCCTTTTGGACCTTTGACCCCCCCTGCTTATTAATACCCCAAGTCAAACCAGTCAACCCCCCTTTTTGCCCGCCAATAAGTCTTCTTCCCAACTGCTTCTTCTGCAAAACCCAGACAACCATCCCCCCAGCTCACCTTTCCCCTCCTTATCACTCCACCTCCTAACAATCCAAAAGGAATTAAATGCATTCTTCCCCCCTTTCACTCAACACCAACTGGCATAAAACCCATTTTCCCGCCAAAATCCATCAATGGCTAAAAATGGCTCTAATGATCCAATGGCTTAAAAGAAAAGTGGGAAATGATCTGAAGACACGTGGAAAGCTTTTCTTGAATAAATATAAGGATGAGAAGCAGAGAAGAAGAACCAAGTAGTGTAATTTATTTTACTTATGTCGTTTAAGTTTTTTTTAAGTTTTAAAGTGTATGTTTAAGCTTTCAAAGACTGGGTAATTGTATTTCAGTGTTATAGAAACTTGTTTCAATTTTCAATTTCAGTTAAGGTTCACGAATTTAGTATATGCTATTTTTATGTCCAAATTCTCATAATTTGCAAAAAGTTATTAATAGTTGTTGTTATTGTATCTTAATCTCATATAAGCTTTTGACAAAGCTATTAAGCTCTTAGAATACTCAAGGAACCAGTTTTACTCAACAATTCCAAAATTACCAAAAATTCCAAAAAAATAAGCTAAAAATAAAAATTCCATGGAGAAGATGCAGAAATGACAAAGGAGCTGAAGCATGGTGGTAACTTGGATTGCTTTTGGGTATAGAGCTTTGTGGAAAGCCATAGGATGTGTTATCAGTTATCACCCCTGTGCATGGACTCATTTTGTAAGAAATTTCTCAAAAATTTGCATTTTTAGTTTATGTGTTTTAAGCTTGTTAATTCTAGTTCAAATCTGTCTTAATATAGTTAATGTAAGTTAATTAGTAGCTTGCTTGGTTTAAAAACTTGTTTAAGTGTTTAAAGATTCAAAACTGCCTTCATTAAGGGGTGTTTGGATTTGGTGTTAAAATTGTGCTAGAGACCAATTGTGTTGATATTTATTGTTGTTATAAGTCACAATAGGATATACTAGTTCAGTCAAGTCATAAAAATTAGTCCTCATTAGTTAAAAAGTCAAAATCACCTAAATTCTGTCTTAAACTAATAACTGTTAGGATTTTTAATTGTATAATCATGCATTCTAGTGTATAAGTTGTTTATCCAGCCTAATTCAGTCTTATAGTAGCTTAATACACTCAATTAGATCATCTAGGATCATTAGAAGTTCATAAAAGTCAACATAGTTCATTTTATAAAAAGTCAAAATTTCCTAGAAGCAGTTTTTGAATAAACTTTACAATTTCACTGTGATCTTATCATTAGGATTTAGGACTTAAGCCTTTGGGATATTAAAGTTTAACTGCTTAACTAAATTAGAAAAATACTAGTTCAATCTTAATCAGCTTATTAAGTGCTTTTTACTTAGCTTCTTTTGACCCCTTTTTCTGAGAAACTGCCCTGTGCAACAGTTAAGACTTATGCTTATTTTGGCTTATTTAGTGCCTATTTCTAAGTCATTGAGCTTGTTCAGTTGTCATTTTAGCATATTATAGCTTCTTCTTTCAGTTGGGTCTCATTTCTAGCTTATAGCTTATTACAAGTGCTTATTCATAAGCACTTTTCACTGCAGCTTCATAATCCTTCACATAAGCCCATGTTTTTATATTTTTCATAGATTTAGAATATTATTTTAGACTTATCTGGAAGTTTTCATATTTTTCACTGTTCATTTGCTATTTTTCTGCATTTTATGTCATTTTCTAGCATTTTTTAATTAGCATTTAATCCAAATAAATCAGAAAATGTTTAAAAAAATATGTTTTCAATTTTCCTAGATTAAGATAAATATAAAAAGCCAAAAAAATATTTTTCCATAATTTTCTTAGTTTAAATAGTATTTTCTAGCATTTTAATTAGTTTTAAATAGTTTTAAATTAGTAATAAATATATAAAAAGTCTAAAAAATATATTTTCAGTTTTAAAATAAGTTTTATCATATTTTAGATTTTTCTGAATCATAATTTTATTTTTCTAGCCTTATTTCATATTTTATTTTATTTTAAAGTATTATTAAATAGTTTAAAATAGTTTTTAATTAATAATAATTAAATAAATAGTTGTAAAAATAATTTTCTTTTTCTAATAATTTTCTTTTATTTTTAGGATTCCAAAAATGTCATTTTCATATTTTTAGGTCTTTTATTTTCTTAGATCTCATTTTTAATTTTGTACGTTTACGTAGTTTTTAAACGTACGTTTTACGTTTGTCTTATCTGATTGTTGTGCTTTCCAATTCTGTTTCCAATTCCATTCCAATCAATCAGTAGTGTAATTTCCAATCTAAATCCTTTACTGATCACTATCCTTAGTGATCATTCTATCATCTGATCAAGTGTTTACACACCATTGAGTCTCCGTGGGACTTAACGACCCGGGAATTCATTATATTCTCTGATCTTCATTGCATTCGTTTCCGGACTGTTTTAAGTTTGTTACGGTCGGCCATTCACAAGTGGCCGGTTTGAGTGATAAAACTTGACGGTTTGGAGCGAATCAGGCTCTTACCATCACAAAATAACTATCACTTTAAGGAGTTACGTTGTAGTAGTCAGTGTCACATTCAATTATGGATTTTCAAGAGGTGATGTATGTTTTATACTTGATGGTTGGTTGGATGGAGAGTATAGAGTACTTAGAGATTCAATGGAGGATGAAGTCTCGGCACCGCTCTTTGTTACATATGTGTAAGTTTAAGTCACATGTTCGGATTGTTCTACTTCAGGGTCAAATTCATCATATTGGGTTTTTCTCCATCAGCTGTCACAACAAAGAGCCTACTGAATGATAATGGTGATGATTACATGTTTTGCCAAGAGAGCTGAAAAGAGAGAGATTATGACGTATGAACACAACAGTTCATGCCTCGTACTCTAAAGAAAAGAAAAGTGTACGTTTCAGTGCGCTTTATCTTCAAAAGAAGAGAAATATTCTTATGACGTTTGAACACAACAGTTCAAGCCTCGTTCTCTAAAGAAAAGAAAAGTGTACGTTTCAGTGCGCTTTATCTTCCAAAGAAGAGAAATCTTCTTATGACATTTGAACACAACAGTTCAAGCCTCGTTCTCTAAAGAAAAGAAAAGTGTAGGTTTCAGTGCGCTTTATCTTCCAAAGAAGAGAAATCTTCTTATGACGTTTGAACACAACAGTTCAAGCCTCGTACTCTAATGAAAAGAAAAGTGTACGCTTCAGTGCGCTTTATCTTCCAAAAAAGAGAAATCTTCTCATTTATGACCATTCTCATCAACATGCTTCATGCTTTTTCCAAGCGCTTTTAATTATCAAGTGAACCGGGCTACCATTGATTGTTTTCTCATTCCACTTGCTCAGTTATAATGAAGATGGTGACATCACGTGCTAATTTTGCGGGGGAGAAGTGTGAGTAGAATACATTTAGATGATTTCACTTATCTAATCAAGAATGGCATCTCCGTATGCAATTCTTGAGGGGGAGAAGAAGTGTGAAACTACTGCATGTTGATTGATATTAGAGAATAAATGGTCAAACGGATCCAAACTCATGTAAGAACCGAGCTTCTTCTTATCGGGTCATCTTCACATGGAGTTTTTCTTCTATGAGCCGTTGGTTGACATCTTCACACGGGCTGATTTGATTAATGACAAAGTGCTTCCAGTTGCGGGGCTGATTTCCTTAATGAACATCTTTCTGTTCTTGTTTGATTGGGAGGGATTTGAGTAAAGGGGATTTGCTATTTGTAAGTTAACGGGAATGCATTTGGTGAGATGAAGATGTTAACTATCTATTCCCCAACTGAACAATCTTGAAGAAGGTCGAGTCTACAGTATGTTCTACATTTTATGCTGCATGTTAGAAGACTAAAGACGAATTGCATTTAACGATCTAAAGACTTCTTCTTATTCCAGGCATTCATCATAAAGATTGTTAGTTTAGGGGAGAGCACTAATTGGGGGAGAGTGAAATGTTAGATTTAATCCCCAATTAGACTTGCTCATATTCTTCAGCAAGTTGATTCTAACAAAGATTAAAAGTGGTCTTCTCAAAAAGATTTCAAGTATTTGGGCTGATAAGATGTTGCTGATTCTGAAGTGTCAAAACCAGCAAGGGGGAAGGAGACACACATCTAAACACAAAGCGAGTAAACTTGATGAACTTAATTCTTCTAAGTGATTGAAGATATCCCGGGAAGACAAATGTCATGACCGCAGAGAAACTCAAGGTTTTACTCATCAAGGCTTTTAGTGTTATTATTCCAACGATGTGGGGGAAGTGATGTAAGAGAAAGTTTCTGAAGATAAAAAGAGGTACACAAGTGTGTGATGATTTCGATGTTATCGCAATCATCAGGGGAGAGAGAATTGTGTACATTGGGGGCGCTCAGCTGTCTCACTCGAGAGCTTAATCAGTGATTCAGAGATATAATCACTTATTCCGGAGTTGACATCCGCATAGATTGTCCTCCGCAGAGATAATCAGTGATTCGGCCTGCTTCTTCAATGTTATCGGTTATTCTCTCTTTGGGCATTCGGGTACTTCGGGTTCGTGAGCTTCATACACTTTCTTCAGGGGAGAGAAAAGTATACATCGGGGTTATTCTTTGGCTATCGGACTTAATCTGCTACTTCGATGGTATAAGTTTCTCTGTCTTCGGGTATATGTGTATTCGGGTTCGTGAGCTCTAGTCTAAGAGACTGACAGTATCAATTCATCTACTTGGGGGAAGTGTTCTCTTGACACCTTTTGGAATGGACTGCTTCAGACTTCAGTGGAAAAGGAATTTGAGAAGAGTTATTTAAGCGTGGGATGATACGTTGCTGTTCTTCTTGTGGATGATATAACCTCGAACGAAGAATCACAGTGATTATTCTTAAAAGGAGCAGCAAGATCGATGATAATGGTGTGCTTCTTTGTGCACCTGGCTAATGGAAGCTTGAAAGAAAGCTTTGAATCTGTTCAGTTAAAGGATTTTCGGTTTGGGGGGTAGCTGCCAAAGTCTCACATTCTTAAAGGCTCTATTTCTTCTTTTCAAGAGCCTCGGAAGCTTTGGTGGTGGACGTTTAAGAGACGATGATTTCTATCTTCTACAACGGGGCTGCTCGATATCCTTATCTCGGTACTCGTATCATCATCTTCTTAAATTATATCATCTACTCTATCTTTGTAAATATTTATTAAAAAGCAAAATACAAAAATATAAAACCAGCAAAACAAAATAGAAAAATATAAAACCAACAAAAACCCTTAAAAATCAGAAAATTTGAAAAAGACCAAAAATATGTTTTTCTCAAGACATGTCTTCTGGTATCGATAACATCTACGGTATTAGAAATGTCATTCAATAATGGCACGGGACCATAGATGAAGTTCAAACAGGAGGTGTAAATATTTCTTTCTAAAACATGTCTCTTAAAAATATAGCTTGCAGTTACTTCAGACTGTAACCCAAGTTTAAACTATGGCTTGCTATTATTTCTGATAGCAACCCGCTCTTCAAGAAAGGAAAGTGCTGCGCTAAACCAAATTTCAAATTATTTCGTGCACTTATCCTAAAAACAAATTGAGGAAGTATGTCGAAGGACTGCTATTCCTACTCAAATATTTTTCCTTCTAAAATTCTTCAGAAAAATATTTGTTTTAACAAATTGGTGGAAAATGAGTTGCTATTAAATCAATCAGTTTCAGAGTTTTCGTAAAAATTGAAAACTCAATCAATGACTTCAGCGCTTTTAATCTTTTCATAAAATAAGTCATTGATTGAGGGGGAGAATGTTTTCAAATCTATATCATCTAACGGGCTTTCTTAATTATCCTACGTGCTTAATTAAAAATGATATTTGCCTATGTCGAAGGACTAGGAATTTAGGATATGATTGTTAGGATTAGATGATTATAGTTTGATGAAACACATTATTCCCATGCCTTATATGAACTGATTGATATGTTGGATTGACTTTTATTAGTCGATTGCTGTTTGGGTGATGTCGACCACCATATATATGTATGTGTGTTCACTAACGTATGCAGGTATATTGGTATATAAGAATGTTCCCGATCCGGATCCCACAAATGAAGATGATTGGATGCCGAAAGGAAAGGGTAACTA
Source organism: Chrysanthemum seticuspe (assembly GCA_019973895.1). Lineage (NCBI taxonomy): Eukaryota > Viridiplantae > Streptophyta > Magnoliopsida > Asterales > Asteraceae > Chrysanthemum > Chrysanthemum seticuspe. Next base: position 159,434,610 of record BPTQ01000006.1, read on the forward strand.
TATCTTGGGTTGACAAATGAAGAAACGGAGCTTAATTTGACTTCTATGGAAAGTTGGCATGAAAAAATGCAACGTAAGAGGTCTCACTGCATCATCAGATGGTTTTCTTCATCATCAAATGAAGAAACGGAGCTAAATTGGACCTCTATGAATAGTTGGCATGAAAAATGCAACGAAAGAAGTCTCACTGCATCAGCAGATGGTTTTCTTCTAAACCTTACAGCAACAACAACTAAAGCGGCTCAACCACCTAACATATCTTTGTGCAGGATTAATAGTGGATGATACCATTTTTCTAAAACTTTTAATAAAATTGTTTTGAAAATGGAAAAATATTGTTTTGAAAATAAATTGGACTAAATTTTGAAAATCACCGGACTTCTTTTTATCAAAACCTATGTCACTCAATTATCGACTTCGGTCATCGATTGAGGGGGAGAGTGATTTAAAATATAATATTTTCAAACAATATATCATCAAAACAAGTCCGGTTTGTACAAAATAAGTGGTGATCTAAAGATTTAATGTTATGTCATGGTATGATTTTCTTTAAAAGTCAAAGATCTTACAAAATGAATTTTTTCTGTTCTTGTTTGATTGTGAAATTGTTTTATTTTACTTAAAGATCTCTTAAAACTTTCATACCTGACACTAACAATCTTTAATGTCTTAAAATGGTCCTTATCAGTCATTTTTTAAAATCAAATCTTGCCACGTCTTTCCCCAAAATTTTCTAAATGATTTAAATCTTTTTGGATCACAAATCTCAAATGGTTTGAAATTTTTGATCGCGAGAGAGATCATGATTTAAATCTCAAATCTGTTTTAATAGAATTGGTTTTAGTCCTTCAAAGGCACTCCTGCTTCCATGTGCCAAACGATTTCAATATATGATGAACATGATTGAGGAGGAGCATTTATCCAAAAACAAGATGAGTATTTAAAACAAGGCCACATTTTCTCCCATGTTTTCTAAACCTAATTAAATCACTTGAGATCTAAAATCTCAAAGGGTTTGATATTTTTGATCGGGGGAGAATTTGTGATTTAATAATGAAATTTGATAAAAGGTGATCGTTTTGATTCAATTGTGCAGGCTGCTCTCTCATATGTGCTAAACGCTTTCGAATATCGAAGCATATATTGAGGGGGAGCATTTTAATGGTTTCTTAATGGCTTTTGTGATCGTGGTTGTGCTTCAAAAGAACTCTTTCCTCTATGTGATAAAAAATGATTTCAAAAATCCTAGGCACATATTGAGGGGGAGAATTTACCAAAGAAAATCAAATGGCTTTTTCTATGAAAATTGTGATCAAAGAAAATATTTCAAAGTCCTCTTGCCTCCATGTGCTAAACAATTTCTAAATCATATGCACATGTTGAGGGGGAGGTTTTCTAAATGATCAAAACTATTAAGGTACAAAATGCTTTGATCTCGTATCAAAAGTACCTTGATTGATTTTCCAAATGATTTTTCTATTGGTTTCAAGAAAGAATGAACTATACCAAAAGACCGACCATTTTACTTTATGCATGGAGTTATAAGGATGGTTAGGTTAGGTATTTTTTCCCACGATCCGCCAGAACCGGAGGGATTTAACCAGGGACAATCCACTAGATAGTGTAGAGTCCTTAGGTATATTGAAAAAAGGAGAAACATGAGAATATGGGAAGAGTGCCGACTGAGACAGAGCTAGTACTGGAACAAACCCAATAAGGTTCTAGTTATGAAGTCTCGGTAAGCACTGAAGAGGTTGAAGAATGAAAAAGAGTTGAATGTGAAAAGGGTGAAAAGAAATAGCCCTCCAATAATTCAACCTTAGGGCAGAAACCGGGTTCAATACATATGCTACTGGTGTTTACTAAGGTAACACCGGTATTGAAGAGAAGACGTCATGGACCCAGTGACGCACTGCACTACAACTTCCCAAACTACTCAAGTTCCTCTTAAAAGGGCTTGTTTCATTCTCACGGGGAACCTACATAATCTATCGACTTTCTCTTAGAGATTGTTGATATTGAAGAAGGAGACCCTCTCCCTAGTCTCCGGCATAGGAACCAAAAATGCACAATTGAGTCTAGAGCCAAGAGATCATCCACAATATCTCATTAGGACACAAAATTAATGAAGACTTGCTGTTTCACACAATGTGGAAAGTAAGTATATATTGAGAGTCCTACGCATTATCCTTGTGATATTGCCAGAACATCCGAGTGATATGTAAAAGTATTCACGATGAAAATGGAAATCCTTCTAGAGCCAACATCAAACAAGCTCTTGGTGGGTGACATGTGAGATCTTTTCTAAAGATCAAGCTTGTGACAACTGGATAGAAACAATGGGGCGATTCACTCTTGAATCAACCTTGGTCCAGGAATAGAATTGACGAATACTTTTGGAAAAACCGTTCGATGTGCAAATCTTCTTTTCTCTAGCACATCAAATGTGTATTCATGTTTTCAAACTCAAAAAGTATCTCTGATTGAAAAAATACTTTTGGAAAAACCGTTCGATGTGCAAATATCTTCTTTTCTCTAGCACATCGAATGTGTATTCTTTTCAAATACAAAAGGTATTTTTGATTGAAAATTGATCTTTCTCATAAAACCTTCGTCGTATTGCAAAACTCTTTCTTCAAGCAATACGCGATTGTTTTCAAGTCAATTTTTCATCAATCAGTGAATCTCAATTCGTTGGTTCACTCACTCCGTGTTGTCTTCTTTGAGACATTCCGGTTTGAGAACAGCTAGAACAATTGCGAAACCCTGTCAAGGAGATTCTTCGGAATTATACCTGATCACAGGCAGTACTTATACTGATCAACGGGGAACCGTGGGCCGTGTACCTCAATTCAACAAAAGTGATCAAAGACACTTTCGTGTGTTTTATTGCTAACTGTTGTTTGCAGGTACATTTGGACGGTTGCAGCTGATCAGAATTGAGAAGTCAATCCAAAGCCGCATGCTCACAGCATCCACACTTAATTGAAGAAATCATGACTAGTGCATATCTACATAACCTGGCTCTGATATTTTTATACTATGCTTCTACTACGCTGCTGCAAATATCATGAACCAGTAAAGCTTCCGCTACTCTGATGGAAAGATGTCATGATCCAAAAAGTATGAGCATGTCGGTAACCCTTCTTGTTTGGTGCATAACCCAAATAAACTCCAATGTCCGCCTTAGCTCTTAATTTTCCTAAATCTTGACCGTCATTCGTTGGATAGCACAAAGCACCGAATACACGAAGGTATGAGAGATCAGGTTTTCGTTTATGGATAAGTTCGTATGGAGTTTTTCCATGAGTGGTGTGTATGAGAGAACGATTTTGGGTGTAGCAAGCAGTGGCAATGGCTTCAACCCAAAGAAACATTGAAACCTTTGAGTAAAATAGCATTGTTCTTGCAGCTTCAACAAGGGTCCGATTTCGTCTTTCAACTACACCGTTCTGTTGAGGCGTACGTGGAACACTTCTTTGATGACTGATTCCAATGCTTTCATAAAATTGACTTAGGTCTTTGTTAACAAAACAAGAAGAGCTAAGGCGGACATTGGAGCTAAGGCGGACATTGGAGTTTATTTGGGTTATGCACCAAACAAGAAGGGTACCCCCTTCGGAAGATGATTTGAAGAAATTGTTTGATCCAATGTTTGATGAACACTATGAGCCTATTGCTAATGATCAGTCTAATCCATCAACAGAGGCTGCACCTAACCCAGTCAACGTAGATAACCCTTCTGTTTCTATGTCATTAAGTCATGAAGCGCCTACTGCAGATCACTCATCATCATCATCAAATCCTCAATCATCAACATATTTGCTCCTGAACCAACTTCAGAACCATCTTCATCAGGAGATCCAAACTCTGCTACTTCAGTTCCTCAACAACAACCATACGAACACCATAGAAAATGGACACATGACCATCCATTGGACAACATCATTGGAAACCCCTCTCGTCCAGTATCCACTCGTAAACAATTTGCAACTGACGCCTTGTGGTGCTTCTTCAACTCCATACTATCTAAAGTCGAACCGAAAGACGTTAAAGCAGCCGTGACTGAAGATAGCTGGTTCAGTGCCATGCAAGAAGAAATTCATGAGTTCGATCGACTAGATGTATGGGAATTAGTACCTGCTCCTGACTGTGCTATGATCATTGCTCTAAAATGGATCTTCAAAGTAAAACTTGATGAGCATGGTGATGTAATAAAGAACAAGGCTCGACTGGTTGCAAAAGGATATCGTCAAGAGGAGGGTATTGACTCTGAAGAATCATTTGCTCCAGTTGCACGTATCGAGGCAATCAGAATCTTCCTGGCTAACGCTGCCAGTAAGAACATGGTAGTCTATCAGATGGATGTAAAGACTGCCTTTGTTGAATACAGACAGACCTTGACAGATCTTGAGCACTCATGGATCGTTAGTGTTGCCTATGTAATCATAAGCAAACTAATAGAAAATCTCTACAACTCGTATTCTATAGCGGAATGTAAATACAAGCTGTTATAACTAAGAACACTTAGATCCTCTATGGATCTTTTATTAACTGAAACTCTATGTTTCGAATTAGTTATCTATTACAAACTATCAAGTTCCTTTTATAGACAAGGAACCTTAAACTATTACTACTCAATCGACTAAACATGCAAGCATGCATTTAATGACTAATTACATTAAACAATATTGAGCAGTACAATAATACCCATGCTAACCTCGGGCAGTACAAGAATAATGATGGGTTAGCATTTAAATAATAAAGCGCATGCTGATCCTAGTCAGCTTCCACCCTTCAGCAGAAACACGGCACGGCTTCTATACTTCAGCAGAATCTCTTCTTCAGCAGATTCTGCTTCTACTTCAGCAGAATCCTTCGGCAGTATTGACAGCAGAAATCCTACTTCGCATAATTCCCAACAATCCTCCCCTAAACTGGAATTTGACTTGGTTAAGTTCCAGTTTCCTAACCTTGATAGATCTTAGAGACTGCAATACTAGAGGATTGTTCTCAAACATCAGTAGCAAAGAACCAAGAATAATCTCATCTCTATGATGACCAAACTTTGAAACGCCAGGTCTTTGCAGCAACAATTGACATATTGTACATCAAAACTCATTAGTTGCATACTATTCTCATCACATCCAGGTGTGTTAACTCCTGTGAGAGGTGAATCATTGAAAATAATGGATTTGATGTCTCTTTACGAATAGCCATCTCTACTGGAGTAGCCAAATGTTTAAGTTCGAAAACTATGGTACATTGATAACCATCTGATTTATAAGCAAATCAGCAACTATATAAACGGATTTGATGTGTCTTTACCTGTAGCCGTTTGCTCAGGACTAGTCAATGCTTAGAATTGGTGAATTGATAACCAAATATGGATTCAGTTGCCTTTACCACAAGCCATATACTTGTGGGCTAGCCAATTCTTGGATTCCAACAAGGAATAGACCATGGTGAATTGATGACCATACAACTCTCAGCAATTAAGCATGGGTGGTTGCAGACCCTATGATTTTGAGCAAATCATTACAGCTATCAACAGATTTGATGTGTCTTTACCAAAGCTGTACCCTTTGGTGTAGGATATTTAATTTCACATACACATCAAACCATAACACAAAGTAGGAGTATAAGTGGAATTCTAGAGAGAGAAAGTTAGAGGTTTGGGGAACTTAGTAAGAGAAAGTGAAAGATATTATTATGAGCTCCAACTCTCTACATTGCAAGGTAGAGAGTATTTATAGTCTTACATAAAACGCCACACAACGGGCTGTGGATCAGGCATACAGTGGGTAAAGACCCGTCCGTCCTCCACGGTGTTACTTAACTAAATACTACTTAGCTTAAAATAACTACGACTACGAGCTTTCTAACGATTACATATACTTGAGGTGACCGACTCTTTAATACCTGGAATTTCTAATTCCTAACAATCTCCCCCTAAGGGAGGTCACCTCAATCATGTACTAAAATTACATTGAATACAAACAAATATTACATTAAAAATTGTTCTTGCATTATTGATGTAGTACTTTGCTCCGAAGCTCGTAGTCATTGATTCTTCTCATTGCATGTTTGGTTAATCCAAGTGGAGGTCTTTTACTGATCCACGTGATAATAATTTTGAGCCAGCTTTTGAGATCATCAGCTATAAAAAATCTCTGAGACATTCATTGTGGTGTTGGAATTTTGTGATGTTGTGACATTCGGACCGACATGCTCACATTCTGGATCATGATATCTTCTCATCAGAGTAACGGAAGCTTTCGTTGATTCATGATATTGGCAGCAGCGTAGCAGAAGCATGGAGTGAAAATATCAGAGTCATTGATGCACTTATCATGATTTCTTGAGAGATGAATGTATTGTGTGAGCATGCGGATATAGATTGACCGCTTCATTCTGATCAGCTGCAAACGTCGGATGTACCTGCATAAAACAGTTAGCAATAAAGCACACGAAAGTGTCTTTGATCACTTTCGTTGAATTGAGGTACATGGCCCACGGTTCCCCGTTGATCAGTACAAGTACTGCCTGTGATCAGGTATAATTCCGAGGAATTTCCTTGACAGGGTTTCGCAGCTGCTCTAGCTGTTCTCAAACCGGAACATCTCAAAGAAGACAACACGGAGTGAGTGAACCAACGAATTTAAGTCCACTGATTGATGAAAAGAGATTTGAAAAACAATCGTGTATTGCTCAATAGAAATTGTTTTTTGCAATTCAACGAAGGTTTTTAATGAACATCAATTATCAATCATAAAACACCTTTTGATTTGAAATATCCGTACACGGTCGATTTGCTAAAGAAAAGAGTTTTTAAGCACAAAGACCGGTTTTTCAAAGGTATCCGTCAATCCGTAACCTGAACCAGGATTGATTCAAGAGATTGAATCGCCCCATTGTTTCTGTTCAGTTGTCACATGGTTGATCTATATAATAGATCTCACATGCCACCTACCAGGAGCTTGTTTGATGTTGGCTCCAGAAGGTTTTCCATCTTCACTGTGAATATGTTCACATATCACTCGGATGTTCTGGCAAAACCACAAGGATAAGGCGTAGGACTCAAGATATAATCTCTCTTTCCACATTGTGTGAAACAGAGAGTCTTCATTGAAAGTGTCCTAATGAGATTTATTGATGATCTCGTGGCTCTAGACTCAATACGTGCATATTTGGATCCTGTGCCGGAGACTAGGGAGAGGGTCTCCTTCTTGAATATCAACAATCTCTAAGAGAAAGTCGATAGATAATGTCGGTTCCCCGTGAGAATGAAACAAGTCCTTTTAAGAGGATCTTGAGTGGTTTGGAAAGTTGAAGTGCAGTGCGTCACTGGGTCCATGACGTCTTGTCTTCAATACCGATGTTACCATCAGTAGCATATGAATTGAACCCGGTTTCTGCCCTAAGGTTGAATAAATGGAGGGCTATTTGTTTTCACCCTTTTCTCATTCAATTCTTTTTAATTCTTCAACCCCTTCAGTGCTTACCGAGACTTCATTGCAAGAACCTTGTTGGGTTTGTTCCAGTACTTGCTCTGCCTCAGTCCGCACTCTTCCCATATCTCACTTTTCTCCTTTTATCATCATACATAAGGACTTCTACACTAACTAGTGGATTGTCCCTGGGTAGATCCCTCCGGTTCTGGCGGATCATGGGAACCAATACCTAACCTTATCATCCTTATATCACCGTACATAAAGTAAAGTTGGTCGGTCTATTTGGTATTGTTCATCTGCCATTGGAACCAATTGAAAACCATTTGAAAATCAATCCAGATACTTAAGATGTATTATCAAAGCATTTTGTACCTAAATTGTTTTTGATATTTTTAGAATGAGAACTCCCCCTCAACATGTGCATCAAATGTTTGAAATAGTTTTGCACACGGAGGCAAGAGGAAGAATTAACTTCTTTGATTACCATTTTCTAAAAGATATCAACATCTCATCCCAGATCAAATCAAGTAGATAAAGTATTTTGGGGAAGGATGAGGTTTTCATACTTTTGCTCCCCCTCAATATGTGCCTCAAGGTTTGAAAGGAGTTTTGCACATACTAGAGGGAACCTGCACATTGAGATAAATGATCACGTTTCAAATCATAGGTGTTAGATAGATGCTCCCCCTCAACATGTGAATGGAAAATTTGAAATCGTTTGTCACATGCGAGGAGGATAACATGTACATCCTTGTAAAACCATTTACCGAATCCTCAGTTTAAGTCCAATTTAAATCACAAATTCTCCCCCGATCACAATTATCAAATCATGAGATTTGTGATCTCTTATAGATTTGAATTGATTTTGAAAGCTTTTGAGGAGAATTGTGACTTGATTATGAAAGCGTTTTAACTGATAAGGATCGGATTTTAAGACTTTAAAACTCCATTGGTAAAACATGCATTAATATTTTTTGAAAACAATTGAATGCCAAATAACTTTTTAATTTAATTGAAATCATTCTCCCCCTCAATCAATGACATAGGTAGTTGATTGAGAGATTGATATTTTGACAAATAAGTCCAGATGATTATCAAAAATAGAGACTGAGTTATTTTTCAAAGCAGTTAGTTTTCAGCAGATAAATGTTTATAGAATCAGAGCATGGAATTTGAAAACATGGTAAAGCATGGCTCTGTTCTTTCTTTAAAAAGCGGGTTACTGCCTGAAATGACAATAAACCAATTGTTTCTCTTTCTCCCAAAACTATATATATATATATATATATATATATATATATATATATATATATATATATATATATATATATATATATATATATGTATATATATTTTTTTTTTAACATTCGAACAACATCTAAAGTCCCGTGTCATTCTTTGAATGACATCTCAAAGACCATAGATATTATCGAATCGAGGAAAACATGACAAAAGGACAATATTTTTGGAATTTTTTCAAGATTTTTCAAATTTTTATGGATTTTGAAGGTTTTATATTTTTCTATTTGATTTTTGAAGGTTTTATAATTTTGTATTTTGTTTTTCGAATAGATATATACAAGAGATAGATGAAGATAGACCTTTACTCCTCGTCTTCCTCCTGAAGACGTTTGAGTGTTTCTGGTTGAAGGCTTTTCAAGCCAAGACGTGGAAGAATAAACTCAAAACGTTCTCTTGGAAGAGCTTTGGTGAAGATGTCTGCTAACGGATATTCAGACCTCACAAAATAGAGTTCCACCACACCTTTTTCCACTTGTTCCCTGATGAAATGATGTCGAATGTCGATATGCTTTGCTCTTGAGTGTTGAACGTTGTTGCATGAGAGAGCAATAGCACTTTTATTATCACAGTACAGAGGGATTTTGTTGAATTCAAAGCCATAGTCAGATAATTGAGATCTCATCCATAAGATTTGAGCACAACAAGATGACATGGCTATGTATTCAGCCTCTGTATAGGAAATAGAAGTACTCATTTGCTTCTTTGAAGACCAGCTCACAAGCTTATCACCCAAAAACTGAGCACCTCCAGATGTACTTCGACGAGTATCTTGACACCCTGCATGATCAGCATCTGCATAGGCTGTTAGTGACATGCCGGTGTCCTTTGGGTACCAAAGACCCATATTGATGGTTCCTTGGAGATACCGAAAGACCCGTTTAACTGCTTCAAGGTGCTTTTTAGTAGGCTTAGCCTGGTATCTAGCACACATGCAAACAGCGAACAAGATGTCTGGTCTACTAGCTGTGAGGTACATCAGGGATCCAATCATACTACGATATTTTGTTTGGTCAATCATGATCCCTGAATGGTCCTCATCTAGTTTGGTTCGATCAATCATGGGAGTGTCAACAGGGTCACTTGAATCAAATCCAAATTTCTTTAAGATCTCAGTTGCATATTTAGATTGATTTATGAAAATGCCTCCGGGACTTTGCGAAATTTGTAATCCCAAGAAAAATGACATTTGTCCCATCATTGACATTTGAAATTTTGAACTCATTTCATTTGAAAAATGATCACATTCCATTGGGTCTGTCGAGGCAAAAATAATATCATCAACATAAATTTGAACATGAATTAAATATTTGCCTGACTTCCTGGTAAACAATGTTGGATCAACTGCTCTTTGCTAAATTCGGTTGATAGAAGAAATTTTGACAGCGTATCATACCATGCCCTTGGAGCTTGCTTTAAACCGTAAAGAGCCTTCTTCAAATGATAAACGTGAGTAGGATGCTCTTGATTTACAAATCCTTCAGGTTGGCTGACGTAGACGACTTCTTTAAGGTCTCCGTTCAGAAATGCCGTCTTCACATCCATCTGATAGACAACCATGTTCTTACTAGCAGCATTAGCCAAAAAGATTCTGATTGCCTCGATTCGAGCAACTGGAGCAAAAGATTCTTCAAAGTCAATACCTTCTTCTTGACGATAACCTTTAGCTACTAACCTAGCCTTATTTTTCAAAACATCACCATGCTCATCAAGCTTCACTTTGAAGATCTACTTAAGAGCAATGATCATAGCACAATCTGGAGCTGGTACTAATTACCATACATCTAATCGATCAAACTCATGAATTTCATCTTGCATGGCATTGAACTAGCTGTCTTCATTCATAGCAGTTTTAACATCTTTAGGTTCGATCTTTGAGAGTATAGAGTTAAAGAAGCACCATAAGGCATCAGTAGCAAGCTGTTTACGAGTGGATACCGGACGAGAAGGATTTCCTATGATGTTGTCTAATGGATGATCGTGAGTCCATTTTCTGAGGTGTTCATGTGGTAGTTATTGAGGGACTGAAGTAGCAGAGTCGATGTCTCCTGAAGAAGATGGTTCTGATGAAGATTCAGGAGCAAATATGTTTTCAAATGGAGCATCTTCAGGAGTAGCAAAGGGATTAACTTCATCATTGATGCCAGAAACAATTCCATGATGTACATTTGAAGAATGATGATTTGTTGATGAGACTGAAGGATCAGCAGCAGGCGCTTCTTGACTTAAAGATGTTGAGACTGAGGGATTGACTTCATTCATAGGAATATGAGCAGCCTCTGTAGTAGGAATCGACACCTCATTAGAACTTGTATCATAAAGTTCATCAAACATAGGATCAAACAATTTCTTTAAATCATCTTCAGATGGAGGTACATATGGAGTTTCTTGAGAAGAGTTTGGAACAAGGGATGAACCAATGGGACTGTTTTGAAGTGCGGGTACTGAACTGGTTTGTCCAGGAGCCATTTGACCAGTCAGCTCATCAAACGTAACGTGAATTGTTTCCATGATGTTTCGGGTTCTTTTGTTGTAGATTCGGTATCCCTTTTTGTTTGGTGCATACCCTACAAATACTCCAATGTCTGCTTTAGCTCTAAGTTTGCCTAAGTCTTGACCCTCATTAGTTGGATAACAAAATGCCCCAAACACACGAAGGAAAGAGAGATTAGGTTTTCTGTTGTGGACAAGTTCATATGGAGTATTTCCATGAATAGTGTAAATCAGGGAACGATTTTGTGTGTAGCATGCAGTGGCAATAGCTTCAGCCCAGAGAAACATTGGAACCTTTGAGTAAATCAGCATTGTTCTAGCGGCTTTTACAAGAGTTCGATTTCGTCTTTCAACTACACCGTTCTGTTGAGGAGTTCGTGGAACACTTCTTTGATGGCTGATTCCAACGCTTTCATAAAATTCACTAAGTTGTTTGTTGACAAACTCAGTTCCATTGTCTGTTCTGATAATTCTGACGGTTTTGTTAAGTCGAACCTGCAGCTGTTTGATGAGTTTGATGATGATATCAGGAGTTTCATCCTTTGTCCTTAAGAAATTGACCCAGGTGAATCTAGAGTAATCATCAACCACAACTAACACATATTTCTTCCCAAAGATATTCTGCACCCTCATTGGTCCACATAAATCCATATGAATCATATGAAGAACTTCTGTGACAGCGTTAGTAAGTTTGGGTTTATGGGCATACTTCTTGCTTTTTCCCAATTGACATGCTGAACAAAGATGATCCTTTTCGTACTTGAGTCTAGGTAAACCTACAACTAAGTCCTTTCTGGTGAGATCATTGATGGTGCCGAAGTTCAGGTGATTGAGACAACGATGCCATAACCATGACTTTGTTTTAGAAGCTTTTGACAGCAAGCAAATTGGAGAAGACTTCATCATATCTTCGATAGAGATGGTGTATAGATTTGAACCACGTGAACCTCTTAAGAGTTCCTTACCATCAAGTTCTCTAACGAAGCAGGTATGTTTTCTGAAGGCTACTTCTAGATCAGAATCGCAGAATTGACCAACAGAGAACAAGTTGTGACCAAGACCTTCTACATAGTAAACCCTGGAGATAACACTTTTTCCAACAACATAGTCTCCATAACCCATAATAGCACCGAAATGATCATTCCCAAATCTAAATGTCCTGATGAATTTGCTCACGAAGTTCATGAGCCGTGATCGGTCGCCAGTCATATGCTTGGAACAGCCTGAGTCCAGGTACCACAGAACGATTTGAACGATCTGCAGTTGAACACAGACAAGAATGGATAACTGGATAATTGGGATCCCCATGCAAGAATGGGTTCCATTTGGTTAGTAACAATGGTTGGATCTCCCACATAAGAAATAGAAGCATTCATATCAGAAAATAAGGCAATGGAATCATTGTGAATAGATGCAGTACTAGTGTCTGTATTAGCCCTGTTCACAGTGTGCTCACTTCTTAAGAGAATAGTTCTACCAGTAGGCATCCATTTTCTAGTGGGCATTGTCTGATTAGTCTTATGACCAACAGGTATCCAATAATAGTCTATCTTACTAAATGTTCTTCCTGTGGGTTTCCACTGTTTTCTAACTTTCTTACGTTTTTGCCTTTTAGCCTTCTTAGCATGAATTTTAGCATTAACAATATTAACTGGACAATTAACATCATGAGGCAAAACATTAACACCACATTCATGATTAGAAACAGAATTCAAGCAGACATCAATACAAGGTTTGAAAATAGTATCAGAATTCGAATTAGTTACAGTACGCCTATGGCTAATACTAGAATCAACACGATTCGTTTTATTCGGTTCAAACTTGAAGTTCCTAGATTGTTCTTCTACTCTTTTCCAGTGCACATTCTTAGCTTGCGAGGTCCTATCATTCCTTGTATTGTCTTGAGACTTTGACCTGCTCCCTTTAATGTCACTGATTACTCCTGTAGTGGGAATGGGAACATTAGTTGGTTTTACTATTCTTTGCATCACCTGTTTAGATGTGCTGGGATCTGAACTACATGCAGGGACACTAAGGTTCACATTCTTAAAACTAGAAGTGCTGGGATTTGTACTCCTAGAAGGCACACTTGAGTTCACTTTCATAGCATTGACAGATCTGGAATTTGAACTACTTAAAGGCACACTAAGGTTCACATTCAAGACATTGGGCATCGAATGAATATCATACTTGGCATTAGGCATCGAACATGGAATCAAAGGATTAACTCTCTCACCTAAGGACTTTGGGCATATTGTGATCAAGCATTCTAGGATTTCTTGAGATCGTTTGGCATATAAGCATGCATGTCCAATTGCATTATCATGAGGTTTCTCTAACTTATCCTCTTCAACAATCTCACGCAGACATTCTAGGCAATCCTTAAGGGATGAGAAGTATGTTTGAACAGCAAGTTTGTTGTTCCTGAGATGAGGAGGGACATATTTCACAGACAAAGCATATTTATTACAAGAGTGAACCTTTGATACACCATTCTCCCGATTGGTCATTGGCATTTTCCCTTTTACCTGACTCTTCAGATTCTCAATTTCCTTTTGCAATGAAGCTATTTTTTTGTTATTTTTGTTACGAGTGACCTTTATTGATTCAAATAACTCATTGAAATGACGTTTAATCTTTTCATTTTCTTCTAGAAAACTTTCGTTTTCCTTTTGTAATGCATTTACTAGGTTTTGAAGATGAAACGTTTGAGAATTCTGAGAATCTAAAGGAGGAGGCATTTGGGAGCCTGTCATATTGTTCGTTTGACCCTTTAATTGAGAGATTTGGGCTTTCAACTTTCTGATTGTGTTGCAATGAGCTTGAATCTGTTCATCACGTTTGTTAATTTGAAAAACTGCATCAAACTCTGGAGCATCTGAGGATGTCTTGATATTTGAAGTTTTGACATTTTCTTTAAGATGTTGATATTTTAGTTGTAAATTAAAATGCTCAACTTCTAGTTTAGAAAAATGTTTAACCAAATTGTCGTGATCATCCAGTTCAATTTTCTCGTTTAGTTCAGGATTAGTTTTTTCAAGCTCAATGACACGATCATGGGAGACTTTCAGGGCAACAGATAATTCATGAAATTGAGAAGCATTAATAGAACAATTTGTAGCAGTGAAAAACACATCTTGAGCAATACATTCAGAAATCAGGTTCTCATTTAGTGTATGCAAGTTCTTCCTCTCAATCTCATTATATTTTAGTGCTCGCTCATAGTCACTAACTTCAACTATCATTGCATCAAATTCTTTTTCCATTCCCTTAATATCAGTATGTATCCCCTTTTTAAGACTCTCAAAGTGATCTTTTAGAAGTTTAAAGAAAGGCATGACCTCAGTTAAATAGCATTCTTTTGTTTGTTCAAAACCCCTTTCCCCTTCAGTAATCCCAGTGGGTGTGATCCTTTTCTTACAAGTTTTCTCAAAATCAACAAATAGTTGAAAAAAAACATATTGACTGATTAAGATCTTGCTTTTAGTAGCAATCGCTCTAGGAACTAGATGCATTGGCGTATTGGGAGGATACACAGTTGCTTTAGGCATTTTCCTAAGGGGAGGATTTGTTTCAACAATATTTTCTGCTTTCTGCTTATCTAAGTCCATTTTCCAGAACATTTGTTCGGGAGTCAACAATGTTTGAGGCTTAAACATGTTCAGGGAGATCCAATTCTCCTTTTTGTAGTCATGGGGAGTGATAATTACTTTCTTCTCTTTGCTTTTAGGATCATTTAGTTTCTTATTCATCTTCTCCCTAGTGATTTCATCTAATTTCTTATCTTCCTCTGTGCACTCAAAGCAACTAGGTTTTTGTCTAGGTTTAAGAATCTTATTGCCATCATAGATCACACTTTGAGCTGCTTTTGCTATCTTCCCGTACTCAGGGTTGGGTTTATCAATAATGGGAACACTATGCTTATCGCTTAGAACTCTATGCTTAGTGATCATGTGAGCAGTCTGAATGGTGTTCCCTTGTATGTACAACTTGTTTTCAAGTTTGTTTTTCAAGGTTTTCAGATTAGAAAAATCTGTCAAGAGTTTTGATTCCTTTGCATTAAATTCTTGCTTAAGCATTTTCACATTTTCTTGAAGTTCTTGTTTTTGCTTAGCAGTTTTAGAAAGCTTTTCTTGCAAGGAATTTAATTCTTGTTTTAATACTTCTTCTCTAAAATTACTTTTTCTAATGATTGTACGCACTTGGTCATCCATTTCCTGCTCACGAGTGGTCAACTCAAATTTTGCACGTTGTTCATAAATAGCAACACGTTCTTTATAGGTATTTTGTTCAGAAATTACAGAATCATCGGGGGCACACGCAGTGTATTCATCAAAAACATAGTCATTGTTGACTGCAGAAGATGCATCACTTGGTACAACTTCACTTTCCCTTTGTTTCACATATTGATCATATGGGACAACATTGATATTACCCATATTTTCAATATTTGATTCAATAGTTTCAGTTGATTGTACTTTGTCATGCATCTTTTGCACATCAGCATCATCGTATAGTTTTAATACCTCTGAGATGAGTTTGTCTTTGGATGGGCCAGCTTGTGGTGAAGAAGAGACCTTGGGAGAAACCATTGGAGAAATGCTAGCCATAAAAATTGTGTGTGCAGTAGGTCCATCATCCACATCAGAGTCGTATGCATCACAATCAGCGACTTGAAAGGCATTCTGATGATTGTGACCTATCTCCTGAATAGGCTGCTCATCCACATCTGCATCATAGGTCTTGGCATTGCCCTCAGCAAGAAACAACAATTCCTCTTCATCCAAAGCAGCACCATTATCCTGAGCTTGTACAAGCAGCATCTTATCTCTGAAGTAATCAGCATTCTGTGGACGTTTTGGAGATGTGCAGTTCCTTGCAATGTGTCCCTCACCACCACAGTTATAACATTTGATCGGCTTAGCTTGACCTTGATTACCATTCCTTCCTCGATTCTGATTACCAACATAACCTCTACCAGCTCCACCTCTGTCTCTTATAC